>CM046002.1:38395119-39595119 GCA_025175895.1 Wurfbainia villosa | reverse complement strand
CTTGCCATGACATGACATCATTTTCATTTTTATCTCTAAAAATGTCATGATAATGTTTTAGACTTAGTTTTATATGTCATGTATGCTAAAATTTCATTCACATGCCATGACATCATGATTTTGGCACATGCTTAGTTATATCATATATATGTCATAATCATATCATGCATAAAATAAAATTAATTTAAGGACCATTGGCATGACTTGAAGTTCCATGCATAAGGGAATCAAGTAGAGTTGCCTTATAATATTCATGAGACCATTAAAGAACAAAAACCCACATCTCACTAGAATATTTGACTTGTATGTGTTTTACACATCTAGATACAAGTGAGATGTTTAGGAAAAAGGAATTAAAGGTTTCAAAAATATTATGAAAATATTTTGAAAAACCTTGGTGAAGTTTATCTTTGATAGCAATCACCATTGAATAGGGATGATACAAAGAGGGCTCAATATTGAAGCTTTTCTTAACTTTTGAACTTTGTATCAATCTCACTATTTTGTGGTAAAATAATTTTTCCAATATTTTCACCCATTATGATTGTAATAAGTAATATACATACAAAATTTCAAGATTTTTTAACTTATCTATATTTACTTATGAATTTTAGAAATTCAAACGCCAGGAGGATCGATGTGGGAAGGAGTCGATGGATATCTGATTCAGTCGACTGATACTGCTGATTTCGGGTAAACCTTGGTGGTTAGGCCCATGTTCAGCTATGTTTTGGTCTCCTAATCACTCCTAACCCTAGGACATGCTATGGAGAGCATTAGAAATGGTGGAAATCCATTGGATATGGATTAGGAGAAGTGGTTAGGGAGAGTATCAATTTTAAGGTGGATGAGAGTTCATTGTTGAAATTTGCCTTAATTTTGATTGTTTAATGTTCCTATTGGCTTAGGGACTCTCCAAGGACATTGTTGGTGCAATGGTTAAGGGGGAGCAAGCCTTTAGGGGGAGGTATCCATCATGGGAAGATGGATGTGTCTTATGGATTTATTCAAAGTCCGGATGAGTCTTGTGTATACAAGAGATGTGACGGAAACATAGTGGTATTTCTTGTATTATACGTAGATGACATTTTATTGATTGGCAACAATATCAAGGTGTTATCGGACGTAAGGGTATGGTTGTCCAAACAGTTTGATATGAAGGACTTGGGAGAGGTGGGACACATCCTTGGGATTAAGGTTATAAGGGATCGCAGGAAAAGGATGTTGTGCTTATCTCAAGCTTCATACATAGACACGATTATGGAGCGTTTTAGCATGCAGAACTCCAAGAAGGGTTTTCTACCTTTCAGGCATGGAGTTCCTTTATCTAAGGAGATGTGTCCTAGATCATCTGAGGAGATAGAGGAGATGAAGGCGGTTCCTTATGCTTGGCGATGGAAGCCTCATGTATGCGATGCTCATGCGAGACCGGATATACCGCTTTACAGTAGGCATGGTCAGCAGATATCGAGTAATCCAGACAGGACATTGGTGCGTAAGCATATATTGAAGTACCGAGAAGGACTAGGATTATATCTTTGGTTTACAGCAACCAATTACTCCCTGTCGGTTACACGGATTCCGACTTCCAATTTGATAGGGATAACAGTAAGTCTACCTCAGGTTTTGTGTTTACTTTGGGAGGTAGAGCCATTGTATGGAAGAGTGTCAAGCATAAATGTGTGGCGGACTCCACCATGGAAGCTGAGTATGTGGCAGCCTCTGAGGCAGCCAAAGAAGCTGTATGGCTCAGAAACTTCCTTATGGACTTGGATGTGATTCCTGGTTTGCCCAGAACTATCACAATTTATTGTGATAACAGTGGTGTAGTTGCAAACTCGAAGGAACCATGAGCCCATAAGGCTAGTAAACACATAAAGCGCAAGTACCACCTGATACGAGAAATCGTAAAGAGAGGAGAAGTTGCTGTGGCCAAGATTGCATCGGATGATAACCTGACAGATCCTTTCACTAAGGCCCTTTCGACGAGAGCTTTTGATAGACATGTGGAGGGAATGAGGATCCCCAGTATAACCGTCATCTTCTGAAAATCTCTGAGATGAGGATAACTGATCATATCTCTCCTACACAAAATTAAAATTATAATCAGAGCATTTACATAACTAACAGAATTAAAGTTATAAAGTAAGTTTAAAGATTAATTCAAACCTTAATTGCTCGAGCTTTATCTCCACTCCAAGTCTTATCTTTTTTTTGGAAAGTGCGAACGAAAGTATCTATAAATTTCGGCTCCTTTTCCAATTCCTTAGACTAAATATAAGAATGTTAGAAATAAAATAATAATCTGAAATATATTTAAAAACTAATTGTAGAATTTAAAAATTACCAATCTACGTGAATGCTCCTCGATATTTATAGATCCTCCCGCATATGTTGCAGATAAGTCTCCAGAATTACATGCTTGATTTAATTTATTCTGTTGACTTCTTTTTTTGCTCTCATCAGATTGCCAATAATTGGAGATTTTACTCCAATTTTCTGACGTGACACAGGCGGGTTTTTTTCCAGTACATTTGGCATGACTCAATACATGCCGGATATGATCGCCACATTTTTTTTAAAAATTCTTTTAACTTCCAAGTCTTGAGTAGGGTCCCAAATAAATCTCCGCTGAGATGGAAAAAAAACAATTGATTATATAATCACTTATTTAATATATAAAATGAATCAATTATACCTGAAACTCGCACCACCATAGTTCTTTTGTAGGTCCTGGCGTGCTTGAGTATGACAAAGAGTCTCCTTTCCAATAGTTATTTACGATTTTATTGATCTCGCGAATAACAGGTACAGAATTTTCAAACCTACGATAAAGTGAAAAAAATTGAATAAATAATTAAGATAGTTTAAAAATTATAATATTTATATTACTTATGAATCTCCAATCAGAAATATATACGGTCGACTTTCGATGTTCTCAGTAGAAGAGTGTCTGGCGGGTACAGGTGAATCAGAATGGGAAGGTCGTGATGTGAATGAGATGGTCACGCCTGACCGATCATGTGAAGGTCCAGCGGATCGGAGGGCAAGTAGGTATAGTCTTTGGCCGGGTGGTGGATCACCGCCACTACTAGTACTGTCTGCCTCGTCCCACCACGTCGAAACTATCAACCAAAAACAAAATTAGAATAAAGAAAATAAAACTTTTATGCTTAATGAAGAACATGAAAAACTTACAATATGCATAATGAAGATATGAGAGACTGCGACTGCGATAAGCTACGATGATTTCACCACTGATAACCTATAAGAACAAAATATACACAACATACAGAGACAAAAGATATAAATTTAACAATGAGACATTATATAAACAAATAATTGAGCTAAGAAAATTTGTAAAATTATAGTTTAAAACTAAAATTATATATAAAAAAACTTACCCTAGACGTCAAATTTCAAAGTCCTCATTATCATCTTCCTCATCCTCATCAGTATCCTCATCCTCGGTCTCCTCCTCCTCTTCCTCCTCGTCCCCCTCCTCCTCCTCCCCCTCCTCCTCCTCATCATTATCATCAATTTCAGTTGCATCCACGTTTATCACTACTCCGCTGGGATCTCGTAACGTTGGAATTATATATTCCTCGGTATGAAACATATTTGTAACTTTGTCTTGTTGATATGCAATGTCTTGCCAGCGCTCTTCAATTTTTTTCCGTGCTTTTGTTTTACAAACAGCCCACCATTCATTTTTGTCACGCCTCAAACTAGGATATGGAGCATAGAAAACTTGGATCGCTTGTTGTGCCAAAATAAATAGTTCATATCTCTTATAAAATCTTTTATGATTTATTTCAACCAAATTATACTGTGGATGCACCTTCATCCCTCTGACGGGGTCAAACCAGCGACACATAAATAAGATAACTCACATTTCTGGACCAGGATAATCAATCTCTATAATTTCATCCAGCAAACCATAAAATTCATTGCTTGCACCTCCATCATTGGAAGACTGAACACATACTCCACTATTCATTGTACTCTTTCCATTTCCATATTCTTGAGTGTGGAAATTATATCCGTTTATGAAATATGCTGGCCAAGTGCGTACCATTGCTTTTGGACCCCATGATAGATGGATTAGCAATTCTTGCTGAACGTGAGTTTGATTAGCATAAACCTATACTCAAATGAAAATGATATTTATTTAAAAGTTAAGATATGTGTAAACAAAAATGAGGTAATTAAAACTGCTTACATATGATTTGAACCATGGTGCAAATTCCTGATCGCAGAAGTGATCAAAGTCACGTGTCGGGATTTCAGAATATAAGTTTTGGAAAATCCTATAATAAAAAATTGTATTATAACATGAACAAATTAACACTTGACGAAGAAATAGGAAATATATACTAACTCGAAATATGGCGATACTTCTGGACAATTAAGTAAAACATATGTCTGGGCTGCCCACCATTCTTGATCAGTTAAGTATCGTTGCTTACACTGTCCACTTGGTCGACCAAGATAATTAAAAATTGAGAATGAATTCAAATTGGGATCGACAGGACCTTCATCATTCCTTCCGGATTTCCGTCTTTTGGTCTGAACGTGAGGCTCAAAATAATATGATGCAAAAGTTGTTACTTCCTCCACAATATATGCATTCACAATAGAGGCTTCAACATGTGCCTTATTTTTCACTTTTTTTTTCAAATGATATAAGAATCTGATTGTAATATAACAAATTGTATTAGAAATGAATATATAAAAAAATTAAACATTTTTATGCAATATTAACGAAGTATAGAATATGCGAATTATACCTTTCAAAAGGATACATCCATCGATAATGAACTAGTCCTCCAACTTTGGCCTCATATGGCAAGTGAACCAAAAGATGTTCCATTGAATCAAAAAATGCAGGTGGAAAAATCCTTTCTAAATTGCACAAAATGATTGGAATGTCTCTCTCTAACTTCTCCATGTGTGAATATCCCAAAACTGTTGAGCATATATCATGAAGAAAAATACTTAACTCTGTAATGACACCCCAGACAAAATTCGGTAAGACTTCTTTAAAGGCAATAGGAATTAGTCTTTCCATGAATATATGGCAATCATGGCTTTTCAAACCCATCAATTTGCATTCTTTCATATCGACACATCTCCCAAGATTAGAAACATACCCATCAGGAAATCTCAATGACTTCAACCATTCACAAACAACACGTCTCTGTTCCTTATTCAATGTATAAACCGCCGTCCTTCTACTATTTTCATCAACATCAAGGGTGGGTCGTTTACAAATGAGTCGCATATCTTTTCTTGCATTCAGATTATCTTTTATTTTTCCGGTGATATCCATCACTGTATTTATCAGATTATCAAAAATATTCTTCTTAATATGCATAATATCGAGATTATGATGAATCAAATTACTAAACCAATACGGTAACTCCCAAAATATACTTCGTTTGGTCCATTTATGGTTGCTTCCATATTCATAAGTTGTACCATGTGGCTCTTCAATAACAGATGGAAAGTGAAGAACTCTGTACCAAATATCATGACTTGCCAATCTCAATGGCGAAGGTGTTCTTTCAATTCGATTCCTAGTGAATTCATCTTTATTCCTTCTGAAATTATGATTTAGTGGTAAAAATTGTCTGTGACAATCAAAATAACTTGGCTTCTTACCATGCTTCAATCTAATCGACTTTGATCTCTCCATACATATTGGGCATCCTAAGATCCCTGCAGTACTCCAACCTGATAGCATACCATAAGCCGGAAAGTCATTTATGGTCCAAAGAAGAGCAGCCTTCATTACAAACATCTGATTAGTATGAACGTCGTATGTAGGAAAACCTTCATCCCATAGTTGTTTTAGCTCTGCAATCAATGGTTGCATATAAACATCTATTAACTTCTTCGGATTTTTTGGGCCATGCACAACTAATGTTAAAAACATATACGGTGTTTTCATGCACATCCTAGGTGGAAGATTATACGAAGTTAATATAACTGGCCAACAAGAATAGTGTCTTCCTGATTTACCAAATGGAGCAATCACAAGACAGACCTAACCTAATATTTCAGTCTCCTTCGCAAAATCGGGATATGTTCTATCAAAATTTTCCACGCCTCTGCATCGATGGATGACACATTAGTCCTCTTCATTCGATCATTTGCATGCCAAGTCATGTGTTCAAGATTGTCTTTGATGCATAAAGCCTTTGTAACCTAGGAGTTAAAGGCAAATAAAACAAGCGACTATATGATTTACGTCGTTCTTTGCCTCCTACTAGTGCTCTTGTACCTATCTTGATTACAGAATTTACAAACATCCACATCTGCATCATCTCCCCAATATAACATACAACCATCTCTGCACACATCAATTCTTTCCACTGGGAGACCTAATTCTTTCATCAATTTTTTCATACTGTACAAATCATTGGGCAGTATATGATCACGCGGCAATGCCTCTTCAAAAGCTTGAACAAAATTATTAAAACACTCTTCAGACACATTATGCTCTGCCTTGACATTCAACATTCTTGCAGTGAACGATAGTTTAGTGTGAGTCTCACAACCAGCCCATAAAGGTTCATCTGCAGCACTCAACACTTCCTGAAATTTGAGATATGCTTCATTATCCATATTCTGACCGATATCTGTTACTTGCACCTCTTCCAAGGGTGATGCATTAGTAAATATTTTCTCAACTGTTGGAGGACAACTTGAAGTTGCACCTTGTGATTGGGGAATCAAATTCGGGCCCGCTACATCATATATCATCCTCTGATATGGATTTAATTGATTATAATCACTTTGATCCCTAGAGACTTGTTTGTTGTGTCTATCATAAACTTCATCAGATATAAATGGTTCACCATGACATGTCCAGTTATAGTAATTTGCAACGAATCCAAATCTACAAAGATGCTCTGAAACTTTGCTAGACGGTAAAAATCTATCATTGTGACACTTTCTGCACGGACACCTTATCTGATTACCATCCATAAACTCAACATTACTGGCTGCGAAATTTAAAAACTCTTGCAACCCACTCATAAAATCATCAGTTAAACCCCGACGTTCAGGTAAATTCCTATTATACATCCAACTCCTTTCACGCTACATTATGTCTGTTTTCAATCAATTATATTAATATAAACTCCTAGAAATTACAATAATACAAATATACAATTAGTTCACATATGAATTCACTATGTTTAACAATCTTTAAACATAACCGAAAAAAGACAACAGTTGTAATGGGTTGCAGATTCCGATGGTGTATGTGAATGTTTATGAAATGGTAATGTGTCATATCCTTGAATTTTATCATACTTGAAAACTTATATTATATATGTTACATGAGTTGAATGTTTGCAAAATCAGGATATAATAACATATAATATGTTTCCATGTATTACTGCATTTAGTATACATTATCCTTTGTTATAAAAAGACATCTCACTATCTTATGCTAACCACCATGGCATTAAGGTGTCAATGAATTGGGTCCAGGCATAAAAATCTGCAAGATTATGGTAATATAATGGAGTCCCAGTATGATTTTTAATGGAATGCATCGGGCGCAATTAACCTATACCATACCACTCTAATACCACTCTAGATCAACATAGAAAATTAAGAATAATATAAATTTCAATATAAAAAATAACAATGATTTAAAAAAAAATATTATACCACTGGTGTGGCTGCGGGCGTCTCCTAACCGGCGATTGGTGCCTGTCGGAGGCTACCTAGCGGCGACTGCCGGACCTCTCGGACAAAGACCTAACTGGTGCCTACCGTGTTGGCGGTGGACTCACTCACGCGGCACGGCACGGATACGACGGTCGCTGGTCGCGGCGTGGTCGCGTCTGGTCGGAATAATCGGCTACCGGCTCACATGGCTCGCCGGTGGCAGGAAGCGGCCAGTCGGCAATGCGACGGCCGAGACTCGGTGGCCGCGTAAGGCGGCGTCACCGGTGGCGAGGAGGCTACGGTACCGAGGAGGCGAGGCAGGCGGGCGCCGGTCGGCAGGAGGCGGCGGCGCGGCGACCGGGCGGCTCGAGGTCTGGGGCACGCGACCGAGGAGGGGCGGCAAGCTAGCGGCCGCCGGCTCATGGCCGGGCCCGGGCCGGCGACGGTCGAAGCGCGGCCGGGTCGCCACGGCGGCCGGGGGCACGCCGGACGAGGCGCCGGCGGCCTGCAGCGGCAGCGATCGGGTGCGACGGCGTGGTCGACCGACGAGGGCTAGCCTCGGGTGGGGCGGCTCGAAGGGCGGCGGGCTCGGGGGCGCCGTGGCCGGAGGGCGTGTCGTGGGAACGCGCGCAATGGCGAGGCGAAGGAAGACCGGCGGAGGGAAAGAAAAGGTTTTAGGGTTCGATCGGGCGCGAGGGGAAGGAAAAAGATTAGGGCATTGGGTAAAATTAAATAAATTTTGCAACGAATCTTTGGATTCGTTGCAAATTTGCAACGAATCCAAAGATTCGTTGCAAATTTTTTATTAAAAAAAAAATAAATTTTTTAAAACGTTAAGTTTATTTTGTATTTTTAATTTAGCAACGAATCCAAAGATTCGTTGCAAATTTTTTATAAAAAAAAAATAAACTTTTTAAAACGTTAAGTTTATTTTGTATTTTTAATTTAGCAACGAATCCAGGATTCGTTGCAAATTTAAAAAAAAAATTTAAACTTTTTAAAACGTTATTTTATTTTTTTAATATTAATATTAATTTTGCAACGAATCCTGGATTCGTTGCAATTTTTGCAACGAATCTGGATTCGTTGCAATTTAAAAAAAAAATTAAACTTTTTAAAACGTTAATTTATTTTTTAATATTTTTTTTGCAACGAATCCTGGATTCGTTGCTATTTTGCAACGAATTCACGAATTCGTTGCAAAATATTTAAAAATAAACTATTTCAGCAGAACTTGTTTTCTATTTTTATTTTTAATAAATTAAATATCTGCGACGAATTCTGAATTCGTCGCTAAATTATGGGATGAAAATTATTTCCGTCGCAAATTGGCGACGAAAAAATAAATTCGTCGCAAATTTGTGCAACGAATTCATAATTCGTTGCAGAAATTTGCGACGAATTTATTTTTCGTTGCAAATTTCCGACGAAAATTTATTTCGTTACAAATTTGCGACGAAACCTAAAATTCGTCGCTATATTTGTTGCAGATTT
Organism: Wurfbainia villosa; assembly: GCA_025175895.1. Lineage (NCBI taxonomy): Eukaryota > Viridiplantae > Streptophyta > Magnoliopsida > Zingiberales > Zingiberaceae > Wurfbainia > Wurfbainia villosa. The sequence continues at coordinate 39,585,939 of CM046002.1, read as the reverse complement.
GCAACGAAAATAATTCGTTGCCAAATTTCGTCGCCAAAAAACAGTTTTTTTGTAGTGAATGGGTTAAGTGATTCTTGATAAAAATCTTCAAAAGTACATAAATATAAAAAATTAAAAGAAAATTATTCTACATAAATATATTTAGATAATATTTATTTTAATTTAATATTGAAACATTTAAATAAACTTGAATCGATGCCTCCATTGGACAATGAAAATCTAAAAGTTGTATTTGAGAATATTTGATTTTTAAATTCCATTGGATAATATGTTTCAATGTATCAATTCAATGATCCCTAACTGCCACCTAATTGAAAATTGTTAGAGTCTTTACAATACTTATAGTTTTGTATTTTCTCAAGATATTTAGTAAAAATAGATGATTTAAGGGTACAATATCTCGAACCTTAGAAGTTTTCATACTTCTTTATGTCTTGTGTTGGTGTAATCGGCCCGGGTTGACTCGAGTTTGACTCGAATAGTATTTTGATGATAGACAAAACTTATGACATGAGATTGTCATAGGAAAGTCCAACATGGAGTTGGCATGGAAAATCCAAGCATGGGGCTTGGTGTGGAAAAGTCCAAAACATTGCGAAGTCGTGCGCTTAGTGCTTGGTGAGAAATACATTGCGAAGTTGTGCGCTTGGTGCATTTGGGAAGTCTTGAGGACTTGGCAAGTTCACTATGCTCGGGGTTCTTGAGTCGGTGAAGGATGGCATTGCGAAGCCGTACGCTTGGTGCATCCGAGGGACCGCCGGACGGGGAGAGAATGGAGTGAGGACCAAGGGAAGCATACTTCGAGGGCAAGAGACGCGAAGGATGGCATTGCGAAGCCGTGCGCTTGGTACATCCGAGGGACGTAGGCCGAGGGAAGAGAGCTTCGGTGGGAAACTCCATGAGGGATGAGGTGGACTTGGCCAAGTGGCTAAGACTGAGTGTTAGATGCTCAAACTTGGTGTTTGAGAGTTTACCCGACGGTCGGATGCTCAAACAACTTAGTGTTTGAGGTTTTACCCGACATCAGTCGATTGACATAGGTGTCAGTCGATTGCTCCAAGTCGACTAGGGTTTGACTGGTGTTCGACTGACCAAGTTTTGACCCAACAATCGACATCGAGGAGGCGTTCATCGTCGACGCCATCGATCGATGATGGGATCGATCGGGATCGGGGCAATTTCAGGCACAGAATGGTTTCTAGTCGAGTGGTCACATCGAGCACTCGACTGATGGTGTTACCAGTCGACTGATGGGTATCATCAGTCGACTGATGGGTGATCCATTGGAACTTGACCAACATGGATCTGGCCGTTGTGAGACAACGACTATAGGACCAGTCGACTGATGGTCACGATCAATTGACTTATTGGCACAGAATCAACTCGATGTAGGTTATAAATGGAGCTCGAGATGAAGGATTTCGCAAAGACTTTAAGGGTGACATTGGAGGGGAATTGCTGCTGCATTCCAGACCTTCAAGAGCCAACCAAAGCAAGCAACAAACAAGTGATCAAAAGCAATCAGTGAAAAGTGTTCTTTTGTAGTGTATTTGTATTCTTGTTTATATTTCTATATTACTTTGTAATTGCTTGTACGAGATTTCTCCACATCCGACGTATTGTCGATAAGGAGTGTTAGTTAGTATCGTGCGCATAACTAGAGCTCGGTGAGCTCGCCCGTAGAGTTGGAACCATTAGGTTCTGAACCACGTATATCTTGTGTTTTGTTGTGTGCTTGTGTTGTTGTTTGCATTTCTATTTGTTTCTATTATTTCCGTTGCTGCTAACGATAATTGTAAACAAGCGACACACGATGAACGATCGTATTCTACCGTACAACGATTGAGCGCTATTCACCCCCCTCTAGCCGACCACCGACGTTCCAACAAGTGGTATCAGAGCTAGGAGCTTGTCGAGGACTAACCGCCGACACAAGCACTACAAGATGGCCGACTACAACCTCCAACCACCAAAATTCGAAGGAGATTTTCAATGGTGGAGAAGAAAAATGGAGGTATATCTAGAAATTGATTTTGACTTTATGCTAATCTTAGAAAATGGTTTCGAATTTCCTAGGGATGAAAGCAATAGGCAAATTGAGAAGTCAAGGCAGACCCAAGACCAAATCAAGGGCTTCAAGACAAATCTCAAGGTAATCGAATTACTTAGTGATTTGATTCCTAACAATATTTGGTCTAGGCTAGGTAATTTTAGGGATGCTAAGGACTTATGGGACAAGGTGATAAGATTTCATGAAGAGCCCACATTGGTCCATGAAGATGAAGAATGCCCATCAACATCCGGATCCGAGGATGTTGAAGAATTGCCACCACATTCGAAGATGTTGATGATTTGGTGGAGACATCCACCTCTAGCATTGAGGGGGAGGAGAGGCCTTCTATCCCGGAAAAAGTTCAAGAAGAAGCTTCAACATCGGGGAGAAGCGAAAATTCCCTAGGTAACTCAAGTGTTGTTATTATAAATAAAAAATATATAACATGCTTTGAGTGTAGGGAACAAGGGCACTATAAAAGTAAGTGTCCTAAGAAGGTGAAGAAGGTTCAACCGGCACCAAAAGTCAAAAATGCCGGAGTCCCCACAATTAAGAGCAAAGAGCACATTGTGTTCTTTAAATGCAACCAACGGGGACACTACCGAAGTCAATGCCCTAGGGGGAAGAAAATGCAAGAAGGGCATCTCATGTAGGGGGAGCTTCTAAAGCTAACCCTAAGATAAATTTAATTAATGCACCTTCAATTTCTAGAGTTAACAAGCATGCTAGGAATTATTTTAGTTCTCTTGCAATTATTAATGAAAAGCATGCTAGTAGAAACAATAAGGTTTATTGTTTAGGTGCTAAGCATGTAAATTTATCTAAGGATAAACCTAGGACCAATAACACTAGAACTATTTTACCTAGGGAATCAATTAGGAGAATAAAAAAAAAAATTGGGTATTAATCCCAAAAAGTCTAGGCACATGCCTAAGAAGAAGTGGCCTTCCCAAAAACCTAATGAACAATCAAAATTGGAAAAATTAGAATTAGAAAACCAAGTCTTGAGATCAAAACTTGAGAGAATGGAAAAGACCCTTAAGATTATAGAAAATTTTATTCAAGGGTCAAATGCCCAAAAGTCAAGACCAAGGGTTCAAGAACGGTCTAAGGGAAAGGAAGGTTTGGGTCACAAACCTAAGCCCAAGAAGACTTATCATAATGTTCCCTTTAATTATGGAACAATTTCTAGGTCTAAAAAAACCAAGGCTAATAGGGAAGTTATCACTAAGACTAGCCATGGTGTGTGCTTAGTGGCTAAGGACTTAAGAAAAATCAAGAAAGCCACTAAGAAGGTCATTGGGGGAGTCACCTCTAGAGTTGACCTAGGAAAGACCCATTTGACTAAGGCTTCAAAGCCAAAAAGGGTCATTAGAAAGGTATCTAGGGAAGTTATCCCTAGTGAATACTTTGTTAACCCAATGAGCTCTAATAGGTATTGGGGTCCTAGGAGCGTGATCGATTCACGCTAGATGGGTTAGGGTGTGTCAACCCTAAGTGGATGGGTAGTTAACCTAGCCATGGTGAGTTGACATATTAGGATGTGTTAATATGCTTGAGAAGTTGAAAAATGATTAAATTGGCATGATTAGGTCTTAAAGGTATTGGTGTGCCATTTTGGGTTTATGGCACACTTGGGAGATAATGGTATTAAGGCAAAATAGAATTAATTCCTAGAAATGACAATTTAGATTTAACACTTAGGTATTTTATATCTTAGTATATTTTACTTGTCATGATTTATTTGTCTTGCCATGACATGACATCATTTTCATTTTTATCTCTAAAAATGTCATGATAATGTTTTAGACTTAGTTTTATATGTCATGTATGCTAAAATTTCATTCACATGCCATGACATCATGATTTTGGCACATGCTTAGTTATATCATATATATGTCATAATCATATCATGCATAAAATAAAATTAATTTAAGGACCATTGGCATGACTTGAAGTTCCATGCATAAGGGAATCAAGTAGAGTTGCCTTATAATATGCATGAGACCATTAAAGAACAAAAACCCACATCTCACTAGAATATTTGACTTGTATGTGTTTTACACATCTAGATACAAGTGAGATGTTTAGGAAAAAGGAATTAAAGGTTTCAAAAATATTATGAAAATATTTTGAAAAACCTTGGTGAAGTTTATCTTTTGATAGCAATCACCATTGAATAGGATGATATAAAGAGGGCTCAATATTGAAGCTTTTCTTAACTTTTGAACTTTGTATCAATCTCACTATTTTGTGTGTAAAATATTTTTCCAATATTTTTTACCCATTATGATTGTAATAAGTAATATACATACAAAATTTCAAGATTTTTTAACTTATCTATATTTACTTACGAATTTCAGAAATTCATTTCTGAAAATTAAAAAACTGCAAAATGCAGTTATCAGTCGACTGCCAGGGAGGCCAGTCGACTGATGTGGGAAGGAGTCGATGGATATCTGATTCAGTCGACTGATACTGCTGATTTCGGGTAAACCTTGGTGGTTAGGCCCATGTTCAGCTATGTTTTGGTCTCCTAATCACTCCTAACCCTAGGACATGCTATGGAGAGCATTAGAAATGGTGGAAATCCATTGGATATGGATTAGGAGAAGTGGTTAGGGAGAGTATCAATTTTAAGGTGGATGAGAGTTCATTGTTGAACTTTGCCTTAATTTTGATTGTTTAATGTTCATATTGGCTTAGGGACTCTCCAAGGACATTGTTGGTGCAATAGTTAAGGGGGAGCAAGCCTCTAGGGGGAGGTATCCATCATGGGAAGATGGATGTGTACTTTTCCTCTTGGGAGGAAAATTGGGTTGCCTCTCTTTAAGTGATATGAGACTTATCACTAGAAAGATTGTAGGCATGTGTTCCTCCAAGGGAGAGATTGTAAGATCTCATTGGGATATGAGACATTCATACCCTTGGGGAGGACATTTTTGATGTAAGTCAAAAAGGGGGAGAAGTTACCAAGTTACCAATTGGATTTGGAATTCTCATTGGGATGTGAGAATTGCCAATTAGGGATAATTGGTAGACTTGAGGGATAGTTTTGTCAATCATCAAAAAGGGAGAGATTGTTGGTGCAATCGGCCCGGGTTAACTCGAGTTTGACTCAAGCAGTATTTTGATGATAGACAAAACTTATGACATGGGATTGTCATAGGAAAGTCCAACATGGAGTTGACATGGAAAATCAAAGCATGGGGCTTGGTGTGGAAAATTCCAAAGCATTGCGAAGCCGTGTGCTTGGTGCTTGGTGAGAAATGCATTGTGAAGTCGTGCGCTTGGTGCATTTGGGAAGTCTTGAGGACTTGACAAGTTCACTAGGCTCAGGGTCCTTGAGTCGGCAAAGGATGACATTGCAAAGTCGTGCGCTTGGTGCATCCGAGGGACCGCCGGATGGGGAGCGAATGGAGTGAGGACCAAGGGAAGCATACTTTGAGGGCAAGAGATGCGAAGGATGGCATTGCGAAGCTGTGCGCTTGGCGCATCCGAGGGATGTAGGCCGAGGGAAGAGAGCTTCAGTGGGGAACTCCATGAGGGATGAGGTGGACTTGGCCAAGTGGCTAAGACTGAGTGTCGGATACTCAAACTTGGTGTTTGAGAGTTTACCTGACGGTCGGATGCTCAAACAACTTGGTGTTTGAGGTTTTACCCGACATCAGTCGATTGGCATAGGTGTCAGTCGACTGCTCCAAGTGGACTAGGGTTCGACTGGTGTTCAACTGACCAAGTTCTGGCCCAACAGTCGACTGCCGAGGGAGGGCAGTCGACTACCGACGCCATCAGTCGACTGATAATGGGATCAGTCGACTGATCAGGGTGATTTCGAGCACAAAATGGTTTCTAGTCGAGTGGTCGTGTCGAGCACTCGACTGATGGTGTTACCAGTCAACTGATGGGTATCATCAGTCGACTGATGGGTGATCCGTTGGAACTTGACCAATGTGGATCTGGTCGTTGTGAGACAACGACTATAGGACCAGTCGACTGATAGTCACGATCAGTCAACTGATGGGCACGGAATCAACTCGATGCAGGTTATAAATGGAGCTCGAGATGGAGGATTTCGCAAAGACTTTAAGGGTGACATTGGAGGGGAATTGCTGTTGTATTCCATACCTTCGAAAGCCAACCAAAGCAAGCAACAAATAAGTGATCAAAAGTAATCGGTGAAAAGTGTTCTTTTGTATTGTATTTTTATTTTTGTTTATATTTCTATATTACTTTGTAATTGCTTGTACGAGATTTCTCCACCTCCGACGTGTTGTCGAGGAGTGTTAGTTAGTGTCATGCGCATAACTAGAGCTCGGTGAGCTCGCCCGTGGAATAGGAACCATTCGGTTCCGAACCACGTATATCTTGTGTTTTGTTATGTGCTTATGTTGTTATTTGCATTTCTATTTGTTTCTATTATTTCCGCTGCGCTAACGACAATTGTAGACAAGCGACACATGACAAACGATCGTATTCCACCATACGACGATTGAGGGCTATTCACCCCCCTCTAGCCGGCTACCGACGTTCCAACATCTTGGATGTCGAAAGATGTTCTACTTCATCGTTGGTAAATTTAACGTCATCGAGATCTGTATTCATAATTGAGATTTCCTTGCCCTTCTGATATATAAATGATTTATCTTCTATTAGAATTGGAGAATTGATATTGAAAACAATTGAAATTTAAAGATCAGAGAAGATGTGTAAAAATAATGAAATCAATATTCTATATAAAAAGTTTAGAGAATAACGATTACTAAATTATGATCATTGATTAAAAAATAATTAAATAAATTCACCCATTCAAAAAAATAAAAAAAAATTAATGGTCAGAACCAACAGTTCCAACGATCGAAACCCAATAGATATATAGGAAAAAAGTTTACTGAACTAGTAGTTGGAACTGCAGATTTATAGTTATTTTTTTAGTCGATTATAAATTTTGCTCGTATAATCAAGTCAATGGGTATTTGATCTATTGAGTCAGTTACGAGCATGGCCCAAGGCCAATTCAAGCTCATCCCATGGTGGGATCTAGGAAGGTGTGAAATTGATGGATTATATTATGTCCAAATTAATTAATCTTTTTGGGGTCATGAACATATTCACAGATACCGAGTAGAACTGCCTGTCCACTACCCGTATGGTGATGATAATTATACAACCAAGGCACTCCGTCATGGAATGGTCCCATGACGACCTACCTACAGTGGGTATTAGGGCGTCTCGGCAATTCTATTAAGACGCCTTGAGTCTCGGCAATTCTATTAAGACGCCTCGCATCTCGACTATTCCCCGTCATCTCAGCCCCATCTCAGGACCGTATCAGGTCCTATCAGCTGTATGTTTCTCCTAAGTATATCTTATCCAAGTTGGCTAAAAGATGTGACAAGCAATTATGTTCAAGTGGCCAACAAGGCATCTCTCATCATGGTTTCCCTGCAACCCAAGGACAAATGCCCATATTGGTCTCCAGGAGCCTGTCACCTACATTAAAGGAGGAGTTGTCTCCCATAAACCACACGATAGGCATTAATTATAGCCCATGCGCCTGTTGCATTTATGGAGGTAATGATCCCTATTACCTCTAAGAGCAGGTTTGTACTCTGGGTAGCCATACCGCCTACGCATACAGTATTTCCCTGCAGTCAGACTCTCCTATATATATGTGGCCCTCTTTCAAGAAGAGGTGAGGTCAACACCCTAAAAACCCTTCTCCTCATTTTCGTTCACACCCTCTCTTCCTACTAATCTGCCTTGAGCATTGGAGGGGTTTGGCCGAGATCACTCTCGGCGCCCTTAACCTAATTTTCTATGCAGAAGAAACCATTTAGTTCATTTTATACACGTGAGCTCTTCCACTCAAATTCCTGCCGTATCAACGGCCCTTGTCATCTGAGTCAGCAGGCCTTTGTTGTTTCCGCCGATTGGACACCTCAGCATCCACGTCTCAGCTATAACATAATTGGCGCCGTCTGTGGGAATCTCAGTAGCAAGCACGTCTGAGACAAAGATGGGAGACTAAGGAGCGAACTCCGACAACGCCAACACTGATGAAGGAAATTTGACTAGGGAAAATATCATCGCCCTTGTCAGGGTCACCATGCAAGATATTTTACGTGAGCACTTCCCTCGAGGTCCTGAGCAGGCATCTCCTAGCCCCGTCTAGGGCCCAGTGCTTCAGTCCGCCTCCTCAACTCCAGTCACTCCAAAGGTGGTCCCCACAGCCTCGATACCAATTGAGTCATCCTCGACGGCTTCCCTGCAAGAATCCTCGAAGGAGGCACCCTCTCAGTCGACACTGGAAAAGGAACCGAAGAAGGGCAGGACCCCGCTAGTTGGCCTAGACTCTCCTCTAGCCCCTAACATCATAGCCGAGAGGATGCCCAAGTCCTTCAAGCCGTTATCCATCAGAGAGTACAGCGGCTCAACTAACCCAAAAGAATACTTGGGAAGGTTCAAAAAGGCCACTCTAATACACGGTTACTCTGATGGAGCAAAATGCAAGGTTTTCTCCCTCAACCTAATTGGCTTCGCACAAAGGTGGTTAGCCCGACTACTAGGAGGGTCCATTAGGTCCTTCCCAGACTTGTCTGCTCTTTTCCTCCAACACTTCACTAGCAACAAGAGATACCACCGAACGACTCAGTACCTCATGACTATGAAGCAGAAGGACTAAGAATTCTTAAGGGACTACATACACCGTTTCAACTGGGTGGCGGTTGATGTTTTGGATGCCTCACCCAGGACGATAATAAGTGCTTTTTCTCAAGGGCTGACAAGGGGAGACTTCTCCAAATCCCTGATGAAAAGACCTCCCTCCCGCTTCGAGTCCTTTCTAGCTAGAGCTGAGTCTTATATCAACCTGGAAGAAGCCGAGAAAGCTACCGACGAGCAAGGAGGGGGAAGGAAGGTCGAGCGATCGCCACTCCAAAAACCAAGCAAGAAGGTCCCCCTCTCGGCACCAAATCGCCCGCTTAAAATTCCCTCCGCTTATCTGCCACGGTTGGTTGGGGAAAGAGCGATTCATGCTGTACAAGAAGTCTCTCAACCACCGGCATTGCCAAACCAGCGTCCTCCTTTCTGCGCAAATCATCAAGTGCATGGACACTCAACTCGCGAGTGTCGTACCTTTGTCGAGGACATCAGGCAAGTGATGCAGGAACAGCAGCAGAGAGTCAATGCGCCGCCTCCATTTCCTCAAAGAGAGGCTGGATCCGAGCCGAGAGGTCAAGTCCTGCGCAACCAAGCAAGGCGAGCTCACCGCCTATCACCTGAGCACGAAAGGCGAGCTCAGGCTCCTCGAAGAACTATGGAGGCCTTTCCGGGTGAATCATCTCCTTAGGCCGGATCGCCACAAAAATTCACCAATACTCCACATCGCGGCACCATTAATATGATTATGGGCGGAGCCATGGACGGAGATTCGAATCGGGCCAAGAAGACTCACGGGAGGTGACTGGAAAACATGGAAGTAAACATCAGCCGAAAAAGTGTCGGAGGACCCTCACTAACTTTCGGCCCCGAGGACCTACGAGGAGTTGTTGTTCCGCATGGCGATGCCTTGGTGATCAGAGCCACCATCGCCAATTACGACTTAGCTCGAGTCTTCATGGACACAGGTAGCTCAGTCAATATTTTACTCAAAGATGCCTTTGACCGCATGCAAATTGACTCGACTCAACTACATCCGATGAACACGACCCTATTCGACTTCTCGGGTCACGAGGTGTCCCCCCTTGGCCGAATCGACCTGCCTTTATCTCTGGGGGAGGATCCTCTTCGTCGCACGAGGACTACTACCTTTACCATGGTGGATGCCATTTCGTCCTACAACGTCATCCTGGGAAGGCTGGCTTTACATTCTTTCGAGGCGGTGGTATCAACTTATCACCAAAAGGTGAAGTTCCCTGTGAATAATCAGATAGGGGAAGCTGTCGTAGATAAAAAAGCAACCCGAAAATGCTATGTGGAGGAAGTCCGAACAGGCTCTCGGAAGAACCGAAGGGTTGAGAAAGCCGAAGTTTATACCCTTAGAGAGGAGTCGCTAGACGAGGAATCCGTGCCGGTATGGCCAGATCAACCAAACAGAGTAGTCCGAATCGCTGCTGACTTACCTGCTGAGCTGAAGGAGAAAGTGACCAGTAACTTGATTGCCAATCGAGATATCTTTGCATGGCCAGAAGAATAAAGCAGGAGCATCTCTTGGACCGTGATGGAACATCGGTTGAATGTGCTTCTGGGGGCTCGACCAATAAAGCAGAAGAGAAGACATTTTGGCCCGGAAAAGGAAAGTATTATCCGAACCGAGATACAAAAGTTGTTGCAAGCCGGTTACATTAGAGAGGTGCAGTTTCCCGAATGGCTATCAAATATAGTGTTAGTCCCAAAACTAGGAGGTAAATGGAGGGTGTGTCTAGATTTTAGAGATCTTAATAAAGCATGTCCTAAAGATTGTTACCCGCTGCCTCGAATAGATCAGTTAGTCGATTCCATGACCGAGTGCGAGCTTATTTGCATGTTAGACGCTTATCAAGGGTATCATCAGATCCCATTGGCAGAGGAAGATCAGGAAAAAGTTAGTTTCATTACCGCGGACGACATTTTTTGCTACACAGTCATGCCATTTGGGCTAAAGAATGTCGGCGCCACTTATCAAAGGTTGATGAATAAAGTGTTTCGGTCGCAAATAGGCCGAAATATGGAAGTATATGTTGATGATATCCTCATCAAAAGTGTGAAAGTCGAAGATATCATTGGTGACATATCCAAGACATTCAGCACGCTCCGCCGATATGGAATCCGGCTGAATCCCCATAAATGTATATTCGGGGTCCGAGGAGGTAAATTCCTCGGCTACATTGTGACTGAGGGAGGCATTGAGGTTAACCCCGAGAAGGCTCATGCCTTGCAGAACATGCTCTCGCCCAGAAATGTCAGAGAGGTACAATGGTTGCTAGGCCGAATAACGACGCTCTCCCGCTTCATCCCTAAGTCAGTTGAGCGGAGCCTTCTGTTCTTCAAGGTGCTCCGCAAGTCAACTCAGTTTTCATGGGACGAGAAGTGCGAGCTAGCTTTCTCCGAGCTGAAGCAGTATATATCTGAGCTGCCCATGCTGGCCAAACCGGTGTCAGGAGAAAGTTTACAGCTATATTTGGCCGCCTCAGAAGAAGCAGTGGCATCCGTCCTGCTCTGGCAGGAAGATGGTAAGCAATTGCCTATCTATTTTGTTAGTCACTTGCTAAAAGCTACTGAGAGCAGGTACACCACCCTAGAGAAGCTAGCACTAGCGCTACTTATAACAACTAGAAAGCTCTGTCCTTACTTCTTGTCTCACCCCATCACTGTGTTGACCAATAGTAGCCTTGGGAGGATATTAACTAATCCCGAGGCATCCGGTCGCTTGATTAAATGGGCCACAGAGATGACTGAATATGACATCCAGTATCAGTCCAGGATTGCTCTTAAAGTGCAGGTATTGGCAGATTTCCTTGCCGAGACTCCAGGAATAGAGAAAAATGAAGAGTGGAGAATATATGTCGACGATTCGTCCACTAAACAAGGAAGAGGAGTGGGGGTGCTGCTGATATCTCCACAAGAGGAGATGATCTGAATCACTGTACAACTTAATTTCTGGGCCTCTAATAATGAAGCTGAATACGAAGCCTTACTGACGAAACTTCGAGCTGCTCAGCACGTCGGGGCTTCACGGATTTCTTTGTACTCTGATTCCCAGCTAGTCGTGGAACAAGTAAAAGGCTCTTACGACATCAACAATCGGCGGCTTCAGTTATACAAGGAGGCTTATCAGAAAATGGCAGTCGAATTCCAGGAAGTCACTCTCAATAAAATCCCTCGAGCCGATAATCAGAAAGCAGACGAACTAGCTCGTATGGCTAGTGCTCTAACCACATGGAGTGTAGAAGATTCACTGGATGAGACACAGCTCATTGCTCACATATATCAAGAACCGATGACGCTTCGAAGCTCGCTGGATTGGAGGGCTCCTATAATTGGCTATCTGAAAGAAGAAATACTGCCAGAAGACCAAGCCGAGGCATGAATCCTTAAGAAAAGAGGGACCCGATTCGTGCTGATCAGGGATACCCTATACAAAAGGGCTTTCGCCAGGCCACTTCTCAAGTGTCTTGGTCCGGAAGAAGCTGAATACGTCATGAGAGAGTTGCATGAAGGTTGCTGCGGAAATCATTCCGGGGGCACGTCCTTGGCCCGCAAGGTTCTCCTTGCTAGATATTTTTGGCTGACTCTTCAAAAGGATGCTGCCCACTATGTTCGCACATGCCTTAGTTGTCAAAGGCATCAGAACTTCTCTCAACGACCCGTCGAATGGTTAAAGGCCTCAGTAATATCCTGCCCTTTCGACCAATGGGGAATGGATATCGTGGGACCACTACCACTCGGGCTGAATCAGAAAAAATTTCTACTTATGGCAGTGGATTACTTCTCAAAATGGGTGGAAGCAGAACCCCTGGCCAAGATAACAGAGGACGTTGTGCTAAAATTCCTTTGGAAAAGTATAGTCTGCCGATTTGGCATCCCCAAGAAGCTGATCTCGGACAATGGAAGACAATTTCAGGGGCGGAGGCTAAAGGAATGGTGCCAACAACTAGAAATTCAGCAGATTTTCACTTCCGTAGCGTACCCTCAGAGTAACGGGTAGGCTGAAGTAACCAACCGAGAGCTGATTCGGGGACTCAAAATTAAATTGGATCATACTGGAGGAAGCTGGGTGGAGGAGCTGCCAAGCATTCTATGGGCCTACCGAACAACACCAAAGTATAGCACTGGCCTCACCCCGTTCCACCTCGTATACGGGTTAGAAGCCCTGGTCCCAGTGGAAATCAGAATGGGATCACCTAGAGTTTCATCCTACTCCATGGATGACAGTAACAAGGAGATGAGGCTAGCTGAATTAGACCTAGATACCGAGATGAGAGACAACGCAGCTAATCGAATGGGTATCTTCCGAAGGAAAGTAGCACATGCCTACAATAAGAGAGTCGTACCTCACTCTTTCCAGCCTGGCGACTTCGTGTGGAAGAAAATCCAGCCGAGCGGGGAAGTCCGCAAATTAGCACCTCGATGGGAGGGGTCGTATAAGATCATTAAGAAGCTTAACTCTGGAGCTTATTATCTACATGACCGAGAGGGAAAGGAGCTCGCTCGACCATGGAATTCCCTCCATTTATGGTCATATCATGTATAAGAGTCGTACGGTATGTAATGGGGCTATCTTTTCTTTGAATAATATAAGCTACCCCTGGTGATTACTGGCGGGTATTTTTTCTAGTCAGTAATCTATCGCGGTGCATCTCATAATAAGCCGCCTCTTACGGTGCATTTTAATAAGCCACCTATCATGGTGCATCTCGGAATAAGCCGCCTCTTACGGCGCATTCTAATAAGCCACCTATCACGATTCTAATAAGCCACATATCGCATCTCGAATAAGTCACTACGGGCAAGATTCTAATAAGCCACCTATCACGGTGCATCTTGGAATAAGCCGCCTCTTACGGCGCATTCTAATAAGCCACCTATCACGGTGCATCTCAGAATAAGCCGCCTCTTATGGCACATTCTAGTTAGCCACCTATCATGGTGCATCTCGGACTAAGCCGCCTCTTACGGTGCATTCTAGTAAGCCACTTATCACGGGGAATATCGGAATAAGCCGCCTCTTCCGGCGCATTCTAATAAGCCACCTATCACGGTGCTTCTCGGAATAAGCCGCCTCTTACAGTGCATTCTAATAAGCCACCTATCACGGTGCATCTCAGAATAAGTCGCCTCTTACGACGTATTCTGGTTAGCCACCTATCATGGTGCATCTCAGACTAAGCCGCCTCTTATGGCGCATTCTAGTAAGCCACCTATCACGGGGCATCTCGGAATAAGCCGCCTCTTCCGGCACATTCTAATAAGTCATCTATCACAGTGCATCTCAGAATAAGCCGCCTCTTACGGCGCATTCTAATAAGCCACCTATCACGGTGTATCTCGGAATAAGCCACCTCTTACGACACATTCTAATAAGCCATCTATCACGGTGCATCTCAGAATAAGTTGCCTCTTACGGCGCATTCTGGTTAGCCACCTATCATGGTGCATCTCGAACTAAGCCATCTCTTACGATGCATTCTAGTAAGCCACCTATCACGGGGCATCTCGGGATAAGTCGCCCCTTGTGGCGCAGTGTTAATGTTGTACTTGTTGCTCGGCTCCTCCTCGAACATCTTTTATCTACAAGGATAGACTCCAAGTACCCATCATTCGGGTTTTTCTATGGATGAGTTCTATCGCGGCTAACGCCATACCATCACCCCAGTCAACTAAGAATAACTCGGTTCCTCCTCGAGTCCCTTCTCGTGGCCGTATAAAGGTGCTTTTATCATTTATTCGTTAGTACCTTTTTACCACCTCGGCCGTGTTAGTGTAGTAACATTTTTTATAAGCTGACAAGTACGACTACAAGAAAACTACAAGAAAATGCCGCGTACGGCTACAAAATTTTTATAGTAGAAACCTAAACTACTCGGGGAGTCCGCCAAGTGCTGAGTCTGGGGTCTCGTCTACCAAGTGCTGAAGGTCCAAGAACTCGGCTGAGGCCCCCTCTGGCGGGTAGCCGACTTCCTTGAAGTGTTGGGATGGCCCCATTGTAGCCTATCTCCAGAAGGTCAGCAATACGACCTCCTAGGATATCGGAGAACTCCTCCGAGGCAAGAAAGGCCTTTTTGCACTTCTCCCACCAACCCTCTTTGTCGTCTTGGTAGGAGGCCAGCTCAGCTTTGGCTGCCTCCGCTTGGGCTTTGGCCACCTCCGCTTGGGCGACCAGTTTGCCGCATCGCCTGGCCTCAGACTCTGCTTGAGCAATCCTGTTTTGCTCCGCCTGCAATAGTCGGGCCTCGGTCTCGTCCACACGAGTCCTAAGCGCCTCCGCCTCGGCCGCTTGGAGCCGTAGGAGATCGATCTCTCATGCACGAGCTCAGAGATCATCCTCATAGCGTAGGACCTTTGACCGAGACACTGCCGCCTCGGATTGTGCCAACCCAAGCTCTGTCTCCTTGTCCCGAAGCTGGGTGGTAAGGGCCACTACCTAGGCCTGCATCGCCGGGTAGGTGGAGGCCAGGCGGGTCAACCGAGACATCAACTCCAGATGGTATCCCCAAAACTACAAAAGAGGAAGGGAGTTAGTAAAAATAACTAAAAATAGCCTAATGCCTAAGGCTGGTTACCTTGGTCAGGTGTAGATTCATCTCATTGCTTAAAGCGGGGATGAATTTCTCCCTAGCTGAAGCCCCGATTGAGTCTCGAACCTTCTGGAGGTAACTCTGAGCTGGTCGCTCTAGTCTCGGCGCAGACCCTCCGGAAGGCATCCCGGGAAGAGGGTTGGATTGGGGTGGAACTGGCTCGGCCGAGGGCGCGGAGACCTCTGGGTGCTCCTTGGTCGGGGGGTCCGGGGCCTGAGAGGCTCCAGTCGCTGCACCACTTGGCCCAACTGGATCGCAAGGACTTGGGCTGGGTAAGGCATGGGAGGGGTTGCCCTCGGAGGAAGAGGAACCCACCCGATTTTTCTTCCGGTGTCCCTATTGCTCCTCGGATTCCCCCGAACTGATGATCTCGGCTACCATAGATGGCCGAGATGGAGGAAGTCCTTCTGAGCCAATCTCCTTTGAGGTCTCGACCGGAGCGACTTCACGGGCGATCATTTGCGCCCTCTTCCACTTCATCCTTTTGCTGACTGAGGCCCTAAACATGACTTCGGCTGCAAAAAGCATAGAGCAAGTCAAAGGTTAGAAACACAAAAGGAAGATGAAAGAAATTTTTTACCTAAGGTGCCCTTCAGCTCAGCCTCTATGGGACTTAGGTTGAAATGATGGAGGATCCCTTCCTCCTGCAATGCGTTGATGTCAAAGCTCAAACCCGAGAGAACTCTCACTATCTCTCGGTAATCCTGAGTCTTCTTGAAACTTCTAAGAGAAGGGGGTGGTGGGAGCTCGAGCTGCCACTCACTCGGCCAAGAAAAGGGGGACTCTAGTTTTTAAAAACAAGTATTGGGTTTTCTAATACTTGTGGGAGGTGATGAGTTTCGCCAAGAATTTGGTCTCTTGATGAGCCGTAAAGAAGAAAATGCCTACTTCTTTCCTTTTCGGGACGAAGCAGGCGTGAAAAGAGGCAGCCAAGAGGGGGAGATGATAAAAGAGGAATACAATGATGAAGCCATTGATAAGGCTGAAGGAATTAGGCGCTAATTGCTGAATGGGGATACAGAAGTGTTGGAGGATCGATTGGCCGGCTAGAGGGGGGTGAATAGCCCTCTTCCATTGGATGTCGATATTTGCTCGTCTACGATTAGATTAGCGCAAGCAGAAACAACAATACAAGCAAATTAAGCAAATAAAGACAAAGCAAAAGAAATAGACAATGCTAAAACAATGTCGTAACGTGGTTCACGGCTACACCGCTAATCCACGATCCCGATTCGTCCGAGGTGAATCACTCCTTCAAAGCCAATCACTATTGGTCTCTCCTTTGCACCAAGCTAGGTGGAGGTAACCTTTATAATCAAGATCACTCTTCTTACAATAAGATGGAAGTAAAAGCAAGTAAGAAGAGTAGGGAATCGTGTATGGCACTTTGGGAGAAGTTTAGAGCTCAAACATTAGCCTCCCAAAGCTCCATCCTCTTCCTTTTTATAGAGGAAGAGGGTTTCTTCCCGTTGACATAGGAGCAGTCGACTGATGCCCTCGATCAGTCGACTGGTCCTGTAGCCGTTGCCCAATAACGGCCGCTTTCCACATTGGATTCCATCCAACGGCACTGACATCAGTCGACTGATATTACCATCAGTCGACTGGTGCTCGATCAGTCGAGTCCTCAACGAGGTCGTCGTCCTTAGCGGTCGGTGATGTCGGCAACGATCGATTGCCGATCCATGGCGATCGACTACTTGGGCCAACCGCCCATGAGTCAAACACCGGTCGAACCAATCGATCGGAAGCGATCGGCCATTTCATGGCGATCGGTGTCGTGTGAAACTTAAACTTAACATTAGTTTGATCTTCTGGCGGTCGGATAAACCTTAACCCTTGCGGTCAAGTTTCCAACACTCAGCCATTCGGCCAAGTTCACCTAATGAGCTACTTACATTTCACTCATTCTCTCATCTCACTCGAAGTCCCTCGCCGAAGGTCTCTTCAGACACGCCACGCCCCTAAGCGATCGCACGGCGCAATGCTCCTTCACGCCTCTTGCCTCCAAGTGCTTCCTTGGCTTCTCTTCAAGTCATCTCGTCCGGCGGTCCCTGGCAAAGATCGCCGCACGACTGCAATGCTCCTTCTCCGGCTCGTGCATGAGGTTGTGAGTGGTGAACCCGCCAAGGCTCCATGTGCGAATTACTAAGCCCTGCATGACTTCAACGCACATATCAAATCAACATAACAAACTAACTTAAACCCTTTGCCACACACATCAAAACCTTATCATGGCAAGAGATTGCCCTAACAATCTCTCCCTTTTTGATGTGTGGCAATCCGTTTAAGTTAGGTAAAAACATTTCATATAAATTTCTAAGGTAAGAAAGCATGTAAACATAAACATGATATAGCAACATGCAACTCCCCCTTAATCCATGAAACTCTCTCTACAAATTTCTCCCCCTATCATAATTAACTTAAACATAATTATTTCTCCCCCTTTGATACCATCAAAAAGATTAACACTAAGTTATAAACTCATGGCATCAAGTCTAATAGAAGGAAAATACCAAAAATTGTTTTAAAACCTGAATTCGGCCTCAACTATTCTGATTTTCAGGCCACTAGTCGACTGGTTCAGACTACCAGTCGACTGGCACGCGAATTTCAGAACTTTCTGATTTTCGGACCGAATTTCAGAAATGTATTAAAAATTCCAAAAAATTTGAAAAATCATGAAATTTGGAAGACATATTTCTTGTAAGGTTCTTTATCAGTGAAAAATAGGTCTTCATGAAAAATCATTATATTTTCACGTATTTGCCAAAAATCCAAAAGCTTTAAAAACCACTAGGTTTTTTATCATGTGATTATCAAGTTTAACACCTAGTTTTGATTCCAATTGTTTCAAAACATGAATACATAGATTTTAGATTAAGAAATTGTTTTGAAAACATATGAAATATCCAACCATGATCTTTGGGCAATATGTCTATGAATTAAACATGAGCTTTCCCCATGATTGGTCTATTATTGCTATTTTGATACTTCAAATGATCATCTAAATGCCATAGGCATTAGTGGATATTTGTATCATCCTAACTTCTCACCCATGCTAAGTTTTCAATCAAGGTAGCCTATTGTGAGTGTGAGATGTATCCTAGAGGGTATTTGTATACACTTAACCATTATATTCATGCAATTCTATCAAGGTTAAGTATCAACCTAACAATCCTCATGATCATTAAGGCATATATCAATTAATTCTACATTATGATCATGAAATACATGTTTTTCATCAAATTATAATCATGCATTAGGTATAATATCATGATAGTAAGCAAAGTATTACCTAAGGCATGATTTAAACCTATTTCTCATGATGATGTGCCAAATTTCAAAATCATAAATCATGATTGCACATAAACATAGCAATTACATGAATCATCATGATTTAAGCATTATTAACTATTTATAGGCACGTTATCATCACCTAACACTATTTCAAAATGTTGTCCCGCCATCCTAAGTCAACCAAAATATGATATAGGTTAATTGCATATGGTTGACTACCTTAGGGTTATCCTAACCCTTAAGGTTGGATTTTGGAACCCAAAATAAGTTCTTTCCTATTGGATTCACTAAGTACTCCTTGGGGATCCATTTCCTAGCTATTACTTTCTTCTTATCTTGTCCCCTAGCAATTAGGCATTTATAGGCCTTTTCATTTTTCTTTTCTTTGTATCCTAGGCCTTTTTTGTTAAAGCTTGCTCTTTGGCTCCCAATTATCATGTTCAATGTGTTGGAGCCTATTGTGAACTTTTCTAGGGCTTTTGTCAAATAATCTACTTTCTCTCTTAAAGCTCTATTTTCCTCTATGCATGCATCATTAACATCTAATGGCATATAGTTATCATGTGAGCATGCATCATCATCATTATCACTTAAGCATGCTTTTTCTAGCTTATTTTCTAAGTCCTTAATTTGATCTAACATGCTCTTATTTTTCTTCTTTGCTCTAAATAAATCCCTAGTTAATCTAGAAATCATAGAAACTATTTTCTTAGGAGTTAGATTTGTTACCATAGTTTCCATGTCCTCTTCTTCTTCTTCGGATGAGGAGGATGTAGAGGCTCCCCCTTCACTTGAGCTCTCTCCACTTGAGCTTGATTCTTTATTTTCGGTGGAGGAGCAATCCAAGTCGTCGAATGCCATCAATGCTAGGTTGGTGACAAATGCATTTTCTTCCTCGGATGAGGAAGAGGAAGAAGGGTCATCCCATGTCTTGGCCTTGAATGCTTTGGTCTTCCCCTTTTCCTTTGCCTTCTTTTCTTCTTCCTTTTTCTTGTTCCCCTTTTTCTTCTTCTTTTCTTCTTTCTTCTTCCTCTCTTCCTTGCTCTTGTTTAGGAGGGGACAATTGTCCCTTATGTGGCCCTCTCCTTGGCAATTGTAGCATATGATCTTTCCTCTTGGTCTCCTATTCCTATCATTTGATTTGTTAAATCTAAAACCTTTTAATGCACGTCTTACCCTCCTTACCATATACGCTTCTTCCGTGCTGTCCATGGAAGAGGAGGAGGAAGCTTCATCATCATCGGAGGAAGGGATCTCCATCTTCTTCTTCCCCTTGTTTGCCAAGAATGCTACTCCTCTTGAAGGTTGGATTTTTGGCTCTTCTTGTATTCCTTCAAGCCTTGTTTCGTGGAGCTCCATTGTTGAGAAGAACTCCTCCAAGGTGCTCACTTCTAGATTCTTCGAAATATAGAAGGAGTCCACCATGGAGCTCCACTTTGAGGATCGCGGAAAGGCATCTATAGCCTTCATAACCATATCCCGGTTTGATAGCTTCTCACCTACACTTGACAAACCGGTTATAATTTCCTTGAAATGAGAATGTAAGGAAATTACCTTTTCTCCCTTTTCTAGTTTAATGTTGTTGAGTTGGGACAGGAGGAGGTCTCTCCTTGCTAGCTTCGCCTCGGATGTGCCTTCATGAAGCTCAATTAGCTTCTCCCACATCTCCTTGGCACTTAGGCATTCTCCAATTCGGTTGATCTCTTGTTGGGGGAGCACATTGAAAAGATTATGCTTGGCTTTTGAGTTTGCAAGATGCTCTTCCCTTTGCTTTTTGCTCCACCTAGATTTCTCTATTGGTTTCCCTTCTTCATCCCTAGGCAAAACGAAACCGGATTCCATTGTAATCATAATATCAAAATCCGTTTCGAAAAATACCTCCATTCGCTTTTTCCACCAAGCGAATTCTCCTTCGAACTTCGGCGGATGAATGTTCGATCCGACCATCTTTTGATGAAGTGCTTGTTGCGGCGGTTAGTCCTCGACAAGTGACTTGACTCTGATACCACTTGTTGGAGGATCGATTGGCCGGCTAGAGGGGGGTGAATAGCCCTCTTCCGTTGGATATCGGTATTTGCTCGTCTACGATTAGATTAGCGCAAGCGGAAACAACAATACAAGCAAATTAAGCAAATAAAGACAAAGCAAAAGAAATAGACAATGCTAACACAATGTCGTAACGTGGTTCACGGCTACGCCGCTAATCCACGATCCCGATTCGTCCGAGGTGAATCACTCCTTCAAAGCCAATCACTATTGGTCTCTCCTTTGCACCAAGCTAGGTGGAGGTAACCTTTACAATCAAGATCACTCTTCTTACAATAAGATGGAAGTAAAAGCAAGTAAGAAGAGTAGGGAATCGTGTATGGCACTTTGGGAGAAGTTTAGAGCTCAAACATTAGCCTCCCAAAACTCCATCCTCTTCCTTTTTATAGAGGAAGAGGGTTTCTTCCCATTGACACAGGAGCAGTCGACTGATGCCCTCGATCAGTCGACTGGTCCTGTAGCCGTTGCCCAATAACGGCCTCTTTCCACGTTGGATTCCATCCAACGGCACTGGCATCAGTCGACTGATATTACCATCAGTCGACTGGTGCTCGATCAGTCGAGTCCTCAACGAGGTCGACTCCATTGCTCGCAGTGCCATCGATCATTATCGTCCCTTGGCGATCGCCGATGTCGAAATGATCGATTGCACCATGGCGATCCGCTAGGGCCAAAATGCCCATGAGTCGACACACGCGAACTCCAATCGACTGGAAGCCGATTGCCATTTCATGGCGATCGGCCGGTGCCGTGAAACTCAAACTTAACATTAGTTTGAGCTTCCGGCGGTCGGATAAACCTTAACCCTTGCGGTTAAGTTTTCGACACTCAGCCATTCGACCAAGTTCACCTAATGAGCTACTTACATTTCACTCATTCTCTCATCTCACTCGAAGTCCCTCGCCGAAGCTCTCTTCGTACGCGGCCACGTCCCTCGGCAACATCAGACGCACAACTCTGCAATGCTCCTTCATGTCTCTTGCCTTCGAAGTCTGCTTCCTTGGCTTCTCTTCAAGTCATCTCGTCCGGCGGTCCCTCGGCAGCATCAAGCGCACGGCTTTGCAATGCTCCTTCTCTGACTCAGGCACGAGGTTGTGAGTGGTGAACCCGCCAAGGCTCCATGTGCGAATTACTAAGCCCTGCATGACTTCAACGCACATATCAAATCAACATAACAAACTAACTTAAACCCTTTGCCACACACATCAAAACATTATCATGGCAAGAGATTGCCCTAACAAGAAGTACTAAGACAATTCAGAATAGAAGGGGTGGAGTAGAAAATGAAGAACAACCGCAAGTTGGTCTTGGAAGAAGGTTGTGAACTCAAGTGGTGGCTCATGGGGAAGCTGGTCTAGTTGAGGAACCTTAAGTCGGTACGAGCGGGGAACTTGGTAGGTGGACCTAATCTGGTTGCACACATTAGGCGCAATGGCGCTGCGAGTTCTAAGAAACCAAAGATCGGAGGGGCTGGCCATCGAAAAGGAGCAAAGTAAGAAGTAAGAGGACTTACGAAAGCAGGTGCGCCGAAGGAGAAAGGAAAATAGGAAGGTCGTCGGAGAAGGAGAAGAGGCAGAAACGTCGAGCGAAAGATCGGGAACCCTAGGTCGGGGGAGGAGTATTTATAAATAAGCCACGATGCCTCATTTCTCGAGAATATCATTGCGGATCAAGCAAATGTGTGGCACGACGGGGCGTAGCCTCGGGAAATAAGGTCATCATGCCGTATCTCTGCATTTAATAGTCCACAGTAAATGAGATCCCTCCGTTCCCAAGGGGCACGGCCTGGGGGTCGCCCCCCCCCCCCCCCCCCCCCATCCCTCGTTAGGTCAAGAAAGGAAGGGTCAGATGTGACCAAAGGTCGGTCTAGTCAGTCAAGCCGCACCTCTCCTTCGACTAGACTTCGGGGGGATGTCTTATGATACCGAGTAGAACTGCCTGCCCACTACCCGTATGGTGATGATAATTATATAGCCAAGGCATTCCATCACGGAATGGTCCCATGACGACCTGCCTACAGCAGGTATTAGGGTGTCTCGACAATTCTATTAAGACGCCTTGCGTCTCGGCAATTCTATTAAGACGCCTTGTGTCTTGACAATTCTATTAAGATGCCTCGCGTCTCGGCTATTCCCCGTCATCTCAGCCCCGTCTCGGGACCGTATCAAGTCCTATCAGCTGTATGTTTCTCTTAAGTATATCTTATCCAAGTTGGCTAAAAGGTGTGACAAGCAATCATGTTCAAGTGGCCAACAAGGCAGCTCTCATCATGATTTCCCTGCAACCTAAGGACAAACACCCATATTGGTCTCTAGGAGCTTGTCCTCTACATTAAAGGAGTTGTCTCCCATCAACCACACGACAAGTATTAATTATAGCCCATGCGTCTGCTGCATTTATGGAGATAATAATCCCTATTACCTCTAAGAGCAGGTTAGTACTGTGGGTAGCCATACTGCCTACGCATACAGTATTTCCCTGCAATCAGACTCTCCTATATATATGTGGCCCTCTTTCAAGAAGAGGTGAGGTGAAAACCCTAAAAACCCTTCTTCTCATTTTTGTTTACACCCTCTCTTCCTACTAATCTGCCGTGAGCATTGGAGGGGTTTGGCCGAGATCACTCTCGGCGCCCTTAATCTAATTTTCTGTGCATGAGCAACCATTTAGTTCATTTTCTACACGTGAGCTCTTCCACTCGGATTCCTGTCGTATCAATGGCCCTTGCCGTCCGAGTCAGCAGGCCTTTGCCGTTTTCACCGATTGGACACCTCAACATCCACGTCTCAGCTATAACATTCACGCCTACCTTTCTTCGAAATATCTTTATATATAATATTATTTAATGGATCGGATCTTCGAGAGAGGATATATATAGCTGAGAACATAAGGGAAAAAATGTAAGATCTTGCAGTGGGTAAGAATATTATAATTGGATAATTAATATATTAAGAAAGGATTGTTTGTTTGATCTTAGCATAGTCCAAGGAAAGATTAAAAGGATAGGCGTAGACATGATATTTATTTGACTGAATGCCCATAAAATTAGAACTAGTTCGAAATATAAATACACAATAACTAATTGGCAGCAAAAATAGCCATTTGAATTGATAATGCTTTACTATAGCACAAGTAACATTCTTAAAATTAATTCTTATTCTCTCTTTCTTTATGTCTCTATTTTTTTTATTTTATTTTTGATTGATACTAGAGTATTCGAACCTTCGATTCAACTAATCTATAGGAATGACCGGTCCTATCCCACGGATCTTCGGGATGCCTCGCTAACAATTGAGCCAGATAAGGTCGGAGTTTAAATGACCTCCATCGGCCACCAAGAGTAAATCAAAGAAACACTTATAGTTTTTTCACGATTCAGTCCGGACTCCCCAGTTGTGCCATCCCTTAACGACGGTCCAATATCAAAATCGTACTCCGTCCACCAGACAAACTTCTGAGCTCCAGGGGTGTCCGAATAGATTTTTTCTAAATTCACCGTCGAACAATATCGTAGTAGAGAATCAAACTGTATTCTCCTGTAAGATGTATCTTCGCTTTTACCGTTGCACCGTGCCCCTGGAGCCTCTATTTTTATTTTTATTTTTTGATTGACACTAGCATATCCGAATCTTCAGTCCGACTAATACCTGCGAGTGACCGGTTCTGTCCAACAGACCTTCGGGACGCCTCACTAATAGTTGAGGTGGATAAAATCGGAGTTCAATTGACCTCTATCGACCACTAATGGTAAATCAGAGAAGCGCTCATAATTTTATCATGGTTCAGCTCGGACTCCACAGTCGTACTATCTTGAACAACGATTTAATGACGAAGTCGTACTTTATTTACTGGATAAACTCTTGGGCTCCAGGACCGTCCGAATAAATTTTTTCTAAATTTATTATCGAATGGTAATACATCGTAGGATCAAATTGTATTATCACGTGGGATATCTTTCCACTTTTGCTTATGCACTGTGCTCTTGATTTTTTTTTTTATATATGACATCAAGCCATCGATGTTCAAATCATCATTATTGAACCACCTCTACAGCTTGCCACCGGCTGACCTATTGCTACCATTCCTCTTGCTTTCAGGCTCATAGGCTTCCAATAGAAACAAACTGTAAATTAATCTAAAACCTTTCGATTGATCTAATTTTTAGTCTAAGCGCGCAAAAAAAAAAAAAAATCAATCTTCACCTCTGACTGAATCATTATCTCTTTCATATTGACGAATATGATATCTTTTCTATAGTTTTCGTAGGAGAGCTTTGTGATTAGTACTACAGTAGAATTATATTAATGAGTAAAGATCAATCTTCAAAGATTATGGTCTTACGAAGTATCTGTCCTCCTGTTACACTAGCTCTAGATTGAATAATATATTCTCTGTGATTTATTTTTTTCGTGTTAACTATGAGACCGACTGAAAGAGATGGTGAGGATGAATGAATCACTATTTTACACCAATAATATTTTTTTTTATAAATTAAAATTAATAATCATAATTATTTATTTTGGAAGACAATCTCTCATTACTTTACACTCATGACCTTTTTGAAATTATCAACGGCATCTTTCCTCACCATGAGAAGAAGTTCCAACTTACCCAATTTAGGTTAATAAGGATCAATTAGTCTAGATATAGCTAATATCAACAACATTAAACATGTATTGCCTTTGCCCGTTGGGCTTAATAGATCTCTTCAGGTCTAAGAGATCCTTGCTCAACCGTTCACATCTCACTTATGCTCCTTGGGTCCTGGAACTCTCTATATAGGTATAGTCTAAGTAATATGGCGATAACTCCATCAATAAATATATGCAATTAAGTGACACTTTAACAAATTGACTTTCGCTTTCCAATCTCTATGTGCATGTTCTTGTTTGGGACCTAAATATGAAAGCTATATTTATATCATGACGACTTACAAATATCAAGTGATTCTTATAAACAAGTTCTATATATAGTTGCAATCAGAGAGGATTTTATACTCTCTTTCACCTTTGACGTGTATGAATAGTTGTTAGTGTAATCATGCTCTTAAGCCTGTGGTTTCATGTGCTTTTGATATTTGGACAAATTTTAAATTATGAGATATCGTTAATCTCACATATGTGTCATATTTACAAATGCAGAAAAAAATTGACATCTATCGGAAGTGGAATAGTGAAGTTTAAGTAGGTCAATAAAAATCTAACAATTGAATATCTAAGTAGGTCAATAACTATCAAATACGTGACAAGTGGAAGATCAAATAGGTCCATAAAGATCAAATACTTAGCAGAAGGAAATCCAAATAAGGTAAGGCCCAAATACTTAACACATGGAAGTCTATGAAGTTGAGAACTAGATATATTCTTATCAACATAAAGTCCAATAGGTCAAGCAGATCAAATGCTAGGTAAAATGATGAAGCCTTGAAAGCGAAGAGTCTCTAGGCATAAATGACCTAAAAGCATGAAGGCTACTTAGCACAACAAATTGCTAAAGGCAAGGAGAGCCTCTTGACACGAAGCAAAGCTCCTGTAAAGAGAGTCAAATGTATTTCTACAATGGAGTATAGGACTAGACTTTGGAACAGACTCCACCTTAAATGTTATTGAAGTTAAAGAACAATTGACTAAAAAAGTCCTTTAGATGATTAATACATGAGTCAATAATACAATCTGATGGTTCTCTTTCTACACTTGAATGCTTTCCCTTCTTCTTGAAAAATCAACCTGTTACCCCCACGATATCACACTTGAGTGAATGGCTTCGGACATTTCTACTTGAATGACTTAAGTATCCTACACTTTAACACTTATCAATGGGCACCGTCATGACTTGTGCAATCCCTTCGATGATCAAGTTAGCTTCGGACTGAGAGTGTAAGGCTCATACTATGATAAGTTAAAAGACTAAGTAAAAGACAAGGAGTGTTGGTACAAAGAACACCACTCATTAGTTTTGATATATGAACCATAGTTTAAAGTTAAGAATTACTTGTGTTTTAATATACGTGTTAAGTGTGCAGACTTGACAGGAAGTTCTAGTAGATTAGGTTGACAAGATACTAGGCATTGAATAAAAGTCCTAGTAGATCAGACAAATTGAATACTAGGCAGAAGACTTGACATATCAGGAGGCCCGGATACAAGGAAGAAAGTCCAGATGGGTCATATAACCGGACATCTGACAAAAGACCGATTGGGTTAGGAGACTGGAAAACTGGCAAGAAGCCCAGCTGGTTCAGAAGACCGGATAACTGGCGGGATGTAACGCCCGTAAAATTTCTAGCAATTTTATAAGATTTTTTGGCTTGATGATAATGGGTTTTATGTGGGCTCTTTCAAAAATAAAAGAAAATAAGCCAAAAAGGATGCAAGGCCTAGGAATTGAAACCCAAACCTCTAGAGATAGCCAAGCCCTATAGATGCATCCACTAACCAGAAGCCCAACAAGAATATATTGTTAGAAGAACATGGGAAATTATAGTTAGAGGTAAGGGAGATGAAGGAACTCTTCAAGTGAATAAATAGGCTGAATGAGGGGGCATGAGTTACCAAACTTGTTTTCTCCTCCTCTTCTTCTTCCTCACCGAATCCTAGAGCTCCCCCTCTCCATCTTTGGTCGAACCTCATCCAAACAAGAAGCAAGGCTAGGTTGCTTCCCTTAGGTTATTTTCCAACCAAAAAGAAACGCGAAGGATGTAAGTATCCCTCACCTGCATACGAGTAGCTTTCGGTTGATGCTTTGTGTAAAAATCCCTATGATACATTTGGCCAAGTTTAGTTTTGATGTTCCAAGGAAGTTCTATATCATGTTTAGTAAGAATAAGATGATGTTTGGATGTAAAATGAATTAGGTTAAAAGTCTAACCCTAAAAGCTTCCATGGATCATTCGGCCACCCCCCCCCCCCCCCCTTGTTTGATGTTTCAATGAAGTTTTATTCTATGTTTTGTATGCATATGATGATGTTAGTATGTTAGAGGGATTAGATTAAAAGTCTAACCCTAAAAGCCCCTTGAACCATTCGGCCACCCCTTTATTTTGATGATTCAATGAAGTTTTATTCCATGTTTTTGTATGCATATGATGGTGTTAGTATGTTAGAGGGATTAGGTTAAAAGTCTAACCCTAAAAGCTTCCATGGATCATTCGGCCACCCTCCCTTGTTTGATGTTTCAATGAAGTTTTATTCCATGTTTTGTATGCATATGATGATGTTAGTATGTTAGAGGGATTAGGTTAAAAGTCTAACCCTAAAAGCCCCTTGAACCATTCAGCCACCCCTTTATTTTGATGATTCAATGAAGTTTTATTCCATGTTTTTGTATGCATATGATGGTGTTAGTATGTTAGAGGGATTAGGTTAAACGTCTAACCCTAAAAGCTTCCATGGATCATTCGGCCACCCCCCTTGTTTGATGTTTCAATGAAGTTTTATTCCATGTTTTGTATGCATATGATGATGTTAGTATGTTAAAGGGATTAGGTTAAAAGTCTAACCCTAAAAGCCCCTTGAACCATTCGGCCGCCCCTTTATTTTGATGATTCAATGGAGTTTTATATGCATATGATGATGTTAGCATGTTAGATGGATTAGGTTGAAGGTTTAACCCTAAAAGCCCCATGAACCATTCGATCAACCATTGATCCTTAACATGCTCTAGGTTAGGTTAACATGTGTTTTATGTTTAGGTGAATTCATGTTGACTTGTGATATTAAATGATGCTAGATGAAGATAACATGCTCTAGGATAGTGGTTACTTACTCTTGATGTTTATGTCTTATGTCATGCCCTATATGTATGTGATATTTAAGATATGTTATGAAATGAAATACGATATGATTATGAAATGAAAAATGATATGTTCATGAAATGAATATGATATGATTATGAAATGAAGTATGATATGTTTATGAAATGAAAAAAGGATATGTTCATGAAGTGTAGTATGATATGTTAGGAAATGAAGTATGCTATGTTTGCAAAATGAAATAAGCTATGTTATAATAAAAGCATATAAGTATTTTACCATCTGCATGGCTTGTACCAGGTCCCTAACAAGGTCCATAGGGATGGGCTCCTAAGATGCCCTAGGCCGACGGACTAAGATTGGGCCTAGGATGGGCTTCTATGTATGATTGCCCCTAGGTCGACGGACTAAGATCGGGCCTAGTACAGGATGGGCTCCAAGATGCCCTAGGTCGATGGACTAAGATCGGGCCTAGGATGGGCTTCTACGCTATGACGATTGCCCTAGGTCGACGGACTAAGATCAGGCCTAGTAACCTAGTAGGTTCGAGACTTGCTACCTTGGGTCTATTTAGGGATGCGCGCTATGATGATGAAGAAGTGGTACAATGTCGGGCCCAAATATGTTGAGATTTATATTTACGTACCTATAATATATGTTTTCAAAAAGCATCCTGTATATGTTTACATGATTTGGTGGTTATGTTCACATGCTATGTTGATATGTCATATATATGTTGCATGTTATGTTTGATATGTCATGTTTATGCTGCTATGTTACATATGATGTATGTTATGTTTGATATGTCATACATATGTTGCATGTTATGTTTGATATGTCATGTTTATGCTGCTATGTTACATATGATGTATGTTATGTTTGATATGTCATGTTTATGCTACCATGATACATATGATGTATGTTATGTTTGATATGTATTTACATGATATGCTGCTATGATATATATGTTACATGTTATGTTTACTTCTGTTACTTATGCTACATGTTAAGTTGCTTACGTCATGTATGTTACATGTTATGTTGCATATATGTTATGAATGTTACATGCCATGATTAATGTCGATATATGGTTTTTATGAGTAGGACAGGATCTTACTAAGCCTATGTGCTTATAGTTTATCTTTCCCTCGTACTGCAGATAAGGGTAAGGGATGGATAAACTAAAGGGAGCAGCAGGAGGGGTCAAATGTGTGTGGTAGTGGTATGGTGGAGAAGATCCGTCATGTCCTTATATATATGTTTCTGATGATGTTTATGGATGTCCTTATTTATGTCTCCTTATGGTGATGATGTTTATGGACTAGAACTAAGCACTAAGTACCTATGAAATAATGATGCGTGCTCTATGTTAAGAAGAAGTATCTATATATGTTATGATGCATGCTCTATGTTAAGAAGAAGTATCTATATATGTTATGATGCATGCTCTATGTCAAAAGAAGTATCTATATATGTCAATGCATATTTATGTTTAAAAGAAAAAAAAATGTATCTAAAGTCTTCCGCTGTAAGTAGTAAGAAGTGTATGTATGTACGGTCGCATCACGCGCCGCCCCTCCGGACCCTTGAAAAAAAAAGGGCGGGCGTGACAGATTGGTATCAGAGCAGATCTGCCTTTCCACTACACACACATCAAGCTCCAAATCCTGCCGCTCCAAGTAAGAATTTCTATGCCTACTTTATTTCTTTAATGTATGATAACAAATGCCTCTAGCTTCAATATGCCTGAAAATATGTATGCCTGAAATATGTATGATGACCTTATGCTAGCTTTTAGTTTAACTATGCATAGATAAATGAACGATAATCTTATACTAGCCTTACTCTAATATATGAAGATAAACATGGCTGGAAGACGTAGTAATAGGGTCGATGAGATAGTAATATATGGAAGACGTAGTAATAGGGTCGATGAGATAGTGATATAGGGAAGACGTAGTAATAGGGTCAATAAGATAGTAATATATGGAAGACGTAGTAATAGAGTCGATAAGATAGTACCCCCACCTGCTCTTATGCATGTGGTTACTGAACTCCAGTGCTGTTGGTGAAGAAGAAAGATGGGTCTATGCGAATGTGCATAGACTACCGAGCGCTGAATAATGTGACGATCAAGAACCGATACTCTTTGCCGCAGATTGACGACCTGTTCGACCAACTAAAGGGTGCCACCATCTTCTCTAAGATCAACCTGAGGTCCGACTATCATCAAGTAAAAGTGAAATCAGATGATATACCAAAGACAGCTTTCCGGACCAGATACGGACATTACGAGTTCGTAGTTATGCCCTTCGGAGTGACGAATGCACCTGCTCTGTTCATGGATTTGATGAACCGGGTATTCTCGGCATTCCTCGACAAGTTTGTGATCGTCTTCATCGATGACATACTGATATATTCGAGAACCCCAGAGGAGCACGCAGAACACTTGAATGTGGTATTACAGATTCTTCGGGAAAATCAGCTATTTGCAAAGTTCTCCAAATGCGAGTTCTGGCTCGAACAAGTATCATTTCTGGGTCACGTTATATCCAAGCACGGAGTGATGGTAGACCCAATAAAGATTGAAGCCGTGAGTAACTGGAACCGACCAAAGAATGCCAGCGAGATCAGAAGCTTTCTTGGGCTAGCAAGCTACTACCGGAAGTTTGTAGAGAACTTCTCCAGGATTGCAGCCCCTATGACAGTCCTCACCAAAAAGAACAAGAAATATGAGTGGACGGACGCCTGCGAGAGGAGTTTCACAGAATTAAAAAGGAGACTGACCAGCGCTCCAATCCTTGCTCTTCCGGACAGTAACGAAGGCTTCGACATGTACAGTGACGCTTCCAAGTTGGGACTCGGAGCTGTACTCATGCAGAACGGCAAGGTCATTGCCTACGCCTCGAGGCAACTTAAGGAACATGAAAGGAATTATCCCACCCATGATTTAGAGCTAGCGGCCGTGGTCTTTTCTCTCAAAACATGGAGGCATTATCTATATGGAGCTCAGTGTAGGATTTATACAGACCACCAGAGTCTGAAATATTTCTTCACACAGAAGGACCTGAACATGAGACAACGCAGATGGCTCGAGCTCGTCAAGGATTATGACTGCGAGATCTTCTACCATCCGGGGAAAGCAAACAAGGTGGCTGATGCACTCAGTAGGAAATCCTGCGCCACCTTGATGTCTCTATCAGTGTTATCTCGGCCCTTAGAAAAGGAGATTATGCGTTACGGGGTTGAAATCATTTCTGGACAGCTCTCGACCATGACGATAGCACCGACGCTGTTCGATGATATACTGGAAAAGCAAGCCCGTGACCCAAGCATTCAGAGGATCAAGCAAGAGGTCTTAGAAGGAAAGGACGACGGGTTTCGTATCTCTGATAGTGGAGTACTCTACCTCAAGGATCGCTTGTGTATTCCCGACGATCCAGAATTATAGAAGAAGATATTTGAGGAAGCTCACGGAACTCCTTATGCGATGCATCCTGGAACCACCAAGATGTACCAAGATTTGAAAAGAAAATTCTGGTGGTTCAGAATAAAAAGAGATGTGGCTCAGTATGTCGATGCACGACTGCGGAGGGTTAAGCGAACACCAGAGACCTGGAGGAACACTGCAGCCGATCCAGATTCCAAAATGGAAATGGGAAGATATTTCTATGGATTTCATCTCAGGATTGCCCAAGACAACAAACGGTTATGATGCTATATGGGTAATTGTGGACAGATTGACGAAGTCCGCCCACTTCTTAGCAATCAAGATGACCTATTCGACGGAGCAATTGGCTCAGTTATATGCTAGGGAAATTATCAGACAACATGGAATTCCTAAGACCATCATTTCTGATAGAGATGGTCGCTTTATTTCCCATTTCTGGGAATGTGTTCAGAAGGCCCTAGGCACGAAGCTATTGTTTATCTTGCCTTCCATCCCAGAGACAGACGATGACCAGAAAGAGTAAATCAATCTTGGAGGATATGTTACGAGCTTGCACTGGATTTCAAAGGTAGTGGTGCGATACTTATGTTTGGCGTTCGCCTACAACAATAGCTACCAAGCTACTATTGGAATGGCACCCTACGAGGCTCTATCACGGGAGGAAATGTAGATCTCCCTATCTTTGATGCGAGGGTAGTGAAAAAGAGGATGGGACTCGAGGGACTTCATCGACGACACCACCCGAGCTATACAGAACATCCGTCAGAGAATTGAAACTGCTCAGAGCCGACAAAAGAGCTATGCGGATATGCGGCGTAGACAGTTAGAATTCGAAGTCGGGGACTTGGTATTCCTCAAAGTGGCCCCTATGAAGGGAGTGATGAGATTCGGAAGGAAAGGTAAGCTGAGTCCGCGCTACGTGGGACCGTATCCGATATTGCAGAGGGTTGGCAAGGTAGCTTACAAGCTGGAGCTGCCTCAAGAGATGTCGGCTATTCACAACATGTTCTATGTCTCTGTGCTCAAGAAATGCATTTCCAGTGCGGACCAAGTGATCGATCCACAAACAATGCAAGTTCAAGAGGACCTGAGTATTGAGAGTCGGCCTATCCAGATACTCGACCGAGAAGTCAAGAGACTAAGGAACAAAGAGGTGCCCTTAGTAAAGGTCCTGTGGCAGAATCAACGATACGAGGAAGCTACCTGGGAACGCGAGGAGGACATGAAGCAGAAGTACCCAGAATTGTTCTAAGTTTCGAGGACGAAACTTTTAAAATGTATGAAGGATTGTAACGCCCGTAAAATTTCAAGCAATTTTACAAGAATTTTTGGCTTGATGATAATGGGCTTTATGTGGGCTCTTTCAAAAATAAAAGAAAATAAGCCAAAAAGGATGCAAGGCCTAGAAATTGAACCCCAAACCTCTAGAGATAGCCAAGCCCTATAGATGCATCCACTAACCAGAAGCCCAACAAGAATGTATTGTTTGAAGAACATGGGAAATTATAGTTAGAGGTAAGGGAGATGAAGGGACTCTTCAAGTGAATAAATAGGGGGAATGAGGGGGCATGAGTTACCAAACTTGTTTTCTCCTCCTCTTCTTCTTCCTCACCGAATCCTAGAGCTCCCCCTCTCCATCTTTGGCCGAACCTCATCCAAGCAAGAAGCAAGGCTAGGTTGCTTCCCTTAGGTTATTTTCCAACCAAAAAGAAACGCGAAGGATGTAAGTATCCCTCACCTGCATACGAGTAGCTTTCGGTTGATGCTTTGTGTAAAAATCCCTATGATACATTCGGCCAAGTTTAGTTTTGATGTTCCAAGGAAGTTCTATATCATGTTTTGTAAGAATAGGATGATGTTTGGATGTAAAATGAATTAGGTTAAAAGTCTAACCCTAAAATCTTCCATGGATCATTCGGCCACCCCCCCCCCCTTGTTTGATGTTTCAATGAAGTTTTATTCCATGTTTTGTATGCATATGATGATGTTAGTATGTTAGAGGGATTAGGTTAAAAGTCTAACCCTAAAAGCCCCTTGAACTATTCGGCCACCCCTTTATTTTGATGATTCAATGAAGTTTTATTCCATGTTTTTGTATGCATATGATGGTGTTAGTATGTTAGAGGGATTAGGTTAAAAGTCTAACCCTAAAAGCTTCCATGGATTATTCGGCCCCCCCCCCCGCCTTGTTTGATATTTCAATGAACTTTTATTCCATGTTTTGTATGCATATGATGATGTTAGTATGTTAGAGGGATTAGGTTAAAAGTCTAACCCTAAAATCCCCTTGAACCATTCGGCCACACCTTTATTTTGATGATTCAATGAAGTTTTATTCCATGTTTTTGTATGCATACGATGGTGTTAGTATGTTAGAGGGATTAGGTTAAAAGTCTAACCCTAAAAGCTTCCATGGATCATTCGGCCACCTCCCCTTGTTTGATGTTTCAATGAAGTTTTATTCCATGTTTTATATGCATATGATGATGTTAGTATGTTAGAGGGATTAGGTTAAAAGTCTAACCCTAAAATCCCCTTGAACCATTCGGCCACCCCTTTATTTTGATGATTCAATGGAGTTTTATACCATGTTTTGTATGCATATGATGTTGTTAGCATGTTAGATGGATTAGGTTGAAGGTTTAACCCTAAAATCTCCATGAACCATTCAGTCAACCATTGATCCTTAACATGCTCTAGGTTAGGTTAACATGTGTTTTATGTTTAGGTGAATTCATGTTGACTTGTGATATTAAATGATGCTAGATGAAGATAACATGCTCTAGGCTAGTGGTTACTTACTCTTGATGTTTATGCCTTATGTCATGCCCTATATGTATGTGATATTTAAGATATGTTATGAAATGAAATATGATATGATTATGAAACGAAAAACGATATGTTCATGAAATGAAGTATGATATGTTTATGAAATGAAAAAAGGATATGTTCATGAAGTGTAGTATGATATGTTAGGAAATGAAGTATGCTATGTTTGCAAAATGAAATAAGCTATGTTATAATAAAAGCATATAAGTATTTTACCTTCTGCATGGCTTGTACCAGGACCCTAACAAGGTCCAAAGGGATGGGCTCCTAAGATGCCCTAGGCCGACGGACTAAGATCGGGCCTAGGATGGGCTTCTATGTATGATTGCCCCTAGGTCGACGGACTAAGATCGGGCCTAGTACGGGATGGGCTCCAAGATGCCCTAGGTCGATGGACTAAGATCGGACCTAGGATGGGCTTCTACGCTATGACGATTGCCCTAGGTCGATGGACTAAGATCGGGCCTAGTAACCTAGTAGGTTCGAGACTTGCTACCTCGGGTCTATTTAGGGATGTGCGCTATGATGATGAAGAAGTGGTACAATGTCGGGCCCAAATATGTTGAGATTTATGTTTACGTACCTATAATATATGTTTTCAAAAAGCATCCTGCATATGTTTACATGATTTTGTGGTTATGTTCACATGCTATGTTGATATGTCATATATATGTTGCATGTTATGTTTGATATGTCATGTTTATGCTGCTATGTTACATATGATGTATGTTATGTTTGATATGTCATACATATGTTGCATGTTATGTTTGATATGTCATGTTTATGCTGCTATGTTACATATGATGTATGTTATGTTTGATATGTCATGTTTATGCTTCTATGATACATATGATGTATGTTATGTTTGATATGTATTTACATGATATGCTGCTATGATATATATGTTACATGTTATGTTTACTTCTGTTACTTATGCTACATGTTAAGTTGCTTACGTCATGTATATTACATGTTATGTTGCTTATATGTTATGAATGTTACATGCCATGATTAATGTCGATATATGGTTTTTGTGAGTAGGACAGGATCTTACTAAGCCTATGTGCTTATAGTTTATCTTTCCCTCGTACTGCAGATAAGGGTAAGGGATGGATAAACTAAAGGGAGCAGCAGGAGGGGCCAAATGTGTGTGGTAGTGGCATGGTGAAGAAGATCCGTCATGCCCTTATAAATATGTTTCCGATGATGTTTATGGATGTCCTTATTTATGTCTCCTTATGGTGATGATGTTTATTGACTAGAACTAAGCACTAAGTACCTATGAAATAATGATGCGTGCTCTATGTTAAGAAGAAGTATCTATATATGTTATGATGCATGCTCTATGTTAAGAAAAAGTATCTATATATGTTATGATGTATGCTCTATGTCAAGAAGAAGTATCTATATATGTCAATGCATGTTTATGTTTAAAAGAAAAAAAAATGTATCTAAAGTCTTCCGCTGTAAGTAGTAAGAAGTGTATGTATGTACAGTCGTGTCACGCGTCGCCCCTCCGGACCCTTGGAAAAAAAAAGGGCGGGCGTGACACGGGATACCCTGGTGAGTCAGATTGGGTGTCAAGCATGGTAAGTCCAACAGGACAGCCGACAGGGAAGCCTCGAGTGAAGAGGTGATGGCGAGTCTTCTGTAGGGGGGAAAGGTAGGCATTGATCCTATGGATAGTTCGTGTGGGACTACGAAGTTGAGATCGGACAGTATTACTACCGTCATTCCTTTTTATACTATGTATTTTGGCTAATTTCGTTTTGCAGGTCTCCAGTTGACTGTGATGTTTCCAGTCGACTCAGACCCAGTCAACTATGTATGGTACCGTCGACTTGATACCCAGTTGGAAACACAGATTGGTGATCGACTAAAGATCTCATGACTGAGATGGTAAGAATTCTAATCGACTAGGGAGGTCCAGTCGATTGGGATATGAAA
This sequence comes from Wurfbainia villosa, assembly GCA_025175895.1. NCBI lineage: Eukaryota > Viridiplantae > Streptophyta > Magnoliopsida > Zingiberales > Zingiberaceae > Wurfbainia > Wurfbainia villosa. Next base: position 39,549,286 of record CM046002.1, on the reverse strand, counting down.
TTTCCAGAACTGCATAGGACAGTGCCAGGCGACTTGGAGTCAACTAGACCAGGTTCAATTGACTGGAGAGGCTGAAATATCAAATTGACAGGCTGATTTATAGTCGACCGGAGGGTGTTCCAGTTGACTGGAAAGTGCCTATACAAGAAATGGAGAGTCAACTCCAAAATTAACAATTCTACTACCTCAAAGTGTTGTCCTCGTCATCTCTCATCTGTAAAAGCTCTTACACACCGACCTTTCCCTAGTCTGACACTTCGAGCTACATTGCCATCAACAAAGTGTCGGGATAATAATTGTTTATTGCTTTCGCTTACTTGTACTTCATTTCAAGAGGATAGGTGGCTTGTACCTTATCCTTTATTCTTTGTAAAAAGCGAAACTCTTCGAGATCGAGAGTCCTCAATTCGGAGGTGATTTAGTGGATTGCCCATCAAGGTGACTCTCAGAGAGTCACGGGCCTTGGAGTAGTAATCTGACTAGGGTTGTGAACCAAGTAAATAATCTTATGCATTTCACTTTACTTAATTTACATTTTCACTATGTAACTTGATTTTGTTAGAAGATAAGAAAAGTTTTAATAGATAAAGAAAATTTATATTCTCCGAGATTCACCCCCCTCTCGGGAACTTGCGATCCTATAATTGATATCAAAACGGAGGTGCTCCAATTTTGGTGCAACCACCAAAGAGAGAAAATCAAAATTTTCTTTAGTTTCTTTATTTTTTCATTAATTTTATTTTTCTTTTGCACTAGAATAATTTTTTTCTTGCCCATCTTGCTTTAGTGTAAGTTCAATCTTTGCAATCTTACTCTAGAAACAATTTTTTATTTAATTTTCTATAAATTTAAAAATAAAAAATTAATTAAAGAGTGTCACACTTAGAGGGTTATAGCACCATTCACCCTCCTCTCTTTAACGGAGAGGACTTTAGCTATTGGAGGCGGCAAATGGAATGCTTCTTGAAAACCGACCAAGAAGTTTTGTTTTCGATTAGGAAATGGTTTACTTCTCTCGTAGACGACTCGGGTGAGTTGTTAGATCTAGAGAAATGAACTATGGACATTAGAAAAAGAGCTCAAGTCGATTACAAGACCCTTAGCACCTTGCAATACAGACTAACCAAAGAGGAGCTCAATAGAGTCGGACCCTTTGAAAACTCTAAGGAACTTTGGGACAAACTAATTGAATTACATGAAGGCACTAATGACACTAGGATAGCTAAAAGAGATATGCTACTTAACAAATTATTTAATTGTAAAATGTTAGAAAATGAAAATGTGAGTCAACTACACACTAGGATTAAAGATACATTAAATAGACTACACTCTTAAAGCATTTCCTCAGAACGCCTTATGGACATCTATCATCGATGCCTATAAGATTTCCCATTATCTTTCCTTAATTAGGTTAGACAAATTATTTTGTGAACTTGAACTACACGAACAAGCTAACTCGGGTCAAACCGAGAACGGTATAGCTTTAGTGGTAGGTTCGACTAAAAGTGAAAAAGGAAGGAAAACCAAGTGTGAGTCCAAAGATGAGTCGGAATTGAACCTAAATGAAGAAGAAGAGATCGTGAACATGGTCTAGAAGATGTTTAACTTAAAGAAGAGATTCACAAAGAAAGATGCCAAAAAGGTAGTCGAACCCAAATCTGAAGTCACATGTTACGAGTGCAACGGGAAGGGGCACTACAAGTCAGAGTGTGCAAACCTAAAAAAGGAAGAAAGGATTAAAAAGGAAAAGAAGAAGAAGACACTCAAGGTAACTTGGGATGAGTCGTCTTTGGAGGAGTCGGACGTGGAAGAATCAAAGAGGAGCTTTGTAGCTTTCAGGTCTACAGAAGAGTCCGAGTCTGAATCCAGTTTCGAGTCCGAGTCCGCGTCTGAGAGAAGCCACAGATTCACATCTGTTTATGAAGGACTAGATGTGTTAATCTCTCCCTTAGAAGATAAATTGTATAATATGATAGCATGCCTAGGTAGGAAGTTAGCTAAGTTCGAGAATCGAGTAGACTTACTTCTTAAGGAAGTCCAAGTACTTAAAGAGCAAGTCAACTCAAAGACTTCAACTTGCCAAATTAAGAATAGAGACTCAACTCAGGTTGCAAAGCTTGAGGAAGAGAATTCAGTCCTAAAAATGCAAGTTGAAGATCTCATCGGAAAATTGGAAATGTTCACTTTGGGCTCCAAGTATCTTAACATGATACTTGGGTCTCAACGAGTCGTGTACAAAAGCCTAGACTCGGATACAAGGCTAAGTCGTCCTACAAATCATACATGTCTTTACTTAGCCGAAACACTAAGAGTCGAGTCCAAGCATGGGTTCCTAAGTCTAGCTTAGTCAACCAAGTTGAACCAAACCAATTTTGGGTCCCCAAGAGTCAACTTCACTTAGTGAATAAAACTCAATTGAGCTTTGTGTTGCAGATTCTAGGATCATGCGCATCGGAATAAGTGAATAAAATAATTTTTATTACATTCCAGGCATCCCCTGGGGGCCAGGAAAATTTGTTTAGGCATAATCACATGAAAACACACAAAAGGAGGAGAAGTTATACCTTCGAGATTCTTTCGAATCCGTCGAAACCACAAGCAAGGCCAATGGGCCTTGCCTCTATCAGTTTCCATGCCGAGATCACCTGAGTCAACTCCTAGAGCAGTATGCCTTTGTTTCTGATTAGTGCTAGCCAATCGACGGAGACAAGAGAAGAGGAGAGAGAAAAGACAGTTAGCAAGAGAGAAGCCTAAAACCAAAAAAACCCTTTGCCAAAGATTATCAAGGGATCTATTTATAGATTTCATGATTAGGTCATCTTAGGAGGCTTAAACGGAACATATTTTACTATAATTATCCCATAATTAAGGTAAAAACAACCCAGAAGATTTCCATAAGAGAAATCTCCAAAATTGGCGGAATTGCGACATGGTTGTGTGTCTTACACATGACCGACCGTGCCAGGACACACGGCCGCCCGTGTGTCCTTCTGGGCATAGCTAAGTTTTAGCCATTTTTTGGCCAAAGCCAAGCACGACCCGTGCCAAGTTAGGCATGACCGTGTGAGGCTCTGTATGGTCCGTTTTACTTCATTTAGGTGCGATATGGTAGTGCTAAGTCCAACAAGGCCATAGGAGATTTCATAGCCTCCGTTTCGCATCCCCCTTTGGTCTGGTTCAATCAGACATATCATCTCTCATCGAGAATCTCATACTCAGACTTGTTTTACATCTCGAGATCACCCATAGTGTGTGTGACCCAATAGGTTTCCAGTTATGTTGGTCATTCATAATTAATCCCTTAATTATGAATAGATCATGAGCAGCACCTAGTAGTATATCATGACCCCCAATTGATCAGAAAGTCTAAATCGACTCAATAACATTTTTGAACACTTCATCAGCTTCAGTTGTTCGTGCCTTATTTCTTTCACTCATACTATACCCACTTGTTAGTATCAGCCCTTAGTACCAATTATGAGATGATTGATTAGGGATCATATGTATCATATTTCATTAATAACAGACAAAGATTGATTATTATATTTACTTTATGTGTGTGTCAGTAAATAAATATGATAATGCCCTTGAATAGTAGATTCTAATCTACAGTATATTAATTGGTAGAATTGATTATGAGAAGCTGTAGAGAATAATATTCTTAAACATTCCTAGTCAAGTATTAATAGATAAAGGGATATATTGATACATTGAGACTAGCATGTAAGTCAATGGATGACTTGATCTCACAAGTCATGGATATGTGATATCACATTGACACATGAATATATATATTGGAGAATATATGTACTGAATTGACCAACCATGAGAAAGTGTCATGGATCGTTATATGAGTGTCATATACTTTCTCATATGACTATTGGTATGAATAGTCCTTAGACCTAAAATCACTATGGTTCCCTACATAAGGAGTTATATACTTTGGTATCGTCTAACGTCACCCGTAACAGGGTGTACTATAACGACGATTACTGGGTATGTAACGAATTATGCGGAGGGATGTGAGTGATGTAGATGGGATCTATCCCTTCCATATGACGGGAGTGATATCTTTGGCCTCTTGATAGAGTATGACCACGAAATACATGACCATGCTCAAATGAGTCAATATGAGATATTGAGCTCATTTGTTATAGTGAGTCTACTTGGAGATCAAGAAACATAAAGATCGATAAGGGGATAACACGGTCTATGCCTCATTGATTGATCTAAGATATCAAGGATAGAAAGACACCGTCATACAAGATAATAGCCATGGAAAGGTTGTCAGATCTCGACTTTCTTGTAACTGTTGGGTTTCTGGCACCGTGGCGAGTGTGTGTTCGAACATGTTTCGTAAACATGTGCACAGTGGAAGAAATAAAAATAATAAATCTAATTTATTACAACACACACACCACATGCATGCATAGTACAACATGTGTAGACATAACCGTAAATTCAAATTTTGCAATAAAAAGAAATTTATACTACATATACCTGATGTATCACATGTAGCGGGAAAGACATCAACCGGAATAATCCTCGCTAGAATCGTCTCTATCAGTATCCACGCCGAGTATCTTCAGGATACTTCACAAAGTCACGAGCCTGGTCTTCGTACGAGTTACTAGCCTTGTGTTGAAGACGATGTGATCGAGAGAAGATCACGATCCGAATCAAAATTCGGATCCAAAACGAGTCCTCAAAAACTCGCTTCTCCGGAGAGGTATTCGCCAAACGTTTGACGAATCCTTCATCCTCCACCTATGAGGATTACCGGAGATCGAATCCCCGACAAGGAAGCCGCTGTCGGAGCTTCAAACGTCGTCCAAACGATGCTCCGACACGAAATAAACAAGCTGTCCAGAAAACTGGACAGCTTTGGTGGAGGAATAGGGGCCGGCCAAATAAGGAAGCTTGATGCTCACCTTGTCGCCGGACCCAAAGAAGATCACCGGAGGGTCGCCGGAGGATCTCCGGCTGAAGCTTGGACGCCGGCAACTAGCTTGGACGGCGGCACAAAGCTGGGCGGTGGCTAGGGTTGGGCACCGACCACTAGAGAAGAGGAGGGGTGGGCGACAACTTGTGGATTGCTTGGATTAGGGCTTAACAAAACCCTTAAGCCCTATTTTATAGAGAACAAATTCTCTTAATGGTTATTGGATCATAACCAAAAGCCCGTTAACCCGCTTCATTAATTTAATTTAAAATAAATCAAACCATGTTGGTCTATTTTAAGTTAAAACGAACCGAATCAACTTTGGTTCATTCGTTTAAAACAAACCAAACCCCTTTGGTTTATTCTCCTCTATGGATTAGAACCAAACCAATTTGGTTCATCCTAATGTCTTCATAAGAAACGACCCATCCACGCTTCCATTGCGACTGAAATGATTTCATGCTCGCTCCTTGTTTGGTCCAACCAAACCTAGTTTCTCTCGATCTGAGAATCTCATTCTCAAGCTCGTTTTAAATCCTTCAGATTACACTCGTTGTGCGTGTAACCAAATAGGTTCTCGGTTTATGTTGGTCGTCTATAATTAACTATTAATTATAGAACGATCATGAGTGGCACCTAGTAGTACATCATGATGCCCAATTAACCGAAAAGATCAACGGTTGATCCAAAACTATTTCTGAAACCCTTCAGCAGCTCGAATGAATCGTGCCTCATTCCCTTCACTCATCTTATACCCACTTGGTTCAGGACATGGTCTATAGTGTCAGTCCCCACTAGGTTGACTACGTCACACCTAGCCCAAGTATCATTTTCTCGTCCTACGGATTCTAGTTACTGCACATGTATCAAAGAGTACCTTACTCTAAACATGTAATGCTTTGGCCAAAGACTTTAGTAACAATCCAATGAGAGGCCATGGGTATACATCTCCTCGCAAGGAGTGGTGAATCCTTTATAGGCTATTCAAACACCTTCGATCACTTCGACTTATACCCAATCATTCCGGGTCCACATCTCCTCAGAGATGCTTGCTTAAGATGTCAAAGCATAAGTCTTTATCATCAAGATGACTTGAATGTCGCAAGTCAAAGGAACATCGCTCTTAAGTTGCAGTAAGAATTTCATTGACATATCTATATATGCAGAGAACCATATGAAGTCTTACGGCTGGTCACTCCAATGAACTAGTTACCATAACTAGCATCCATGATTAACTCCGGATATCACAATGTCCCCAGCTAGTGAGAATCAGCTGCTTGGATACACCAAGGAGTATACCTCATGTTAGTCTCGAAAGAATCAATGGTGTCCAAATCCATCAATTCATCGACTAGAGATAATTTCGATACATCACAATTACACATGTAGAGATACTCACTAGTTGTGATCCAATCACAAATTCTCTTATGCTGTGAATCGTATCGTGGACATTCAGTAAATGAGTTTAAGATCTAATCAAATACATGAAAACATGTATACTCAAATAGTGAATCTTCATTTATCATATAAATGGTTCAAACATAAGGCGATTACCTTAGGACATCTCTCATATATTACTAACAAACTCCCACTTGTCCTAATGTCAATCGCTACGGTATCCAATACCATAAGCTCTAACATGACCCTCAAATTTACTTTGAGGTAATGCCTTAGTCAAAGGATCCGCTAAGTTCCTTTCAGTGGGGGTTTTCTCGATTTGTATTTCCTTCCTACTAATGATCTCTCTGATCAGTTGATAGCGGCTAAGCACATGTTTGGATCGTTGATGAGACCTTGGCTCTTTCGCCTGTGCAATTTCTCCATTGTTGTCGCAGTAGATCGGTATTGCTTCAACAATGGATGGAACCACACCAAGTTTATAAATGAACTTCTTGATCCAAACCGCTTCCTTTGCTGCTTCCGAAGCTGCAATGTATTTTGCCTCAGTGGTAGAATCCGCTACAGTGTCTTGTTTGGAACCTTTCCAACTCACTGCACCCCCATTCAAGGTGAACACGTATCCAGACTAAAATCTGGAATCATCCTTGTCTTTCTGGAAGATGGCATATGTATACCCGCATATCACCATGTCCCCTTCTCCATATATTAGGAACACATCCTTAGTTCTTCTCAAGTACTTAAGGATTGTCTTAACAGCTACCCAATGATCCATTCCTGGATCAGATTGGTATCTACTCGTGACACTCAAAGCATACGATACATCGGGCCTCGTAGATAACATAGCATACATGATAGATCCTATTGCGGATACATAGGGAATCTTACTCATGAAAATCCTCTCGTCTTCTGTGCGCGGACACATAGACTTCGAAAGGTGTATCCCATGCCTGATGGGTAGGAAACTGTTCTTGGATTCCGACATGCTAAACCTCTTTAGCACTCGGTCTATATATGTAGACTGCGAAAGATCAAGCAACCGTTTCGATCTATCTCTATAGATCTTAATCCCGAGGATGTAGGTTGTTTCTCCCAGGTCTTTCATGGAGAATGTCTTGGACAACCAAATCTTAACTGACTGTAAGACTGAAACATCATTTCCTATAAGTAATATGTCATCCACATTCAATACTAGGAACACGACTGCACTCCCACTAACCTTCTTGTACACACAAGGTTCGTCTGGATTTTGTGAGAAATCAAACTTTTTGATTGTCTCATCAAAATGGATATTCCAGCTCCTGGATGCTTGCTTCAATCCATATAAGGACCGTCGCAATTTGCATACCTTGGTTTTATCAACCGATGTGAAACCCTCAGGTTGTATCATTTACACGTCCTCGAGCAGGTTTCCATTAAGGAAAATTATTTTCACATTCATTTGTCATATCTCATAATCATAATGAGCCGCTATGGCCAGGAGCATTCGAATGGATTTAAGCATAGCTACAGGCGAATAGGTTTCGTCATAATCAACACCTTGCTTTTGACGATATCCTTTCGCCACTAATCTAGCCTTATAGATAATCACATTACCATGCATGTCGGTTTTCTTCTTGAAAACCCACTTGCACCCTATAGGCTTTATGCCTTCAAGTGGGTCAATCGAGTTCCAAACTTGGTTTTCATACATGGAATCCATTTTCGACTTCATGGCTTCAAGCCACTTATCCATTTCTGAACTTGTCAGAACTTCTTCATAACTGGTAGGCTTCTCATCATCAATGAGTAACACGTCGTTCGATTCACTTACGAGAAATCCATATCTCTCAGGAATATTGTGTGTTCTACCAGATCTACGAAGATGTGGTGTTTCAATAGGTCCAGCCGATTGCTCATCACTATGAGTTATCGGTTGTTGTGCTTCACCAGGTATCTCATCAATATCTATTTGAGTCTCTCGAGCCTCCTCAAGCTCGACGACACTCCCACTGTTTTCTTGCAAGAGAAACTCTTTCTCTAGAAACACAGCATGCCTTGAAACAAACACCTTTTGTTCTACAGGATGATAGAATTGGTAACCCCTTGTTTCCTTAGGGTATCCAATAAATAGACATTTATCAGACTTAGCATCCAATTTGTCTGATACAGTCCGCTTCACATAAGCAAGATAACCCCATATCTTCAAGTAAGATACATGAGGTTTCTTACTATTCCATATCTCATATGGAGTAGTGGAGACTACCTTGGTTGGCATTCTGTTTAACAAGTAAACAGATGTCTGAAGTGCATAGCCCCAAAAGGACTTGGGAAGATTCGCATGATTCATCATTGACCTGACCATGTCCAACAAGGTCCGGTTACGCCTCTCAGATACACTATTATGTTGTGGTGTGTATGACGGAGTCCATTGAGACAATATACCATTGTCTCTTAGATAATCAAGAAACTCTTGACTTAAGTATTCACCACCTCGATCCGATCGAAGTATTTTAATACTCTTTTCATGTTGTTTCTCTACTTCATTTCTGAATTCTTTGAACCTTTCAAAGGCTTCAGACTTGTGTTTCATCAAGAACACATACCTAAACCGTGAGTGATCATCGGTGAAGGTAATGAAGTAGCTATAGCCTCCTAAAGCTTGAGTTGACATAGGTCCACATACATCAGTATGTATTAGACCTAGCAACTCTCCCACTCGTTCACCTTTTCCTGTAAAAGGTAACTTAGTCATCTTGCCTTTCAAGCATGATTCGCATGTATCATATGAATCCAATTCAAACGATTCCAGAATTCCACATCGGTGTAATTCGGACATGCGTTTCTTGCTTGCATGGCCAAGACGACAATGCCACGTGTAGGAGTCTAATTGATTATCCTTTCGAGCACGCTTGTTGCTCGCTTCGATATTGAAAATGTCACTGGATACGTCCAACGTATAAATACCATTACTCAAAGTTCCAGTTCCATAAAGTATGCCATTCAATGTTATATAACAACAATTGTTACTAAACTTCAAATGGTAATCATTTCTATTTAAGCAGGAAATAGAAACAATGTTCTTTATTAGAGAAGGAACACAATAGCAATTGTCCAGTTCCAAGACTAGTCCACTAGGGAGCTTCAGCAAATAAGTTCTGATGGCGACCGCAACAACCATTGCTCCATTGCCAATTGGCAAATTTGACTCCCCTCTGATGAGTCTTCTTCTATTCCTTAGCCCCTGTATGTCATTACATATATGTGAGCCACACCCAGTATCCAATACCCAAGTGTCTAAGGAAATAGAATGACAATCAATAACGAAGATACCTGAAGAGGATGGGGCATCGGATGCCTTCTTCTTCTTCACGGACTCAAGATAAATCTTGCAGTTTCTTCGCCAGTGGCCTTCCTTGCCACAATGATGGCAAGTGCCCTTTTGTGCCGGTTCTGCCTTCTTAGCCTTCTTGTTCTTCCCTTTCTTCTGTTCCTTTGCCTTCCTCTTAGAACCTTTCTTTGAGGAATCAACTAACAGAACCGCCTTCTCCTCATGCTTCACAGAAGGCTCCACAGTCTTCAGCATATTGAGGAGCTCAGGAATAGTGGATTTTAATTTGTTCCTCCGATAGTTCATCATAAATTGTGAGAAACTCTTGGGCAAACAATGCAGAATTAAGTCAATACTTAATTCATGATTCATCACAAACCCGAGGGTGACTAGCCGCTCGATGTACCCGTTCATCTTTAGCATAAACTTCACTATAGACAAACCTTCTTGCATCTTCGTGGTGAAGAGGAGCCTGGAGACTTCGATACATTCGGATCTCGCTTGCTCATCAAACAACTCATGAAGATGGAAGACCATGGTATTAGCATCCATATGCTCATGCTGCTTTTGCAGCTCAGGTACCATCGCAGCTAGCATGATGTAACTCGCCAGTTCAGAATCTGCCATATGTTTCTGATAGGCCAACATTTGGTCTGGAGTTGCATCGTCCCTAGGACGGTTAGGAAGAGACTCTTCAAGGGCATATGCTAGCTTTTTCGCCTTGAGAACAATTCTCAAGTTTCTAAGCCAGTCCAGGAAGTTAGGCCCAGTCAATTTGTTTGAATCCAAAATAGTGCGCAAATTCAAAGACGTCATGATCAATCGATTAACATAGAAATACAAAACGAGCATATATGAGAAAATGATTTTAAAATGCATCAATATACATTCATAAATTCCATTCATTTTTCGAATTTCAAAAACCCCAAAATCACTTTGGGAGATCGTAGGTCCATCTCCGAATGGGCTGATATCCAACATAGATATGAACAACCTTGGAGAGAGTCCAATAAGCCATTCATAAATACGATGGTAGGTATCAAATATACCGATTGCATATCACATATATGAAACTATCACAATGTGCTATCAACTTATTGAATGTTCACACATACATCGGGTTGTTAACTCATTAACAAGTATGCATCATATGCATAGCACCCAACTTCACCTCCCTTCACATCGACCTTGGAGAGAGTCCAACAAGTCGATGCTCCAGGTTAAAGCCAACCCATTAATCGAGAAATAGTTTTAATATGGTTAGAGCGTATTCAACCAATTAGCCCGGCTTGGAGAGAGTCCAACAACCAAAGCTAAGGATTGACCTCTGACTCTTACCATATTAGTATTAAACTATTCCATGGTTTGAACATGTTCGGGTTCGAGCCGGGCTTGGAGAGAGTCCGACAACCCAAACAAGAAATAAAACTCTGGTTCTAACCATATTAATGGAAGATGTAGGCTTTAATATTGAGTAAGGGTTTTTATGTCTCATCCTCTTTGCATGCAAATAACTATTATCTACATGGCAAGACATACATGGCATACATCTACATGTCACGACACGCATGACATAATGATATGCATCTAATGCAATTACATGACATACAATTATGACATGTACAAAATTTTCTTATATGTCATAACTATTTATGAAAATTAAATATGTTTGAGATTTGATTCTTCAAATCAAATCATGATTAAATTAGGAAATAAATTTCCAAATCTAATCACATATTTTATTTATGGAAAGTATTGATTAAGGAAAGTCAATTTAGGAAACAAATTTCCTAAATCATCAAAACTACTTATGGAAATAAAATATTTTAAGATTTGATTTCCCAAATCAAATCATGATTAAATTAGGAAATAAATTTCCAAATCTAATCAAATATTTTATTTTTGGAAAATATCAATTTCCATAAATACTTCTAACTTTCCAAAAGTAGAAGATTTCCATAAATACTTCTAGACTTTCCAAAATTAAAAATTTCCATAATACATCTAACTTTCCAAAAGTAGAAAATTTCCATAAATACCATTACGACTATCGCAAAATAATTTTACGATTATGTCGAAACACAACCTGGGCTTTGATACCACTGTTGGGTTTCCAGCACCGCAGCGAGTGTGTGTTCGAACATGTTTCGTAAACATGTACATAGCGGAAGAAATAAAAATAATAAATCTAATTTATTATAACACACACCACACGCATGCATAGTACAACATGTGTAGACATAACCGTAAATCTAAATTTTGCAATAAAAAGAAATTTATACTACGTATACCTGACGTATCATGTGTAGCGGGAAAGACATCAACCGGAACGATCCTCGCTAGAATTGTCTCTATCCGTATCCACGCCGAGTATCTTCAGAATGACTTCACAAAGTCACAAGCCTCATCTTCATATGAGTTACTAGCCTCGTATTGAAGACGATGTGATCGAGAGAAGATCATGATCCGAATCAAAATTCGGATCCAAAATGAGTCCTCAAAAACTCGCTTCTCCGGAGAGGTATTTGTTAGGGCAATCTCTTGCCATGATAAGGTTTTGATGTGTGTGGCAAAGGGTTTAAGTTAGGTTGGTATTGTTATTTTATATGTGCGTTGGAGTCTTGCAGGACTTAGTAATTCGCACATGGAGCCTTGGCAGGTTCACCCTCACAACCTCGGTCCTTGAGTCGGTGAAGGATGACTTTGCGGAAGCCGTGCGCTTGGAGCATCTGAGGGACCGCCGGACGAGATGACTTGAAGTGAAGCCAAGGAAGCAGACTTCGGAGGCAAGAGACGTGAAGGAGCATTGCAGAGTCGTGCGCCTGATGCTGCCGAGGGACGTGGTCGCGAACGAAGAGAGCTTCGGCAAGGGACTTCGAGTGAGATGAGAGAATGAGTGAAATGTAAGTAGCTCATTAGGTGAACTTGGCTGAATGGCTGAGTGTCGGAGACTTGACCGCAAGGGTTAAGGTTTACCCGACCGCCGAAAGCTCAAACTTATGTTAAGTTTGAGTTTCACACGGCACCAGTCGACTGCCATGTAATGGAAGTCGACTGCTCTGAGTCGAGTGTGTTCGACTGGTATCCGACTGATGGGTTTATGCCCAGCAGTCAACTGCCATGGAATGGTAGTCGACTGCCAGAGGATGTCACGGGCACAGAACCGCTCGTAGCCGTAGGCGTACTATGAAAGCGGCGATCGGTGGTGAGTCCATCGATCATTGCCCAAGTGTTCCGTTGGACTACAACGGTCGGGATCCGACGTGTTCGGAGGCCGTTGTAGTGATGGCAGTCGACTGCCAAGGGCAGCAGTCGACTGGTGGTGGCCAACCGGAAGAAATCAGCCCTCTCTATAAAAAGAAAGGGTGTGAGCCTTTGAGAGGCTAATGCTTATGCTCTAAGTGATCTTCCTAGTGCCCCACAAGCTTTAAACTCTTCTTACTTGTCTTTACTTCAATCTTATTGTAAGAAGAGTGATCTTGGTTGTAAAGGTTACCTCCACCTAGCTTGGTGCAAAGGAGAGACCATTAGTGGATTGGTTTTGGCGGAGTGATTCACCGAGGATGAATCGGGGACCGTGGATTAGCGGCGTAGCCGTGAACCACGTTACACCATCTTGTTAGCGTTTGATTTCTTGTATTTCTATTTGCTTGTCTTGCTTTATTGTTTCCGTTGCGCTAATCTCTTTGTAGACGAGCAAATACCGACATCCAATGTTCGAGGGCTATTCACCCCCCTCTAGCCGGCCGTATCGATCTACCAACAAGTGGTATCAGAGCCAAGGAAAGCTTGTCGAGGACTAACCGCCACAACAAGCAACATTCAAAATGGCCAGCTCCAACATCTGTTGGGTTTCTGGCACCGCGGCGTGTGTGTGTTCGATCATGTTTCATAAACATGAACACAGCGGAAGCAATAAAAATAATAAATACTCCTATTTATTACAACACACACAACACACGCATGCATATTACAACAAGTGTAGACATAACCGTAAATTTAAATTTGCAATAAAAGGAAATTTAACTACGTTATACCTTTCGTATGACGTGTAGCGGGAACGGCATCAACCGGAACGATCCTAGCTAGAATCGTCTCTATCCGTATCCACGCCGAGTTCCTCGGGATGACTTCGCTAAGCCACGAGCTTCGTCTTCGTACGGGTTACTAGCCTCGTGTTGAAGACGACGTGATCGAGAGATGATCACGATCCGAATCCAAATTCGGATCCTAATACGAGTTCTCAAAACTCGCTTCTCCGGAGAGGTATTCGTCAACCGATTGACGAATCCTTCATCCACCACCTCAGAGGATTACCGGAGATCGAATCCCCGGTAAGTTATCCGCTGTCGGAGCTCTAACCGTCGTCCAAACGACGTTCCGACAACAAAGAAACAAGCTGTCCAGAAAAACTGGACAGCTTTTGGTGGAGGAATAGAGGCCGGCTAAGGAAAGATGGAAGCTCACCTTATCACCGAACCCAAAGGAGATCGCCGGAGGGTCGCCGGAGGTTCTTCGGCTGAAGCTTGGACGCCAGCAAAGACTTGGACGGCTGCACACAAGCTGGGCGGCGGCAACTTTAGGGTTGGTGCCAAGGTGGAGGTGGGCGGCAACTCAAGGGGGCTAGGGTTTGGATTAGTTGGGGTTTAACAATCCCTTAAGCCCTCTTTTATAGAGAACTAATTCTCTTAATGGTTAATGGATCATATCCATAAAGCCCGTTAACCCGCTCCATTAGGATAAGTTAAAATAAACCAAACCATGATGGTTTATTTTAAGTTAAAACGAACCGAACCAACTTTTGGTTCATTCGTTTAAAATAAACCAAACCCTTTGGTTTATTCTCATCCATTGGATTAGAACCAAACCATTTTGGTTCATCCATTATGTCTTCATAAGACCGCGGCCCATCCACGCTTCCATTGCAGTGAAACAATTTCATGCTCGCTTTATGTTTGGTCCAACCAAACATAGTTTCTCTCGATGCGAGAATCTCATTCTCAAGCTCGTTTTAAATCCTTTGGATTACACTCGTTGTGCGTGTGACCAAATAGGTTCTCGGTTTATGTTGGCCGTCTATAATTAACCATTAATTATAGAGCGATGAGTGGCACCTAGTAGTACATCATGATCCCCAATTAACGAAAAGATCAGCAGTTGATCGAACAATTTACGAAACCCTTGATGGCTCGAATGAATCGTACCCCATTCCCTTCACTCATCTTATACCCACTTGGTTGGGACATGGTCTATAGTGTCGATCCCACTAGGTGACTCACGTCACACCTAGCTCAAGTATCATTTCCTCATCCTCACAGTTCTAGTTACTCCACATGTATCGAAGAGTACCTTACTCTAAACATGTAATGCTTTGGCCAAAGACTTTAGTAACAATCCGACGAGAGGCCATGGGTATACATCTCCTGCATAAGGAGTGGTGAATCCTTTATAGGCTATTCAAACACCTTGATCACTTGACTTATACCCAATCATCCGGGTCCACATCTCCTTAGAGATGTTTGCTTAAGATGTCAAAGCATAAGTCTCCATGATCAAGATGACTTGAATACAAGTCGAAGAACATCGCACTTAAGCCCAGTAAGAACTTCATTGACATATCTATATATGCGAGAGAACCATATGAAGTCTTACGGTGGTCACTCAATGAACTAGTTACCATAACTAGCATCCATGATTAACTCGGACATCACTATGTCTCCGGCCGGTGAGAATCGGTGCTTGGATACACGAGGTATACCTCGTGCTAGTCTCGGCGGCGAATTGATGGTGTCGAATCCATCAATTCATCGACTAGGGATAATTAGATACATCACAATTACACATGTAGAGATACTCACTAGTTGTGATCGATCACAAATTCTCTCATCTTTGTGAATCGTATCGTGGGCATTGATAAATGAGTTTAAGATCAATCAAATACATAAAACATGTATACTCAAATAGTGAATCTTCATTTATCATATAAATGGTTCATACATAAAGCGATTGCCTTAGGACATCTCTCATATATTACTAACGGACTCCACTTGGCTAATGTCAATCGCTCACGGTATCGATACCATAAGCTCGAACATGACCCTCGACTTACTTTGAGGTAATGCCTTAGTCAAAGGATCCTCTAAGTTCCTTTCGGTGGGAATTTTCTCGATTTGTATTTCGTTCCCTCTTGATGATCTCTCTACGATAAGATGATAGCGTGACACATGTTTGGATCATTGATGAGACCTTGGCTCTTTACTTTGTCAATTGCTCCATTGTTATCGCGATGAAGTATTGCTTGACAATGATGGTGGAATCACACCAAGTTCATGAGCGAACTTTTTGATCCAAACGCTTCCTTTCTTTGCTTAGAAGCTGCAATGTATTACGCCTCGATGGTAGAATCCGCTATATGATCTCTTGTTTGGAACTTTTCCAACTCACTGCGCCCCATTCAAGGTGAACATATCGGTGAGACACGGAATCATCCTTATGCATGCGGAAGGTGGCATCGTATACGCGTATCACCATGTCCCCTTCTCCATATATTAGGAACACATCCTTAGTTCTTCTCAAGTACTTAAGGATCGTCTTATGACCAATGATCCATTCTGGATCGGTGGTATCTGCTCGTGACACTCGGGCATACGATACATCGGGCCTTGTACATAACATAGCATACATGATAGATCCTATTGCGGATGCATAGGAATCTTACTCATGCAAATCCTCTCGTCTTAAATACGTGCGCGGACACATAGACTTGAAGGTGTACCCATGCACGATGGGTAGAAACCTTTCTTGGATTCGACATGCTAAACCTCTTTGCTTTTCGGTCTATATATATGAAGCTGCGAAAGACCAAGCAAGTTTGATCTATCTCTATAGATCTTAATCCGAGGATGTAGGTTGCTTCTCGAGTCTTTCATGGAGAATGTCTTGGATAACCAAACCTTCAGCATTGTAAGATTGAAACATCGTTTCCTATAAGTAGTATGTCATCGACATACAATACTAGGAACACATTGCCTCCCACTAACCTTCTTGTACACACAAGGTTAAATGCGGATTTTGTGAAATCAAACTTTTTGATTGTCTCATCAAAGCGGATATTCGACTCTGGATGCTTGCTTCAATCCATAAATGGATCGTCGCAATTTGCATACCTTGGTTTTATCAGCGATGTGAAACCCTCGGTTGTATCATATACCGTCCTCGGCGAGTTTCCATTAAGGAAACTGTTTTCACATCCATCTGCCATATCTCATAATCATAATGAGCGCTATGGCGGGAGCATCGAATGGATTTAAGCATAGCTACTGAGCGAATAGGTGTAAATCGTCATAATCAACACCTTGTTTTTGGCGATATCCTTTCGCCACCAATCTAGCCTTATAGGTAATCACATTACCATCCATGTCGGTTTTCTTCTTGAAAACCCACTTGCACCTATAGGCTTTATCCCTTGGTGGAGTCGACGAGTTCGAACTTGGTTTTCGTACATGGAATCCATTTCGACTTCATGGCACAAGCCACTTATCCCTTTACGAACTTGTCACTTCTTCATAGCGGTAGGCTCCTCATCATCAATGAGTAACACGTCGTTCGATTGCTTACGAAATCCATATCTCTCGGGAATATTGCGTGTTCTACGGATCTCTGAAGATGTGGTGTTACAATAGGTCGACCGATTGCTCATCACTATGAGTTGTCGGTGTTGTGCTTCACCGGTATCTCATAATGTCTATTTGAGTCTCTCGAGCCTCCTCAAGCTCGGCGACACTCCCTTGTTTTCTTCAGAAACTCTTTCTCTAGAAACCACGGCATGCCTTGAAACAAACACCTTTTGTTCCAGGATGATAGAATTGTAACCCCTTGTTTCCTTAGGGTATCAATAAATAGACATTTATCGGACTTAGCATCGATTTATACGTCTGATCCAGCTTCACATAAGCGAGGACAACAACCCCATATCTTCAAGTAAGATACATGAGGTTTCTTACCATTCCATATCTCATATGGAGTAGTTGAGACTACCTTGGTAGGCATTACATTTAACAAGTGCTATGCGAAGTGCATAACCCCAAAGGACTTGGGAAGAGTCGCATGATTCATCATTGACGACCATGTCCAGCAAGATCGATTCGCCTCTCGGATACACCATTATCTTTGTGGTGTATAGGCGGAGTCCATTGAGACAATATGCCATTGTCTCTTAGATAATCAAAACTCTTGACTTAAGTATTCACCACCTCGATCCGATCGAGTATTTTAATACTTTTGTCATGTTGTTTCTCTACTTCATTCTGAATTCTTTGAACCTTTCAAAGGCTTGGACTTGTGTTTCATCAAGAACACATACCCAAACCGTAGTGATCATCGGTGAAGGTAATGAAGTAGCTATAGCCTCCTAAAGCTTGAGTTGACATAGGTCCACATACATCGGTATGTACTAGACCTAGTAACTCTCCCACTCGTTCACCTTTTCGGTAAAGGTAACTTAGTCATCTTGCCTTTTAAGCATGATTACATGTATCGTATGAATCCAATTCAAGCGATTCCAAAATTCCACATCGGTGTAATTCGGACATGCGTTTCTTGCTTATATGGCCAAAACGACAATGCCACATATAAGTCTATGTGATTATCCTTTTCGACCGCGCGTGTTGCTCGCCGATATTGAAAATGTCCTTTGGATCGTCCAGCGTATAAATGCCATTACTCAAAGTTCGGTTCCATAAAATCGCCATTCAAAGTTATATAACAATTGTTACTAAGCGTCGAATGGAAACCATTTCTATTTAAGCGAAATAGAAACAATGTTCTTTATTAGAGAAGGAACATAATAGCAATTGTCGATTCAAGACTAGTCACTAGGGAGCTTGGCAAATAAGTTCGATGGCGGCCGACCTTTGCTCCATTGCCAACTCATGAATTTGACTCCCCTCGACAAGTCTTCTTCTATTCCTTAGCCCTGTATGTCATTACATATGTGAGCTACACCCGGTATCAATACCCAAGTGTCTAAGAAATAGAATGACAATCAATAGCGAAGATACGAAGAGGATGGGGCATCGGATGCCTTCTTCTTCTTCATGGACTCAAGATAAATCTTGCGGTTTCTTCGCGTGGCCTTCCTTGCCACGATGATGGCAAGTGCCCTTTTCTTATTTAGTTCGCCTTCTTTGCCTTTTGTTCTTTCCTTTCTTGTTCTTTTGCCTTCCTCTTAGAACCTTTCTTTGAGAATCAACTATGAGAAGCCTTCTCCTCATGCTTCTGAAGGCTCCACGGTCTTGACATATTGAGAGCTCGGGAATGGTGGATTCAATTTGTTCATCAGATAGTTCATCACAAATTGCGAGAAACTCTTGGGCAAACAATGCGAGAATTAAGTCAATACTTAACTCATGATCCATCACAAAGCGAGGTAGCTAGCGCTCGATGTACCCGTTCATCTTTAGCACTGCGCACTCTGAGGCAGACCTTCTTGCATCTTCGTGGTGAAGAGCCTAGAGACCTCGAACCTTTCGGATCTCGCTTGCTCATCGAACAACTCATGAAGATGGAAGACCATAGTATTAGCATCCATATGCTCATCTTTGCTTTGCGGCTCGGTACCATCGCCGCTAGCATGATGCAGCTTCGCCCGGCTCGAGAATCTGCCACATGCACGATAGACCAACATTTAGTGCAGGTTGCATCGTCCTTAGGGCCAGTCGGGAAGAGGCTCTTGAGGACATATGCAAGCTTTTCCGCCTTGAGAACAATTCTCGGGTTTCTAAGCGATCCGGAAGTTAGGCCCGGTCGGTTTGTTGAATCAAAATAGTCGCCAAATTCAGCGTCATGATCAATTTATTGACCTAGAAATACAAAAGCGAGCATATATGAGAAAATGATTTTAAAATGCATCAATATACATTTATAAATCCCATTCATTTTTCGAATTTCAAAAACCCCAAAATCACTTCGGGAGATCGTAGGTCCATCTCCGAATGGGCTGATATCCATCATAGTTATGAACAACCTTGGAAAGTCAACAAGCCATTCATAACTCTGACGGTAGGTATCATCTATACGATTGCATATCGTATATGCAACTATCACAATGTCTATCAACTAATTGAATGTTCACACATACATCGGGTTGTTAACACATTAACAAGTATGCATCATATGCATAGCACCCAACTTCACCTCCCTTTACATCGACCTTGGAGAGAGTCCAACAATAGATGCTCCGGGTTAAAGCCAACCCATTAATCGGGACATAGTTTTAATATGGTTAGGCGCATTCAACCAATTAGCCCAGCTTGGAGAGTCCAACAACCAAAGCTAACGATTGACCTCGACTCTTACCATATTAGTATTAAACTATTCCATGGTTTGAACATATTGGGTTGTAGGGCTTGGAAAGTCCAACAACCCAAACAAGAAAGCGGAACTCTGGTTCTAACCATATTAATGGAAGGTGTAGGCCTTAATATTGTTTAAGGGTTTTATGTCTCATCCTCTTTGCATGCAAATAACTATTATCTACATGGCATGACATACATGGCATACATCTACATGTCACACATGGCATAATGTTATGCATCTAATGCAATTACATGGCATACAATTATATCATGTATATATTTCCTTATATGTCATAACTATTTATGGAAATAAAATATGTTTAAGATTTGATTCTCCAAATCAAATCATAATTAAATTAGGAAACAAATTTCCAAATCTAATCACATATTTTATTCATGGAATTATTTGATTAAGGAAAATCTATTTAGGAAACCAATTTCCTAAATCATTAAAACTACTTATGGAAATAAAATATTTTAAGATTTGATTTCCCAAATCAAATCATGATTAAATTAGGAAACAAATTTCAGAATCTAATCAAATATTTTATTTATGGAAAATATCAATTTCCATAAATACTTCAACTTTCAAAAGTGGAAGATTTCCATAAATACTTCTAGACTTTCCAAAATTGAAAAATTTCCATAAATACTTCTAAATTTCCAAAATTAGAAAATTTCAGAAATACATTATGACTATCGCATAAAACCATTTTACGATTATGTGAAACACAACGAGCTCGATACCCTTTGTTGGGTTTAGAGCACTTGGCGTGTGTGTGTTCGATCATGTTTAGTAAACATGAACAGCGGAAGCAATAAAAATAATAAATACTCCTATTTATTACAACACACACAACACGCATGCATATTACAACAAGTGTAGACATAGCAGTAAATTAAATTTGCAATAAAAGGAAATTTAAACTCGTTATACCTTTCGTATGGCGTGTAGCGGGAACGGCATCAGCGGGCGATCCTCGCTAGAATCGTCTCTATCCGTATCCACGCCGAGCTCCTCGGGATGACTTCGCTAAGTCACGAGCTTCGTCTTCGTACGGGTTACTAGCCTCGTGTTGAAGACGACGTGATCGAGAGATGATCAGGATCCGAATCCAAATTCGGATCCTAATACGAGTTCTCAAAACTCGCTTCTTCGGAGAGGTATTCGTCAACCGATTGACGAATCCTTCATCCACCACCTCAGAGGATTACCGGAGATCGAATCCCCGGTAAGTTATCCGCTGTCGGAGCTCTAACCGTCGTCCAAATGACGTTCCGACAACAAAGAAACAAGCTGTCCAGAAAAACTGGACAGCTTTTGGTGGAGGAATAGAGGACGGCTAAGGAAAGATGGAAGCTCACCTTATCACCGAACCCAAAGGAGATCGCCGGAGGGTCGCCGGAGGTTCTCCGGCTGAAGCTTGGACACCGGCAAAGACTTGGACGGCTGCACACAAGCTGGGCGGCGGCAGCTTTAGGGTTTGCGCCAATTAACTCCAAGATGGAGGTGGGCGGCAACTCAAGGGGGCTAGGGTTTGGATTAGTTGGGGTTTAACAATCCCTTAAGCCCTCTTTTATAGAGAACTAATTCTCTTAATGGTTAATGGATCATATCCATAAAGCCCGTTAACCCGCTCCATTAGGATAAGTTAAAATAAACCATACCATGGTGGTCTATTTTAAGTTAAAACGAACCGAACCAATTTTGGTTCATTCGTTTAAAACAAACCAAACCCCTTTGGTTTATTCTCCTCCATTGGATTAGAACCAAACCATTTTGGTTCATCCATTATGTCTTCATAAGACACGGCCCATCCACGCTTCCATTGCAACTGAAACAATTTCATGCTCGCTTTATGTTTGGTCCAACCAAACATAGTTTCTCTCGGTCTGAGAATCCCATTCTCAAGCTCGTTTTAAATCCTTTGGATTACACTCGTTGTCGCGTGTGACCAAATAGGTTCTCGGTTTATGTTGGCCGTCTATAATTAACCATTAATTATAGAAACGATCATGAGTGGCACCTAGTAGTACATCATGATCCCCAATTAACCGAAAAGATCAACTACGGTTGATCGTAACTATTTCTCAAACCCTTGATGCTTCGAATGAATCGTGCCCCATTCCCTTCACTCATCTTATACCCACTTGGTTCGTGACATGGTCTATAGTGTCGATCCCACTAGGTGACTCGTCACACCCAGTATCATTTCCTCGTCCTACGGATTCTAGTTACTCCACATGTATCGAAGAGTACCTTACTCTAAACATGTAATGCTTTGGCGAAAGACTTTAGTAACAATCCGACGAGAGGCCATGGGTATACATCTCCTCGCAAGGAGTGGTGAATCCTTTATAGGCTATTCAAACACCTTCGATCACTTCGACTTATACCCAATCATCCCGGGTCCACATCTCCTTAGAGATGTTTGCTTAAGATGTCAAAGCATAAGTCTCCATGATCAAGATGACTTGAATACTGCAAGTCAAAGGAACATCGCACTTAAGCCACAGTAAGAACTTCATTGACATATCTATATATGCAGAGAACCATATGAAGTCTTACGGCTGGTCACTCCAATGAACTAGTTACCATAACTAGCATCCACGATTAACTCCGGACATCACTATGTCTCCAGCCAGTGAGAATCAGCTGCTTGGATACACCAAGGAGTATACCTCGTGCTAGTCTCGACAGAATTGATGGTGTCCAAATCCATCAATTCATCGACTAGGGATAATTCTGATACATCACAATTACACATGTAGAGATACTCACTAGTTGTGATCCAATCACAAATTCTCTCATGCTGTGAATCGTATCGTGGGCATTCAGTAAATGAGTTTAAGATCCAATCAAATACATAAAACATGTATACTCAAATAGTGAATCTTCATTTATCATATAAATGGTTCATACATAAGGCGATTGCCTTAGGACATCTCTCATATATTACTAACAACATCCACCCACCGAAGTTCGACGGTGAATTCTCTTGGTGGAAAAAGAGAATGGAGGTATTTTTCGAAACGGATTTTGATATTATGATTACAATGGAATCCGGTTTCGTTTTGCCTAGGGATGAAGAAGGAAAGCCAATAGAGAAATCTAGGTGGACTAAAAAGCAAAGGGAAGAGCACCTTGCAAACTCAAAAGCCAAGCATCATCTTTTCAATATGCTTCCCCAACAAGAGATCAACCGAATTGGAGAATGCCTAAGTGCCAAGGAGATGTGGGAGAAGCTAATTGAGCTTCATGAAGGCACATCCGAGGCGAAGCTAGCAAGGAGAGACCTCCTCCGCTCCCAACTCAACAACATTAAACTAGAAAAGGGAGAAAAGGTAATTTCCTTACATTCTCGTTTCAAGGAAATTATAACCGGTTTGTCAAGTGTAGGTGAGAAGCTATCAAACCGGGATATGGTTATGAAGGCTATAGATGCCTTTCCGCGATCCTCAAAGTGGAGCTCCATGGTGGACTCCTTCTATATCTCAAAGAATTTAGAAGTGAGCACCTTGGAGGAGTTCTTCTCAACCATGGAGCTTCATGAAACAAGACTTGAAGGAATACAAGAAGAGACAAGACCTCAACCTTCAAGGGGAGTAGCATTGATGGCAAATAAAGGGAAAAAGAAGATAGATATCCCCTCCTCCTCAGATGACGAAGTTTCTTCCTCCTCCTCCATGGATAGCACGGAAGAAGCGTATATGGTAAGGAGGGTAAGGCGTGCATTAAAAGATTTTCATTTTAATAAATCTAATGATAGGAGTAGAAGACAAAGGGGGAAAATTATTTGCTATAATTACCAAGGAGAGGGACACATAAGGGACAATTGTCCTCTCTTGAACAAAAGCAAGGAGGAGAAGAAAAAGAAGGAAGAAAAGAAGAAGAAAAAGGGGAGCAAGAAGAAAAAGGAAGAGGAGAAGAAGGGAAAGGAAAAGGGGAAGGCCAAGGCATTCAAAGCAAAGGCATGGGATGACCCTTCCTCCTCCTCTTCATCATCATCCGAGGAAGAAAACGCATTTGTCACCAACTTAGCATTGATGGCATTTGATGACTTGGATTGCTCCTCCACCGAAAATGAAGAATCAAGCACAAGTGGAGAGAGCTCAAGTGAAGGGGGAGCCTCCTCTACATCCTCATCCGAAGAAGAAGAAGAGGACATGGAGACTATGGTAACAAATCTAACTTCTAAGAAAATAGTTTCCATGGTCTCTAGCTTAACTAGGGATTTATTTAGAGCTAAGAAGAAGAATAAGAGCATGCTAGATCAAATTAAGGATCTAGAAAATAAACTAGAAAAAGCATGCTTAAATGAAAATGAAAATATTTCTTCTAGCTTAAATGATGCATGCTCACATGAATATATGCCATTTAATGTTAGTGATGCATGCATGGATGAAAATAGGGCTTTAAGGGAAAAGGTAGACTATTTGACAAAAGCCCTAGAAAAATTTACAATTGGCTCCAACACATTGAATATGATAATTGGGAGCCAAAGGGCAAGTTTTAATAAGAAAGGCCTAGGTTATAAAGAAAAGAAAAATGAAAAGGCCTATAAATGCCTAATTACTAGGGGACAAGATAAAAAGAAGGTAATAGCTAGGAAATGGATCCCCAAGGAGTATCTTGTGAACCCCATAGGAAAGAATTTGTATTGGATTCCAAAATCCATCCTTAAGGGTTAGAAAAACCCTAGGATAGTCAACCATGTGGACTTGACCTATATCATATCTTTGGTTGACTTAGGATAGCGGGACAACATTTTTGGAATAGTGTTAGGTGATGATAACGTGCCTATAAATAGATAATAATGTTTAAATCATGATAATTGATGTAATTGTTACACATGTTTGCAATCATGATTTATGATTTTGATATTTGGCACATCATCATAAGAAATAGGGTTTAAATCATGCCTTAGGTGATATTTTGCTTATTATCATGACATAATACCTAATGCATGATAACAATTCAATGAATACATGTGTTTCATGATCATAATGTAAAATTAAGTCATATATGTCTTTATGATCATGTGGATTGTTAGGATGATACTTAACCTTGATATAATTGCATGAATATAATGGTTAAGTATATACAAATACCTCTAGGATACATCTCACATTCACTATAGGCTACCATGATTGAAAACTTAGCATGAGTGAGATGTTAGGATGATACAAATGTCCACTGATGCCTATGGCACTTAGATGGTCATTTAAGGTATCAAAATAGCAATAATAGACCATCATGGGGAAGGCTTATGTTTAATTGATAGACATATTGCCCAAAGATCATGGTTAGATATTTTATATGTTTTCAAAACAATTTCTTAATCTAAAATCTGTGTATTCATGTTTTGAAACAATTGAAACCAAAACTAGGTGTTGAAATGGATACCCACATGATCAAAAACCTAGTGATTTTTAAAGCTTTTGGATTTTTGGCAAATCCGTGAAAATATAATGATTTTTCATGAAAAACTATTTTTCATTGATAGATATACTTAAAAGAAATATGTTCCCCAAATTTCATGATTTTTTGAATTTTCTAGAATTTTTAATGCATTTCTGAAATTTGCCCAGAAAATCAGAATTTCGGAAACCATTGTGTCAGTCGACTGCCATACTGATAGCAGTCGACTGCTCACCTGAAAAATAGTCTAATATTTTCTGATTTCAGATTTTAAATGTGTTTTTGGTATTTTCCTTCTATTAAACTTGATGTCATGGGTTTATAACTTAGTATTAATCTTTCTGATGGTGTTAAAGGGGGAGAAATAATTGTGTTTAAGTAAATTATGATAGGGGGAGAATTTGTAGAGAGAGTTTCATGGATTAAGGGGGAGTTTCATGTTGTTATATCATGTTTATGTTTACATGCTTTCTTACCTTAGAAATTTATATCAAATGTTTTTACCTAACTTAAACGGATTGTCACACATCAAAAAGGGGGAGATTGTTAGGGCAATCTCTTGCCATGATAAGGTTTTGATGTGTGTGGCAAAGGGTTTAAGTTAGGTTGGTATTGTTATTTGATATGTGCGTTGGAGTCTTGCAGGACTTAGTAATTCGCACATGGAGCCTTGGAAGGTTCACCCTCACAACCTCGGTCCTTGAGTCGGTGAAGGATGACTTTACGGAAGCTGTGCGCTTGGAGCATCCGAGGGACCGCCGGACGAGATGACTTGAAGTGAAGCCAAGGAAGCAGACTTCGGAGGCAAGAGACGCGAAGGAGCATTGTAGAGTCGTGCGCCTGATGCTGCCGAGGGACGTGGGCGGAGACGAAGAGAGAGAGAATGAGTGAAATGTAAGTAGCTCATTAGGTGAACTTGGCCGAATGGTAGTGTCGGAGACTTGACCGCAAGGGTTAAGGTTTACCCAACCATCGGGCTCAAACTTATGTTAAGTTTGAGTTTCGACGGCACCGATCATTGCCATGTAATGGCGATCGCTCGAATGAGTGTGTTCATTGGTATATGATGGGTTTATGCCCAGCAGTTGATTGCCATGGAATGATAGTCGATGCGCGGAGGATGTCGCGAGCCGCGAGCCGCTATGGCCATGAAGCGTCGACTACGGAGCGACGATCTGGTGAGGTCCATCGATCGCCAAGTGTTCCGTTGGACTACAGCGGTCGGGATCCGGCGTGTTCGGAGGCCGTTGTAGTAAACGATCGGCTGCCAAGCGGCCTGATCGTGGCGGCCAACGGGAAGAAATCAGCCCTCTCTATAAAAAGAGAGGGTGTGAGCCTTTGAGAGGCTAATGCTTATGCTCTAAGTGATCTTCCTAGTGCCCCACAAGCTTTAAACTCTTCTTACTTGTCTTTACTTCAATCTTATTGTAAGAAGAGTGATCTTGGTTGTAAAGGTTACCTCCACCTAGCTTGGTGCAAAGGAGAGACCATTAGTGGATTGGTTTTGGCGAAGTGATTCACCGAGGACGAATCGGGGACCGTGGATTAGCGGCGTAGCCGTGAACCACGTTACACCATCTTGTTAGCGTTTGATTTCTTGTATTTCTATTTGCTTGTCTTGCTTTATTGTTTCCGTTGTGCTAATCTCTTTGTAGACGAGCAAATACCGACATCCAACGTTCGAGGGCTATTCACCCCCCTCTAGCCGACCGTATCGATCTACCAACAGTATTCGCCAACCGTTTGACGAATCCTTCGTCCTCCACCTATGAGGATTATTGGAGATCGAATCCCCGGCAAGGAAGCCGTTGTCGGAGCTTCAAACATCATCCAAACGATGCTCCGACACAAAATAAACAAGCTGTCCAGAAAACTGGACAGCTTTGGTGGAGGAATAGGGGTTGGCCAAATAAGGAAGCTTGATGCTCACCCTGTCGCCGGACCCAAAGAAGATCACCGGAGGGTCGTCAGAGGATCACCGACTGAAGCTTGGACGTCGGCAACTAGCTTGGACGGCGGCACAAAGCTCGGCGGCAGCTAGGGTTGGGCGCCGACCACTAGAGAAGAGGAGGGTTGGGCGGCACCTTGTGGATTGCTTGGATTAGGGCTTAACAAAACCCTTAAGTTTTATTTTATAGAGAACAAATTCTTTTAATGGTTATCGGATCATAACCAAAAGCCCGTTAACCCACTCCATTAATTTAAGTTAAAATAAACCATACCATGGTGGTCTATTTTAAGTTAAAACGAACCGAACCAATTTTGGTTCATTCGTTTAAAACAAACCAAACCCCTTTGGTTTATTCTCCTCCATTGGATTAGAACCAAACCAATTTGGTTCATCCATCATGTCTTCATAAGACACGGCCCATCCACGCTTCCATTGCAACTGAAACGATTTCATGCTCGCTTCTTGTTTGGTCCAACCAAACTTAGTTTCTCTCGATCTGAGAATCTCATTCTCAAGCTCGTTTGAAATCCTTCGGATTACGCTCGTTGTGCGTGTGACCAAATAGGTTCTCGGTTTATGTTGGCCGTCTATAATTAACCATTAATTATAGAACGATCATGAGTGACACCTGGTAGTACATCATGATCCCCAATTAACCGAAAAGATCAACGGTTGATCCAGAACTATTTCTGAAACCCTTCAACAGCTCGAATGAATCGTGCCCCATTCCCTTCACTCATCTTATACCCACTTGGTTCAGGACATGGTCTATAGTGTCAGTCCCTACTAGACTGACTACGTCACACCTAGCCCAAGTATCATTTCCTCGTCCTACGGATTCTAGTTACTGCACATGTATTGAAGAGTACCTTACTCTAAACATGTAATGCTTTGGCCAAAGACTTTAGTAACAATCCGACGAGAGGCCATGGGTATACATCTCCTCGCAAGGAGTGGTGAATCCTTTATAGGCTATTCAAATACCTTCGATCACTTCGACTTATACCCAATCATCCCGGGTCCACATCTCCTCAGAGATGCTTGCTTAAGATGTTAAAGCATAAGTCTTCATGATTAAGATGACTTGAATACCGCAAGTCAAAGGACCATCGCACTTAAGCTACAGTAAGAACTTCATTGACATATCTATATATGCAGAGAACCATATGAAGTCTTACGGTTGGTCACTCCAATGAACTAGTTACCATAACTAGCATCAACGATTAACTCCGGACATCACAATGTCTCCAGCCAGTGAAAATCAGCTGCTTGGATACACCAAGGAGTATACCTCGTGCTAGTCTCGACAGAATTGATGGTGACCAAATCCATCAATTCATCGACTAGGGATAATTCCAATACATCACAATTACACATGTAGAGATACTCACTAGTTGTGATTCAATCACATTCTCTCATGTTGTGAGTCGTATCGCGAACATTCAGTAAATGAGTTTAAGATCCAATCAAATACATGAAACAATGTATACTCAAATAGTGAATCTTCATTTATCATATAAACGGTTCATACATAAGGCGATTGCCTTAGGACATCTCTCATATATTACTAACAGTTAACCTGGTCAACGGGTTTGACTCGGACCCGTGACCGGAGCGCCTATTAGGCGGTCCGGCCACGGTTTTTTAAAAAACCGAAACGGCGGTTTTTAAAAAAAAAAAAAATTAACGGCCACGATTTCGTGGTCGTTGTGGTGCAACGGGCGACCCACCGGGTCGGCCCGGACCGGACCCGACGGGTCGACCATTTTTTTTTAAACAAAAAAAAATGACGGCCACGATTTCGTGGCCGTTGATGATCAATGGCCATGATTTCGTGGCCATTGTGCAACGGTCGACCCGCCGGGTCGGCCCGGCCCGGACCCGGTGGGTCGGCTGTTGGATTTTTATTTTTTTATTTTTTTTTATGTTTTTTTTCCTATAAATACACCTCCACTCCCTTTCATTTTTTCACAAATCACAACTTCTCTTCTCTAATTCTCGTTCTCTCATTTGCTTTCAA
Source organism: Wurfbainia villosa (assembly GCA_025175895.1). Classification (NCBI taxonomy): domain Eukaryota; kingdom Viridiplantae; phylum Streptophyta; class Magnoliopsida; order Zingiberales; family Zingiberaceae; genus Wurfbainia; species Wurfbainia villosa. The sequence continues at coordinate 39,519,888 of CM046002.1, read as the reverse complement.
GTCTCAAGTCATATTTTTACAAATGTCTGGACCCGGATCAAGTTGTAAGGGTGCGACCGGTGCCAGAAAGGGAAAGAGCATAATGCCACCACCGCCCGAGTTCGAGTTTGAGCAAGGCGGCGATTTACCTCAATTCGATATCGGCGACTATGATCTTGATATTTTCGGTGATGAATTTCAAATACGTCATCATCATCAAAGTCAAGAAAGTAGGAGCAATACATCTAGTACGATGGCAGGTTCTACGGCTACAAGACTAACTCGAGTGCCTCGCCCTGCATCCGATATCTTCACTAAATATTTCAAAAAAGTAACGCTCCCTTCCAGTGATATGCAAGCAAAATGCAAATATTGTTCGAAATGTTACAAATTTCAACAAGGAGGAGGTTACGAAACCCTTACTCGACATGTGGAGAGAAATCATCCGGTGGAAATTGGTATTGATCATTCTCAAACTCAAATTCCGACATTCTCTTCTCAATCGGGTTGGGGTAACGAATCTAAACTCTTTAAATTTGACGAAACTAGATTTAGAGAAGAAACTGCTAAATTTTGTGCAATTGAACAACTTTCTTTTAGTTTTAGTGATAAATTATCTTTTGAAAATTTGCTTTCTACAAGTGTAAATTCTTCTATTAAATGTATCCCAAGAAATACTCTAAAATGCATACTTTTAAAATTAGTCTTAGAACAAAAAAAGAATTGATTAAAGAATTTTCTAGTTTAAATAGTAAAGTTTCTTTGTGTTCCGATATTTAGAGTGATCATTGGCAAAGTTGTTCATATATGGGTATTACTTGTCATTGGATTGATAATAATTGGGACATTCAAAAAAGATTGCTAGCATATAGATGTTTTAACGAAACACACACGGCACAAAATATTTCACAACTTATTTTTGTTATTTTAGAAGAATATGGTCTAACTTCTAAAGTTTTTTCAATTTCTTTTGATAATGCTAGTGCAAATACCTCTAGTATTAGTGAACTTATTGATATATGTAAACCATCAATAGGTGGAAGATTTTTTCATATTAGGTGTACATGTCACATTTTAAATTTGTGTGTTCAAGATGGACTTAAAACTTTAGGATCACATATTCAACCAATTAGGAGTGCAATTCGTTATTTATGGACACATCCTCAAGTTACGAAAGAATGGAGAAAATTTTGTAAAATAAATGGTATGAAGCCTAAATGGTTTGCACGTGACGTTCCAACTCGTTGGAATTCTACTTATAAATTGTTGTTATCTACTTTTGAATACAAAGATTTATTATGTATGTTTTTTCATCAACATGTTCAATCACGTGATATTTATTTGTTTTCAAATCAATGGAATATATGCACTAGTATTTGTAGGGGATCGATACGACCGGCTAGAGGGGGGGTGAATAGCCCTCTTCCAATGGATGTTGGAATTCTCGCGTTCGTTTGCTCGTCTACACAATCGTTAGCGCAAGCGGAAGCATAAACAATAAAGACAAAGCAATAAATGAAAATACAAACGCTAACAAATAATGTAACGTGGTTCACGGCTACGCCGCTAATCCACGATCCAGATTCGTCCGAGGTGAATCACTCCTCCAAAGCCAATCACTATTGGTCTCTCCTTTGCACCAAGCTAGGTGGAGGTAACCTTTACAATCAAGATCACTCTTCTTACAAATAGAATGAAGTAAAAACAAGTAAGAAGAGTTTAGAGCTTGTGGGGCACTAGGAAGATCACTTAGAGCATAAGCATTAGCCTCCCAAAGGCTTACACCCTCTCTTTTTATAGAGAGGGCTGATTTCTTCCCGTTGGCCGCCACTACCGATCGCCCTTGGCGATCACTACTACAACGGCCTCCGAACACGCCAAATCCCGACGATTGTAGTCCAGCGGAACTCTTGGCGTCGATTGATGGACCTCATCAATCGATCCTGCCTCCGTAGTCGACCGCCTCGGATACGAGCCTGTGACTAAAACCCTATTGACTAGTCAATCGCCGCTTGAATGATCGATGGTCTTGTAGCTTGATCGCCCACGCATGTAACGATCGGCCGCAATAATCCGATTAGTCGGATACAACCGAACTCACTGACCAGAGCAATGATCATCATGACATGGCAGTCGACTGGTGTCGGGAAAACCCATCCGACACTTGGCCAAATGGCCAAGTTTCACCTAAGAGCTACCCTTCCCCGGGTTACAATCGCTCACTCTCATCTCTCGAAGTCCCTCGCCTTCGAAGTTCTCTTCGTTCTCGGCCACGTCCCTCGGCAGCATCAGGCGCACGACTCTGCAATGCTCCTTCGCGTCTCTTGCCTCGAAGTCTACTTCCTCCGGCTTCACTCCAAGCTTCTCGTCCGACGGTCCCTCGGATGCTCCAAGCGCACGGCTTCCGCAAAGCTATCCTTCACCGACTCAAGGCACGAGTCATGAGATGTGAAACTCGCCACGGCTCCATGTGCGAATTACTAAGTCCTGCACGACTTCAACGCACATATCACATCAACATATCAAACTAACTTAAACCCTTTGCCACACCATCAAAACTATATTACGGCAAGAGATTGCCCTAACAATCTCCCCCTTTTTGATGTGTGACAATCCGTTTAAGTTAGGTAAAAACATTTGATATAAATTTTAAGGTAAGAAAGACATGTAAAGATAAACATGATTTAGCAACATGCAACTCCCCCTTAATCCATGAAACTCCCCATAAAAATATTCTCCCCCTATCATAAGCATAATCATTTCTCCCCCAAAATATATTCCCCTTTACTTAAACATACATTTCTCCCCCTTTGACACCATCAAAAAGATTAATCCTAATTTATACACTCATGGCATCAAGTATAAAGAGAAACATATATTAAAATCAGTCAAGACCTTATGAAATCAGGTTACTGTACTTGTTTATAGCCATCGATCATATCGATGGCAATGATCGATTACATAAGGAAATCCGAATTTCTGATTTTCTGGATGAATTTCAGAAATGCATTATTAATTCCAAAAAATTCAAAAAATCATGAAATTTGGGGAACATGTTTCTATTAAGTATATCTATCAAGGAAAAATAGTTTTTCATGAAAAATCATTATATTTTCCGAGATTTGCCAAAAATCCAAACACTTGAAAAACCACTAGTTTTTGAGCATGTTAGTATCCATTTTAACACCTAGTCTTGCTTTGAATTGTTCCAAAACATGAATACATAGATTTTAGATTAAGGAATTGTTTTGAAAACATATGAAATATCCAACCATGATCTTTGGGCAATATGTCTATGAATTAAACATAAGCCTTCCCCATGATTGGTCTATTATTGCTATATTGATACCTTAAATGACCATCTAAATGCCATAGGCATTAGTGGACATTTGTATCATCCTAACATCTCACCCATGCTAAGTTTGCAATCAAGTTAGCCTATAGTGAGTGTGAGATGCATCCTAGGGGGTATTTGTATATACTTAACCAATATATTCATGCAATTCTATCATGGTTAAGTATCAACCTAACAACCTACATGATCATAATGACATATATGATTTAATTTTACATTATGATCATGAAACTCATGTATCCATCAAATAATAGTCATGCATTAGGTATTATATGATGATAATAAACAAATTATCACCTAAAGCATGATTTAAACCTATTTCTCATGATGATGTGCCCGATATCATAAATCATAAATCATGATTGTACATATGTGTAACAATTACATTAATCATTATGATTTAAGCAATATTATCTATTTATGGGCACGTTATCATCACCCAACACTATCTAAAAAAAAATTTTGTCCCGTCATCCAAAGTCAACCAAAATATGATATAGGTTAAGTCCATGTGGTTGACTACCCTAGGGGTTATCCTAACCCTTAAGGATGGATTTTGGAACCCAAAATAAGTTCTTTCCTATTGGGTTCACTAAGTATTCCTTGGGGATCCATTTCCTAGATATTACTTTCTTCTTATCTTGTCCCCTAGCAATTAGGCATTTGTAGGCCTTTTCATTTTTCTTTTCCTTGTAGCCTAGCCCCTTTTTGTTGAAACTAGCTCTTTGGCTCCCTAAGATCATGTTCAATGTGTTGGAGCCAATTGTGAATTTTTCTAAGGCTTTTGTTAAATAATCTACCTTTTCCCTTAAAGCCCTATTTTCTTCTATACATGCATCACTAACATCCAAAGGCATATAGTTATCATGTGAGCATGCATCATTTAAGCTAGAAGAAATATCATCATTTAAGCATGAGTTTTCTAGCTTACTTTCTAAGTCCTTAATTTGATCTAGCATGCTTTTGTTTTTCTTCTTAGCTCTAAATAAATCCTTAGTTAAGCTAGAAATCATAGAAACTATTTTACTAGGTGAAAGATTGGTTACCATAGTTTCCATGTCCTCTTCTTCTTCGGATGAGGAGGATGAGGAGGCTCCCCCTTCACTTGAGCTCTCTCCACTTGTGCTTGATTCTTCATTTTCGGTGGAGGAGCAATCCAAGTCGTCAAATGCCATCAATGCTAAGTTGGTGACAAATGCATTTTCTTCCTCGGATGAGGAAGAGGAAGAGGGGTCATCCCATGTCTTGGCCTTGAATGCTTTGGCCTTCCCCTTTTCCTTTGCCTTCTTTTCTTCTTCCTTTTTCTTGTTCCCCTTCTTCTTCCTCTTTTCTTCTTTCTTTTTCTTCTCTTCCTTGCTCTTGTTTAGGAGGGGACAATTATCCCTTATGTGCCCCTCTCCTTGGCAATTGTAGCATATGACCTTCCCCCTTGGTCTTCTATTCCTATCATTTGATTTGTTAAATCTAAAACCTTTTAATGCACGTCTTACCCTCCTTACCATATACGCTTCTTCCGTGCTATCCATGGAGGAGGAGGAAGAGGCTTCATCATCGGAGGAGGAGGGGATCTCCATCTTCTTCTTCCCCTTGTTTGCCATCAAAGCTACTCCTCTTGAGGGTTGAATTCTAGGCTCCTCTTGTATTCCTTCAAGCCTAGTTTCGTGAAGCTCCATTGTTGAGAAAAATTCCTCCAAGGTACTTACTTCTAAGTTCTTGGAGATGTAAAAAGAGTCCACCATGGAGCTCCATTTTGAGGACCGGGGAAAGGCATCTATGGCCTTCATTACCATATCCCGGTTGGAGAGCTTTTCACCTACACTTGACAAACCGGTTATAATTTCCTTGAAACGAGAATGTAAGGAAATTACCTTTTCTCCCTTTTCTAATTTAATGTTGGATAATTGGGAGCGGAGGAGGTCTCTCCTTGCTAGCTTTGCCTCGGATGTGCCTTCATGAAGCTCAATTAGCTTCTCCCACATCTCCTTGGCACTTAGGCATTCTCCTATTCGGTTGATCTCTTGTTGGGGGAGCACATTGTAGAGATGATGTTTTGCCTTTGAGTTCGCAAGGTGCTCTTCCCTTTGCCTTTTGGTCCACCTAGATTTCTCTATTGGTTTCCCTCTTCATCCCTAGGCAAAATGAAACCGGATTCCATTGTAATCATTATATCAAAATCCGCTTTGAAAATACCTCCATTCGCTTCTTCCACTGCGAATTCTCCTTCAAACTTCGGAGGATGAATGTTGAGCCGCCATTTTGAAAATTGCTTGTTGTGGCGCTTAGTCCTCGACAAGCTTTCCTCGCTCGATACCACTTGTAGGGGATCGATACGGCCGGCCAGAGGGGGTGAATAGCCCTCTTCAATGGATGTTGAATTCTCGCGTCGCTTGCTCGCCTACACAATCGCGCAAGCGGAAGCATAAACAATAAAGACAAAGCAATAAATGAAAATACAAACGCTAACAAAGAATGTAACGTGGTTCACGGCTACGCCGCTAATCCACGATCCAGATTCGTCCGAGGTGAATCACTCCTCCAAAGCCAATCACTATTGGTCTCTCCTTTGCACCAAGCTAGGTGGAGGTAACCTTTACAATCAAGATCACTCTTCTTACAAATAGAATGAAGTAAAAAACAAGTAAGAAGAGTTTAGAGCTTGTGGGGCACTAGGAAGATCACTTAGAGCATAAGCATTAGCCTCCCAAAGGCTTACACCCTCTCTTTTTATAGAGAGGGCTGATTTCTTCCCGTTGGCCGCCACCAGTCGACTGCCGCCCTTGGCAGTCGACTGCCGTCACTACAACGGCCTCCGAACACGTCGGATCCTGACGATTGTAGTCCAACGGAACTCTTGGCAGTCGACTGATGGACCTCATCAGTCGACTGCTGCCTCCGTAGTCGACTGCCCAGTCGGCTACGAACGGTTCTGTTGCCAAAACCCTATTGACCAGTCGACTGTTGGTGCAACAATGCCCCAAGCATTTATATATTTTGATGTTTGGATAATCATCTAAGTTAGGCAATGGTTTGTGATCTAATTGTGAACGTGTTTAAGTGACAGGAAAATCCAAGTATGAAGACTTGGTAAAAGATAAGACCAAGTGTGACCTTGGCAAAGAGAAGACCAAAGGCAAGTCTTGGCAGCATAAGTCCAAGCATGTAGTCTTGGCGGCGTAAAGTCCAAGCGTACTTTGGCAAAGAAGAAACCCAAAGCATGACGAAACCGAAGGAAGCTTTTGAAGGCAAGCGCATGGATGGAGTTGCGGACTCAGAGAAATCCTAGAGGCGCAAGGCTGATGGAGAAGCTAGAAGGTTAAGTCTAGGCTTAGGGTGTGTTTCCAAGTATGAATTAGTCATACTTGGTATGTGCACGACCGAACATGGTCATCACGAACGCCCTTAAAATATAGCATATTATAGCCGATCCAGAATGGCCCGTAGTCGATCGGCTACGAGCCATATCGATCACCGAATCATTAATCGTGTCCGATCGATAGTTTTCCCGTTGACGATGACGGCAGCAAATCTCGCGAATCCGGCTGTTCAGAAGCCGTTAGAATTGGCGGCAGTCGACTGATGTAAGTCATCAGTCGAACTGATCGGGCTCCAACGGGAAAAACAGCCTCTTCTCTATAAAAAGAGGGCTGGTGGAGGTTTTTGGGGTTAATGCTTATTCTCCAATCTTTCTCAACAGCCTCCACGAATTTTCTAGCTTTCTAAGTGATTTAAATCTCCTCCTCTTCTCTCTAAGCTTAGATCTTCATTCTTTGTAAAGAAGAGGAGTTGTCTTGTAAAGAAAGCTTATTAGTGGACTTGCTTGGATTGATCCACCTCAAGGATCGCCGTGGAGTAGGAGCGCTATCTCCGAACCACGTAAAAGGCCTTGTTTGCGTTTGTTATTGTTTTTACATACATTATTGTGTTTGCTTCCGCTAATCTTCTTGTAGAAACCGAAAAACGCTATTCACCCCCCCTCTAGCTTCCAAACGATCCCTAACAAGTGGTATCAGAGCCCGGATCGCATCGGAAGATCTAGCAATCAACCGGAGCAAAGATGGCATTTCAAGAGGGGTATAGCACGGCGAGGCCTCCGTTCTTCGACGGCAACGATTTTGGATATTGGAAAGGTAGGATGGAGTACTATTTAATGAACGATATTGAAAATTGGTTTAGTATTGTAGATGGTTTTGAGAAGCCGGTCGACGAATTCGGAGCACCACTACCGACAAAGGATTGGACAAGAGAGATGGCCAAAAAGGCACAAGCGAATGCAAAAGCAACGACCACACTTCAATGTGGTCTATCCAAGGAGCAACTATCCAAGGTCGGGCCATTCAACTCCGCAAAAGAGCTTTGGGAGAAGCTCATCGAACTCAATGAAGGATCCAAAGAGACAAGAAGGGCCAAGAGGGATCTTTTGATTGGCCAACTCCAAAGCTTCACTATGAAGACAAATGAAACGGTGAGTCAAATGCACGGGCGCTTCAAGGAGGTAGTCAACGGACTACACGTTATAGGTGAAAAGGTCGATAACCGAGACCTTGTGAGGTATGTACTACAAGCCTTCCCTAGGACCACCTTATGGGCATCAATGGTAGATGCCTATAAGGTCTCTAGGGATCTTTCATTAGTTAAATTAGATGAGTTATTTTGTGAATTTCAATTGCATGAACAAGCTAACACTTCTTCCAAAGAGAAGGGTATAGCTCTTGTTGTAGGAAAGAAGGAGAAGAGGAAAAAGGAAAAGAAGGAGGTGTCTTCCTCATCCGAATCCGAGGAGGACTCATCAAGTAGTGAGGATGAGTTGTCGGCAAGTGAGGTAGCACACTACGTCAAGAAATTTGGTGGGAAGTCAAGGAGGCTCACCAAGAAAGATGTGAAGAGGATGTTTCAATCCTCAAGAGGTAAATCTTCTAACAATTCAAATTCTATTTCTAACGTGACGTGTTTTGGTTGCAACAAGAAAGGGCATATAAAGCCCAATTGCCCGGAACTAAAGAAAAAGGAGGAGAAGGATAAGAAGAAGAAAGAAAAGAAGGAAAAGAAGAAGAAGGAGGCGATGATGGCACAAACGTGGGATACTCTAAGTATGGAAGAGTCTTCCGACGATGAAGAAGTTTGCCATTCAACCCGGAATTTAGCCCTCATGGCATTGGAAGAAACCGGAAGCTCAAGCGAGGAGTCTTCTTCCTCTTCAAGTGATGAATCATCATCAAGCGATGATGATGAGGTAAAGGACTCACCCAAAGTAGATCTACTTTATAAGACTATTGCATGTTTACAAAATGCTTTAAATAGATCAAAAACTAGGATTAAGGATCTAAAATTAGAAATCAAATCATTTAAGAATATAGATGCATCATGTGATAAACCATCTAGTAATGATGATTGTACTCTTAGGAATGAGAATGATGAGTTAAGAAAAGAAATAAGTAAATTAAGAACATGCTTAGAAAAGTTCACTAATGGTTCCAAATATCTAGATATGATTATTAAGGACCAAAGGGCAATCTACAATAAGGCCGGTTTAGGATATAGACCTAAGGAGAAAGAGGTAGCATTTGCATCCCTAGTTAGTAGAAAATCCATGATTAAAAGCAAGGGGAGAAAAGCATGGGTACCAAAGAAATTTATAATTAATGCTAGTGGTCCTAAAATTTGGGTACCTAAGGATTGAGTTTTCATGTGACATAGGTAGAAGAACAAAGCTTGTGGATAGTTGATAGTGGGTGCTCAAAGCATATGACCGGGATCAGAGAAAATTCTCAACTAAAAAACACACTAGCAAAGTAAAAGTGTCTTTTTGTAATAGCGTACAACTAAAAATTTTAGGAAAGGGCACCATTGAGGTATCTCCCAATCTTGCTATTCACAAAGTTCTATTAGTTAAGAATATGAAATTCAACTTACTTAGTGTAAGCCAATTATGTGATGCAAATTTTGATGTTAAGTTTGATTCCTCAAAATGCTTTATAAGACACAAAACTATGAATGATTGCATGTTAGTAGGCTTTAGAAAATCAAATATTTATTATGTTGATTTATCTTATGCTACTAATCCTTCCACTAAGTGTCTTATTGCAAAAGAGGAAGAAAGTTGGCTTTTGCATAGGAGACTAGGTCACATAAACATGAAGAATATAGCCAAAATAGCAAAATTGAAGCTAGTCAAAGGATTGCCTAGAGTCAAATATCTCAAGGACAAGATGTGTGATGCTTGTCAAGAAGGGAAACAATCAAAAACATCACACAAAGGTAAAAATTTACTTAGTACCGCTTTACCATTAGAATTACTACACATGGATTTATTTGATTGCCATAGTACCCCATCTATAATTGGTAGTAAATATTGCTTGGTAATAGTAGATGATTTTTCTAGGTTTACTTGGGTGTTTTTCTTGAAAAATAAGGATGAAACCTTAGAAATAATCATAGGATTTAGCAAAAGAGTAGAAAATGAAAGAAAACTCAAAATCAACCGGATCCGTAGTGATCATGGTGGAGAGTTTGAGAATTCTAACTTTTCAACTTTTTGCTTAGAACAAGGGTACAAGCATGAATTTTCTTGTCCTAGAACACCCCAACAAAATGGGGTTGTGGAAAGAAAAAATCGTGCCCTACAAGAAGCGGCTAGGACAATGCTTAATGCATATTCCTTACCTAGCTACTTGTGGGCGGTAGCGGTTAATACCGCTTGCTATATCCAAAATAGGGTATTAATTCATAGGTTTTTAGGGAAAACTCCATTTGAATTGTGGAATGGTACAATTCCAACAATTCATTATTTTAAGGTCTTTGGATGTAAAGTCTATATCTTAAATACCAAAGACAACCTAAGTAAATTTGAGTCTAAAGCGGATGAGGGAATCCTAGTTGGATACTCATCCACTAGTGTAGGATATAGGGTTTACAATAAAAGGACTCAAAAGATTGAAGAATCTTCAAATGTTCAATTTGATGAAACTTCAAATACATACCCTAGAAAATCCTATTGATGATGACATAAATAATGAAAATCAAGAAATGACCAAACAATTTCAAGGTTTAAACTTAGGGGTAATAATCAAGGGGAGGATTGGATCAAGGGAAGTAAGGGTTGATACGATGATGAACATAGAATTGAAGTTAATCATGACCAAACTCAACTTGATACACCTCCTAGAACCATAAGAGTTTATCAAAGTCACCCATTAGATCAAATTGTGGGTGAATTGTCTCAAGGAGTTAGGACTAGATCATTCCATAGGGACCCCACTAGTCATATAGCTCTAATTTCTCAAATTGAGCCCAAAAGCATTAAAGATGCATTACTTGATCCGGATTGGATCTTAGCAATGCAAGATGAATTGGCTCAATTTGATAGGAGTCAAGTGTGGGAGTTAGTTCCTAGACCAAGTAAAAACACTATTATTACTACAAGATGGGTCTTTAGGAACAAACTAGATGACCAAGGGAATATCACTAGAAATAAAGCACGATTAGTTGCAAGGGGTTTTAATCAAGTTGAAGGACTTGATTATGATGAAACATATGCCCCGGTTGCTAGGTTAGAGTCCATTAGAATACTTTTAGCATATGCCTCCTATATGGGTTTCAAACTCCATCAAATGGATGTCAAATTGGCATTTCTAAATGGGTTTATTAAGGAAGAGGTGTATGTAGAACAACCTCCCGGCTTTGAAAGTATGGACTACCCAAATCATGTATACAAGCTTAGGAAAGCCTTATATGGTTTGAAACAAGCTCCCCGGGCTTGGTATGAAAGATTGTCATCTTTCCTAATCTCTAAGGATTTCAAAAGGGGCAGTATAGATCAAACTCTCTTTATAAAGTCAACGTCTAAGGACATCTTTGTAGCTCAAGTGTATGTTGATGACATTATCTTTGGGTCAACAAATGATGAGCTTCTTCAAGACTTTATTCAAAATATGGAAAAAGAGTTTGAGATGAGTCTAGTTGGAGAATTAAATTTCTTCCTAGGTTTGCAAGTTAAACAAACTAGTGAAGGAATTTACATTTATCAAACAAAATATGCTAAGGAAATGATTAAGAAATTTGGCTTAGAAAATGCTAAGGTAGTGTCAACTTGGCAACCAATACCAAAATAGATAGTGATAGTGAAGGAAAACAAATAGATCTTACCCTTTATAGAAGCATGATTGGTAGCCTCTTGTATTTAACCGCTAGTAGACCCGACATATTATTTGCGGTTGGTATGTGTGCTAGGTATCAATCATGTGCTAAGGAATCTCATTTAGTTGCCGTTAAGAGAATTTTAAGATATGTTAAAGGCACACTAAATGTAGGTCTATGGTACCCTAGGACTAGGTCTTTTGATTTATTTGGGTACACCGATTCCGATTATGCCGGTTGCAAATTGGATCGGAAGAGTACTAGTGGTGGATGCCAATTTCTTGGGTCCTCCCTAGTAAGTTGGAGTAGTAGGAAGCAACCTTGTGTTGCTCTATCCACCACCGAGGCCGAATATGTGGCTATGGGTGGTTGTGTAGCTCAACTCTTATGGATGAAACATACCCTAGAAGATTATGAGCTATCTTACTCCAACATGAAAGTATTTTGTGATAATGTGAGCACCATTAACTTGACCAAAAATCCGGTGCATCACTCTAGGACCAAGCACATTGAAGTGAAACATCATTTCATTAGAGACCATGTGGCTAAGGGGGACATTGAGCTTAATTATATTGAATCCAAGTCCAACCTAGCCGATATATTTACCAAGGCTCTACCGTAGAATTCTCATCACTTAGGAGAGAACTTGGAATGTGCTTGGTTGAGTAAAGGTGTAGGTTTTCATGATCCTATAGAAATACTAGGATTTATACCTTTAACCATCTCACAAAATACCTAAGAAACCATGATTTTTGTATTGAGCCATCTAGAAAACATGTGAGATGTTAGGAAGATGCACTTGGTTCATCATGCTTGTTATGATGCATTACTATGGGCCAAAGTGTCATCTAGAGACATTAATCCTTAATTGGACCAATCATTGGGAAGGCTTATACACAATTGATGTGCATATAGCTCCAAGAATATGATTGGAAATGTCAAATAAAATAAAATTTAGTCTATGTCTATCAAACCCTGAGAAACAAATTTCCTATTGATAAGCCAAAGTGATACAAAGTGTTGCAAAAATATTATAACTTTTGCAAAATCTCAAGATTGTGTCAATATCTAAATCTAGAGGTGATATAATTTTAAAATAATTTTTCCTTGATAGGAAATGATCTAACAATATTACCCACAAAATTTCGTGATTTTTTGATCTTTATTGAATTAATAATGAATTTTTTAATCTGGCCAAAAAGGCTATCGGATATCGATCAGTACATAACGCCCGATTCGATACGACCATATCGAACCGGCTTACGGTTCGTTATCATTCAGCCCGCCATTTATGGCGATCACCGACCGCCGCGCAACCTTCGTATCACGGTAGTCGATTCGGCCGATCTATATCGATTCGCGCCATTTATAGCGATCGGCCACCGTATCTGAAATCGCCGTATCTGTGCCGGATTGCTCCCCATCGATTCGGCCCGACGACTAATGGCGATCGGGATGTCTTTTTAGGGTTTTCACGGTTCGACTCGCCATAGTTTCCGATTTTCTCTCCTCTTCCTCTTAAGCGAACCTCCACCGCACCATTTAGCCGCGCTCCTTCGTCTTTCCGGCGACTCCACCGACCGGAGCTCCCATTTGGAGTGCTCTCGGACTCAAGGACCTCCTCTTGTCACCTCATTCACGCTCTAGTTTCCACTCTCTCGGCTAGGGTTCGGTGGACACTCGCCTGTTGATTTTTCACCATGCCGCCTAGGTAAAATCGCATCTCTGATCTATGTTTGTTTGATTCTATAATCTTATTTCACTAACTCATGTTTATCTTTTGTCCATGCATCATCTACCCACATTGTGCATATTTTGTGTGTGTGTCTTTTTATCCATTTAGAATTAAGCATTTTGCTACTAAACGCACCCGGGCACCTCCGACCGATGAGGGCCCGTCAAACCCTAGACCCACTGTTGATCCCCGATTTCCAAATTCTGTCCTTGAAACTGCTTTCAATAAAAACAAATTCCAACTTATTCCCCCTAGATCAATAGATCCTAATTTTCTTAAAGATTACTGTTTTGACATCGTTCAAATCATTCAACATTACCAACTTGAGTCCTTAGTCTTTTGTGAACATCACGTTAATATCACTCTCCTCTCCGAATTCTTCAACAACCTACGACCGGCTGGGGATGGGAGATACCGGACTCGCGTTGCTCGGTCGATCCGGATTTCTCCCGATCTGGACTGATTTTCTCGGTTGCCTCTCCTCCGAGGATGATCTCGTCTTATATCCATCTTGGAGTGACCCTCTTCCATCTCCCTTTGAGGGGATTTCTTTAGATTCCCTTCACGATACCTTCTATCACTATCCTCGACCCTTGAACACCAACTTATTTCAATCACAAGAACTGTCTGCCTCTGACAACGTCCTTTATAAGGTCGTTGCTCACTGTCTTCTCCCTATAGTTACTCGTGGTTTAGCTTTGGTGCGCCCTCCACACTTACTTCTCATGCATCTCCTTCGTTCATACTCAGACATCAACATTGGCCTCAATACCTTCCATTGCATCACTCATTTCATAAAGCCAAATAATGGAAAGGTGCATATTCCTTATGGAAATGTCCTTACTCAATGGCTAAGCTCCATAGGCATTGATGTAAATATAGGAGTCATTAAGGTCATGAATAGGAAATATGATCAGATGACTGACTCGTGAGTTTCTCATTAGCGGGCATGAAGGCGACAAAGGATCCGTCTCATCGGGACCCAAAGACGGCGTAGCGGGTGCCGCTCCACCAGAGGATGCCGCCGCGGAAGGAGCTGCGAGGTGGTCTTTGCAGATGTTTCTTGAGGGCACGATGAGGGGAGAGGCTGCGATACGGGTCTACGTCTACACATCCCTCCGCGTGCCGCCGATGCGTTTGCGAGCGAGTAGACACGCTGCGTTTGCGAGTGCACCTCGAGCATCGGGAGCTTCTCTCTCGTGAGAGAGGTACATCGGCAATGACGCCAGGACATCCTGGCGATTCTCCGCCGCGCTGGACACCCTCCTCACGATGGTTCGTCACCGCTCCGATGGATCGAGGCGATGATCGTTAGCTTGCTCGTTTTCTTTGTTATTCTCTTTTTGGCCGTTTATGCAGCATAGACTCTTTTGTGTAATGACTTTTAATCAATGAAATGAAATATTTTTGTTGATCATTTCTATTAGTGCCTAAAATTTGGTATTTGTCAAGTTTAGGAGTTGATCATATAGTAAGAAGTTATGTATAGTGATATGATACACTTACACCTTTTGGGGTCATAATTACATTATTTTGGATATCGTATCAATCCATTAATCTGATGAACATATTTTTCGTCTAATATTTTTCATATGTTATATTAGTCGAATAAAATGTGTATGCCAAGTTTCGTGATTTTTGGACACCCATAGAATTTTCTACGCATTGTCAAACCTTGACTGAAAATTCGGATTTCGCTTTAGTCGATATCGATCATCGCCGTTATTAGCGATCGACAAGATCGGCAGCTTGATCGATCGCCGCTATTCCAGAAAATGGCTTTTTCATCGGTTACGAGGTTTTATATAATTGCAATAGTATATACTTAATAATTTGTATGGCACGAAGAGTCTTCTTGCTGCACTGGTTCAGGGGGAGTTACATCCCTTATTTCTAAAATTGTTGGTGCGAAGCTAGGATATATTTGCCTATTCTTTAATTGTTTATGCTTTGCGTCATGAATCATGTCGTGAATTAAGGGGGAGTTTCATTTCAATTTTATACCTTAGTTCAAGATATAATTCTTTCCGGCACTTATTGGATAATCTCTTCTCTTTTTGATTGTATGTCAAAGGGGGAGAAGGGATATTTAAGTTAGAATTCATATTGAGATGTATGTTAAAGACCTAACTTAAATGATTGCCAAAC
Organism: Wurfbainia villosa; assembly: GCA_025175895.1. Classification (NCBI taxonomy): domain Eukaryota; kingdom Viridiplantae; phylum Streptophyta; class Magnoliopsida; order Zingiberales; family Zingiberaceae; genus Wurfbainia; species Wurfbainia villosa. The sequence goes on along the minus strand of CM046002.1, from coordinate 39,504,538 downwards.
ATCAAAAAGGGGGAGATTGTTGGTGCAACAATGCCCCAAGCATTTATATATTTTGATGTTTGGATAATCATCTAAGTTAGGCAATGGTTTGTGATCTAATTGTGAACGTGTTTAAGTGACAGGAAAATCCAAGTATGAAGACTTGGTAAAAGATAAGTCCAAGTGTGACCTTGGCAAAGAGAAGACCAAAGGCAAGTCTTGGCAGCATAAGTCCAAGCATGTAGTCTTGGCGGCGTAAAGTCCAAGCGTACTTTGGCAAAGAAGAAACCCAAAGCATGACGAAACCGAAGGAAGCTTTTGAAGGCAAGCGCATGGATGGAGTTGCGGACTCAGAGAAATCCTAGAGGCGCAAGGCTGATGGAGAAGCTAGAAGGTTAAGTCTAGGCTTAGGGTGTGTTTCCAAGTATGAATTAGTCATACTTGGTATGTACTGATCCGAACATGGTATCACTCAGTGCCCTTAAAATATAGCATTAGAAGTTGGAAGGCATTATCGATCGTGGGGGTTATCGATCGGCGGTGACGATCGACTCTAATCGGCTGTATACAGCCGCCGATCGCCATTATTGGCGTCGGATCACATAAACGAATGGCCGTGGTGAGTCGGCTCACTGATGAGCCATATCGATCGAGCCCGACATCGCTGTCGGTCGACCGATAGTTTTCCGTTACGATGGCGGCAGAAATCTCGCGAATCCGGCTCGTTGAAGCCGTTAGAATTGGCGGCGATCGGTGATGTAAGTCATCGAATCAGGCCTCGCTCACGGAAAAACAGCCTCTTCTCTATAAAAAGAGGGCTGGTGGAGGTTTTTGGGGTTAATGCTTATTCTCCAATCTTTCTCAACAGCCTCCACGAATTTTCTAGCTTTCTAAGTGATTTAAATCTCCTCCTCTTCTCTCTAAGCTTAGATCTTCATTCTTTGTAAAGAAGAGGAGTTGTCTTGTAAAGAAAGCTTATTAGTGGACTTGCTTGGATTGATCCACCTCAAGGATCGCCGTGGAGTAGGAGCGCTATCTCCGAACCACGTAAAAGGCCTTGTTTGCGTTTGTTATTGTTTTTACATACATTATTGTGTTTGCTTCCGCTAATCTTCTTGTAGAAACCGAAAAATGCTATTCACCCCCCCTCTAGCTTCCAAACGATCCCTAACATCGATCGCCGCCGATCGATGGTCTTAGCAATGATCGCTTCACGTATGGCAGTCAACTGCTGCCACAATCCAGTTAGTCGGATACAAGTTGAACTCACTTGACTCAGAGCAGTCGACTGCCATGACATGGCAGTCGACTGGTGTCGGGAAAACCCATCCGACACTTGGCCAAATGGACAAGTTTCACCTAAGAGCTACCCTTCCCCGGATTACAATCGCTCACTCTCATCTCTCGGAGTCCCTCGCCTTCAAAGTTCTCTTCGTTCTCGGCCACGTCCCTCGGCAGCATCAGGCGCACGGCTCTGCAATGCTCCTTCGCGTCTCTTGCCTCGAAGTCTACTTCCTCCGGCTTCACTCCAAGCTTCTCGTCCGGCGGTCCCTCGGATGCTCCAAGCGCACGGCTTCCGCAAAGCTATCCTTCACCGACTCAAGGCACGAGTCATGAGGTGTGAAACTCGCCACGGCTCCATGTGCGAATTACTAAGTCCTGCACGACTTCAACGCACATATCACATCAACATATCAAACTAACTTAAACCCTTTGCCACACCATCAAAACCATATTACGGCAAGAGATTGCCCTAACAGTATTTGTGAAATTTTAAAAGTTTTTAGTGATGCTAGTGACCAATTATCAGGTGTTTATTATCCAACTTCACATTTAGTTTTAACACATTGTTGTAATATTGCATGTATTTTTAATGAACATATTCAATCAAATGATACTTATTTATCTCAATGTATTTATGTAATGAAAGAAAAATGGGAAAAATATTTCTTAAACATTCCTGAAATATTTTTATATGCTTTTGTTTTAGATCCTAGACTTAAATTAGATGGTTTGCAAGATATGTTATCATTATATTATGAATCTTTAAGCCCTATTACCGAAACTGCTCCTAATATTTCTTTGATTTTGTTTAATATTAAAACTCATTTACATGATATTTATAATGAATATAACATTAAATATGGTGAACAAACTATTGAACATGAAATACATCAATCCACTACAACTAGTATTATTACTTCTAAACTCACTAAAGCACAATTGTTATTAAGGCAACGGACTAAACGTCCATGAGGATCCTCAAGTTCCAGTCAGAAACTTGAGAATTATTTTACCACTTCTTTTGATTTTAGTGATGCAGATGAAAAAAGCTTTGACATTTTAAAATGGTGGTCACAAAGAACTCAAATATTTCTAATCTTATCTATAATGGCAAAAGAAATTCTAGCTTGTCCAGTTTCAACGGTTGCAGTGGAACAAGCTTTTAGTATCGGAGGAAATACATTGGATGAGAGACGTTCTAGCTTAAGGCCGGAAAATTTAGAAGCGCAATGTTTACTCAATGATTGGTCAAAAGCTGCAAGTCGAACCCAACATATTAAAAGTGAAGAAGAAGACCAAGACGAAACAGAAGGAACATCCGGAACTACGACGATGGGAGAAAATACCGAATACGACTGAAATTGATTGAATATAATGAAAATTGAAATGTATTTGATTTTTTTTATTGTAATAGATTTTTTTATTTAAGTCCAAGATGTAATATATTTTTAATTGAGATAATGAAATATTTGATAGAGTTTTTATAAGTTTAATTGTGCAATTTTTTTTTATTTTAATTATTTACATCATTCTTTAATTTTTTATTTATTTAACTAAGACGACGATTAACCAAATCGGACCCGAACCCGGACCCGGACCGGATCGGACCCGGACCCGGACCGGAACTGGCGGTTCCACAACCCGGACCGTAATCGGCCACGAGCGGGCCGGTTAAGGGTCGGTATTTTGTCAACCCGGGCCCGGCGGTTTCGACCCAGACCCGGATCGGACCCGGACCGTGGCCAGGTCTAGTCTGGTCTAACCAGACATATCCTCTCTCATCAAGAATCTCATTCTCAAACTTGTTTTACATCTTTAGATCACTCGTAGTGCGTGTGACCCAATAGGTTCCCAATTATGTTGGCTATTCATAATTAACCCCTTAATTATGAATAGATCATGAGTGACACCTAGCAGTACATCATGCCCCCCAATTGACCGAAAATTCTAAATCGACTCCAGAACATTTCTGAACTCTTCAGCAACTTCAGTTGTTCATTCCTTATGCCTTTCGCTCATAATATACCCACTTGGTTTAGGACATGGTCTATGTGTTCGTCCCCACTAGGCTGACTACGTCATACCTAGCCCAAGTTAGTTTCCTTGCCCTGTGGATTCAAGTTACTCCTACATATTCCCAAGAAGACCATCTTTTAACATGTTTGCTCTGGCCATAGACTTTTGAGTAACAATCCTGACAAGAGGCCTAGGTTATACATCTCCTTTATCAGGAGTGGTGAATCCTCTATGGACTATTCAAACACCTTCGATCACTTTGGCTCATACCCAATCATCCCGGAGTTACACCTACTATTTAGATGGCTGTGAAGAAGTCAAAGTACAAGGTGTCATGATCAAGGTGACTTGAATACCTCAAGTCTAAGGAAGCTCGCACTCAAGTTGCAATGAGATCTTCAATGACATATAGAACTATATGAAGTCTCATAGCAGGTCACTCCAATAAACTAGTTACCATAACTAGCATCCACATGTTTACTCTCAGCATCCATATGCTTCCATTCATTGAGTACTGAATGCTTGGTTAAACCAAAGAGCATAACATGTGCTAGTCTCACAGAATTGATGATGTCCAATCTCATCAATTCATCGACTAGGGATAGTTTCAATACTTGCATATTTACACATGATGAGATACTCACTAATTGTGATCCAATCACAATTTTTCACATGATATGCATCGTATTGTGGACTTCAGTACATGAGTTTAAGATCCAATCAAATACATAGATAATGTATACTCAAATAGTAAATTTTATTAATAACTTCTAAGGCGATTGCCTTATGACACCTCTTAATTACATCACTATGACTTAGGGGGAGCTAGATTATTACTTGTTACTACTCTTAATTAAACTCTTGCATGCTTAGTCAGGTTTACTTGCTTAATTTAGAATGGACTAGATAGGGAACAAAGTAGTTTAAACTTGAACAACCTAGTACTAAGGTGAAGTGAACTGATAGTAAGTTAGGGAAGCTCCTCGAAGTGCATATCTTAGGAAGTGGTCCACCTGATATCCAAAAAGGTCATATGCCTCACCACTACCCAGTGTACTAAGTTGAGTGAAACTAACCGAAGCTAACTCACTAAGTCTTTAACTAGTTAGGCCAAAGTTTAGTCTAAAGCGAGTCAAGTATTTGATTCCTTGATTGACTTTGTCTTTGGAAGTGGTCCACCTGATATCCATTAAGGCCATATGCCTCATGATGCACGCGAGCATGACTTCAAATCTCTGACGAGGATCGCCAAAGATTCGATGTGCACGCTCGCGCTCAACGCTTGCAAGTGCACAAATGTCGTCAAACAATAAAAGATGTATCAATCCCACAGAGACTGGGATTTGAATATCATTTATCCAGTGGATATTGTTGTTCGGAGTAAATGTCTTAAGAGTAAAGGTTGCGAGGTCGATGGTAGTCCTAACTCAAGTACGGTGTCACATGGAGAAAGCGAAGGTGGTCTTAGGTTCCTAAAAAGATTCTAGGACTTCAGTTTTACTTGTGCGTCATTGAACATGCTATCAATTTAATGCTTTAAGGATCTATAATTATGATCTTGTTGGAGTATCATCATGTAATTGCCCGATAAACTTTTTCTTCTATCGAGAACTACCTATTCCTAACCAAGTTTCCCTTTCGGATCATCAGAGCTCAGGGGGTTGATACCGTTGGGAGTCCTCTATCACTAAGGTCCCTCAACCCTTCTAGAGTTAATGCCACCTAATTTGGGCCTTCTGCTAAGATAGGTTATTATGGTACAAAGATGCCCTAGTAATCCCTATGAGGAGATGGAACGAATTTCATTTCCTACTCTATTATATTCTACTTTCTACGGTTATCGGAGGGAGGATGCCTGCAAGGTTCCTCCTTAGTTCTCCTAGATTTTGATACAAAGGTTTTTTACCTTTGTACCATCATATGTGCAGTAGAAAAAGAATCAAAATATAATTCTCATCGATCTAAACAACATATATTGCAAATATAAATTCAAGAACAGAGAATATATATTCGAACTAGAATATCCAACGTACAAAAGCTACTCTCTAATCCTAGAATCAATGTATCTACTCCATAAATGAAAGAGAATGGACACAAGACATCATAAAGTGAATCATTACAATACAAAGGTATTTAGGAATAAAATGCAGGACTCTTGGTCATTTTACTTGGCGTTGGAGCGTAAATTCTGGTCCTTGAGCCACTTCCTCTCTCCCTATTGGGAGCCTCCTGTGCTTATTAGAGCACCTTCTTCACTTCCTAGCCATCGGGCCTCTCCCCTAGGGTTTGGGCGTGCCTTCCTATTTATAGAAGAGGAGCTAGCTTTCTTTAAATCCCCGCAAAACCCTATTTGGTGTCAAACTGGGGTAACGCCACACGGTCATGTGGAATCTACACAGTCAATCATGTGGCACGCTGTAACTCCTGCCCTGAATCTGCTTCGGGTTTAGGTATGGCCGTGTGAGATTCACATGGTCCGCCCGTGTATTCCTCTGAATCGTCATGTGAATGCCATCTTTTGGGTTCGGAGCATGCCCATGTTTTGGGGGAACACGACCAGAGCATGCTTGCCTTCCTTGGGCTTCCATTATGTGCCATTTGTAGGGTCGATCGGTGGCCAACTAGAGGGGGTGAATAGCCCTCAATCGTCGTATGAGAAGAAGTCGTTCGTTCTTGCGTGCTTGTCTACAATTGTCGTTAATATACGCAGCGGAAATAATAGAAATAATAACAACAATATAATCACACGCAATACACAAAGATATACATGGTCGGAACCGAATGGTTCCTACTCCACAGGCAAGCTCACCAAGCTCTAGTTATGCGCACGACACTAACTAAACCACTCCTTCTCGACAACACGTTGGAGGTGGAGAAACCTCTCACAAGCAATGAAATACAAGCAATACAAAGACAAATACGAAATACACATAAAGAACACTTTACAACACTTGCTTTAGATGGCTCTTGAAGGTCTGGAATGCAGCAGCAATTCCCCTCCAATAGCTTCACAAAAGTCTTAGCGAAATCCTCCCTCTTGAGCTCCTTTTATAACCTGCATCAAGATGATTTCGTGCCTATCAATCGACTGATCGTGACCATCAGTCGACTGGTCCTGTAGCCATTGTCTCACAACGGCCAGATCCACGTTGGTTAAGTTCCAACGGATCACACATCAGTCGACTGATGGTACCCATCAGTCGACTGGTAACCCATCAGTCGAGTGCTGGCGAGCTCGACTAGCTTCTATGCCCATGCACAGTGCTATCAGTTGACTACTTGCCATAAGCAGTCGACTGATGTCGACTTGATCCAGCCAAACACCAGTCGAACCCTAGTCGACTCAGAGCAGTCGACTGGCACTTATGTCGGTCGACTGATGTCGGGTAAAACCTTAAACCTAAGTTGTTTGAGCCTCTGACACTCAGTCTTAGCCACTTGGCCAAGTCCACTTCATCCCTCATGGAGTTCCCCACCGAAGCTCTTTTCCCTCGGCCTACGTCCCTCGGATGCGCCAAGCGTATGACTTCGCAATGTCATCCTTCTCACCTCTTGCCCTCGAAGTATGCTTCCCTTGGGCCTCACTCCATTCGCTCCCCGTCTGATGGTCCCTCGGATGCATCAAGCACACGGCTTCGCAATGTCATCCTTCACCGACTCAAAGACCCCGAGCCTAGTGAACTTGCCAAGTCCTCAAGACTTCCCACATGCACCAAGCGCACGGCTTCGCAATGCATTTCTCACCAAGCACCAAGCGCACGACTTCGCAATGCTTTGGACTTTTCCACACTAAGCCCCATGCTTGGATTTTCCCATGTCAACTCCATGTTGGACTTTCCTATGACAATCTCATGTCATAAGTTTTGTCTATCATCAAAATACTACTCGAGTCAACCTGAGCCGATTGCACCAACAATCTCCCCCTTTTTGATGATTGATAAAACTACCATCTCAAGCCTACTAATTCTCCCATATTCATAATTCTCATATCCCAATGAGAATTCCAACGAACCCTAATTGGTAACTTGGTAACGTCTCCTCCTTTTTGACATTACATCAAAAAGGTCCTCAAGGGTGTCAATGTCTCATATCCCAATGAGATCTTATAATCTTCCCCTTGGCATGCCCTCAATCTTTCTAGTGATAATCCCATATCACTTAAGAGAGGCACAATCCCTCAATTTTCCTCCCATGAGGAAAAATATACGTCCATCTTCCCATGATGGATACCTCCCCCTAAAGGCTTGCTCCCCCTTGACCATTGCACCAACAATGTCTTTGGAAAGCCCCTAAACCAATAGGAACACAAAAACCATCAAAATTAAGGCAAAGTTCAACAATGAACTCTCATCCACCTTAAAAATTGATACTCTCCCTAAACACTTCTCCTAATCCATATCCAATGGATTTCCACCCTTTCTAATGCTCTCCCAAGTATGTTCTAGGGTTAGAAGTGGTTAGGGGACCAAAATATAGCTGAACATGGGCCTAACCACTAAAGTTTACCCGAAATCAACAGTATCAGTCGACTATGTCAGCTACCAGTCGAATCCTTCCCACATCAGTGTTGGGTTTCCGGCACCGCGGCGAGTGTGTGTTCGAACATGTTTCGTAAACATGTGCACAGCGGAAGGAATAAAATAATAAATCTAATTTATTACAACACACACATCACACGCATGCATAGTACAACATGTGTAGACATAACCGCAATTTTAAATTTTGCAATAAAAGGAAATTTATACTACGTATACCTTACGTATCACGTGTAGCGGGAAAGGCATCAACCGGAGTGATCCTCGCTAGAATCGCCTCTATTCGTATCCACGCCGAGTATCTTCGGGATGACTTCACAAAGTCACGAGTCTCATCTTCGTACGGGTTACTAGCCTCGTGTTGAAGACGATGTGATCGAGAGAAGATCACAATCCGAATCAAAATTCGGATCCAAAATGAGTCCTCAAAAACTCGCTTCTCTGGAGAGGTATTCGTCAACCGTTTGATGAATCCTTTGTCCTCCACCTATGAGGATTACCGAAGATCAAATCCCCGGCAAGGCTACCGCTGTCGGAGCTCCAAATGTCGTCCAAACAATGCTCCGACAAGAAGGAAACAAGCTGTCCAGAAAACTGGACAGCTTTGGTGGAGGAATAGGGGTCGGCCAAAAGGGAAGGTTGAAGCTCACCTTGTTGCCGAACCCAAAGGAGATCACCAGAGCTCTTCCGGCAGCAGCTCGACATCGGCAAGGGGAGAGGACGGCAGCTACTAGACGCCAGCAAGGAGCTTGGGTGGTGGTGGGCGACGGCAAGGGGTTTGGCGCCGACTTCACAAAGAGAAGGAGAAGGAGGGGCGGCAACTTAGGGTTGCAAGGATTTGGATTAGGGCTTAACAAAACCCTTAAGCCCTATTTTATAGAGAACAAATTCTCTTAATGGTTATCGGATCATAACCAAAAGCCCGTTAACCCGCTCCATTAATTTAAGTTAAAATAAACCAAACTATGATGGTTTATTTTAAGTTAAAACGAACCGAACCAACTTTGGTTCATTCATTTAAAACAAACCAAACCCTTTGGTTTATTCTCCTCCATTGGATTAGAACCAAACCAATTTGGTTCATCCATCATATCTTCATAAGACACGGCCCATCCACGCTTCCATTGCGACTGAAACGATTTCATGCTCGCTCCATGTTTAGTCCAACCAAACCTAGTTTCTCTCGGTCTGAGAATCTCATTCTCAAGCTCGTTTTAAATCCTTCAGATTACGCTCGTTGTGCATGTGACCAAATAGGTTCTCGGTTTATGTTGGCCATCTATAATTAACCATTAATTATAGAACGATCATGAGTGGCACCAAGTAGTACATCATGATCCCCAATTAACCGAAAAGATCAACGGTTGATCCAGAACTATTTCTGAAATCCTTCAGCAACTCGAATGAATCGTGCCCCATTCCCTTCACTCATCTTATACCCACTTGGTTCAGGACATGATCTATAGTGTCAGTCCCCACTAGGTTGACTACGTCACACCTAGCCCAAGTATCATTTCCTCGTCCTACGGATTCTAGTTACTGCACATATATCGAAGAGTACCTTACTCTAAACATATAATGTTTTTCCCAAAGACTTTAGTAAAAATCCGACGAGAGGACATGGGTATACATCTCCTCGCAAGGAGTGGTGAATCCTTTATAGGCTATTCAAACACCTTCGATCACTTTGACTTATACCCAATCATCCCGGGTCCACATCTCCTCAGAGATGCTTGCTTAGGATGTCAAAGCATAAGTCTTCATGATCAAGATGACTTGAATACCGCAAGTCAAAGGAACATCACACTTAAGCTGCAGTAAGAACTTCATTGACATATCTATATATGAAGAGAACCATATGAAGTCTTACGGCTGGTCACTCCAATGAACTAGTTACCATAACTAGCATCCACGATTAACTCCGGACATCACAATGTCTCCAGCCAGTGAGAATCAGCTGCTTGGATACACCAAGGAGTATACCTCGTGCTAGTCTCGATAGAATTGATGGTGTCCAAATCCATCAATTCATCGACTAGAGATAATTCCGATACATCACAATTATACATGTAGAGATACTCACTAGTTGTGATCCAATCACAAATTCTCTCATGTTGTGAATCGTATCGTGGACATTCAGTAAATGAATTTAAGATCTAATTAAATACATGAAAATATGTATACTCAAATAGTGAATCTTCATTTATCATATAAATGGTTCAAACATAAGGCGATTGCCTTAGGACATCTCTCATATATTACTAACAAACTCCCACTTGGCCTAATGCCAATCGCTACGGTATCCAATACCATAAGCTCTAACATGACCCTCAAACTTACTTTGAGGTAATGCCTTAGTCAAAGGATCCGCTAAGTTCCTTTCAGTGGGGGTTTTCTCGATTTGTATTTCCTTCCTACTAATGATCTCTCTGATCAGATGATAGCGGCGAAGCACATGTTTGGATCATTGATGAGACCACATCAAGTTTAGAGATGAACTTCTTGATCCAAACCGCTTCCTTTGCTGCTTCCAAAGCTGCAATGTATTCTGCCTTAGTGGCAGAATCCGCTATAGTGTCAAGCTTGAAACCTTTCCAACTTATTGCGCCTCCATTCCAGGTGAATACATACCCAGACTAAGGCATGGAATCATCCTTGTCTGTCTGGAGTTGGCATCCGTATACCCAGTATCACCATGTACCCTTCTCCATATATTAGGAACGCATCCTTAGTTCTTCTTAAGTACTTAAGGATCGTCTTAACAGTCCCCCAATGTTCCATTCCTGAATCAGACTAGTATCTACTCGTGACACTCAGAGCATACGATACATCGGGCCTCGTACATAATATAGCATACATGATAGATCCTATTGCGGATGCATAGGGAATCTTACTCATGCAAATCCTCTCGTCTTCTGTGCGCAGACACATAGACTTCGAAAGGTGTATCCCATGCCTGATGGGTAGGAAACCTTTCTTGGATTCCGACATGCTAAACTTCTTTAGCACTCGGTCTATATATGTAGACTGCGAAAGACCAAGCAACCATTTCGATCTATCTCTATAGATCTTAATCCCGAGGATGTAGATTGCTTCTCCCAGGTCTTTCATGGAGAATGTCTTGGACAACCAAATCTTAACTGACTGTAAGACTGAAACATCGTTTCCTATAAGTAATATGTCATCGACATACAATACTAAGAACACGACTGCACTCCCACTAACCTTCTTGTACACACAAGGTTCGTCTGGATTTTGTGAGAAATCAAACTTTTTGATTGTCACATCAAAACGGATATTCCAGCTCCTGGATGCTTGCTTCAATCCATATATGGACCGTCACAATTTGTATACCTTGGTTTTATCAATCGAGGTGAAACCCTCAGGCTGTATCATATACACGTCCTCGAGTAGGTTTCCATTAAGGAAAGTTGTTTTCACATTCATCTGTCATATCTCATAATCATAATGAGCCGCTATGGCCAGGAGCATCCGAATGGATTTAAGCATAGCAACAGGCGAATAGGTTTCGTCATAATCAATACCTTTCTTTTGACGATATCCTTTCGCCACCAGTCTAGCCTTATAGGTAATCACATTACCATCCATGTCAGTTTTCTTCTTGAAAACCCACTTGCACCCTATAGGCTTCATGCCTTCAAATGAGTCAACCAAGTTCCAAACTTGGTTTTCATACATGGAATCCATTTGCGACTTCATGGCTTCAAGCCACTTATCCCTTTCTGAACTTTTCAGAATTTCTTCATAACTGGTAGGCTCCTCATCATCAATGAGTAACACGTCATTCGATTCACTTACGAGAAATCCATATCTCTCGGGAATATTGCATGCTCTACCAGATCTACGAAGATGTGGTGTCTCAATAGGTCCAGCCGATGGCTCATCACTATGAGTCATCGGTCTAGGTGCTTGACCAGGTATCTCTTCAATGTCTACTGAAGTCTCTTGAACCTCCTCAAGTTCAACAACACTCCCACTATTTTCTTGTAAGAGAAACTCTTTCTCTAGAAACACAACATTCCTTGAAAGAAACACCTTTTATTCCAAGGGATGATAGAATTGGTAACCCCTCGTTTCCTTAGGGTATCCAATAAATAGACATTTATCAGACTTAGCATCTAATTTGTCTAGCACAGTCCGCTTCACATAAGCAGGACAACCCCATATCTTCAAGTAAGATAAATGAGGTTTCTTACTAGTCCATATCTCATACGGAGTAGTAGAGACTACCTTAGTCGGGACTCTGTTTAATAAGTAAATAGTTGTCTGAAGTGCATAGCCCCAAAAGGACTTGGGAAGATTCGCGTGATTCATCATTGACCTGACCATGTCCAACAAGGTCCGGTTTCGCCTCTCAGATACACCATTAAGTTGTGGTGCATACGGCAGAGTCCATTGAGACAATATACCATTGTCCCTCAGATAATCTAGAAACTCTTGACTCAAGTATTCACCACATCGATCCGATCAAAGTATTTTAATACTCTTTCCAAGTTGTTTCTCTACTTCATTTCTGAATTCTTTGAACCTTTCAAAGGCTTCAGACTTGTGTTTCATCAAGAACACATACCCAAACCATGAGTGATCATCGGTGAAGGTAATGAAGTAGTTATATCCTCCTAAAGCTTGAGTTGACATGGGTCCACATACATCAGTATGTATTAGACCTAGCAACTCTTCCACCCGTTCACCTTTTCCAGTAAAAGGTAACTTAGTCATCTTGCCTTTTAAGCATGATTCGCATGTATCGTATGAATCCAATTCAAACGATTCCAGAATTCCATATCGGTGTAATTCGGACATGCATTTCTTACTTGCATGGCCAAGACGACAATGCCACATATAGGAGTCTAATTGATTATCTTTTCGAGCATGCTTGTTGCTCGCTTCGATATTGAAAATGTCATTGGATACGTCCAACGTATTAATACCATTGCTTAAAGTTCCAGTCCCATAAAGAACTCCATTCAAAGTTATATAACAACAATTGTTATTAAAAGTCAAATGGTTCCCATTTCTATTTAAACAAGAAATAGAAATGATGTTCTTTATCAACGAAGGAACATAAAAGCAATTGTCCAATTCTAAGACAAGTCCTGTAGGGAGTCTCAATAAATACGTTCCGATGGCGAGTGCAGCAACCTTTGCTCCATTCCCAACACGTAAATTTGACTCTCCCTTGACGAGTCTTCTTCTATTTCTTAGCCCATGTATGTCATTACATATATGTGAGTCACACCCAGTATCCAATACCCAAGTGTCTAAGGAAATAGAATGACAATCAATAACGAAGATATCTGAAGAAGATGGGGCATCCGATTCCTTATTCTTCTTCACGGACTCAAGATAAATCTTGCACTTTCTTCGCCAATGGCTCTCCTTGCCATAATGATGGCAAGTTTCCTTTTGTGCTAGTTCTACCTTCTTAGCCTTTTTCTTCTTTCCCTTCTACTGTTCCTTTGACTTCCTCTTAGAACCTTTCTTCGAGGAATCAACTAACAGCACCGTCCCCTGCTCATGCTTCTCAGAAGGCTCCACAGTCTTCAGCATGTTGAGCGATCAAGATTTCTTGCATCTTAGAGGTGAAGAGGAGCTTGGAGACTTCGAACCTTTCGAATCTCACTTGCTCATCAAACAACTCATAAAGATGAAGGACTATGGTATGAGCATCCATATGCTCATGCTGCTTCCGCAACTCGGGTACCATCACCCCTAGCATGATGCAACTCACCATTTCAGAATTAGTCACATGTTTCTGATAGGCCAACAATTGTTCCAAAGTTGTAGTGTCACTAGGATGGGCGGGAAGAGGCGCTTCGAGGACATACGCAAGCTTTTCCACCTTAAGAACAACTCTCAAGTTTCTAAGCCAGTCCAAGAAGTTCGGCCCAGTAAATTTATTCGAATCCAAAATTGAATGCAAATTCAAAGACATCATGATCAATAGATTAACTTAGAAATACAAAACGAGCATATATGAGAAAATGATTTTAAAATGCATCAACATACATTTATAAATCTCATTCATTTTTCGAATTTCAAAAACCCCAAAATTACTTCGGGAGATCATAGGTCCATCTCCGAATGGGTTGATATCCAACGTAGATATGAACAACCTTGGAGAGAGTCTAACAAGCCATTCATAACTACGATGGTAGGTATCAAATATACCGATTGCATATCACGTATATGCAACTATCACAATGTGCTATCAACTAATTGAATGTTCACACATACATCGGGTTGTTAACACATTAACAAGTATGCATCATATGCATAACACCCAACATCACCTCCCTTCACATCGACCTTGGAGAGAGTCCAATAAGCCGATGCTCTAGGTTAAAGCCAACCCATTAATCGAGAAATAGTTTTAATATGGTTAGAGCGCATTCAACCAATTAGTCCGGCTTGGAGAGAGTCCAACAACCAAAGATAACGATTGACCTCTGACTCTTACCATATTAGTATTAAACTATTTCATGGTTTGAACATGTTCAGGTTCGAGTCGGGCTTGGAGAGAGTCCAACAACCCAAACAAGAAACGGAACTTTTGTTCTAACCATATTAATGGAAGGTGTAGGCTTTAATATTTAGTAAGGGTTTTTATGTCTCATCCTCTTTGCATGCAAATAACTATTATCTACATGGCATGACATACATGGCATACATCTACATGTCACGACACGCATGGCATAATGATATGCATCTAATGCAATTACATGACATACAATTACGTCATGTACAAAATTTCCTTATATGTCATAACTATTTATGGAAATAAAATATGTTTAAGATTTGATTCTCTAAATCAAATCATGATTAAATTAGAAAACAAATTTCCAAATCTAATCACATATTTTATTTGTGGAAAGAGTTGATTAAGGAAAGTCAATTTAGGAAAATAATTTCTTAAATCATCAAAACTACTTATGGAAATAAAATATTTTAAGATATGATTTCCCAAATCAAATCAAGATTAAATTAGGAAACAAATTTCCAAATCTAATCAAATATTTTTATTTATGGAAAATATCAATTTCCATAAATACTTCCAACTTTCCAAAAGTAGAAGATTTCCATAAATACTTATAGACTTTCTAAAATTAAAAATCTCCATAAATACTTCTAACTTTCCAAAAGTAGAAAATTTCCAGAAATACCATTGTGACTATCGCAAAACAATTTTACGATTATGTCGAAACAAAACCTGGGCTCTGATACCACTGTTGGGTTTCCGGCACCGCAGCGAGTGTGTGTTCGAACATGTTTCATAAACATGTGCACAGCGGAAGGAATAAAATAATAAATATAATTTATTACAACACACACATCACACGCATGCATAGTACAACATGTGTAAACATAACCGCAATTTCAAATTTTGCAATAAAAGGAAATTTATACTACGTATACCTTACGTATCACGTGTAGCGGGAAAGACATCAACCGGAGCGATCCTCGCTAGAATCGCCTCTATCTGTATCCATGCCGAGTATCTTTGGGATGACTTCACAAAGTCACGAGCCTCGTCTTCGTATGGGTTACTAGCCTCGTGTTGAAGATGATGTGATCGAGAGAAGATCACGATCCGAATCAAAATTCGGATCCAAAACGAGTCCTCAAAAACTCGCTTCTCCAGAGAGATATTCGTCAACTGTTTGACGAATCCTTCGTCCTCCACCTATGAGGATTACCGGAGATCGAATCCCCGGCAAGGCTACCGCTGTCAGAGCTCCAAACATCATCCAAACGATGCTCCGACAAGAAGGAAACAAGCTGTCCAGAAAACTGGACAGCTTTGGTGGAGGAATAGGGGTCGGCCAAAAGGGAAGGTTGAAGCTCACCTTGTTGCCGAACCCAAAAGAGATCTCCAGAGCTCTTCCGGCATCAGCTCGACGCCGGCAAGGGGAGAGGACGGCAGCTACTAGACGCCGGCAAGGAGCTTGGGTGGTGGTGGGCGGCGGCAAGGGGTTTGGCACCGACTTCACAAGGAGAAGGAGAAGTAGGGGCGGTAACTTAGGGTTGCAAGAATTTGGATTAGGGCTTAACAAAACCCTTAAGCTCTATTTTATAGAGAACAAATTCTCTTGATGGTTATCGGATCATAACCAAAAGTCCGTTAACCCGCTCCATTAATTTAAGTTAAAATAAATCAAACCATGATGGTTTATTTTAAGTTAAAACGAACCGAACCAACTTTGGTTCATCCGTTTAAAACAAACCAAACCCTTTGGTTTATTCTCCTCCATTGGATTAGAACCAAACCAATTTGGTTCATCCATCATGTCTTCATAAGACACGGCCCATCCACGCTTCCATTGCGACTGAAACGATTTTATTCTCGCTCCATATTTGGTCCAACCAAACCTAGTTTCTCTCGGTCTGAGAATCTCATTCTCAAGCTCGTTTTAAATCCTTCAGATTACGCTCGTTGTGCATGTGACCAAATAGGTTCTCGGTTTATGTTGGCCATCTATAATTAACCATTAATTATAGAACGATCATGAGTGGCACCAAGTAGTACATTATGATCCCCAATTAATCGAAAAGATCAACAGTTGATCCAGAACTATTTCTGAAACCCTTCAGCAACTTGAATGAATCGTTCCCCATTCCCTTCACTCATCTTATACCCACTTGGTTCAGGACATGATCTATAGTGTCAGTCCCCACTAGGTTGACTACGTCACACCTAGCCCAAGTATCATTTCCTCGTCCTACGGATTCTAGTTACTGCACATGTATCGAAGAGTACCTTACTCTAAACATATAATGTTTTGGCCAAAGACTTTAGTAACAATCCGACGAGCGGCCATGGGTATACATCTCCTCGCAAGGAGTGGTGAATCCTTTATAGGCTATTCAAACACCTTCGATCACTTTGACTTATACCCAATCATCCCGGGTCCACATCTCCTCAGATATGCTTGCTTAAGATGTCAAAGCATAAGTCTTCATGATCAAGATGACTTGAATACCGCAAGTCAAAGGAACACCGCACTTAAGCCGCTGTAAGAACTTCATTGACATATCTATATATACAGAGAACCATATGAAGTCTTACGGCTGATCACTCCAATGAACTAGTTACCATAACTAGCATCCATGATTAACTCCGAACATCACAATGTCTCCAGCCAGTGAGAATCAGCTACTTGGATACATCAAGGAGTATACCTCGTGCTAGTCTCGACAGAATTGATGGTGTCCAAATCCATCAATTCATCGACTAGGGATAATTCTGATACATCACAATTACACATGTAGAGATACTCACTAGTTGTGATTCAATCACAAATTCTCTCATATTGTGAATCGTATCGTGGACATTCAGTAAATGAGTTTAAGATCTAATCAAATACATGAAAACATGTATACTCAAATAGTGAATCTTCATTTATCATATAAATGGTTCAAACATAAGGCGATTGCCTTAGGACATCTCTCATATATTACTAACAATCAGTCGACTGGCCTCCCTGGCAGTCGACTGATAACTGCATTTGCAGTTTTCTGATTTTCAGAAACAAATTTCTGAAAAACATAAGTAAATATACATATGTTGATAAATCATGAAATTTTGTATGTATATTACTTATCATAAACACTATGGATGAAAAATATTTGAAAATTATTTTACCCACTAAAATAGGCGTTTGACACAAAGTTCAAAAGTTTAGAAAAGCTTCAATAATGAGCCCTCTTTGTATCATCCTATTCAATGGTGATTGCTATCAAAAGATAGGCTTCACCAAGGTTTTTCAAAATGTTTTTGAAACCTTTAATTCATTTTTCCTAAACATCTCACTTGTATCTAGATGTGTAAAACACATACAAGGCAATTAATCTAGTGAGATGTGGGTTTTTGTTCTTTAATGGTCTCATGCACATTCTAAGGCAACTCTACTTGATTCCCTTATGCATGGGACTTCAAGTCATGCCAATGATCCTTAAATCAATTTTATTTTATGCATGATATGATTATGGCATATATATGATTTAACTACACATGTGCCAAAATTATGATGTCATGACATGTGAATGAAGTGTTAGCATACATGACATATAAAAATAAGTCTAAACATGATCATGACATTTTTAGAGATAAAAATGAAAATGATGTCATGTCATGGCAAGGCAAATAAGTCATGCAAGAAAAATATACTAAGGTATAGAATACCTAAGTGTTAAATTCAAATTGTCATTTCTAGGAATTCATTCTATTTTGCCTTAATGCCATTATCTCCCAAGTGTGTCATAAACCCAAAATGTCACACCCATACTTCTAAGACCTATTTGTGCCAATTTAATTATTTTTCAACTTCTCAAAGCATATTGGCACATCCTAATGTGTCAACTCATCATGGCTAGGTTAACTACCCATCCACTTAGGGTTGACACACCCTAACCCATCTAGCGTGAATTGATCACGCTCCTAGGAACCCAATACCTATTGGAGCTCTTTGGCTTAACGAGGTATTCACTAGGGATAACTTCCCTAGATACCTTTCTAATGACCCTTTTTGGCTTTGAAGCCATAGTCTTTTGGGTATTTCCTAAGTCAAACCTAAGGGTAACTCCCCCTTTGACCTTCTTAGTGTTGGGTTTTCCGAGCCGCAAAAACCGCTTTTTGCATTGCAAAAACCTCGGAAGGCCCGGCCACGGATCCGTGCGAAGTATAAAATATAAAACTAACATGTATGTGTTTAATACCTTTAGATCTACTCTAGATCTACATGATAAGAAGTTACCCTCGATGCGACGCCCTTCGCAAATCTCGCTCATCCAAAAGATTCGTCGGAACTCGGGAGTGTCAAGTGTACACTCCTCTATTGGTATCCACACAAGCAATAGGTGGAGAAAAATACCTTAGAGTGTGCTAGCATCCTTTAGGAATTTCGGCCGAGGTTGGGAGAGCTTGAGAGGGTGATCCAAGGAAGAAGATGAAGTTGTGTAACTCACACAAAATAATTCTCATCTAATGGTAATAGTGGCCGACCACTTTTCTTAGGGGGGGTTACATGCAAGCATGTAACTCCTCCAAAAGCCAATGGCTCTTGGTCTCCCTCATGAGGTGGCACCACATGCTAAGTCAATGATGATGTGGAGCATCATCATTGGCTGGCCATGCTAAGTCATCATCATGACATGACATTTGGTCAAGTCAAACTTGACCTTTCATCTTCCCTCTCAAGTCAAGTCAAACTTGACCTCTTATCTCCCATGGTTGATCAAATCCAACCATTTGATTCAAGTTAATTTAATTTAATGAATCTCTATTCATTAATTTAAATTGATTTGATGAATCAAATCTAAATTAGACTCATTCAACACTTGAATCAAATTGAGTCCAACTCAATTAGTCTAATTAGGATTACTCTTAATCCAATTTGGTTCATCCCATGAACCTAATCCTCATGGTTCATCATATGAACCTAATCTCCATCTAATTGCCCTTAGTGTGTGACCCTATAGGTTCTTGTAACGTTGACAATGTCCCTAAACCGATTTAGGAACATAAGCAATGAGCGGTATCTAGCAACACATCATTGCTACCCAAGTTACAAGAATGTTGAGCTCCAACATCACCTTTGTGACTACTAATTGTGACTCTCACAATATGTGACAATGTCCCTCTATCCTTGACATCTAGATTGACCAATTGAGGCATAGACCGTGTCATCCTCGGTACAATCTATATCTTGAACTCCAAGTAGACTCACTCTAATCAAATGAGCTCAATATCTCATATTGACTCATTTGGGCATGGTCATGCACTTCGTGGTCTCACTCTATCAAGAATATCGATGTCACCCCCGTCATATAGGAGGGATAGATCTCATCTACATCACTCATATCCCTCCGCATAATTTGTTACATACCCAGTAATCGCCTTTATAGTCCACCCATTTATGGGTGACATTTGACGAAGCCAAAGTATGCAACCCTTATGTAGGGAACCAGGGTGACTTCAGGTCTAATGACTAATAGTCATACTAATAGCCACATGAGAAAGTATATGACACTCATATAATGATCCATGATACTTTCTCATGGCGGGTCATTCAGTATACATTCTCCAATGCATACTCATATGTCAACTTGATATCTCATATCCATGACTTGTGAGATCAAGTCATCGTGTTGACCTACATGCTAGTCTCTACGCATTAACATTGTCCCTGAATGTTAATACTCGACTAGGAATGATTAAGAATAGTGTTCTCTATATCATCTCATTATCGATTCAACCAATCGAATGATATAGATAAGAACCTACTACTCAATGACATTATTATATTTAGTTATTTGATACCAATACAAGTAAATATAATAACCATGCCTTTATAAATAGGAATATGATACAATAAAGTCCATACAACATTCATCACATGATTGACTCTAGGGCTTTCACTAACAATCTCCCACTAGCACTAGTGTCAATCACCGTAGTATCTAATACCCAATGACCTAGTGTGACCATCATGCTTTTTCTGTGCCAAAGCCTTGATCAAGGGATCTGTAATGTTAGCCTCTGTGGGTACTATGCAAATCTTCACATCTCCTCTATCGATAATCTCACGAATGAGATGGAAGCACCGATAAATGGACCTTTGCAGCTTGCATACTTTCCCAGTATGCTGTGGATCTTCAAAACCCTCAGGTTGTGTCATGTACACATCCTCGAGTAAGTTTTCATTCAGAAATGCAGTTTTGACATCCATATGTCAGATCTCATAATCGTGGTATGCTGCAATAGCAAGCAAGATCCGAATGGACTTAAACATCGCCACTGGAGAAAAGGTTTCATCATAGTCAATACCATGAATTTGCTTGAAACCTTTAGCCACTAATCGGCCCTTATAGGCATGCGTAAGTCCATCCATGTCAGTCTTTCTCTTAAAGACCCACTTACACCCAATGGGTTTGACCACTTCAGGTGGATCAACCAAAGTCCATACTTGGTTGGTGTACATGGATTCCATCTCGGATCTCATGGCCTCTAGCCATTTCTCTGAATCTGGGCTCATCACAGCTTCCTGATAGGAGGTAGGCTCATTCTCAATGAGCATTACGTCATCATGGTCAGACAAGAGAAATGAGTATCTCTCAGGCTGATGACGTACCCTATCAGATCTGCGAAGAGGTAGGTCTACCTGAACAGGTGGTTGTTCCACAACTCTTTGTACAACAACCTCATCATCCACAACACTTTGTGGTTCCTGTTCAACCTCCATCAAGGCCTCAGTGCTATGGTCCTTATCTTGAATTTCTTTAAGATCGAATGTACTCCCACTAGTTTTTCAAGAAACAAAATCCCTTTCTAGAAAAACCCCTGTCTTTGCTACAAACACTTTGTGCTAACTGGGAATGTAGAAGTAATATCCCTTTGTATCCTTGGGATATCCAACAAAATAGCACCTATCAAATTTGGGTCCCAGTTTGTCTGAGACTTGACGTCGAACATAAGCCTCACAACCCCAAATCCTCATAAAAGACATCTTGGGATTTCTCCCTGTCCATATCGTATATGGTGTCTTTATCACAGCCTTGGATGGTACACGGTTAAGGGTAAAGTCTGCTGTGTCTAGAGCATATCTCCAAAATGATATAGGAAGATCTGTGTGACTCATCATAGATCGTACCATATCTAATAGGGTATGATTCATCCTTTCGGATATACCATTCCACTATGGTGTTCCAGGAGGAGTAAGTTGGGATAGAATCCCACACTCAGCTAGATAGTCACGAAACTCATGGCTAAGGTATTCGCCACCTCGATCTAATCGAAGTATCTTAATACTCTTGCCAAGCTGGTTTTGTACTTCATTCTTGAATTCTTTGAACTTTTCAAAGGATTCTGATTTATGTGTCATAAGATACACATAACCATATCTACTGAAGTCATCAGTAAATGTAATGAAGTAGCTGTAACCACCTCTAGCTGCAACATTGAAAGGGTCACATACATCACTATGTATAAGTCCTAACAAGTCTGTTGCTCTTTCGGTGTGTCCACTAAAGGGAGTCTTGGTCATCTTGCCTAAAAGGCAAGACTCGCATGTCTCATATGATTCAAAATCAAATGAGTCTAGCAGTCCATCCTTATAGAGCTGAGATAAGTGACTCTCATTTATGTGACCTAAGCGACAATGCCAGAGATAGGTTTGGTTCAACTCATTTGACTTGAACCTTTTGGTACTTATGTTATAGATAGGGCTCTCTAAGTCTAGAAAGTAGAGTCCGTTCATTAGAGGTGCACTATAATAGAACATATCATTTAAATAAACTGAACAATATTTGTTCTTTATTATAAATGTAAATCTTTTCTTGTCCAAACAAGAAACCGAAATTATGTTCTTAGTCAAAGCGGGCACATAACAACATTCATCTAATTCTAGTACAAGCCCAGAGGGCATAGATAGATCATAAGTTCCTACAACAACAGCAGCAACCCTTGCTCCATTGCCTACTCGTAGGTCCACCTCGCCCTTTGTCAATGCCCTGCTATTTCTCAGTGCCTGCACATTGGTACAAATGTGAGATGCACATCCGGAATCTAATACCCATGATGAAGAAATAGATAGATTGACTTCTATAACATTTATACCTGAAGTAGAAGTCTCACTTCTTTTCTTCTTAAGATCTTCCAGGTAAGCTTTGCGATTCACGCTTGTGTCCAGCTTCCTTGCAGTGGAAGCAAGCCCCTTCCTTGGCTACCCCTCCTTTGGGTTTAAGTTCTTTGCCTTTGCCCTTGGCTTGGGACTTTCCCTTACCTTTAGGCTTGCCCTTGCCTTTCTTTTTGTGCACCATCAAAATGGTGTCAGATTTTCCCTTCTTAAGGTTAAGCTCAGCAGTTCTCAACATGCTGAGCATCTCAGGCAGTGGCTTATCAATTTCATTCATGTTATAATTCATGACAAATTGATTGTAGGCTTGTGGCAAAGATTGCAAGATTAGTCGTGGCCGCGACTCTTGGCCAAGTGGGAATCCCAGCCTTTGTAGGTTTTCTACGTACCCAATCATCTTGAGTACATATGGACCTACGGGAGTCCCATCTTGCATTTTAGACCCAAACAATGCCTTAGAGACTTCATATCTCTCGTGCCTTGCTTGTCCTTGATATAGTTGACGAAGATGTTCAACCATATCATAAGCATTCATGAACTCGTGTTGCTTCTGAAGCTCAGAGTTCATGGTCGCGAGCATTAGACATGACACATCTAATGCATCATCTTGATGCTTCTTGTAAGCATCTTTGTCAGCTCGCGAGGCAGTGGCAGGAGGTGCCTCCGGAATGGGCTGCTCCAAGACATACAACTTCCTTTCTTGGGTGAGAACAATTCTCAGGTTCCTGTACCAGTCCAGGAAATTTGTTCCATTGAGCTTGTCCTTCTCAAGGACAGAACGCAGAGAGAGAGTGTTCATGTTTGTCGACATAGTAATCTATAACATACAATGCAGAGAATTAATATCATATTCTTTTTATCATTTAATTAGGCCTTTAATCAAATGATGCTCCCACTGAATTATAGGAATTTTGTATAATTGAGTTATGGATGTGGTCAAACCACATTACTAGATTCATACAAACTAGCTATAATTCTTGCGGGACAAGATCCACATCATACTAAGACTTGAGTTAGCTTTGGATAAATCACCCAAGACTTAGTACGATCGGTGGGTAACACATTACCGATTACATCTCTATGCAACTCTTGTTTATAGGATCAAGACCCACATTTACAAAAGACCTTGAGTTAGCTTTGGCTAAATCGCCCAAGATTTAGTGTAAATGTGATCTTATCCTATCTTTCCAACGATTGGAATATGCCTATAGTTCTACTCGATCCAATTGAGTTAACTAGTTTTACTCAATCTAATTGAGCTTACTCTAACCCAAGCCGTGATAGGCGGGACCAAGATTGTCCCTCCGCACCCTACCAAGATAATATGCGTTGCTCTGCTTTGGCAGATTCAACAACTACAAATGATCGAGGTAGTGATGGGTATCAAGGACCTGGTAGGCATTTACGAGTTGATTCGATTAAGATCTAATCTAATCGTAATGTGTATCATATATGCATTAAGGCCTTTATTATCCTATATTAGCATGCATCACATACATACATACATTATTCTAGCATGCATCATATACATACAAGCATTATTCTACTAGCATGCATCACATACATACAAGCAAAATCAAATATATATATATATATATATATATATATATATATATAGAGAGAGAGAGAGAGAGAGAGTTTTCTTCATTCGCGCGCTCTGCGCCCAACGCCGAGCCACCGTCGCGCATCGCGCCGTGTCCGACAACCGCCGATCACGGACCGGCGCGATCGACGCTGACTTCGCGGCGTCCGGCGGAGACCGGTTCCGGCGAAGCGAGGCGGAATCCGACGCAAACCGCCAGAATGAGCCACTTACGCGCCACGGCCGCGACGGTAGGATTCCAAACAAATTACGGTCGAATCCGGAGGCGGACGGAGCGAGCCGACGCGCCCGTCTCGGCCACTCGGCCGGATCCGCTCGCAGGCCGAATCGTCGCTGATTCTCGCGGCCGATTTGGCCGATTCGCGGCCACGGCGGCGAATCGCAATCGAAATCGGCCGCCAGACCGGCGGCCGATTTCGCCACTGCGGCCGGATCTGCGCGACGGGCCGGGGCCGCCGGTCCGTCTGCCCGATCGAGGCTCGCACGCATCGCGATCGCATGAAGCTCGTTTTGGCCGGCATAGGATTCGACCGCTAACCGGCCGGAATCGGTCACCGCCGAACCGCACGTGAGTTGGGCGTCGATCGCGCCCGGGCGGTGGTCCTATATATATATATATATATATATATATAATCAACTGTGATGTGGTCATGGCCCTACTACGATCTTCTCAAGCCAATGAAAAGATCGGACGGTCAACCAAGGGCTAGCGGCTTCTCCAAGCACTTCCTTTGACCGCCATGTGTCGTCGGCACTCTTCTCGTAACTTCGTCTACAAGTGGACTTTCCACCGCTCCACTTTGTACATTACAAATATGAAACTCGAGTTACATTCGAGTCTAAAACTATTTACAACTAGAATTTCAAAAGAAGAGGTACGACGCGCAGGTCGCATACACTATACAACACGCACAACCACAAAAACGGCATGCAGGCCGTATTATAAATTACAACACATCATAATCCAATAAAATTGGGGTCATTGGGCCATGACAATCATAGAATTATACATAATTCTAAATTATGTATTTTTACAGAAAATTTCTATAATTTTACCTATTTTTTTTCAATTTTATGAGTCACCTCTCCATAACGGTCCCGCTAAGCTGTTTCCGGGCGCGATCGCGGGACAAGGCCCCTTTCGGGGATAGAGGTAGCGCCCCTACTCGCAAAATAAACTTTGTGAATGTCCCTACTACGATCTTACAGCGACTTAAGTCACTGTTCCAAAAACCTAAAGCGAGAACTCGCCGTTTCGGAGAGTTTTTCTCGGTGGTTGAAGCCGACAAGTGTCCCAACACTCGTTGCTTCGACTCTTCGAGAAAAATACCCAACAATTCTATAAAAATAGGAAATTTACAGAAACATAAAATTCTGTAATTTTTATATCTAATATAAAAACCACAAAAACGAAACACATACATGCTTCGCACATGACTCTGATACCACTGTTGGGTTTTCCGAGCCGCAAAAACCACTTTTTGCATTGTGGAAACCTCGGAAGCCCCAGCCACGGATCCGTGCGAAGTATAAAATATAAAACTAACATGTATGTGTTTAATACCTTTAGATCTACTCTAGATCTACATGATAAGAAGTTACCCTCGATGTGACGCCCTTCGCAAATCCCGCTCATCCAAAAGGTTCGTCGGAACTCGAGAGTGTCAAGTGCACACTCCTCTATTGGTATCCACACAAGCAATAGGTGGAGAAAAATACCTTAGAGTGTGCTAGCACCCTTTAGGAATTTCGTCCAAGGAGGTTGGGAGAGCTTGAGAGGGTGATCCAAGGAAGAAGATGAAGTTGTGTAACTCACACAAAATAATTCTCATCTAATGGTAATAGTGGCCGGCCACTTTTCTTAGGGGGGTTACATGCATGCATGTAACTCCTCCAAGAGCCAATGGCACTTGGTCTCCCTCATGAGGTGGCACCACATGCTAAGTCAATGATGATGTGGAGCATCATAATTGGCCGGCCATGCCAAGTCATCATCATGACATGACATTTGGTCAAGTCAAACTTGACCATTCATCTTCCCTCTCAAGTCAAGTCAAACTTGACCTCTTATCTCCCATAGTTGATCAAATCCAACCATTTGATTCAAGTCAATTTAATTTAATGAATCTCTATTCATTAATTTAAATTTATTTGATGAATCAAATCTAAATTAGACTCATTCAACACTTGAATCAAATTGAGTCCAACTCAATTAGTCTAATTAGGATTACTCTTAATCCAATTTGGTTCATCCCATGAACCTAATCCTCATGGTTCATCATATGAACCTAATCTCCATCTAATTGCCCTTTGTGTGTGACCCTATAGGTTCTTGTAACATTGGCAATGTCCCTAAACCGATTTAGGAACATAAGCAATGAGCGGTATCTTGCAACACATCATTGCTACCCAAGTTACAAGAATGTTGAGCTCCAATATCACCTTTGTGACTACTAATTGTGACTCTCACAATATGTGACAATGTCCCTCTATCCTTGACATCTAGATTGACCAATTGAGGCATAGACCGTGTCATCCTCGGTGCAATCTATATCTTGAACTCCAAGTAGACTCACTCTAATCAAATGAGCTCAATATCTCATATTGACTCATTTGGGCATGGTCATGCACTTCGTGGTCTCACTCTATCAAGAATATCGATGTCACCCCCGTCATATAGGAGGGATAGATCTCATCTACATCACTCACATCCCTCCACATAATTTGTTACATACCCAGTAATCGCCTTTATAGTCCACCCATTTACGGGTGACGTTTGACGAAGCCAAAGTATGCAACCCCTTATGTAGGGAACCATGGTGACTTCAGGTCTAAGGACTAATAGTCATACTAATAGCCACATGAGAAAGTATATGACACTCATATAACGATCCATGATACTTTCTCATGGCGGGTCATTCAGTATACATTCTCCAATGCATACCCATGTGTCAACTTGATATCTCATATACATGACTTGCGAGATCAAGTCATCGTGTTGACTTACATGCTAGTCTCTACGCATTAACATTGTCCCTGAATGTTAATACTCGACTAGGAATGATTAAGAATAGTGTTCTCTATATCATCTCATTATCGATTCAACCAATCGATTGATATAGATAAGAACCTACTACTCAAGGACATTATTATATTTAGTTATTTGGCACCAATACAAGTAAATATAATAACCATGCTTTTATAAATAGGAATATGATACAATAAAGTCCATACAACAATCATCACATGATTTGCTCTAGGGCTTTCACTAACACTTTGTGGCTTTCTTAGTTTTTCTTAAGTCTTTAGCCACTAAGCAAACACAATGGCTAGTCTTAGGGATAGCTTCCCTATTAGCCTTGGTTTTTCTAGACCTAGAAATTGTTCCATAATTAAATGGAATATTATGATAGGTCTTCTTGGGCTTAGGATTGTGACCCAAACCTTCCTTGCCCTTAGACCATTCTTGAACCCTAAGTCTTGACTTTTGGGCATTTGACCCTTGAATAGAATTTTCTATAATCCTTAGGGTCTTTTCCATTCTCTCAAGTCTTGACCTCAAGACTTGGTTTTCTAATTCTAATTTTCCCAATTTTTATTTATCATTGGATTTTTGGGAAGGCCTCTTTTTAGGCATATGCCTAGATTTCTTGGGGTTAATGCCCAAGTTTTCTTCAATTCTCCTAATTGACTCCCTAGGCAAGATTGGTCTAGTGTTATTGGTCCTAGATTTGTCCTTAGATATATGAACATGCTTGGCACCTAAACAAACATATTTCTTCCTACTAGCATGTTTTTCATTGATAATTACAAGAGAGCTAAAATAATTCTTAGCATGCTTATTAACCTTAGGAATTGAATGTGCATTAATTAAATTTACCTTAGGGTTAGCTTGGGAAGCTCCCCTACATGAGATACACCTTCTTGCCCTTTCTTCCTCCCCCTAGGGCATTGGCTTCGGTAGTGTTCCCTTTGGTTGCATTTGAAGCACACAATGTGCTCTTTGCTCTTAATTGTGGGGACTCCGGCATTTTTGACTTTTGGTGTCGGTTGAACCTTCTCCTTAGCCAATTTAGGGCATTTATTCTTGTAATGCCCTTTCTCCCTACACTCAAAGCATATTATATGATCTTTATTTAAAATTATAATACTTGAGTTACCTAGGGAGGTGGTAGAGGCCTCTTCACTTCTTCCGGAGGTAGATGCTTCATTTTGACTTTGCTCCGGAATGGAAATCCTTTCCTCCCCCTCAATGCTAGAGGTGGAGGTTTCCTCCAAGTCATCCACATCTTCGAATGTGGATGGTGCTTCTTCCTCGGCATTCTCCTCTACTTGTGCCGGTTGGGAATTTTCTTGGAATTTTATTACTTTATTCCATAATTCTTTTGCATCCCTATAGTCACCCAATCTAGACCGAATATTGTTAGGGATCAAATCACTAAGTATTTTTATTACCTTGAGATTTATCTTGAAGTCCTTGATTTGGTCTTGGGTCCACCTTGACTTCTCAATGGGCTTGTTTTCTCTATCCCTAGACATTTCAAAACTATTTTCTATAATTAACATGAAATCAAAGTCGGTTTCTAGATATACCTCAATTTTTCTTCTCCACCATGAAAAGTCTCCTTCAAATTTTGGTGGTTGGAGGTTGTAGCCGGCCATCTTGTGGTGCTTGTGTCAGCGGTTAGTCCTTGACAAGATCCTAGCTCTGATACCACTTGTAGGGTCGATCGGTGGCCGGCTAGAGGGGGGTGAATAACCCTCAATCGTTGTATGAGCGGAAGTTGTTCGTTCTTGCGTGCTTGTCTACAATTGTCATTGATATACGCAGTGGAAATAATAGAAATAATAACAACAATACAATCACACGCAATACACAAAGATATACGTGGTTCGAAACCGAATGGTTCCTACTCCACTGGCGAGCTCACCGAGCTCTAGTTATGCGCACGACACTAACTAAACCACTCCTTCTCGACAACACGTTGGAGGTGGAGAAACCTCTCACAAGCAATTACACTAAGTAATATAAAATACAAACAATACAAAGACAAACATGAAATACACGTAAAGAACACTTTACAATGCTTGCTTTGAACCCTTTGCTTGTTGCTTGCTTTAGATGGCTCTTGAAGGTCTGGAATGCAGCAGCAATTCCCCTCTAATAGCTTCACAAAAGTCTTGGCGAAATCCTCCCTCTTGAGCTCCTTTTATAACCTGCATCAAGCTAATTTCACGCCCATCAGTCGACTGATCGTGACCATCAGTCGACTGGTTCTGTAGTCGTTGTCTCACAATGGCCAGATCCACGTTGGTAAAATTCCAATGGATCACACATTAGTCGACTGATGGTACCCATCAGTCGACTGGTAACCCATCAGTCGAGTGCTGGCGAGCTCGACTAGCTTCTATACTCGTGCACAGTGCTATCAGTCGACTGCTTCCCTTACACAGTCGACTGATGTCGACTTAATCCAGCCAAACACCAGTCAAACCCTAGTTGACTCAGAGCAGTCGACTGGCACCTATGCCAGTTGACTGATGTCGGGTAAAACCTCAAACCCAAGTTATTTGAGCCTCTGACACTCAGTCTTAGCCACTTGGTCAAGTCCACCTCATCCCTCATGTAGTTCCCCACCGAAGCTCTCTTCCCTCGGCCTACGTCCCTCGGATGCGCCAAGCGCACGGCTTCGCAATGTCATCCTTCTCGTCTCTTGCCCTCGAAGTATGCTTCCCTTGGGCCTCACTCCATTCGCTCCCCGTCCGGCGGTCCCTCGGATGCATCAAGTGCACGGCTTCGCAATGTCATCCTTCACCAACTCAAAGACCCCGAGCATAGTGAACTTGCCAAGTCCTCAAAACTTCCCACATGCACCAAGCGCACAGCTTCGCAATGCATTTCTCGCCAAGCACCAAGCGCACGGCTTCGCAATGCTTTGGACTTTTCCACACCAGGCCCCATGCTTGGATTTTCCCATGCCAACTCCATGTTGGACTTTCCTATGACAATCCCATGTCATAAGTTTTGTCTATCATCAAAATACTGCTCGAGTCAAACTCGAGCCAACCTGGGTCGATTGCACCAACATTTATTCCATAGGTCCTTAGCATCTCAGTATTCACCTAGCTTGCTCAAAATATTGTTAGGTATCAATTTAATTAACATTTTCGTTACCTTAACCATTGTCTTGAATTATTGTCGTTGCTCCTCGGTCCATTTTGATTTTTCGATTAGCTTCTTGTCTTCATCCCTAGGTACTTCGAAACCATCTTCAATTGTTAGCATCATATCGAAATTGATTTCGAAATATACCTCCATTCTTTTCTTCCACCAAGAAAAGTCTCATTTGAATTTTGATGGACGAATGTTGATGTCGGCCATTTGATTTGCTTATCACAGTGATGAGTCTGACGGTAAGCTCCTCGCTCTGATACCACTTGTTGGAGAATCGTGGCCCGGCTAGAAGGGGGGTTGAATAGCCTTGATCGTGCTCGATGGAATTCGATCGTGCTTAGTCGTCTACAATATCATTAGCGCATCAGAAATAATAGATACAAATATAAAATGAAGACGAATACAAGAACACAAATAGACATGCGATATACATAGTTCAGAACCTTAGGGTTCCTACTCCATGGGATGAGCTCAACGAGCTCGAGTGATGCACACACCACTACTCAAACTCCTTCTCGACAACAAGTCGAAGGCGGAGAAACCACGTACAAGAAATTACAAAATGTAATACAAAAGTACAAGCAAAATACAAAGACAATATGAAATACAAGTAAAGAAAAACTTTACAACACTTTGCTTTGATCACTTACTTATTGCTTGCTTTGGTTTTCTCTTGAAGGTCTGAAATGCAGCAGCAATTCCCCTCCAAAATCTCACCAAAAATCGCTATCTAAATCCTCCCCAAGCTCCTCCTTTTATGCTAGTCTCGGGTTGATTCCGCACCTAGCAGTCGACTGCTCTTACCCATCAATCGACTTCTCCCGTAGCTGTTGTGAGATAATGACTTGATCAACACTGGAAAAATCCAATGAATAGCCCATCAGTCGACTGCCAAACCCCATCAGTCGATTGATGCATAGTCAGTCAAGTCCCTGGTCAAGCTGCCTCACTTCTATGGCCATTTCCTCAACCAGCAGTCGACTTCCCCCATTGGCAGTCGACTGTCAAGCCTCACGACGCAGTTGAACGTCAATCGACTCCTATTAGTCGACTGGTACATCACCCCAGTCGACTTGTAAACCTCAAGCATGAGATTTAACCCAAGTATGATGCCCTCATACTTGCTAGACACCCTTAGCCTAGACCTAAGTCTTCTAGCCACCTCTACTAGCCTCGCACCTATCGGATCCCTCCAAGTCATCTATGACTTGTTCATCCATGTGCGATCCCTCCAAGTCATCCATGACTTTTTCATCCATATGCTAGTCTCTAGGTGCTTCCTTTGTCTATTATCATGCTCTCGGTGTCTACACTGTCAAGGTACATATGGGCTTACACTCCCAAGATTATCGCTTGGCCTTACGTCGCCAAACAACCCCTTGGACTTCCCAAATGCCAAGTCCCCATGACTTGGACTTTCACCGCCAAGGCTACACACTTGGTCTTCCCATGACAATCACATGTCATATGTTTTGTCTAACATCAAAATACTGCTCGAGTCAAACTCGAGTCTGGTCAATCGTGACCTGGGCCAATTGCACCAACAGTAAGTGCTTAGTGGCTAAGGTTTCAAAGAAACCTAGGGAAGCCACAAAGAAAGTTACAAGAGGAGTTACCCCTAGAGTTAACCTTAGCAAGATCCAAATGACCAAGGCTTCCAAGCCTAAAAGGGTCATTAGGAAAGTACTAAGCGAGGCTATCCCTAGTGAGTACCTTATTAACCCAATGAGCTCAAATAGATTTTGGATTCCTAGGAGGTTGATTTCATCACGCTAGGTGGTTTAGGGTGTGTCAACCCTAAGTGGATGGGTAGTGAACTTAACCATAGTAGAGTTGACACTTTAGGACATTTTCAAGGTTATGTGGTACCTTGGAAATAAGGTGAGATTTTATGCTAAATGAATTTAGGATGTGCCAATAGAATTTATAAAGTTTGAAAAATCAATCAAAATTGGCCCAATTAGGTTTAGAGATCATGGTGTGTCATCTTGAATTTTTGGCACACGTGGGAGTTTGAGTTATTATGGAAAAATGAACATAATTCTAGAAAATGATAAATTTACTTTAAAATTTAGGTATTCTATACCTTTGTATTTTATATTTTTGTCATGCTTTGGTTGTCATATGTTATGTCATGATATCATATTTCATTTAATCATATAAAATATCATGATAATGTTTAGTTAAATGTCATGTTTATGCTTAGGTTATCTTTATGTCATAACATCATGATTATTGACAAATGTTTAAATTATGCACATTCTTATGCCATGATCATCATTCATGCATTTAGATTAATAAAATTTAATTAAGGATAATGGCATGATTTGAAGTCTCATTATAAGGGAATCAAATAGAGTTGCCTAGATAAATGCATGAGACCCTAGGTTAGGAAAGAACCAAAACCTACATCTCACAAAAATATTAAATTGATATGGGTGTGTATTGATAGACCTTAGTCACATGTGAGATGTTAAGAAAATGAGTTAAGTTCAAGGTGGATAATTCTTGCATCTAGATAAACTCAAACTCATAATATGGCATTGATGAATCATGAGGAAAGCTAATATATAAGTCATGTGCCTATACACCATAGATGAACTCAAACTCATAGACCATGGTTCAAAAAGGGGTTTTTAAATCATTTCAAAATCATTTTTAAAAACCATGGTGAAGTCTATCTTTTGATAGAAATCACCATTGATGAAGTAGATACAAGTTAGGCCAAAAATATTGAAGTTTTCAATAGTTTTGAACTTTGTATCAATCTTATATTGTAATGGATATTTTAATTTAAAATTACTTTTCACCCATTATATTCCTAATAAGTAATGTACATATAAAGTTTCATGATTTTTCAAAATACATATATTTACTTATGAATTATTGAATTTCATTTTTGATAAGTTGATTTCTGCATTTGCAAAAACCAATCAACTGCCTGATGTGTGCAAATCATATAGAATTTTAGGAGTAGTTTTAGCACACATCTCATTGCATTTCATACTTGTTTCATGCAGATTCTCCCTTATTTTACAATCATTTACTATTTCCTAGTTCAGAGATCTTCTTTTGTTATTTTTATGTGCAGAGCGACATTTTGGAGAAAAAAATAGCTAAATAAATGGAGCTCAAGGAAGGTAAGCATGCTCTGGTCGTTGATCATCAACGGCCACGAAATCGTGGCCGTCGTTTTTTTTTGTTTTAAAAAAAAATGGTCGACCCGCCAGGTCCGGTCCGGGCCAACCCGGCGGGTCGCCCGTTGCACCACAACGACCACGAAATCATGGCCTTAATTTTTTATTTTTTTTAAACTGCCGGTTCGGATTTTTTGGCGGTTCGGTTTTTTAAAAAAACATGACCAGACCGCCTATTAGGCGGTCCGGTCACGGGTCTAGGTCAAACCCGCTGACTCGCTAACCATTGACCACGGTCCGGCCCCGGTTCTCGATCCGATCGACCGGACCTTACCGGCGCCTACAAGGAAGTGGTTAGGCTAACAACCGATCACGCCATGATCGACATCAATCGATGGCATCATTCGACTAATGGCAATGAATCAGCCTTTTGCGCTAGGTCAAAAAGGATAATGTTTAACGCCGCCACTTCACGATGAGATAAGGTGTTACCTCGTGATAAGTTCCAAAAATTAAGGATCTACATCTAGACTTATTCCAAGGCACAAATCTATAAAAGGAGGGGAGGACTCCAACCCAAAGATCATCCGTCTTTCTCTCAAAGTGCTCCCACAACACCAAAGCTCTAATGTCATAATTCCATAACGTCGTCATAATGTCGACGCAACACCAAGTTCAGAATCTCTTCGTCAGCAGCAAGTTGAAGATAGGAAACTTCGCTTCCCACTTCAACTCGGTCACTTATTCATGGCGATACCTTCTACATCCTCGGATAAAAAAAAATATCCTTGACAAGAGGGATTGCCCAAGCAACCTTGTCATCGTCGTGCTATTCGATTAGAGTAGTCACTTGAACAAACTTGTTGTTCAAGCGACCAACCTCTATTCTACGAATAGCCGCGGAATAGACGATATACGGATCGTCGACTTTTGTGTTTATGTTCGGGGTCCAAGCATATTTAGCAAAAAAATAGAATATATCATGCATATATAATTGAAAACAATTACAAACATGTTACATATGAAGATAGAAAAGTGGTATACCTCTCGATCTTCTATTGTATGGCCTTCCTCCTTTTGGACGTCGTGTGAGCGACGATCTACCAAAAGTTGAAGCTCCTAGATCACCAATCTTCCTTCCTTGCTCGTTTCGAGCAAGAGGAAGAATAAAAACAAGACTCTTCTCCTTCCTTTAGTCAACCAACAAGCAACAAGCAAGTTGCTTACCGCCGGCCAACAAGGAAAAGGGTGAGAAAGATGAATACCGGCCAAAATCTCCAAGGGAAGACCTTAAACTATGTTTCCACCGGCCAAAGAGAGGAGAAGAGGCTGGTTTGGAAGCCGGCAAAGGGCTGGAAAAGGCTTATGGGCGCCGGCCACCTTGAGGGAGAAGAGAAGAAAGGAAACTCTTTCCTTATTTGGTGCCGTCAACACCCAATGCTCCTTGCCGCCCAAAACCCTAGCCTCTCCCCTTGATTCTAATTCTTCTCCATGCCAACCCTAGCCTCTCCTTTTATAGAGATAGGGATAAGCCTTGTTTTAATCTCCACCATTAGTTCTAGGGATTTAATCTCAACCGTTGGATCTAGAGATTTAATCTCAACCGTCGGATCTAGAGATTTAATCTCTACCTTTGGATCTAGAGTTTTATTTCCATCCATTGGATCTAGGCTTCATGAGGTATTAATAGGCTACAATAGGGACCATGAGGAGGAGTTGGATCTTGGCCACCCAATGGATCAAGCCCACATAAAGTCCGATCCATTAATGATAATCCAATCCACTAAAGGATTATCATTGATCTACCTCACCAACCCCCATAAGTTAATATGGGCACCATATATTATATGTACATTTTCTCCCATATTTAAGATCTCGAATGTCCGTCGATTAATTAATTTACTGACCATTAATTAATCAACATCTAACTCCAGGAGTAGTATCACTCAACCTTTTCATCATGCCGGACCAAGTCCACCTGCAGGGTTTACATGATGAACCTTATGAGCTCCTCAAGGGGACATCATCATCCTAATATATAGGACACAGTTTCCTCCTATAATCAATGGCACACCATATAAATAATATCATTTCCCAACTTACCGAGCCTATCGATTTAATCCATAAATCTCGCCCATTGGTAAATCAAAGAAATGAATACTAAGTATATGTGCCCATTATTATATCGGGATTAAGAGTATGTACAATATAATATCTGAGGTTCGATTCGATTATGTAGTCAGCAATAAATCGAATCACCTCTAAGTCGGTCATGCTCAATACACACAAAGTGTACTAGTGTGATTCTATGGTCAAGACAAACCAATACCAAATCACACTACAACCATTCCAATGGTTTGTCCAAAGTCATCTCGGTTGTGAGCCTTTACTTATACTTTACAAGGAGCCGATAATATGATCTCCCGTGTGACACCACACACCATGTTATCTACAATGTAATATATTAGACAATATGCATAACCATAAAAATATGCAAAAAATGATCATGTGATTCTTATTTTAAAATAAAGATGTTCATACAAAAGATAGACTTTTCAGTATACATCCCAACAATCTCCCACTTATACTAAAAGACTATGTTGTCCTCAAACTGACATACATCTGATCCTCATTCCCTCCACATGCCTATCAAAAGCTCTCGCAGGAAGGGCCTTAGTGAAAGGATCTGCCAAGTTATCCTCCGATGCAATCTTGGCCACAGCAACTTCTCCTCTCTTTACGATTTCTCGTATCAGGTGGTACTTGCGCTCTATGTGTTTACTTGCCTTATGGGCTCGTGGTTCCTTCGAGTTTGCAACTGCACCACTATTATCACAATAAATTGTGATAGTTCTGGACAAACCAGAAATCACATCCAAGTCCATCAGAAAGTTCCTGATCCACACAGCTTCCTTGGTCGCCTCAGAGGCTGCCACATACTCAGCTTCCATGGTAGAGTCCGCCATGCATTTCTGCTTGACACTCCTCCATAAAATGGCTCCACCTCCCAAAGTAAACACAAAACCTAAGGTAGACTTACTGTTATCCCTATCTGATTGGAAGTCAGAATCTGTGTAACCTACAGGGAGTAATTGATCTGCATGGTAAACCAGCATATAATCCCTAGTCCTTCTCAGGTACTTCAATATATGCTTTACCGTAGTCCAATGTCCCTGTCCTGGATTACTCTGATATCTGCTGATCATGCCCACGGCAAAGCAGATATCTGGTCTCGTACATAGCATCGCATACATGAGGCTTCCTACTGCCGAGGCATAAGGAACCGCCTTCATCTCCTCTACCTCCTCAGATGTTCTAGGACTCATCTCCTTAGATAAAGAAACTCCATGCCTGAAAGGTAGCAAACCTTTCTTGGAGTTTTGCATGCTAAAACAATCCATAATCGTGTCTATGTATGAAGCTTGGGATAAGCACAACATCCTTTTCCTGCGATCCCTTATAACCTTGATCCCAAGGATGTGTCCCACTTCTCCCAAGTCCTTCATATCAAACTGTTTGGACAACCATACCCTTACGTCCGATAACACCTTGACATTGTTGCCAATTAACAAAATATCATCTACGTATAGTACAAGAAATACCACTACATTTCCATCACATCTCTTGTATACACAAGACTCATCCAGACTTTGAATAAATCCATAAGACTGGATCACCTCATCAAAGCGGATGTTCCAAGACCTCAAAGCTTGCTTCAATCCATAAATGGACCAATTAAGCTTACATACAAGATGCTCTTTGCCCTTCGTAATGAATCCTTCTGGTTGCTTCATATAGATGTTTTCCTCAAGATTTTCATTAAGGAAAGTTGTCTTGACATCCATCTACCACCCCTTATAATCCATATGAGCTGCAATGCACAAGAGAATCTGGATAGACTTGAGCATGACTACCGACGAAAACGTCTCCTCATAATCGATACCCTCTTTCTGAGTATACCCCTTCGCAATAAGCCTCTCTTTGAAGGTCTCAATCTTCCCATCTATTCCTCTCTTTATTTTGTAGATCCACTTGTATCCAATGGTTTTTACACCATCGGATGGTTCTACTAGCTCCCAGACCTGATTTGAATCCATAGATTCAATCTCAGCATTCATTGCACTTTGCCAAGATACCGTATCTTTATCTTGGATTGCCTCGTCATATGTCCAGGGATCAGGTTCATGTTCGCCAGGAACCAAATCAGAAAATTCTCCCAAGAACATGAATCTATCAGGTTGTCTAACAACCCTCCCACTATGACGATGTATCACCTGTGTATTCTCTGTGACACGCGGTGAGGTGACTTGTGGTATATCCTCTTGTACTGGTGGTACTGAAGAAGTGACTTCCCCTTTCAATTCCTCCAGAACAATCTTACTCATGGCTTGTGGTTCATTACATAGTCTTCTTCTAGAAATCTGGCATTCGTGTTAATGATCACCCTCTGATCTCTAGTACTATAAAACAAACCACCTTTCATTCCTCTAGAATAGCCAACGAACATGCGCACTTCTGTACGAGATTCCAACTTACCAGCATCTGCCTTCAGCACATGTGCTGGACTCCCCCATATCCGAATATGTCTTAGACTAGGCTTTCGCCCAGTCCACAATTCTGTGGGAGTAGAAGGCACTGATTTAGATGGAACCAAGTTCAAAATGTACACCGTCGTATCTAGAGCATATCCCAGGACGAATCTGGCAACTCAGAATAACTCATCATCGATCTCACCATCTCCATAAGAGTCCTATTCCTTTGCTCTGCTACACCATTCTGCTGGGTGTGCCAGGTGCAGACAATTGGGATTGAATCACAACCTCTGATAAGTAATTCCTAATCTCTCCCAAGAGGTACTCACCACCATGATCAGATCGTAGTGTCTTGATACTTTTACCTTGACGTTTCTCCACATCAGCCTTGAATTCTTTGAACTTGTCAAAGCATTCAGACTTGCAGCGCATCAGGTAAATGTATTCATATCTCGAATAATCATCTATAAAAGAGACGAAATACTCAAAATAACCTCTAGCCTGGATAGACATAGGGTCACATAAATCAGAATGAACCAATTCTAACACATTTTTGGCTCTATACCCCTTGTCCTTAAAAGGTCTCTTGGTCATTTTACCCTCCAAGTAAGATTCGCAGGTTGGGAAATCCTCCACCACTAATGAACCCAGAGGTCTATCAGCTATCAAACTTTGAATTTTACTTAGGTTAATATGACCAAGTCTTAGATGCCAAAGATATATTTGGTTCATCTTCGAAGGTTCTTTTCTCTTATTGGAATAAGAAGATGAGTTATTAACTTCAATTTGCATCGTGGGAGCTTTTGGTTCGAGTGTATATAAATTTTCTATCAATGCACCCGAACAGATAATGTCCCTATTCCTTTTTATAACAACTCTGTCATTAAAAGAAATAGAATATCCATCCATAAACAATTTAGAAACCGAAATTAAATTCTTTCTAAATAAAGGTACATAAAGGCAATTCTTAAGAACCAAAATTTTATTTTTCTCAAAAGATAAATGAACGTTTTCCACTGCAACAGCCACCACCTTCGTGGCATCGCCCAAGTATACGGTAATCTCCCCTTCAGCCAGTCGTCTGGTTTCCTAGAACCCCTACAAAGTATTACAGACATAATCAGTGGCTCCCATATCTACACACCAGGTGCCGGTAGATAACACTGCTAAACATGTTTCAATTACTAGACCAAAAGATATACCTTTGTTCTGCTTGCGGTTGGGGCAGTCCTTCTTCCAGTGTCTATCCTGCTTACAAGTGAAGCACTTGCCTTTCGACTTCTTCACTCCTCCCTGAGTTCCTCCCACCGCCTTCGTCCCAGTTTATTTCTACTTCTTCTTGCCTTTCGTCTTAGAAGTAGAAACCTTTTGGGTCACCATGGCATGCGCCTGAGCACTCTGACGAAATAGTCCCTCTACTGCCTGGAGTTCTGTCAAAAGCTCCGCCAATGAATACAACCTTTTCTTCATGTTATAGTTTAGGCGAAACTGCTCAAAACTCCTAGGTAGAGACTGGAGAATGATATCGACCTGGGGTTCCCCATCGTTCTCAGCTCCGAGGACTTCCAACTCATTCAAATGAGCCATCATCTTGAGAACATGATCCCTCACGGGTGTTCCCTCGATCATGGTGGTCGTCATCAAGTTCCTCATGGCTTCCTGCCTAGCAGCCCGATTCTGGTGTCCGAAAAGCTCTTTGAGATTGAGCATCATGTCATAAGTAGTGGGCATGGCTTGATGCTGATGTTGCAGTACATTAGACATAGATGCCAAAATGTAACACCGCGTCATCTCATCGGCCTTTATCCACTTCTTATAACTCTCTTTCTCCTTTTCCCCAGAATCATCCGTAGGCTTAGGAGGGCTATCTTCGAGGAGTACATATTTGTATTCCTCAGCAGTCAAGACAATGTCTAGATTCCTCTTCCAATCAACATAGTTGGGTCCAGTAAGTTTATTCTCTTTCAGTATCACAGCAAGCGGGTTGAAAGTCATTTTGAAAGAAAACCTAAGAATCACATAGATCAAAACATTAGATTTCA
Source organism: Wurfbainia villosa (assembly GCA_025175895.1). Classification (NCBI taxonomy): domain Eukaryota; kingdom Viridiplantae; phylum Streptophyta; class Magnoliopsida; order Zingiberales; family Zingiberaceae; genus Wurfbainia; species Wurfbainia villosa. Next base: position 39,464,581 of record CM046002.1, on the reverse strand, counting down.
AAAATTATTGATTCCTCAAACAATAATATTTTAAAATCAATCAACACCTCAAAACACAGAGAATATCGTATGCTACGATAGTGTGGACGTGTACGAATTCTACATTTGTAAGAGGAGATTTTACCCATTAATTTTACTATCTTGTCAACCTAACTTTTTGACCAATAAAATTAATAGTTGGTTCCTCTTTGGCCCTACAAATAAAAGCAGTGACTCCGATGGGGAGGATACTTATATTTGTATATAAGTGTTCATCATTACTCGGTACCAAGGTAATTATCTCGGGTTATGTGTCTTCCGATGGGGAAGTACACACGCTCCTTAATAATTCCCTATAACCATATTCGACCTTGTGATCCGCAAACAAACTCATCCGATGGGGATGAAGGCACTCAGAGCCGACGTGCAAGTTTATTTGCATCACATGTCAAATTGTAATGGAGGCCATGGGAATTTATAAAAATATCCCTCTCCCACTTAGTAATTTGAAATTGAGGAATTTTCTAGCCTACGACATGCATATCAGACAATAAGCAATAAATATGAAAAATAAATATTTTCCAACTATTATGGATTTTGTCTTCAATATATCTCCCGTCGCATCTCCATCTCGTCCGCTCCTCCTACGCCATGTACGAGCCATCCGGAGATCCGAGCCGAGACTAAAAAACTATTTTAATTTACATCCATCGATCCTATACTCCACGAGGAAGTGTACATGAAATCTAGATCGAAAGTAAACTAAAATAAAAAGAGTGGCTAAACAATGTCGTATCTAATTTACAAAAAATTAAATACTAGCCTCGTCAACCCCGAGGATTCAACAAAATATACAATTACACACATACAATCACATACACTATATGGTCATAATAGTTGGATCCTATGCTTGCAACCAAAGAGTTAACCTACGCATATCCTACTATTATCCGGCACATATAATATATGAAAAATGTATAAGAGTAATCGAATCCTAAACACACAAAACCGGAAACCATGGCTCTGATACAACTTGAAGGTAGGAAACTTCGCTTCCCACTTCAACTCGGTCGCTTATTCATGGCGATCCCTTCTACGTCCCCAGATAAAAAAAAATTATCCTTGACAAGAGGGATGGCCCAAGCAACCTTGACATCGTCGTGCTATTCGATTAGAGTAGTCACTTGAACAAACTTATTGTTCAAGCGACCAACCTCTATTCTACGAATAGCCGCGGAATAGACGATGTACGGATCGTCGGCTTTTGTGTTTATGTTCGGGGTCCAAGCATATTTAGCCATAAAACAGAATATATCATGCATATATAATTGAAAACAATTACAAACATGTTACATATGAAGATAGATAAGTGTTATACCTCTCGATCTTCTATTGTATGGCCTTCCTCCTTTCGGACGTCGTGTGGGCGACGATCTACCAAAAGTTGAAGCTCCTAGATCACCAATCTTCCTTCCTTGCTCGTTCCGAGCAAGAGGAAGAATAGAACCAAGACCCTTCTCCTTCCTTTAGTCAACCAACAAGCAACAAGCAAGTTGCTTGCCGCCGACCAACAAGGAAAAGGGTGAGAAAGATGAATACCGGCCAAAATCTCCAAGGGAAGACCTTAAGCTATGTTTCCACCGGCCAAAGAGAGGAGAAGAGGCTGGTTTGGATGTCGTCCAAGGGCTGGAAAAGGTTTATGGGCGTCGTCCACCTTGAGAGAGAAGAGAAGAAAGGAAACTCTTTCCTTATTTGGTGCCGCCAACACCCAATGCTCCTTGCCGCCCAAAACCCTAGCCTCTCCCCTTGATTCTAATTCTTCTCCATGCCAACCCTAGCAGTCGACTACTGGTTGCTTCCTCTTGGTTGCGTTGGCCATTGGCAGTCGACTGTTGCACATCAATCGACTGATGAAGGGCATTAGTCAACTGATGGCAATGAATCAGCCTTTTGCGCTAGGTCAAAAAGGATAATGTTTAACACCACCACTTCACGATGAGATAAGGTGTCACCTCGTGATAAGTTCCAAAAATTGAGGATCTACATCTAGACATATTCTGAGGCACAAATCTATAAAAGGAGGGGAGGACTCCAACCCAAAGATCATCCGTCTTGCTCTCAAAGTGCTCCCACAACGCCAAAGCTCTAATGCCATAACGCCATAACGCCGTCATAATGCCGACGCAACACCAAGTTCAGAATCTCTTCGTCAGCAGCAAGTATTATTTTTATTTATTGTATTCGTGATTTTAATCATAACGAGGTGAGGTAGGTTTGTTGCCTCATCCTCGAGCTTTTGATTTTTGTAATCGTTGTCTCATACTTCCAATGAGGAGAAGACTCTATAGTAGATTGCCCTTTCATACGCAGTCAAGGATCGCGAGGCCTTGGAGTAGCAACCATTGGGTTGTGAACCAAGTAAAAACAAATTATATACTTATTTTATTGTCTTTATTTCTACTATGCTTGCTCTTATTTTAACGTCGAGAAGAAAGTTTCACGCTCGCTATTAACCCCCCCCCCCTCTAGTGACGCTTTCGATCCAACAATTGGTATCAGAGCGGGGGTGCTAAGATTTGGTGAAACCACCAATCTAGCTTTTTTGACTTTCTTTTCGTATTTTTCAATTCGTGAATTACTCCTATTATTTCTCCCACACTACTAATCCAAGACGAAGTCTTGGTACCTTTTTTTTTTGTTGTGTATTTGCAAGTATCGATCGAACTATTCGCTTTTGGAGTAGTCGACGGTAAAATGGACATAACTTTTCATACAAGTGGACCCACAAAACGTGCTACCTACCAAATCGAAGCTCTCTCAGAGATCTACACTTCTTTCAAAGGTTTAATCTCATAACAAGCTGTCTTCATCCCCAAAAACCAATGTTTAGTACCCTTTCGGGGACATCGAAGGCCATAAGTTTCTAGTTTTGGTTTAGTTTTTTATTTTTTTCATTTTTTTCTGTTTATTTCTTATTATTTCCTGCATTACTAATCCAAGACCAAGTCTTGGAATTCCTTTTGATTTTTATTCGTGTTTTACAAGATAATTAATGGCTCACATTGAGGGGTATAGCACCACCCAACCTCCGTTCTTTAACGGAAATGATTTTCGTTATTATAAAGGTCAGATGGAGTGTTTTTTGAAAACACAAGTTGAGAGTTGGATAATAATCCAAACCGGCTTTGCTCTACCCACCAATGATCAAGGGGAGTCTTTGGATTTCGACAAATGGACCAACGCAACCAAGAGGCAAATCGAAGCCAATGCAAAAGTAACCCAAGTGTTGTAATGCGGCTTGTCCAAGGAGGAGCTCAACCGAATTGGACCGTTCATTAGTGCCAAAGACCTCTGGACCAAGTTAATCAAGCTACATGAAGGGACATCTGATGCCAATGTATGCAAAAGAGATTTACTATTCAATAAATTGTATGATCTAAAGATGCAGGATCACGAGACCGCTTCACAACTCCATGCGTGGATCCAAGACATCTTGAACTGTCTACATGTCATCGGACAAAAGGTAGACAATCAGGATATAATAAGGTATGCTCTTAATGCTTTTCCTAGGACCACCTTGTGGGCATCCATGGTTGATGCCTACAAGGTTTCTAAGGACCTTTCTAAGATTAAATTAGATGAGCTCTTTTTCGAATTCGAACTTCATGAACAAACTAACGCAATCCAGGCCGAGAGAGGTATTGCATTTCTTGTAGGTCAAAGAAGAAAGGAGAAGAGCAAGCCACCTCCCAAGCAAGAAGAAGGATCTGTACCCGAGGATGAACCTGAGTCTGAATCCGAAGAGGAGGTCATGATTGTTGGTGCAATCGACCCAGGTCATGATTTACCAGACTCGAGTGGAACTCGAGTAGAGTTTTGATGTTCGACAATAGTTTACAATGTTGTTTGACCACATGACTAGTGGATGGTATGGGACATCCAAGGTCATATGAGGAAGACTATTGGAGAAATCCAAGTTTAGTGACTTGGCAAGGAGAAGTCCAAGTATGAATACTTGGCAAGGGAAAATCCAAGTTGGTCAAGGGAGACCGGACACTTGGTGATGGGAAGACCAACGGAGAGTTGGCGAGGGAAGTCCCAGTAGGTCTGGGAGACCGTGCTTGACAAATGAAGTCCTGGACGAGGAGTCTTGGCAGTGAAGTCCCGGAGGTGTGACCTCTTGGCAGTGAAGTCCCAAACGAGGAGTCTTGGCAGTGAAGTCTGTTGGATCGAGCGGATCGCTAGAGGGGGGAGGGTGAATAGCGATAAAAACTTTTTCTTTTAAATCGTTCGGTAGAAAATTAAACGCAGCGGAAATGTAAATAAAAACTAAATGAGACAAATAGTTTTTTTACTTGGTTCGTACCCTTCGGCCACTACTCCAAGGCCCTAACGATCCTAGACCGTGTACGGAGGGCAATTCACTAAAACACTCCTCCTCGTTGGAGGTAGGAGTTTTACGATTACAAAAACCTTCGAAGCAAAAGATAGAGAGACAACCCCTCTCTTCTATTAAAATAAAATGCAATAGTAGAAAGCCTCGATTAACAAACGAATTGCAAGATTAAGAGAAATGACAAAACAAGATTATACCAACAACTCGAAGATAGGACTTAAACTAGGGTTGTTGGCAGCACTTCGTTGTCGTAGAGTTGTCGGAGAGTCGCAGTATTGTGGAAGCTTTTGAGCACTTAGAATTGATGAGAAAACCCTAGGTTAGGACCTCTTTTTATAGCCTTTGAGCCCCTTTTCGAGAGGAACCCTAGCCAATCACAATTGAGCACCAATCTCCTTGAAATGGGGTGATAAGCCTTGACTCCTCGAATCTAATCATTGACCATCAGTCGACTGATGGCCATCATCACGATCGATGGCAAGATCCGAGTCGACCTCCTAGATAATCGATTGACGGCAGTCGAGTCCTCCAAACTGGCAGTCGACTGATGTTTGCTGCAAGTCAAAGTTAGCTCAACAAAACCATAATTTCGACGGTCGTCGACCATCCGATCTCGACCTAGACCATCTATAGGATGTCTTTGGTCAGATCTACGCTTAAGATCATCCCCGTAACGAGGATACGACCTCACTTACGCTCGCACACACGAGCTTACCTCGATACTTACATGTTGCTTTTGCTTCCGGCCTTCCACTCGATTCCTTCGGCTCCCTCCGAAGTCACTCGAGTGTCGCCCGACCACCGCGGCTTCCTCCGGGTGTCGCTAGCCTTCAGCTCCAGCTATAGCAATCTTCTGCACACTCGATTCAGCTCGTGAGGTAACAACATGAGTTTAACTTTGTATCGTTTGCTATAATCAAAACTCAGGTTCGACTTAGGTGCCTACTGCACCAACAAAGTCCCGGAGGTGTGGCCTCTTAGCAGTGAAGTCCCGGACGAGGAGTCTTGGCAGTGAAGTCCCGGAGGCGTGGCCTCTTGGCAATGAAGTCCCAGACAGGGAGTCTTGGCAAGGGAAGACCTGGCTAATCAGGGAGATCGAGCTTGGCAAATGTAGACCCGAGAGCATGACGACAGCCGATGCTTCTGATGATAGTCGATGGAAGCACTAGAAGGCTAGTGCAAGGATGAAGAGTCGCGGACTCGAGGGATCCGGGAGGCGTGAGGCTGATGGAAGTGGGTTGAAGGCTTAGGTCTAGGCTTAGGGTGAGTATCAAGTATGAAGGGATCATACTTGGGGTATTAAACCTCGTTGTAGAGGTATAGCAGTTGACTGGTAGGTTGGATCAGTCGATTGGGCTTCGTTTGTAGGCAAACAGAAGCAAGCTGGGCTCAACCAGCGCCTCGACTAGAGGCTAGTCGAGGCAGCGCCTCGACTGGTAAGGTAGAGTCGAGCGGTGAGACTTGGGGAGTCGAGACAATGCTATGGAAGCACTCGACCAGCGCTTCGACTAGAGTCTAGTCGAGGCGATGCCTCGACTGGAAGAATCGATTGGTGCCTCAACTGTTATTCTGGATGGTGGCACAGAAGCGAGGCACACTCAACCAGCGTCTCGACTGGAGGCTAGTCGAGGAGGCACCTCGACTGGATCACTCGACTGGTGCCTCGACTGGTTCCAAGACAGAGTATGAAGACACCGCCGAAGCAAGGCGACTGACCGCGCCGATCAAGGCCCAATCGAGGCGCACTCAACCAATCAATAAACGCATCAAGAATTCATAAAGGAGGATTGAGGGCATCTTCGAGGATATATCTCTTGGAGGTTTTAGGGGCGATTTAAAGGGAGGTGCTGCTGCATTTCAGGGCCTTCAAAGTCATCCCAAAGTGATCTACGAGCAAGCATTCAAAAGCCCTAAATCTGTAACGTGTGTTCATTTGCTTTTGTATTTGTTGTATTTGCTTGTTTTATTCCGTTCTTATTGTTGTAAGATCCTTGTGAGAGGTTCCTCCACCTCTGGTGTGTTCACCGAGAAGGAGAAGTGATATAGTGGTGGTGTGCATCACTAGAGTCCGCTAGGGCTCGTCCATGGAGTAGAAACTAGGGTTCCGAACCACGTAAAATTCTCTTGTTGTGCTTACTGTATGTTTTGTATGTGTATTTATATTTGTATTTGTGTTTCCACTATGTACTAACAATTATAGACAAGCACGACGATCAAAATCCATCAAGCGAACGAAATCGATGAGTAAAGCTATTCACCCCCCCCCCCTCCTCTAGCGATGCCAACGGTCCTAACAGTGATAGTGAACATGGTGTAGAGAATAATTCGAAAAGAAATGGGGCAATTGAAGAACCAAAAGAAGAGGCAATTCAAACCAAAGCAAAAGGGAGCAAAGAAGACTTTTCATGTAACTTGGGACAATAAAGATCAAGACGATGACTTAGCATTCATGGCAAAGCCGGTAGAGTCTGAGTCCGAAGCCAAATATGAATCCAACTCCGACTCTGAGGATGAATTCGAGTCAAGACTCAAAGCTGGATCAAAAGAAAAGAATAAGGTAAGTCGTTCATTAATTGCAAACTTATATCATGCAATTAAGTTGCTAAATAGGAAATTGACCAAGTCCAAGTCTAGGGTTGAGTCGTTACTTGAGGAAGTTGAAACCCTCAAGCAAAAGGCTACTCTAACCTCTTCAACTAGTCAAGTTCAAGAGGAAAACTCAACTCAAGTTGAAAAACTTGAGGAAGAGAATTCTCTTTTGAAAGGACGAGTTCAAGAGGTTGAGGCTAGGTTGGAAAGGTTCACGTTAGGATCCAAGAATCTTAACCGATTACTTGGAACTCAAAGAATCGTGTACAACAAAGTCGGATTCGGATTTAGGTCAACGACTACGAAAAAATCGTACAGGTCCATTGTGAATCGTAGTCATCAAAGAGTCCAAGCATGGGTCCCAAAAATTTTATTAAATTCACATATAAGGACTAATAAGTATTGGATTCCCCAGGATCAAGTCCACTATGTGGACAGACCAAATTGGTTTAATGGTCCAGAGGGAGCTAGTACTAAAATTGTGTACCCACTCTCTTAGAATCTTTACATGTTTAAATTCTTCTTTTAAATTCTAGAATGGTTAGATAGGACTAATAGTTAGTCAACCTTGATAACATAGTATCAGGACGCAATGAGATGATAGTACGTTAGGGAAATAACATCTCATGTATTCGAGCTAGATAAGGCGTATCTAGCTTGGTGCACTTGGCTGAGTTGAACTAGCTGAAGCTGCCTCGCCGTATCCTAAACTAGTTAGACCAGGAAGTAACCCTAAGTGACTTAAGTGATATTTTCTTGAATTTGGCTTTGTCTAAGGAAGTGGTCGTTGTTCCGATCAAATAAGGCCCCTGTGCCTCGCCACGACCAAGAAGTCAGTTTCTCGAAAATTTACTTAACGATCTAAAGGTTAAATCCGAATCTAACCCAAGGTTGACTATCTTTAATCAAGTTCAAATCATCTCACAAAACATATAAAGTGAACACATTCTGAGACATATAGAATGTGTGAGATGTTAAGGATAATTGAAATACACTTAACATAATCTTTTCAAAATGCTACCTATTTTCTCAACTATTGTACTTAACGAATATTTATAACTCTCTAGGCCAAAGTTTAGCGCCCCCTACATCTCTTATACTTCATATATTTGACTAAGGGCTAGAGCAAACTAACCCCAAGGGTTATATTACAACTCTTTAAATTATTGGTGCAGAGGGACACACCTCGAACCAATCTATCTAACTACTGCTAGACACATGCTTGGGCTCATAGTTGATTTATCTTTAATAATTCTAGACACATGTTGTTTTTAAACCCCTATTTTATATAAAAACCCCGACAACTTTTTTGATTTTTGACAAAAGGGGGAGAAGAGCGAAAGTTAAGGGGGAGTAATAAAAATTTATATTTTAAAAAAAAATCAAGGTATCTCTTTCAAAACTCACCTAGGGTTAAGGGGGAGTTTTTGAAAGGACGTTTATCATTTACTCTACTTATTTTATGCTTTAATTTTTCCCTTAACTTTGTGTCAGTATGCCATAGATCAGCAAGAATGGATGCATTAAACAAACGGTTCGATTCTCTGACCCTTGCATCTGTATGTGTGGCTAATTCTGCTAGTGATAGAGTGACAAGAGATCTAGAGGACTATTACTATGGGGGACAGTACATTTCTGAAGGGCAGGCTGGGCAGGTTGAGCAGGTCGATGTAGTGGGCAACTATAATCAAAGGCTCAATAATCCATATTCGAGCAACGTACGATCTCGGATGGAGGAACCACCCGAACTTTTCGTATAACAATAATTCGGGAAATTTCTAATCATCGGATGAGTATGGACACCAAGGCGGTGGGCAGCAGCAACCACTAAAATTTTGGCTCGAGCAGATGATGGAGAACTTCATTCAAACGCAATAGAAGGCGAACACTGAATTCTAGCATCGGCATTAACAAACAGAAGAGATGTTGAAAGAGTTAAAATCATCTGTAAACGACCTTGCTAGCCGATAAAAGATGCTGAAAATTCAGATAGCACAAATCACCAACCAATCTGCTAGAGCACTGGGCCGACTACTAGGCAAATCTGAAGATAATCGAATGGAGCAATGCAATGTGGTGACACTACGAAGTGGGAGGACTATAAAGGAATCACCGAGAAGATTAGTTGCTGAGCCAGAACAAGGCTCAGAGGACAAAGAATCTCCTAAGGAGACAATAAGGGAAGGAGTCGATAAAATGGAGCGTGAATCTCCCACAAGGATGCAACCACCCATGATAGTTACTTTCCCACAGTAGCTAACCAATGCAAAGAGAGATACTGAGTTTGGTAAATTCTTAAACATGTTGAAATCAATCTCAGTTGAAGTACCGATACTCGAAGTTTTGCACCAAATGTCCCAATTTGTAAAGTTTATGAAAGATAGTTTGGCACATTGTAAAAAGGTCGAGTGGTTAGAGACAGTGGCCCTTATAGAGGAATCCAGTGCTTATCTTCAGAATGGGACCACTCAGAAACTAAAAGATCCAGGGAGTTTCTATATTCCGTGTGATATAGGAACGACCATGATTAGTAAGGCATTTTGTGACTTAGGCGCCAGTGTAAGCTTGATGTCATACACATTATGCAAGAAATTAGGGCTAGGAAATCCAAAGTTAACAACTATGACGTCACAGCTTGCGGACCACTCGTATCGATACCCACTGGGGATTTTGGAAGATGTTCCTATCAAGGTGGGATATTTTACACTGTCCACAGATTTTGTAATCTTAGAAATGGAAGAAGACCCAAAAATCTCAGTAATTCTTGGACGCCCATTTTTAGCCATAGCAAGAATGGTCATCGATGTAAAGAATCATAAGCTAGCTCTGACGGTGGGAGACAATATGTTGGAATTCAAGCTTGCTAGCACAACAGGTTTGGAACCCGCACTAGGTAAGTATGTTATTCCTGCAAGGGCTAAGACACAGAGCGAAGTTGCAGAGTCTAGCAAATATGAGTGGAGGTTCACAGAACCTCCAGAGCCAAGTTGAAGGATAGAAGTATGGTCGAGCTAAAGACCATAAATAAGCGCTTTTTGGGAGGGAACCCAAGTTTAACTTTATGTGTTTTTATTCTTTTTGCATTCATGCATGCTAGTTTAGGCTTTAATTTTTGTCCATTATAATCCTTATGTGCATTTATGGTCATATAGAAGTTGCTATGTAGAAGAAAGATTTTTTTAAACCTCAGAAAGAAGCACGGGCGGTCGTGTGAATCTCACACGGCCTTGCCCAACGAGCAGAAGAGCACATGGCAAGGCGTGTGGAAAGTCTCATATCGTGTGGCACTTCAGAAGAATTCCAGAGTTGCACACGGCCAGCCGTGTGAATCTCACACGACTGTGTCTATTTTTGAACTTTTCCCGAGCGCCCAGAGTAGAGCCACACACGCTCGCCCGTGTGGATTCCACACGGTTGTGTCACGCCCCTTAAAAGGGGTGTGGGTCGTGTGCTTGCCCCAAATCGATCATGTGACTCAAATCCCTTGCCCTAAGTCTTGATTTCTCTTATCTCCAACCTCCAAACAACCATCTCCAACCTTCAAGAAGCTTTCAAGAGGCAAGAATGAAGAGGACAAAGCACACCGCAACAAGGGCTACCTCTCCAAAGTCAAGGTCGAGAGAAAGAAGCGCACTACAAGAATAGGAGGAAGGTAACGCCCCTTTAGGTATCATTTTCCGTGATAACACACATAGGGATAAATTTAACATGCTTTCTACTCGCAAGATAACTGCTACCTGCTATTTAGATGTACCTCTCTTAGAAACCCTAGGTCTTTTTGGGGATATACAAGGATTGTTTTCAAAAGTAGATTGGGAGAAGATCATGAGAGTTAGATGCCCAACTTACCCTAGGGTAGTCCTAGAATTCTTGAGCTCAATGGATGTGGAGATCTTCTCCGGAGTAGATAGTCGAGAGGGGAAAATCACTTTTAGGCTTTTTAACATAGAACATGAGTGGACTCTAAACCAATGGAACCTATATTTCGGACTACCTAGTGGGTGAAAAAGGAGAACCCCTACCGAATTCAATGTGAGATTAGTTTGGTTCGATTTGATAGGGAAAACTCGTATGACCCATCACGAGCCAAAGCCTCCTTACTCCAAAATCCTATTTTTTGATATATTCATCAAGTCATGGCGAGTACTATTTTTGGTAGGGGAGAGAGTGATGGAGTAATGAGGATGAGTGAATTTCTTTGCCTATGGGACATGTTGCAAGAGAATAATAATATTGATGTGGGTCCCATTTTATTAGACATCTAGTTAAGGTAGGTAAAGCACCAAAGGGGGACATTATTTTAGGAGGTTTGTTGACCAATATTTGTAATTCGATGGGGTACGATTGTGAGGATTTATATAGAGTAGAAGGGAGCCCTAGCATAGACCTAAGCATGTGAATGGCAATGATGATAGTGAGAGAGGGTAATTATTTTTGTTTTGTAAGAAAAAACTTGCCACCCCTTAGGCTCCCTAACACTAATCGTACCACCATCACCAACTAGGCCAATTGGCAGTTAGATAGGGCAGTGGAGTCCCCACCACATGAGGGACCCTCTGCTCATGCACCCCCTTCACCACCTTCACATCACTCACCATCGGGTCCACCCATGTATAGGAGTCCTCAGAGTCCACGCCCTAATCCTGCATCGCATTACTTTCACTCTTTTGAGCAGGATACAGGTACGTCTTCTTATGACTTCTCGGAGTTTAGATCGTGCTTGATGACATCTTCACGGAGTAGCAGACACAGGGGCAGCAATGGGAGGAGCACAAGGCCTACATGCAGACTGAGTTTTAGGGCCTACGGGACCATTTCCAACAAGCCGAGGAGTTCTATGGCCAGACCCAACATTACATTCATGAGGTCGCCTATCGCTAGGAGGTACGATAGTTCATGAGAGATGCATGTACATAGTGGACCAAGGAGGAGGAGCACAGAGCAGCCGCTGTGTCCACTAGTTCCCAGGTGGACCACATGTATATGTGGCACTAGTGGCTGAGCACGCAATTCTCCCCCTACATTTCACTATGTTCTTCTGCTAGCTTTAGTTTTATGACATCTAGGTTTACTTTTTATTTGATTTGCTAGACTATTTGCATTTATTTGCTCATGCATGTAGTATTTAAGTTTCTTTTCAGCACTTAGTTGTTGGTCGCTATATGCTGCCTCAGTGATGTTTTTGAAAATCTCAATGATGTATTCCCATGCCATAGGTAGTTTAGTTTCTTTTATCTCTTGGTACTTTATTTTTAGATGCTTTGATGGATGTTCTAAATTTTCACTTGCTAACTTTTATTTCTCACATACACTCATCAAATATTCTGAAAGAGAGAATCTAATACATATCTAGTTATGATTCATCTCAATGTCTAGTACTTTAGAATCCATAGGTGACTCTAGATTAGCATTTAGTTACTGGAGATGCTCGAATTGTGTAAGCTCATTCAAAAATATCAAAATGGTAGTGAGGATAATAATAAAATAATAATAATAATAAATGAAAAAAAAAAGTGAGAAAAAAAATGAGAGGTAAAAAAATAGTTGTCATGGGTGGAAATGGTTAAGTACCCCTTTGAGATCGAGTTAGGTTACTGGGGAAATACTTACCAATTTCTCTCGATACCGAGCACGCCTTTGAGTCTTTATGTTAATTCTAGGGAACGACCCTCGCATAGTGCAGGTAAGTGCCTAAAAGTTGAAAATCTTAGGAAAGCTATAGGATGACGACTTAACTCAACATGAAATGTGAATCCCTTAGGAAATTTTCTTAGCACATGCACGAAAAGCTAACCTAGCAAACTTTTAGAACATATCTATTTGCTTTGATTAAAAGTATCACTTGATAAATTTTAGTAAACATGCTAAGTGTGGGAACAATACTTTTAAAATCCATAGCATTGAGGTTTGCTTGAGGACAAGCAAAGAGCTAAGTCTAGAGGATTTTATGTGTGCAAATCATATAAGATTTTAGGAGTAGTTTTAGCATACATCTCATTGCATTTCATACTTGTTTAATGCAGATTCTCCATTATTTTACATTCATTTACTATTTCTTAGTTTGGAGATATGCTTTTGTTATTTTTATGTGCAGAGTGGCATTTTGGAGGTAAAATAGCTAAATAAATAGAGCTCAAGGAAGGCAAGTGTGCTCTAGTCGTGTCCCAGAGACACGAGCACGCTTTAGACCAGAAGATAACATTCGTTGGATCTCTAGAGGAGGACACGACTGACCGTGAGAAATTCACACAGTCGTGCCTTTTGCCAGATGTAGATTTCAGGCATGTTTCCAGACTCCCACTCGGTCGGTCATGTGGATTCCACACGGTAGTGTGGCGACAACGTGACTTATGCAGCTTCGGGTTTCGCAGGCAAATAAGGAAAGTTGGCTTCACTCCTATAAAAGGGAAGGCACGTCTAAACCCTAGGGGGGAGGCTTGATGGTTGGGACAGCAAGAATGTGCCCTAAAAAGCACCAGAGGCTCGTAACGGGGAGGAAGGAAGTGGCTTGAAGACCCGAATCGATGCTCCAACACCTTGAAGAGCAACCAAGACATCGTATTGGATCCAATAGGGCATATTATTTTTCTTTCTAATTCTATTTGGATTTTAATGTTTTATAAAAATATGTCTTGTGTTTGTTCTTCCTTATTCATAGAGTAGATACTTTGAATCTAGGATTATGGAGTAAATTGTGTAAGTTGGACATACTAGTTCAGATATCTATTCATTGCTTTTGAATTATATTTGCAATTTATGTTGTTTAGATCAATGAAAGTTTTGTCTTGATTCTATTTCTACCGTACATAGTCGATATAAGGGTTAAAAGCCTTTGTATCGAAATCTAAGAGAATCAAAGAGGAACCTTACGGTCATCCTCCCTCCTATAATCGTAGGAAGTAGATTGTGAAAGAGTAGGATATGAAATATGATCCACCTATTCATAGGGATCAATAGGACATCCTAGAACCCCATGAACCTATCCCAGTAGAAGGCTTAAAGTAGGAGACATCAACTCTAGAAGGGTTGTGGAACCCCAGTGATAGGGGGCTCCCAAAGATAGCAACCTCCTAAGCTCTGACGATCCGAAAGGAAAACTTGGCTAAGAATAGGTAGCTCTCGATAGAAGCAAAAGTTCATCGGGATTATACATGATGATCCTCCCGCAAGGTCATAACAAGAGATCCTAGGAGCATTAAATTTATAGAATGTTCAACAATGCACAAGTGAAACCGAAATCCTGGAATCCTTTAAGCAACTTTAAGCCCCTCTTTGCTTTCTCCAAGTGACACCGTATTTGAGTCAAGATCGCCATCGCCCCCACTTCTGACTTGCAAGAGATTTACTCCAAACAATCAACGTTCACTGGACATATGGTACTCGAATCACAGTCCCTGTGGGATCAATATATAAATTTATTACTTAACGATAATCGTGCACTTACGGGCATTGAGCGTGAGCACGAGTTTCAAGTCCTTGGCGATCTCGGCCAGAAATTTGGGGTCATGCTCGCGTGCATCACTGCCTCCTTGGGCAGTCGACTAGTGTTGATGGCAGTCGACTGGTTGTTCGCCGAGTCGACTGCTAAGCTGATTTCGGGTAAACAAGGTTTGTTTAGGCCACTTTCAGTCATCCCTAGATATCCTAACATCTAACCCTAGGATATGCCTTGGAAGGCATAGGAAGGGTGAAATATCATTAAAAATGATTATGAGAGGTTTTAGGGTGGAGTATCGAATTTTAAGGGGAGGTTAAAGTTCAAGTTTAAACTTTTACCCTTATTTTCGATGGTTTAAGTTTCCTATAGGCTCAGGAACTCTCCAATGACATTGTTGGTGCAATGGCCAAGGAGGAGTAAGCCTTTAGAGAGAGGTTATCCATAAAGGGATGATGGATGAGTATTCCTCAAAGAGGGACATGAAGGGTTTGGAAACCCTCATTGTGCTCACCAAAGAAAAAAAATTGGAGAAGTGAGGATTGTCTCTCATTTAGTGATATAAGACTTATCACTATGAAAAGTGAAGGCATCCTAGATGTTTTTGGACCAAGGGGGGAATGTAAGATCTCATTGGGATATGAGACATGAATACCTTTGGTAGTCTTTTAGATATATGTCAAAGGGGGATAAGTGAAGTTTAAGTTAGGTAAACCTTCACTATGCTTTGGCATTGGAAGAAGTTAAGTTTGGGCTTATTGGTTAGCCTAACTTAAAGGTGTTGTCAAATATCAAAAAAGGGAAGATTGTTGGTGCAATCGACCCAAGTCACAATTGACCAGACTCAAGTTGACTTGAATAGTATTTTGATGTTTGACAAAATGATTGATAATGTGATTGTCATAGAAAGTCCAAGAATGGTCTTGGCATTTGAGAAGTCCAAGTCATGAGCGCTTGGCAATGGAAAGTCCAAGTTTGGATACTTGGTATGGAAAGTCCAAGTCTTGGGTACTTGGCATGAAAATTCCAAGCATAGATCTTGCCAATGGTAAAGTCCAAGTCATGGGCACTTGGAAATTGGAAAGTCCAAGCATGAGTCTTGGAAATGAAAAGTCCAAGTCATGGGTATTTGGCAAGAAAAGTTCAAAGGTATAGTCTTGGTATCATAAGTCCAAGTGTGTCGTATTAGCGACATAAAGTCCAAGTAAACTTTGGCGGTGAAAGTCCAAGTATGGATGTTTGGCAATTGGGAAGTCTAAGGGTGTGATATTGACAGCGTAAAGTCCAAGCATGTAGTCTTGGCAGCATAAGTCCAATGTTTGGCAGCATAAAGTCCAAGTGTTTGTTTTGACAGCATAAGTCTAAATGTACCTTGGCAAGGTAGACTCGGTTAGCATGACAATAGCCAATGAAAGCACTTGAAATCTAGCATATGGATGAAAGAATCATGAAGGACTCAGAGGGATCGGATAGGCATGAGGCTGCTGGAGGTGGCTAAAAGGTTTAGGTCTAGGCTATGGGTGGTTATCAAGTATGTGAGGATCATACTTGGATTAAACCTCATATTTGAGGTTTACCAATCGACTGGGGACATGGACCAGTCGACTGGTCGAGTGTCTGACACTCGAAAGCCTAGTTGACTTAGAGCAGTCGACTGGGATTATGTCCCAGTTGACTGATCAGGTTGTCGACTAAGGCTCGACTGCTGATCTGTGACTCTGGTAGTTAATTGCTAGGGTTGAGCAGTCGACTGGTCCACATCAGTCAACTGCTATGGTAGAGCAATCGACTGGAATTAAGTGGTCATGGTATATAATGTTAAGCAGTCAACTGCTTTCCCATGGCAGTTGACTGGTGACTATGACAGTCGACTGATGGGCAACTTTCTGATGTGGATTAAGTCATCATGAGGTAACGACATTGAAGTCAATCGACTGATGGATAAAACCAATCGACTGGAAGGTGAAAATCAACCCGAGTTGCAGCTTTACAAGGAGCTCGAGAGGGAGGAAATGGAAGTCGATTCTAGAGGATTTGAATGGGAGTTGTCGTTGTGATTCCAGACCTTCAAGACATCCTAAAGCAACTAAAAGCTCAAGCATTCAAAAGCTCACTTGTGCAAAATGTTGTTTCTTTCATTTCATTTATATGCTTGTATTTGGTTTGTTTATTCTTATTGATGTAAGATTCTTGTACGAGATTTATCCACCTCCGACATGTTGTCCAGAAGGAGAAGATTTAGTAATGATGTACATCACTAGATCTCACTTGAGCTCGACCCATAGAATAGGAACCCTAGGTTCTGAACCACGTTATATCCTTGTGTTTGTGTGTGATTTTGTATTTGTTGTGCATTTCTATTTGTATTCCACTACGCACTAACATCGGCGTAGACAAACACATGAACGAACGACGAAATCGATGAATCGCTATTCACCATCCTCTAGCATGACCACATCGATCCCTACAACAAGTTCTCTCATGCTATGAATCGTATTGCGAACATTCAGTAAATGAATTTAAGATTCAATCAAATACATAATGAATGTACACTCAAATAGTGAATCTACTATTTATCCAATAAATAGTATAAACCATAAGACGATTGTCTTATAACACCTCTCAAATATAATACCTGTATCTTTTGATCTTGTTTGTTTTAGTGTTTCAGAATAAAAAAAAAAATTGTGAGCAACTATGAATACATATTCACAGTACTACCAACCCCATTAGCAGGATAGGTATGATTCATAGTCCAACACATATATTCTTGATTATAGGGATTCATCCAGATTTCGTGTATAGGGAAGCACAACAACAGATTGTTTAGTCTTTCCTAGTATATCATAATCCATTGGATTTTAGGATAATCTGACGCCTATCTCGTCTTAGCTATTCCAGCAAGTTAAGCCAAATTTTTTAGGGGCATTTCAATACTTCAATGAAGAAATTCCTGCTCCCATTCAAATAAAATCCTCATTGAAAAAAACTAAAAGATCTTGTGTAGCAAATGACAACCTATAATCTCTAGTCTCATAATCGAGCTAAGGCATCAAGGAAGTATTTGGAGATACAAAGGGTCAAACTTGCATTATCTACCAGACAACTACAAGCACAAGATTCTATTCAATTTTCCTCGTAGATCATTTCTAATGGTATTATCGTGCTTGAGGAGATGGATTGTGAAATTTGTGATAAATTTATCTATGATTCTACTGCTCAATAAGACTACTCTAGTTCGTTATGTTGTCGTGATGAAGTTGTTGATATTATGGATTCTGATGATGATGAAGCATACAAAAATGAAATTATTGTTGTTGGAAATTATGATGATGTGAATGTTGCACGCAATATTCATGATGAGAGTGTAAAAATTGCAAATATTAAGGATGATAATGTTGGTGAGTGTAGAAATTTCTACCTCCCTTGCCTTATTTTCATTAGTTTTTTCTTTTCCCTATCATTTGTGCAACAAAGGTTGGAACCGTCAATCTAGCGGCCCCTACCGGTCCGCCCCTGGACCATCGTAAGGAATGTAAATCACGGTGGACCTTTGACCCTTAAAACTAGTAACCAGCGCATGGAGGAACGGACCTCGCTTTTGCGAAGGATTGACCCGTTGTCCATTTGTGCAACATTCTGTATGCGCTAGCCACTAGCCCCTTCCCTATCATTGATGAGAGTATTGGTTGATTTCATGATTGATTGTATTGTTCGAGATTGTCAAATTAAGTGTGTGTGTGGAGGGGAGGAGAGAGTGTTATGAGTGTACGAAACAGTGTGAGGTTCCGAAATAAAACACGGATAAGCCATGTTGGGAAAAAATCTATTGTAAATTCAAATATATATATATATATATATATATAATAAAATATTTTCATGGATGGTTTCTAAGATGCCTTGCATTAGTAGTGATAAAATATTTGAAGAGCTTGATTTATACTCATTTGGCTTTGTCACGTAGAATATTCTCATGGGTCAAGAGCTTTATGATGGAAACTTGCCAGGATGAAGTGGTGGATGAGGGCTAACCGGTGAAAATAAAGTTGGGATGGATGAGGAAGAGATTTCCCTTTACCTCAATGGTTGAAGATGGATGGATCTCTAGTGGTGAATGATGACGGATGGATGAAGAAAAGAATCCCTTTTACCTCAATGGATGAAAGTGGAAGGAAGATGACTGAAGGATGATGGAGAAGGTGGAGGCAGATGGAGTTGTGTTTGGTTGGATGGAGGAAGAAGAAGGATAGCATGGATGATGGCGAGGAGGAGGCATGAGTTGGTTGATTGCCTTGGGTCGGGATGGGTGAACCGTCTTTTCTTCATGTAAACCAACTCCAATGTAAGCTGCATCCAAAATGAATCATTCTCAATGGAGTTCACCCTTTCAAATTGTGAACTACCTTTGGATGATGAACCGGATCAAGATGAACCATTGATTTCTTTCTTTATGAACCTCTTCAACACTTGAATCAATCTCCAATTGAACCGGATTGAGGCTTGAACAGTTGCTGCTTCAAGTGAACTCCCTCCTAGTTGAACTAACTTTCAATTTTGAACCAATCTTCAATTGAATCAACCTCTCCTCGACCCTAATCTTGGATTCAGGGTTTAGAGTTCAATTGGTTTGATCTAAGCTTTACTTCCATGGTTCATCTCCA
Organism: Wurfbainia villosa; assembly: GCA_025175895.1. NCBI lineage: Eukaryota > Viridiplantae > Streptophyta > Magnoliopsida > Zingiberales > Zingiberaceae > Wurfbainia > Wurfbainia villosa. The sequence continues at coordinate 39,445,521 of CM046002.1, read as the reverse complement.
ATATCCTACGAGACCACATTCACATTTTTAAATATAATGTCCTAAATGTTGAAAGAAATGCATAGATCCAAACTTGTAAAATACGATATGAATCGACATTTAACTATATGAGAGGGTAGAACCATGAAATATAAAAACCAAAATGATGTATAAAAATGATTGTTATCACACACCTCGTGTCTTTTCCTACTTTAGTCACTCAAACAAAAAACTCAAATTGTGCATTTTCCACTTAAGTTCTCTCGTCTCTTGAAAGTTCTAATAATGCTTTTATTTCAAGACAAATCGTTGTAGCTTGGGAGGCGATTATCAATAAACCGTAAGTAACTGAATGCGACAATATCTTACTAAAAGTTGTGAAATATGAAACCATAACCAGGTCTCATTTCCATGAGGCAAAAAATGAGTTGCTGGTATCTCAAAAATTAACTTTCATACACAGTAGGCCTGCATAGGATGCAGATCTAAGATATTGACTGCCTGACTCAAAATTGAGATGGAGAGAGAAAAAAATGATAAAATGTTCCAACAATTGTTCTATTTTAGAAACTCCCAGAAAAAACTTGGGAAAACCATACTTTTCATCTCTCAAAGAAACGGAGTTCCACCATGGCCTCTTGGCGTCTGGGTGAATACCAAGCAGTGGCCTTTGCTGAACCAAGAACCTTCAAAGCCCAATCGATTGCAAATACTGATTCCTCTACTTGAGCAACTTTGTTTCCTTCACTTGGAGTAAACAGAATTCTGGAATCTACTCGAAAACTGAAAGGCCCAATTATCTATGAAGTAGAAACTGAAATTAGACAATTGTTCTATGCTCTCAAAAGTAGTCGATCTCTACCATTAATTGATAAAGGGGCACAAAAGTCAAGATGTTAGGAGAGGTAAGATATTGGCACAATGTAGTTGTGACAGGAAGAAACAGCACGTTTGTCTGACAAGGAACTTGCATTGTGTTCTGACACAATCACCAAGGAGCATATATCCACTGGAAATGAAAATACCCAAAGAAAATCTAATATAAAAATTTTCTGCAAAAGGAGTCCCAACCAACCAAACAAAAGAATGAAGCAATCAGAAATATGTGGGGAAAAAACCTGTTATAGATGCACATTTCAAAGGCAAAATAGAATGCCTAATTGTTTCCATTGCTACACTTGGGAGATCAGTATCTTATATAGATGTAATTTATTAAGGATACTACTGAATATGGCCATGGGGTATTCGGTATTCACGTCATATTCCCTACATTCATTTAACAAGGGATGTGAAGATTCAAGTTGTTACTAATTATGATTTTCCAGGATGGACAAAAGCCCAATCTTCAGACCCAATGGATGTTAAGCTCTCTGAAACTAAATCAAATCCAGATAGATCAAGCTAGGTCTCTTTTAATTTTGGACCTAGTCCATATATTTCAAAATCGTATCATTTCTGTTTTTATCTTCTAACAAAAAACTGGTGGGATTTATATGAGAGCAATTCATGGTTGTTATTATCACCAAGCTTTGTTTGTACCAAATATTTGAGTTAACTACATCAAATCTTATTCTTCTCTTGAGCTCTATGCAAATAATTCCACTAACAATATTGAAAATACATAAATCATCTTTTATTATATTGACTAATATTTTATTTACTCTCCCTCTACCCTTTGCACCTTCGACGATAATAAATTCACTTTTCTAACAATAGAACTTTTGCTCACCTTTGAACATGTTTATCTCATGTCAAGCTATTTTCTCATTTTATTATTCATTGGAGCTACATTGCTCTCAAATTTTAATGTCTTTATTTTATCCATTCTAATAACTCCTCGCATTTTTCTTAGTATTCTCATCTTTGCTAAATTACATTTTGTATCCATTGTTCCCCAAAATCACAACACTCTAATTAAGTATAATTATGTCATAAGATTTTCATCTTATCAATAACTGCAATTTAATATAGCACCGATAGATAATAAAATGAGAACAAACAGGTAGTATAGGCATTCAAACAACCAAGAATTTTAATCTTTTAAAAATGAATGTATGAGGATAAAGACAGGCAAAGAAAACATTCCTTATAATAATTAAAGCAAAAAAAAAAAATATTATTGATAGCAATGCATCCTTGTATAGTAAACAAAGAACGACAACAACAACAACAAAACCTTATCCCGCAAGGTGGGATCGGCTATGTGGATCCTTCTACACTATTGGATTTTATCCCCTACTATATCATTGCTAACCAAGTCTTATTCGGTCTTCCTCTTCCTCGTTTGATGTGTATATTTAACATCGTTTCACATCGCCTAACTGGAGCATTTATTGACCGTCTAAGTACATGTTTGTACCATCTTAAACGTGTCTCTCGGAGCTTTCCTTCAATAGATGCAACATCAACTTTTTCTCTAATGCTCTCATTTCTTATTCTGTCCATCCTCGTATGTCTGCACATCTACCTTAACATCCTCATCTCTGCAACTCTCATCTTTTGCTCATGTGCTCGAGTTGTAGCCCAACATTCAGCTATATATAACATAGCAAGTTTAATCGTCGTTTTGTAGAACTTCCCTATAAATTTTAAAGGCATTTTATGATCACATAAAACATCTGACGCTTTTCTCCATTTCAACCATCCTGCTTGTATTCTATGTAAGACATCTCTCTCAATCCCTCCATCATATTGCAAAAATGATCCTAAATATTTAAAGATCTCGATTCCAGACAACTCATCATCTTCTATCTTAACACTTGTCTCATTATGTCTAATATTGCTAAACTTAAATTTCATATATTTTGTCTTTACTCTACTAAGCCTAAAACCTTTCCCTTCTAGTATTTCCCGCCAAGATTTTAGTTTTAGCATTTACTCCTTGTATAATAAACAGTTGCAGGATATTCGAGTAGTCAACGGCAATGTGGTTTGTTTGTTGTGATAAAACTTGTGTTGAATATCTTCGAATGAAATAAAATCGTCAATCCTTTTATGTATATTTTCCCCCAGGGGAGAACCACCCTTCTAAGTTCTGTATCTACTTACAAGTTCAGTTTTACCGATAGGATGAATCATGAAGATACTCTTCCAACCTACATTAACCAAGGCATCGACAATGATGTAGGAATGTATACTGAAAAGTTTATCTTTTGTATGAACATCTTTATTTTGAAATAAGAATCACATGATCATTATTTGCATATTTTTATGGTTATGCAATATTGTCTAATACTTTACATCAGAGATAAATACTGGTGTCACAGAGAGATATGTTATCGCCCTCAAAAGTATAAGTAAAGGCTCACAACCGAGATGACTTCGACAAACCATCGAAATGGTCAGTAGTGTGATTCGCATCGGTTTGTCTTCGACCATAGAATCACACTAGTGCACTTTGTGTATCGAAAGGTAACCGATTAGAGGTGATTCGATTTATCGTTGACTACATAATCGACCGACCTCAGATATTATTTAGTACATGCTCTTAATCCCGATATAATAACTGCACATATACTTAGACTCATCTCTTCGATTTACCAACGGGCTAGATTTATAGATTAAATCGATAGGCTTGTAAGTTGGGAGACGATATTATTTATACGGTGTGTCGCTGATTATGTAAGGAAACCGTCCTATATATTAGGACGATGATGTCCCTCGAGGAGCTCATAAGGTTTATCATGTAAACCCCGCAAGTGGACTCGTCCGCATGATAAAAAGGTCGAGTGGTAACTCAAGGAGTTAGATGTCGATTAATTAACGGTCGAAATTAATTAATCGACGGACATTCGAGATCTTAAACACGGGGAGAAAATGTACAAATAATATATGGAGCCCATATTATCATATGGGGGTTGGTGAGGTAGATCAATGATGAACCTTTAGTGGATTGGATCATCATTAGTGGATCGGACTTTATGTGGGCTTAATCCATGGGTGGCCAAGACCCAACTCCTCCTCATGGTCCCTAATGTAGTCTATTAACACCTCATGATGCTTAAATCCAATGGATAGAAACAAAACTCTAAGATCCATTGGTAGAGATTAAATCTCTAAGATCCGACAGTTGAGATTAAATCTCTAGATCCGACGACGAGCTAAAATCCTACAATTAGTGGGAGAGCTTCCGAGGCAAATTCCCTTCAATTGGTATAAGAGCCAAGGTTTCCGGTTTTGTGTGTTTAGGATTCAGTTAATTTTTATGCACTTTTTCATATATTATATATGCCGGATAATAGTAGGATATGCGTAGTTTAACTCTTTGGTTGCAGGCATAAGATCCGACTATTATGGCCATATGTGTGTATGTGATTGTATGTGTAAATATTTATTTTGTTGAATCCTCGGGGTTGACGAGGCTAGTATTTAGTTTTTGGTAAATTAAATACAGCATTGTTTAGCCACTCTTTATTTTATTTTACTTTCGATCTAGATTTCATGTACACTCCCTCGTGGAGTATAGGATCGATGGATGTAAATTAAAATAGGTTTTAGTCTCAGCTCGGATCTCCGGATGCTTGTACATGGCGTAGGAGGAGCGGACGAGAAGGCGTTGCAACGGGAGACATATTGAAGACAAAAGTCATAATAGTTGGAAAATAATTTATTTTTCATATTTATTGCTTATTGTTTGATATGCATGTCGTAGCCTAGAAAATTCCTCATTTTCAAATTACTAAGTGGGAGAGGGATATTTTTATAAATTCCCATGACCTCCATTACGATTTGACATGTGATGCAAACAAACTTGCGCATCGGCTCTGAGTGCCTTCCTCCCCATCGGATGAGTTTGTTTGCGGATCACAAGGTTGAATATAGTTATAGGAAATTATTAAGGAGCGTATGTACTTGCCTATCGTAAGGCACATAACCCGAGATAATTACCTTGGTACCGAGTAATGGTGAACACTTAGATACAAATATAAGTATTATCCCCATCGGAGTCACTGCTTTTATTTGTAGGGCCAAAGAGGAACCAATTATTAATTTTACTTGTCAAAAAGTTAGGTTGACAAGATAGTAAAATTAATGGGTAAAACCTCCTCTTACAAATGTAGAATTCGTATACGTCCATACTATCGTGGCATACGATATTCTCGGTGTTTTGAGGTGTTGGTTGATTTTAAAATTTTATTGTTTGAGGAATCAATAATTTTTTGAAATCTAATGTTTTGATTTATGTGATTCTTAGGTTTTCTTTCAAAATGACTTTCAACCCACTTGCTGTGATGCTGAAAGAGAACAAACTTACTGGACCCAAATATGTAGATTGGAAGAGGAATCTAGACATTGTCTTGACTGCTGAGGAATACAAATATGTACTCCTCGAAGAGTGTCCTCCCAAGCCTGCAGATGATTCTGGGGAGAAGGAGAGAGAGAGCTATAGGAAGTGGATCAAGGCCGATGAGATGACACGGTATTACATTTTAGCATCTATGTCAAATGTACTCCAACATCAGCATCAAGTCATGTCCACTGCCTATGATATGATGCTCAATCTCAAGGAGCTTTTCGGACACCAGAATCGGGCTGCGAGGCAAGAGGCCATGAGAAACTTGATGACGACCACCATGATCGAGGGAACACCTGTGAGGAATCATGTTCTCAAGATGATGGCTCATTTGAATGAGCTGGAGGTCCTAGGAGCTGAGATCGATGGGGAAACCCAAGTCGATATCATACTCCAGTCTCTACCTAGGAGTTTTGAGCAGTTTCGCCTCAACTACAACATGAACAAGAGGTTGTATTCGTTGGCAAAACTTCTGACAGAACTCCAGGCGGCAGAAGGACTATTTCGTCAGAGCGCCAGCGTAGCGCCGTAGTGAGTATGTTCTACTTGGCCGAAAGGCAAGAAGAAGAAGAAACAAACCGGGGCGAAGGCGGTGGGAGGTACTCAGGGAGGAGTGAAGAAGCCGAAAGGCAAGTGCTTCACTTGTAAATAGACTGGACACTGGAAGAAGGACTGCCCCAACCGCAAGAACAAAGGTATATCTTTTGGTCTAGTCGTTGAAACATGTTTAGCGGTGTTATCTATCGGCACCTGGTGTGTAGATACAGGAGCCACTGATCATGTCTGCAATACTTTGCAGAGTTCCAGGAAACCAGACGACTGGCTGAGGGGGAGATTACCGTGTACTTGGGCGATGCCACGAAGGTGACGGCTATTGCAGTGGAAGATGTTCATTTATCTTTTGAGAAAAATAAACTTTTGGTTCTTAAGAATTGTCTTTATGTACCCTTATTTAGAAAGAATTTAATTTCGATTTCTAAATTGTTTATGGATGGATATTCTATTTCTTTTAATGACAGAGTTGTTATAAGAAGGAATAGGGGCATTATCTGTTCGGGTGCATTGATAGGAAATTTGTACACACTTGAACCAAAACCTCCCACGATGTAAATTGAAGTTAATAATCCATCTTCTAATTCCAATAAGCGAAAAGAACCTTCGAAGATGAACCAAACATATCTTTGGCATCTTAGGCTTGGTCACATTAACCTAAGCAGAATTCAAAGGTTGATAGCTGATGGACCTTTGAGTTCATTAGTGGTGGAGGATCTCCCAACCTGTGAATCTTGCTTGGAGGGTAAGATGACCAAAAGGCCTTTTAAAGCCAAGGGGTATAGAGCAAAAGATGTGTTAGAATTGATTCATTCTGATTTGTGTGGTCCTATGTCTATCCAGGCTAGAGGTGGTTTTGAGTATTTCGTCTCTTTTATAGACGATTACTCAAGATATGGATACATTTACCTGATGCGCCGCAAGTCTGAATGCTTTGACAAGTTCAAAGAATTCAAGGCTGATGTGGAGAAACGTCAAAGTAAAAGTATCAAGACACTACGATCTGATCGTGGTGGTGAGTACCTCTTGGGAGAGTTTAGGAATTACTTATCAGAGGCTGGGATTCAATCCCAATTGACTGCACTTGGCACACCCCAGCAGAACGGTGTAGCAGAGCGAAGGAATAGGACTCTTATGGAGATGGTTAGATCGATGATGAGTTATTCTGATTTGCCAGATTCGTTCTGGGGATGTGCTCTAGATACGGTGGTGTACATTCTGAACTTGGTACCATCTAAATCAGTGCCTTCTACTCCCACAGAGTTGTGGACTGGGCGAAAGCCTAGTCTAAAACATATTCGGATATGGGGGAGTCCAGCACATGTGCTGAAGGCAGATACTGGTAAGTTGGAACCTCGTACAGAAGTACGTTTGTTTGTTGGCTATCCCAGGGGAACGAAGGGTGGATTGTTTTATAGTCCTAGAGATCAGAGGGTGATCGTTAGCACGAACGCCAAATTTCTAGAGGAAGACTATGTGATGAGCTACAAGTCCAAGAGTAAAATTGTTCTGGAGGAGTTAAAAGGGGAAGTCACTTCTTTAGTACCACCGGTACAAGAGGATATACCACATGTGACTGCACCGCGTGTCACAGAGGATACACAGATGATACCTCGTCGTAGTGGGAGGGTTGTGAGACAGCCTGATAGATTCATGTTCTTGGGAGAATCTTCTGATTTGGTCTCAAGTAACATAAACCGACTGACATACGAGACGAGGCAATCCAAGATAAAGATACAGTATCTTGGTAAAGTGCAATGAATGCTGAGATTGAATCTATGGATTCAAATCAGGTCTGGGAGCTAGTAGAACCACCCGATGGTGTAAAAACCATTGGATGCAAATGGATCTACAAGAGAAAGAGAGGAATAGATGGGAAGGTTGAGACCTTCAAAGCGAGGCTTGTTGCGAAGGGGTATACTCAGAAAAAGGGTATCAATTATGAGGAGACCTTTTCGGCGGTAGCCATGCTTAAGTCTATCCGGATTCTCTTATGCATAGCAGCTCATATGGATTATGAGGTGTGGTAGATGGATGTCAAGATAGCTTTCCTTAATGGAAGTCTTGAGGAAAACATCTACATGAAGCAACCAGAGGGATTCATTGCTAAGGGCAAAGAGCATCTTGTATGTAAGCTTAATTGGTCCATTTATGGATTGAAACAAGCTTTGAGGTCTTGAAACATCCGCTTTGATGAGGTGATCCAGTCTTATGGATTTATTCAAAGTCCGGATGAGTCTTGTGTATACAAGAGAAGTGACGAAAACGTAGTGGTATTTCTTGTACTATACGTAGATGACATTTTGCTGATTGGCAACAATATCAAGGTGTTATCGGACATAAGGGTATGGTTGTCCAAACAGTTTGATATGAAAGACTTGAGAGAGGTGGGACACATCCTTGGGATCAAGGTTATAAGGGATCGCAGGAAAAGGATGTTGTGCTTATCTCAAGCTTCATACATAGACACGATTATGGAGCGTTTTAGCATGCAGAACTCCAAGAAGGGTTTTCTACCTTTCAGGCATGGAGTTCCTTTATCTAAGGAGATGTGTCCTAGATCATCTGAGGAGATAGAGGAGATGAAGGCGGTTCCTTATGCTTGGCGATAGGAAGCCTCATGTATCGATACTCTGTATGAGACCGGATATCTGCTTTATCGTGGGCATGGTCGTGAATATCGAGTAATCCAGATGTGAACATTGGGTGCGGTAAAACATATATTGAAGTACCTGAGAAGGACTAGGGATTATATCTTTGGTTTACTGCACACTAATTACTCCTGTGGGTTACACGGATTCCGACTTCGATCGATAGGGATAATGAAGTCTACCGATTTTTGTATTTACTTTGGGAGGTGGAGCCATTGTATGGAGGAGTGTCAGCCGAAGTGCGTGGCGGACTCCACCGTGGAAGCCGAGTATGTGGCGATCTACGGCGGCGAAAGAAGTTGTATGGCTCGGGAACTTCTTGATGGACTTGGATGTGATTCACAAAACTATCACAATTTATTGTGATAATAGTGGTGCAGTTGCAAACTCGAAGGAACCACGAGCCCATAAGGCTAGTAAACACATAGAGCGCAAGTACCACCTGATACGAGAAATCGTAAAAAGACGAGAAGTTGTTGTGGCCAAGATTGTATCAGAGGATAACCTGGCAGATCCTTTCACTAAGGCCCTTCCGGCGAGAGCTTTTGATAAGCATGTGGAGGGAATGGGGATCAGATGTATGACACTTTGAGGATAGCATAGTCTTTTAGTATAAGTGGGAGATTGTAGGGATGTATACTGAAAAGTCTATCTTTTGTATGAACATCTTTATTTTGAAATAAGAATCACATGATCATTGTTTGCATATTTTTATGGTTATGCAATATTGTCTAATACTTTACATTGTAGATAACATAGTGTGTGGTGTCACACAGGAGATATGTTATAGTAAAGGCTCACAACCGAGATGACTTTGACAAACCATCGAATGGTTGTAGTGTGATTTCGCATTGGTTTGTCTTGACCATGAATCACACTAGTGCACTTTCAATGTATTCGAGCGAACTGACAGAGGTGATTCGATTTATTCACGACTACATAATCGAATCGGACCTCAGATATTATTTAGTACATGCTCTTAATCCCGATATAATAACAGGCACATATACTTAGTACTCATCTCTTTGATTTACCAATGGGCGAGATTTATAGATTAAATCGATAGGCTCAGTAAGTTGGGAGATGATATTATTTATATGGTGTGTCGTTGATTATAGGAGGAAACCGTGTCATGTATATTAGGATGATGATGTCCCCTTGAGGAGCTCATAAGGTTCATCATGTAAACCTTGCAGGTGGACTTGGTCCGGCATGATGAAAAAGTTGAGTGGTACTACTCAAGGAGTTAGATGTTGATTAATTAATGGTCAGTAAATTAATTAATCGACGGACATTCGAGATCTTAAACACGGGGAGAAAATGTACAAATAATATATGGAGCCCATATTATCATATGGGGGTTGGTGAGGTAGATCAATGATGAATCTTTAGTGGATTGGATCATCATTAGTGGATCGGACTTTATGTAGGCTTGATCCATGGGTGGCCAAGACCCAACTCCTCCTCATGGTCCCTAATGTAGCCTATTAACACCTCATGATGCTTAAATCCAATGGATAGAAACAAAACTCTAAGATCCATTGGTAGAGATTAAATCTCTAAGATCCGACGGTTGAGATTAAATCTCTAGATCCGACGGTTGAGATTAAATCCCGAGAACCAATGGAAGAGATTAATTCATGACTTATCCCTAACTCTATAAAAGGAGAGCATGGGGAGTTGGCGTGAAAAACATTGAAGGAGAGCTAGGGTTTGGGCGGCAAGAAGGAATCCTAGTTGAGATAGGATTAGGATTAGGGTTTGGAGGCAAGGGTGGCACCAAATAAGAAAGGTATTCTTCTCTTTTTCTTCCTCTTTTAGCTAACGTCCAGCACCTCTCCAGCCTCTTTTCCAGCCTTGGCCGGTGCCCAAAAGCCCCCTTCTCCTTCTCCTTCTCCTTAGGTGGTGGAAACAAGATATAGGGCTTCCCTTGGTGTCTTGGTTGTTTTCCACCATCTTCTCCTTCACCTAGTTGGCCGGCAGCAAGGATAGTTTTAGTTCCTTGTTGGTTGTTTCTAGTGAGGAGAAAAACCTTGTTTCTATTCTTCCTCTTGCTTTGGAAGAGCAAGGAAGGAAGATTTGTGATCTAGGAACTTCGACTTTTGGTGGATCGTCGCCCACACGACGTCCAAAAGGAGGAAGGTCATACATTAGAAGATCGAGAGGTATACCTATTCTACTTTCTTCTTTTGTTTGTTGCTTGTTTTTGTTTTTCAATTATAAGCATGTTATAAATCTGTAAATGACTAAATAAACCTTGGATCCCGAGCATAAACACAAAAACCGGCGATCCGGATATCGTCTATTCCGCGGCTACTCGTAGAATAGAGGATGGTCGCTTGAACAACTAGTTTGTTCAAGTGACCTCTCTAAACGAATAGCACGACGATGACTTGGTGGTTTGGGCAATCCCTTTTGTCTAGGATTAAATTTTTTTTAATCCGGGGACATCGAAGGAATCGCCATGGTCAAGCTACCAAGGTGAAGTGGGAAGCGAAGTTTCCCCTCATGGACTCGATAAGCAAAACCCTTCAAATGATACAATGTAAAGGCTAATTCAAATATATCATTGTGCCTGTAAGTAACCTTTCTGAAAAACTAAAATATACATTATAAATATGATTAATCCAAAACTGTGCCCACACTGTTTCATGTTTCTGTAATTGTGGGACTGTAACTACCATGCATAATCCTTAGGTATCTTTATGCAGCTCCATGAAAATTGCATTACCTGTTGTTGCAGAGACAGTGTCAGCTCAGGACAAACAGCACAAAGTTGTTCTAGGTTCAGTTCTTTTGAGTTATATAAATTCTGGGCCAAACCTGCAACACCACTTAAAAATGATGAACCTGAGGGAAAATGTATCTGGGCGTTTAACCTTGTTAGATCAAGAAAAGGCCTCTGAAAATTTCCATATTGAACTGAAGTAGAAATAGATGCAAAAAAGTCAGCAAAGGCTGCCAAATTATTTCTTTGGGCATATATCCTGAAGGCATTGGATCCCCGCAAGTGTAACCGTTCTTCATCACTGAACCGTGCAGAGCAATCTCCCAAAGATACACTAGCTACAGTCCCTATAGAAGATATAATCCAAGAATTCATAAATAGCAGTCTTGTTCGAATTATAGTCAAAGCCAAACTAGGTAATAAGTAGAATGAACAACTAATAGAAAAACAAATAGAACAACCTTATAAATTAAAAATGAATTATGATGAACTGAGATCTTCTATGCTACACAATTCCAAGCAACTAGCGGAAATTAGCCTGTCAGTTTAAGCAAGTTATTTGAAAAATTAAGACAAAAAAATAGTATCTTACTAGACATAAAGCATTCTATGATTAGACTGGGACTTCCATACTTTCAAATCAGTTACAATTAGAACAAACAACTAATAGAAACTAGTCAAAACACTAGAAAAAGTAGACAGAAAAATAGTAAATCTCCAAAATTTATGCAACTTTAACAGCACAGAGAAATTCAAAACCTTAAGAACTATCAAGGCTACATAAGTAAGCATCTAATAAATGTTATTTAGCTGCCTACTTGCTTATTTCTGCTTAACATTTAACCAAAATTAGTTGTTCTACAGAGCAGATAAGAGCGGAATCGAAGTTTAAACTCGTGCCGAGCAAAGCATATAAGATTCAAAGAGGAACATGAACTTAATTCAATTCAGTGTGCATCAAAATATGCCGCTATTTGCTGCATGATTGACTGTTCTACAATTTCACACTAAGAAAAAAAATATTTACTAACTAGAGGCAGCAGATACTGCGGAGTTAATGTAGATATGAACCACAGGAATTTAGATTGTTTTTCATACTAGAAACACCAATGCATGGTCTAAAATTTGGAATCATGTCGAAATTTCAGTAGGGGGTCGGAATAATTCAGTTTCGGTATATTTTTATTTTTTAAATATTAGTGTACAATAATTAAAAATTATTTTTACTAATTGTTTATTGTTATAAATGCTCAATATTGATTTTATTTCAAGTGTTGATCACTAAGTTCATATTTTGATATTTTCTCCTGAGATGTTGGATATCTATCACATTTTACAAAAGCTATATATTGAATTGAAATTAATTGAAGATACAAATATAAAATTTTAAATTCAAATATACAACAACAATAATCAAACCTTATCCCACTAGATGGGATCGACTATATAGATCCTTCTATGTCATTGTGCTCTATCCCCTACTATATCATCATCTATACTTAAATAAATTTTATCTTGTTTTATTGTTGCTAACCAAGTCTTTTTTGGTCTTCTTCGTTTGATATGTATATTTGTCATTGTTTCACATCGCCTAACTGGAGTATTTATTGGTCATCCAAGCATATGTCCAGACCACCTTAAACATGTCTCTCGGAGTTTTCCTTCAATAGATGTCACTTAAAATTTCTCTCTAATGCACTCATTTCTTATTCTGTCCATTCTCGTATATCCGCACATCCACCATAATATCCTCATCTCTGCAACTCTCATCTTTTGCTCATGTGTTTGAGTCGTAGCCAAACATTCAGCGACTATAACATAGCAAGTCTAACCGTCGTTTTATAAAATTTCTCTTTCAATTTTAGAGGTACTTTACGATCACATAAAACATCCGACGCTTTCCTCCATTTCAACCATCCTGCTTGTATTCTATGTAAGACATCTCTTTCAATCCCTCCATCACCTTGCAAAAATGATCCTAAATATTTAAAGCTCTCAGTTTCAGACAACTTATCATCTCCTATCTTAACACTTGTCTCATTACATCTAATATTGCTAAACTTAAATTCCATATATTCTGTCTTTACTCTACTAAGCCTAAAACCATTCACTTCTAGTGTTTCCCACCAAGATTCTAGTTTAGCATTTACTCCTTCACGTGTCTCATCTACCAAAATAATATCATCCGCAAACAACATACACCACGGTACTATGTCTTGAATATGTCCAGTGAGTTCGTCCATGATTAGTGTAAAAAAATAGGAACTTAGAGCTAATCCTTGATGTAACCCTATCTTTATCGGAAATATTTCAGTTAATCCGCCTGAAGTCTTCACTCTGGTCGTTACTTCCTCATACATATCCTTAATTAGTCTACTATATGTTACACTAACACATCTCTTTTCTAGAATTCTCCATATAATTTTAAATTCAAATATGTTTTTAATTTTTTACATTAACTTATTTATATTTTTTATTTATTTAAAAACAATAACAAAAAAATAAATTTATATTTTAAATTATATTAAGTATCAATTTAGTTAAATAATTTTTAATTTATATAATATATATTTACACAAGTTACCATTTATATATATAATTTATATTACAGTTCTAAAATTAAATTTATTTAAAATATTTAAAATCATATAATTTAAAAAAATTTAACAATAAAAAATTTTAAAATTGTTTACTACTTTTTAAAATTATATTTCAAAATTTTATAAATTTTTACAATTTTCAAAATTATTTTAGAAATTTAAAATTAATTTAAGATTTGATTGATTAGAATTTAGATAAATTATAAATACAAGTTTAAAACTTTAGACTAAACATTTTTTACTTCTTTATTTATTTTAACTTATTTAAATTTTTATTTAATATACAAAAATAATAAGAATATCAACTTATGTATTGTAATTATATTAATTGATATAATAAATTTACATAGTTACAGTTCATATATATTTTTTTTATAATATATAATTTAAATATAGCAGTTTATATATTTATATAAATAATTTATATTACAGTTATATAATCAAATTTATTTAAAATTTTTAAAATCATATCTTTTTTAAACCTTTTTAACATATTAAAAATTTTAAAACTATTTTAAAATCATTTAGAAAATTCTAAAATTATTTCAATATCTTTGAAATTTAAATTATTTTTTACAAAATTATGTTTTAACAAAATAAAAATAATTTAAGGGTTGATTAATTCAAATTGTAAATAAAAATTTAATATTTTTATTAAAATATTTTTTTGATTTTTTTACTTTATATATATATATATATATATTATAATGCGAGGCCAGCGTGGGGCGTAGCGACTACTCTGGCGACCTCACGGGAGCGATCGTCTTGGACGACCTCCGCGGGGCTCGCACGATTGCGAGCGGCCTCTGCAGGGGATGCAGTTGCAGGCGAAACAAAAGGGAACATAGGCACAATGAAATTTTAATCAAAAGTTACGTTAATAATTTCAATCAACTCCCAGATATAGTTTAGATAAAATAAATTAAACAAATCAAAATTTAATAAAATTACCCCATTAATCTAAAAATATTCTGTAAATTATTTTAAAATTTATTTTATTAATTTATATATTATGAATAATAATTTTATTATTATTATATTTTATTTTATTTTTTTAATCCTATCTAATTGAAATTAATTAAATTAATTTTTTTGGTGTCTTTTTTCTTTTTTTTTAATTTTCTTTTTTTAATATTTAAGTTAAAAATTTTATTTTTGATCTATGTATTTTATATTTAAAAATTATCGAAACTTATTGCCACAATACAATACAATATCCAAACTGTATTGTTTCGGTCATGGACCAAAATTTTGATACGGGTCGAGATTTTAAATCTTGATTAGTATATAATACTCCTATATATATTATAACGGATAAATCTATATCTGTTTTTAAAACTGTTATATTAATCTTCGCGTCAAGATTTCTTTATAAAGATGAAGCGCCATTGGTCGTTGAATGATCACAATTTTCTCAACAACCATCAACGATTACTAGCTGGTCAACCATCTCTCCAATTCTCCCCTCTCCTCCAAATTGCAGATATAAAAGTTTACATGTTCAAAGAGTCGCCACCACCTACCACCCACCGCCCAGGCAATCACTGCTGTTGATTTCTCTTAGCCAATTGTTCTTATTGCTTTGAGGTAAGTTTTAGAACAGTTTTGTAGGCCCTTTAATTTTCTCTATGATGAATAAAAGGAATCAATTCAATTCATTTGTCACACTCAAAAGGATGTGGATGAATGCAGAAATCCTATTCTCATGTGTTGTCAGCACACCGTGTCGATAGGGTATCTATGTTGATCCCATGCCAGAACCGTAAATATCACTAATTTTGGATGGCACGAATCAGCACCTCTAACTGTGCACCAATATATGATGTACTTGTCTAAAATTGAGAAATGAAGATTAATATGCTAAATCATAAGTCGGAGCTAAGGATACAATATACAAGATATTGACATACAATAACAAATGTTCTTAATGCTCAATTATTCACAATCATCCAATTGTCGGTCGACGCAATCATCAAAAATGTAGGTCATTGTTTCACCAACTCTTAACTATAAAAAGTGCAATAGGTATTTTCAAAAAGCAGATATACAAAATGCATTACATACTACACAAGATCTTTGTATTTACACTCTCTTCATAAAAAAGAAAGAAGAGAATCAGCCAGTAATAGTGATCTTGCAATACATAACATCTGCAAGTAACTACAGGAAATTGCTGATCATTGTCATTATTGCTACAGAGTAAGATAAGGACACAACATTATTGTCTGTTTTATGATGATTCTTGCAAATAGTGATGTCACAGCAAGGTTTTAAATGTCGAGCCGTACCGAAGTTTCGATCAGTGACTGGAACGATACGGTTTCGATATCGTATCGTGCGTGTTGATACTGTTTCGATAATATAAATTAATTAATAATTTATTTAATTAAATTTAAGGTTTAATTAAATTATATTATATATAAATTTTTAATTAATAATTTATTTAATTATAATTATATTATAATTTCTATATTAGTTAATTATATAAATTAAATTTTTAATTAATTCCAGCAATCGCGGATCGAGGATCGCGATCTCGATCCCGCGATCCCTAGTGCGGTGATCACGAACACGATCTTGAGCGTGCATGGTGATCGCGATCGCGATCCTGAGCGTTTTCGGAATCGCACGATCACGATAGGCATCCAGGCTCCCAACGCGATCATCGCTTGCTCTGCATCATCGCCGCCTCTGCCTCGTCGAGCCTTCGTCGTTGCTTCCAGGTAAGCTCCTTCCCTTCGTTATACTCTTCTTTCTTGTCTCCTCCACCTTCTATCGGTATGCGCATTTTATCGAAATCACGCGCATGTTTCGATTTCGGTCCCACGTCGGAACAAAATTTTTCGCCAATTTCATCCAGTACGGCTCGGCATTTAAAACCTTGGTCACAACTAAAAATTAAAGAGCTATTTTACATGACAAAAGTTTCAACATAAACAATGTTCTAGTTAGAAATAAAAATTCTCAGTATGAAAGGCATACATCTCTTTTACAAACACGCTACATGAATTTTTTAACTGAAGCAACAGATTTGTAATTTGATCAGACCACAACATTTTTCTCATTTTCTATAAGTAACTTGATTGCTAATACCTTTGTTACAGACTTACAGTAAAATGACAAGATCAAAATAACGATACAGGAGGAGTGAATAGCGTTATTTAAAAATTGAGTTGATAGTTCATTTTGAAATCAGAGTAAAACACAGTAGAAAATAAAATCATACAAAATAGAGAAAAGCAAAAGCTAAAAAATTTAACGTGGTTCGACTACCTTCTAGGGTGCGTATTCCACGGCCTATAATCCATCATGAGGATTAATCGAAAATCAAGCCACTATATTTCTCCTTTCCAAAGGACCTAAGGGTGTAAAAATCTTTTGCAGAGGAATATACAATAAAATATAAAATATGAACAAGAATAAGGTAACAAATGAGATATACCAATCACCGAAGGTTGCCTTTGAAATGAACAGAAGAAGCACAACAACACAAAATGAAAACTTAGAAAACTTTCTAGAAGAGCACTTGATGTTTCGATGTTTTAATGATTTTAGATGCTGCTGTCGTCCTCTTTTTTTATAGACTTGTTCTGATCACCCAAAAGCGCCCCCCCCCCCCCTCGCCATCAATCCAATCTGAGTAACCT
The DNA here is from genome assembly GCA_025175895.1 of Wurfbainia villosa. Lineage (NCBI taxonomy): Eukaryota > Viridiplantae > Streptophyta > Magnoliopsida > Zingiberales > Zingiberaceae > Wurfbainia > Wurfbainia villosa. The sequence continues at coordinate 39,428,071 of CM046002.1, read as the reverse complement.
AGTTCATATCCGAACTTCAATCACCCAAACGCCTTCTGAGCGCTCGAATGCTAACATCGCAAAATCCCATGGACACCCAATCTACAATTTTTGGGATAAGTTTTTCCGGATTGTCATATCATCACTTATCTGGTATCGATCTAGATCTAAACTGCAAGCACTTAGATTCCATCCGAGTGCCTAAAAATCTAGGCATCTAAATCCAATTAGAGCACCTGGGTCACTCTGACCCAATATCCAAGTTGACTTTCCGTATCACAGAATTAATGCACAAACATTTCTAGTATTAAAGTAACTCAGTTGCTTCTCCCTTAATTTACGTCAGAGTTACGTGTAACTCAAAAGTCTACCCTTGTCTTAGAGTTAGTGGCATTCCTTTATTATCTTCAGAAACAAAAAGTCTCTCTTCTGAACTTACCTTGTCTAGCAACTCCAAGGCTTACCTTGTCCAAATGTGGATCTCCCACATCCATCTAAACCTTGTCGCCTGATCCCACCAATTCTTCCTCGGTCACTTGACCTTTTGCCAGAATATTTGTCTCACAAATACTTCACTTACCTGTCCCACTAGGTCTTCTTTGATCACCTGACTATCTTGCTAAAATCTATCGCCTAGGCACTTCTAAACTTCACCTGTCAAATTCTTGTACCTGCACACTTGACATAATATGTTATATCACAAAACATCCTAACTTTAATCCTTGTGTCATATATCAAAATACAGGTTCGATCTTGTGATGCCCCAGCACCAACACAAAACACTTTGACTATGTTTGTTATATGAAGGTTTTCAAAACCAGAAAGGATTAATCACTAACTAATGAAGTTTGTATTTAAGTGAAAAGAAGCAAAACTGGAGCAGAGAGCAGAATCATAACTCTTGAACCTTGATGACTGTTTTTCCAAGTAGGAAAAACAAGTCAAGCATAGCAGTGGACATGATGATTGTGAGTTGGGTTCTAGACCAATAATCCCTCCAAAGCTTAAAAACAAGGTTATATCCACAGTTTTCCAGTCTCATCATTGCCGCTTTAGTTGACTTGTGAGGAAGGAAGTCTGCACAAAGGGAAGAGAACAAGAATATAGGTTTTTTCCCTCAGACTTTGAATGTGCAAAAGTTCAACTCTTAATACTTCATTGGGTGTTGTTAGCAGTTTAGCATTCTTCAGTCTGAATACAAGTATAAATTTTTATGCCAACTAAGCATTTCACAATCATAATCATTAAGGGAATGTAATTATAATAATATTTTTAAGGATCTATGTTTCTCGTTATTTGGAATGCGAGAAGGCATTGACAGACAATAGACAGTAGCATATTGATGTTTCCTTTAACTAGCATGACTAACAATTATGACAGTAACATCGGTAGAGACTTCAAAGACAACATAGAAAAGAAGGGAAAAAAGTCTACAACAGTTCATCTATTCTTGATATGACAACAAAGAACTCAGAAAAATGGAAAAAAAGGAAATATATAGATAAAGTGGGAGTGGTGTTTCTAGAGAAGATACGACAACAACAACAACAAAGTCTTATCCCACTATGTGGGATCGGCTATATGGATCCTTCTACGTCATTGAACTCTATCCCCTATTATATCATCATTTATATTTAAATAAATTTTATCTTATTTTATTATTGCTAACTAAGTCTTTTTTGGTCTTCCTCATCCTCATTTGATGTGTATATTTGGCATCGTTTCACATCGTCTAACTGGAGCATTTATTAGCCGTCCAAGTACATATCCTATCACCTTAAACGTATCTCTCGGAGCTTTCCTTCAATAGATGCAACACCAACTTTTTCTCTAATTTTCTCATTTTTTATTCTATTCATCCTCGCATGTTCGCACATCCACCTTAACATCCTCATCTCTACAACTCTCATCTTTTGCTCATGTGCTCGAGTCGTAGCCCAATATTCAGCTCCATATAACATAGCAGGTCTAATCACCATTTTGTAGAACTTCCCTTTAAGTTTTAGAGGCACTTTACGATCACATAAAACACCCGACACTTTCCTCCATTTTAACCATCCTGCTTGTATTCTATGTAAGAAATTTCTCTCAATCCCTCCATCATCTTGCAAAAATAATCCCAAATATTTAAAACTCTCAGTTCCAGACAACTCGTCATCTCCTATCTTAACACTTGTCTCATTACGTCTAATATTGTTAAATTTAAATTCCATATATTCTGTCTTTACTCTACTAAGCTTAAAACTTTTCTTCTAGTGTTTCCCGCCAAGATTCTAGTTTAACATTTACTCCTTCACGTGTCTCATCTACTAAAACAATATCATCTGCAAACAACATACACCACAGTACTGTGTCTTGAATTTGTCCAGTGAGTTCGTCCATGATTAGTGTAAAAAGATAAGGACTTAAAGCTGATCTTTGATGTAACCCTATCTTTATTGGAAATGCTTCAGTTAATCCACCTGAAGTCTTCACTTTGGTCGTTCCTCATACATATTCTTAATTAGTTCAATATATGTTACACTAACACCTCTTTTTTCTAAAATTCTCCATATTATTTCTCTTGGAACCCTATTATAAGTTTTTTCTAAATCAATGAATACCATGTGTAGATCCTGTTTTTGCTCTCTATACTTTTCAATTAGTTATCTAAGAAGATGTATAGCTTTTATTGTCGACTTTCCTGGCATAAATCCAAATCGATTTTCGAGAACCATGGTCTCCTTCCTTAATCTTTTTTCTATTACTCTTTCCCAAAGTTTCATGGTATGACTCATTAGTTTAATACCCCTATAGTTTTCACAAGTTTGTATGTCTCCCTTATTCTTATATAAGAGAATTAGGATACTTATCCTCCATTAATCAGGCATCCTTTTTGTTTTCAATATCATATTAAATAATTTTGTAAGTCATTCAATACCTTATTTTCCTAGACATTTCCATACCTCTATCGAAATATCATTTGGTCCAACGACTTTTCCATTTTGCATTCCATTTAAAGCTTGTTGTATTTCTGAAATTTGAATTCTACGATAAAAATTTAAATTTCTATACTCATTTGACCTACTTAAATTACCTAAATTAAGTTGGTCTCCTAAACCTTCATTAAAAAGTTGATGAAAATATCTCTTCCACCGCTCTTTTATTTTTTCATCATGTACTAGTACCTTATTGCATTCATCTTTAATACATCTTATTTGATTAAGATATTTTGTCTTCCTCTCTCTCACTTTAGTTATTCTATAAATGTCTCTTTCCCCTTCTTTTGTATCTAATTTTCGATATAACCGTTCAAAAGTTTCAAATTTTAGCTTCATTCATCCATTTTCTTAGCTTCTTTCTTGACTATTGTATATTTTTTCAAATTTTCCTCATTTTTACAAATATATAATTTCTTATATGTTGTTTGTTTTTCCTTAACTTTCTCTTGCACTTTTTCATTCCACCACCAAGATTCTTTACTTGGTGATGCATACCCCTTTGACTCACCGAGTACACTCTTGGCTACTATTTTCAATTTTGATACCATATTATCCCACATCGTATTAAGGTAACTGTATATTTCATCTAATACTTGTACTCCTACCTTCTCTTTGAATATATTTAGTTTCTCATCTTTTAACTTTCACCACTTAATTCTAGGAATCGTGTATATTTTCCTTCTATTAATATTATGTTTAAGGCGTATATTCAATACTACTAATCTATGTTGAGTAGTTAAACTTTCTCCAGGGATGACCTTACAATCTTTACAAATCTTTCTATCTCTCTTCCTAACTATAAGAAAGTCAATTTGTGATTTATTATTTCCACTTTTGAATGTGACCAAATGTTCTTCTCTTTTCTTAAAAAATGTATTAGTTAGTATAAGATCATATGCTATTGCAAAATCCAATATAGTTTTACCTTCTTTATTTCTTGTTCCAAACCTATAACTCCCATGCACCCTCTCATATTCAGCATTTTTCACTCCGACATGCCCATTTAAATCGCCTCCTATTAAAATCATCTCATTTGACGAAATATTTTATAATACTTCATCCAAATCCTCCCAAACCTTAATTTGGTATTTTCATCTAATCCTATTTGAGGTGCATATACACTAATTACGTTCATAGTTTCTTTCTCCACTACTATTTTGAGAGCTATAATTTTATCCCCCTTTCTAATTACTCCGACAACTTCATCCTTTAACAAACTATCAATAATAATACCTACTCCATTTCTTATTTTACTCTTTCCTGTATACTATAACTTAAAATCCGAGTTCTCTATCATCTTTGCCTTCTCACCTACCCATTTTGTCTCTTGTACACATACAATATTAATTTTTCTCCTAATCATCGTATCTACTATCTCCATTGTTTTACTAGTGAGGGTTCCTATGTTTCATGTACTAAATATTAGACTATTAGTTTTTCTATAATATTTGTTCTTACCCAACCTATTGTGTGAGAACTCTTGCTTATTTAACACTACACTCAAGTTCTCATGGAGATGTAGCGGTCCTTGCCGATACGTTGCAGTCGGACCCTGCAATGCGAACTCTAACATATTTTTCACTATACCCAAGTTCTGAAAATATAGCGGTCCTTACCGAAAAGTTACAATCGAACCCTGTAATGCGTTTCTTCCAGAGAATAACCTAGCATTAGCACAATAGTTTGATTGATTCATTCATTGAACATTTGCCTTAGTTTAACGCTAGCTAGCAACCTAACCCTCCTTTATCCAGGTTTGGGACCGGCCACGACAAGGTTAACTTATCATGGGCGGAGTTCGTTTCTAGAGAAGATAGAATATAAAATATATATAATTACGCAGATACAAATAAATGTTGTTTGAACAGATGATAAAATCATATTGTGTTTAGATGTAAAGAATATATAAAAAGATGATTACTAGATTATATACTTATAATAGACTGGAGTTGAAGCTCAGTGGTTTAATGGTAGACCAAAAAACTATATTCTAAAATGATACCAGAAATAACATTAAGGATATATGCAAACATAGAGTTACAAGAAATATCATTAAGGATATATGCAAACATAGAGTTCAACGGAAGGGTAACACAAATGTAAGACACCCCAAATAATTGGAACTAACAAAGAAGTACTTCCTCTTTTCTAAGGAAAAAAAAAATCTTAAGTCTTAAAACTTACCAATAACTCCTGATGAAGAAATATGAGGGTCAGATAGTAATACATCATAAGGCTGGACCATCTTTAATTTGCCATCTTTCTTTCTCCAAAAGAAAAAATTCTTCTTGAATGAAAGAGCAACCCTGGCACACAAACCAGGTAGAAGAGAAGATGGTATCCTAGTTGTTTCATCACCGCCAAAGTGTCTGGGTTTCCCACTATTATGCTGTAAGCAAAAATGATAGCTCAAATCGGACTCTGAGGAAACTGAAGCAAAATCAATTGCCATAGATAGTGGTACATCCCAATACGTTCCACTTCTATCAACAAAGAGTCCAGGCCAGGCTGTCTCAAGTGTTAGGTTATGCCCTTGAAGCTGCATAAATAAAGAAAACATGAGCATGTAAGATATTATTTTTAAACACACACACAAAAAAAAATTGTAAGTAAGAAAAATAGACAAATCAAACTACTAACAATAAAATCCTAGAGAAGTTTCTAGGTAGCTCAAAATACACTACAGATGTAAAAAAAGATTAATAAAGTAATGAGCAGGTGCACAGTACTTGCCTTTTGATTAAATACTACTTTCCCTCGGGTATTTTTTTGCACATTGTAAAATTCAACAAGAAAAGAAGAATCTTGAGTCAACATGAACTCGGTACCTAGGCCCCATGAGAATATTTGAGCAAAGTGCTTGAAGATGGTTTTAGACCATGGGATCTCTTTGAGATTATTTGATGAAATTTCTTTGATGAAAGGTAAAAAATTTTGTACATTTATCTGTTGTAAGATAGTTGCAGACCTGAAAAGTCATAGACGAATACTCCAAGGTTAGAGAAAATATATTATGAATGAGTTGACAAATCTGGAATTTAAAAATTGAATGGAAACAAAGGTAAAATATTACTAAAAATTTTACATGGAAAAATAAAAATTAGTACAAAAGAGAGGTCTTAGAAAACTACAATAAGCTAGTATAGACCAAGGGATACTAAAAGAAAAAAAAATATGCTACTGCTAAATGGATCTTTACACAGGCTGGACCAAGAACAAAATTCATAGTTTGGAACTTTTAATTGAATCATCATTTCATACCATTTTGTTATTTCCAACAAATTGGTAACATTTTAATACAAGACAATCAAATTAATCAGGGAAAATGTCTTATTTCAACTTTGAAGCTCAATGTCATTGAGTAGCTACAAAATGCTTATCTTATCTCTTTATTTTTCTCACGCAGATGCAATTTTGTTTGGCATAAGAAACTATGATAGTGAACTTTGTTTGTGACTTTAGATAAATAATCTCGTAACAACAACAATAAGACAGAAGCACAGCTTGTAACCACTAAATTTTCAAATTAACAGCATAGCATTTATTTTAAAGAAAAGCAGAAGTACTCCTTTACCAAATTGTAGGTTTTTTTTTGGTGCCAATGGCAACATAGATTTTTCCCAAATACCAAATCCTGCGCATCTAACTAGCAATGCTACTGTTTGTAAAATGGAACTGATAGAGAAGAAACAACGGAAGCCACATCCAGTTGCACACTATAATGCTAGCTTCATTTAGGAAAATAACATCGGATTAACGGGTAATTTTCCGACTTGGATATCGATATTAAAAGTGATTAGGCCGAAGATAAAGAGAGGACAGGTAACGAGGGCAGAAAGGGAAGAGGAAGAAGTAAGCCAATTGAATACGGTACCGAAGTACCAGTTCTCGGCGAGATGACTTGTGTAGGCGTGGTAGAAGAGGAGGCCCTGTCCGCTGTTGGTAGGGTCTCCTGAGAAGGAGGGGACGAGAGGCGATGACATGAAGCGGTGCATGAAGTCGAGCTGCTTGGGGCGGGTGATTCGGCGTCCGCGTGAGAGGCCGAGCGGAAGGGGGTCGCCGGGGACTGCCCGGGCCGCCCCCTCCATGGTGGCCGGCGCCTCCATATCCAGCTCCCATATTCCACCGCCATCCTCCGCCCACCGCATACGGCGCATCCTCCCAGTTCCACCGACGACTAATCTAGTCTCGTTCTGTCGCAAGTGCCCGTTCCGCCGCAGGAGCAAAATGGCGTGTTACCCTATCTCATCTCATTCACAGCAACAACAATAGATGAATGATGGGCAGGGCAATGAATGGGGTGGGTTTGGGCTTCTATTAGGCCGAAATAGGAAACATAAGTCAGCCCAGAAGCAATTAGCAGCCATTTGTCTGTGCTTTTTGCTCTCTCATTCCCCAATAACCTCAGGGAAAAGTGATTCGGCTCTATTTTAAGAAATATAAAATAAACTGATTGGCTTCGTCTCTATATTAGAAGAATTTTCAACGCTCGAGGGGAAAAGAATAGCGCCTAGAGCTCTGTACCCTCACCTTAAAGGTGGTTAGATACGATCCTCAACATTGGCCGGAATCATGGCTTCATTCAATGAATTAATACGACATTTCTTATGTCAAAAACTCAATTAATAGTTCATAGATTTTTTTTTACTCACCCTTGGAGCTAGGATGCAAGGGCAAAGTGTTTGATACAGTTGTTTTTTACTCTCTTTCGCTGAGTCATCAGGAGAGGATGGATCCTCATGGCCACAGTAGTAATTCTATCAAAATTAACAGCATTAAATTGTCGTCAATGTTCCGACTTATGGTTCTCTGATACTTAAAATCAAAATTGGAGAAGCACGATATATTCAACGTAGCTTGTAGAAAAGAAAGAGTGACACCCCCCCCCCTCTCCTTCCTTTCTCTCGGTCGACCCTTATATAGGGACTCGATTTCACCCTGTCATCCTCCACTAGTTGTGTCCTTTGCTAGATGGTTAGGGGCAATTGTTGCAGTAAATATCCACGTGATTTGCCATGTGTCCTAGAGTTATCATTGGGAACCCCCCCCCCTCCTTCCTTTCCCTCAGTCGACCCTTATATAGGGACTCCATTTCACCCCGTCGTCCTCCACTAGCTGTGCCCTTTGCTAGATGGGGGGCAATCGTTGTAGTAAATCTCCACGTGATTTGTCATGTGTCCTAGAGTTATCATTGGGAGAGGCGGTTAGAAGACCACATGTGACAATTGTCAAGAGGAATATCCCCTATGGTCGCCAAGTGCAAGTCTCCCTATTCTCGACTCCTGTGAATCCCCGACTCCTTATTCTCTTGAGCTCCCGACTCTCAAGCTCCGACTTCTATCTCTCCACTCATGTAGCTTCCAAGCTCCCACATTCCCCAGTGCTCATACTCCCGACTTGGCTTACTCTTGTTTTCCTCGCTTCCCGACTTGCGAGCTCTTGAGTGTTACTGCTCCCGACTTTTGACTTCCCGAGTTTTCGACTCCCCGAGTCATCCCTCTTCTAACTCAATATACTTTTGACTTCCCGAGTCACCCCCCCTCTCCTAACTTGACATACTTCTAACTTCTTCTTATTCCCGAGTCACTCTGCTCCCAACTCGTTTCGCTTCTCGCCTGCACTGTGTTGGTGTAATCGACCCCAAATCAATGTTGACCAAGCTCGAGTGAGACTCGAGTAGGGTTTTGATGTTTGACAACGAGTTTAACAACATGTTTGACATACGTATGATCATATGACTAGTGGATGGTTTAAGACATCCAAGGTCATGTGAGGAAAATTGTTAGGATGTGATTGTTAGAGCAATCAACCTCAGGTCAAGGTTTACCAAGCTCGAGTAAGACTTGAGTGGGAAGTCCAAGAATGGATTCTTGGTAAGGAGAAGTTCAAGTTTGGAGACTTGCCAAGGGAAGTCCAAGAATGGATTCTTAGCAAGGAGAAGTCCAAGTTTGGAGACTTAGCAAGGGAAAGTCTAAGTATGGATACTTGACAATGGAAAAGTCTAAGAGTGAAGTCTTGATCGTATAAGTCCAAGTGTGTAGTCTTGGCAAGGAAAATCCAAGTATGGATACTTGACAATGGAAAAGTCTAAGGGTGTAGTTTCGGTCGTGTAAGTCCAAGTGTGTAGTCTCGGCGACAAAAGTCCAAATATGAATACTTGGCAAAGGAAAGTCTAAGGGTGTAGTCTTGGTCGTGTAAGCCCAAGGGTGGAGTCTTGGCAGCGTAAGTCCCGGAGGCACGGCCTCTTGGCAAAGGTAAATCCGATAGTATGACAAAGCCGATGGAAGCATTTGAAGGCTAGCGCGAAGGATGAAGGAGTCATGGAGGACTCAGATGGACCATGAGGGTGTGAGACTAATGGAAGTAACTTGAAGGCTTAGGTCTAGGCTAAGAGTGAGTGTCAAGTATGAGGGGATCATACTTGGGCTAAACCTCACTGTGGAGGTTTACCAGTCGACTGGTGGTATTGACCAGTCGACTGGTCGAGTGCTTGATACTCGGAGGGTTTAGTTGACTTAGGCAGTCGATTAGGGTTATGACCCAGTCGATTGGTCATGTAGCCGACTGAGGCTCAACTATTAATCGTGGCTCGATATGATCGTGGCTTGCACCAACACGATGCCGATCGCCTTAAGTGGGGCGGTGATACGTATATTTTGTAGTCAATCGGCCGATTTATGGCGATCGATGGCTATGATGATCAGGTTAGGAATGTCGACTAATCGGATATTTTCTAACGTGGATTAGTTCGTTATGAGACAACAGTCAAGCGAGCAATCGACTGGTGGGTAAGAGCAGTCGACTGCTAGGTGGAAAATCAACCCGATGCGGATCTTTAAATGGAGGTTGTGAAGGAAAATGAAGTTATCAGTTCTTGAGAATTTGAAGGGAAAATGTTGTTGTGATTCTAGACCTTCAAGGTACTTCAAAGCTACCAAATCAACAAGCAATCAAAAGCGCACTTGTAAAGTGTTTTATTTTGTATCATTTCATTTGTTTTGTATTTGGTTTGCTTATTCTTCTTGTAATCTCCATTGTAAGAGGTTCTCCACCTCAAGAGTATTTCTGAGAAGGAGAAGATTTAGTGGTGGTGTGCATCACTAGAGCTCACTAGGCATGCTTAATGGATTGGTTCAATCCGGAACCGAGTCGAAACCAATCTATTAAATTCGGAACCGGAATCGATTCAGATGAAGCGGTTCTGGAATTGAACCGAAACCATTCCGATTTCGATTTGGTTCCAATTGATTCGTAATGTGTTTGGAACCGGTTGAACCATTTCGAATCGGTTCGAACGCTTTGAACCGCTCAATCGATTCCGTTGATTTGGATCTAGTTCTGGTTGCTAATTTAAAGGTGGAAATTCTTAACATGCTAACATCTCTACAAGATTATTTTGCGATAGAAAAAAAGAATAGGATCACCAGCATGTTAGATGAATTTGGAAGCTCAAGTTCGAGGAAGGTAATTCGGAACTGTTCTAGAACCATTTCGGAACTGGTCCAGAACCGTTTCGAAATCAGTTCGGAACCAGTTCGGAACTGATTCGGAATCGATTTTGAATCGGTTCGGATCGATTCCAACGTCGACGGATTCAGAACCAGTCAGAACTAAACCAAAACCGCCGAACCGATAAGCATGCCTAGAGCTCACTCTAGAGCTCAATCGTGGAATATGAACTAGGATTCCAAACCACATAAAATCATGTGTATCTCTTGTGCTTGTTTTTGTATTTATTTCTACTGTGTATTGTGTATTCCGCTGCTAACAATGATTATAGACAAGCACGATGCGAATCTAGTCGAAGAAATCATGAATCGCTATTCATCCCCCTCTAGCGATGCCAAAGGTCCTAACACACTGTGGGTCCCACGGGTTGGACTATATCCACATTTTGGCAACATCATTAATACCCTTCCCCTCCCCTTCTAGGAAATAGTTAGACGAATGATTCTAGTGAGTTTGAAATAAGTGTATCCGCCCTTCTTCTCCTTAAGTTGGATAGGTTTGAATGAGTATCCTTCACTTCGAACAACACTTCATACAAAATGCACCCCAAGTTGGGTCGAGCACTTATGAACTGGCTTGGTCGAATTGATAAAAATACTCCATATGAGAATCCCTCGAGCCTGAGCTACTCGGAACACTTCGCTCCATCATTCCATATGAAAACCTTCAAGGGCAGGCCGAATAATGAAACACTTCATAATAAACCTTCATAAGAGAGCCCCCGAGCCCGATCTCTTTGGAATGCTTTGTTGGATCAAGAGAGCCGCTAGGGGGGGGGGTGAATAGCGATCGTAAAATCTTTCTTCTTTTCGACGTTAAAACCAAAGTAAGCACAGCGGAAGTAAAGACAATAAAAGAAAGTAACACTTGTCGGTGCAATCGGCCCAGGTCACGATTGACCAGACTCGAGTTTGACTCGAGTGATGTTTTGATATTTGACATAGTATGTTTGACATTGATGTCGGTTAATGTTTTGGGGAGATTGTTTATACAATCGACCCAGGTTATAATTGACCAGACTCGAGTTTGACTCGAGGGAGACTTTGATGGTTGACTAGGGTTAACCATGTGATTATGGGAAAGTCCAAGCATGGGTCTTGGCAAGGTAAAGTCCAAGTCATGGGTACTTGGCATGGAAAGTCCAAGTGGGACACTTGGCATTTGGGAAAGTCCAAGTCTTGAGTACTTGACACAAGGGAAGTCCAAGCATGGGTCTTGACAATGTAAAGTCCAAGTCATGGGTACTTGACATGAAAAGTCCAAGCATGGGTCTTGGCAAGGGAAAGTCCAACATGGGTTGGCAAGGGAAAGTCCAAGCTTGAGTCTTGGCATTTGAGAAGTTCAAGGGGATTGATATTGGCGGCGTAAAGTCCAAGCGGAAGTCTTGGCAGCATAAGTCCAATGGTTGGCGGCGTAAAATCCAAGCGGAGACTTGGCGGCATAAGTCCAATGTGCCTTGGCGGTGTAGACACCGTTAGCATGACATAGCCGATAGAAGCACCTAAAGGCTAGCGCGATGGATGAACAAGTCATGGATGACTTGGAGAGATCCGAGAGGCGTGAGACTGATGGAGGTGGCTAGAAGGCTTAGAAGTAAAATTACTAATTTGGGAAATTGGTAAGGGAGTTTGAGTTAGGGACCTAACTCAAGGTTTGTTTTGTCAAACATCAAAAAGGGGGAGATTGTTGGTGCAATCGGCCCAAGTCACGATTGATCAGACTCGAGTTTGACTCGTGTGATGTTTTGATGTTTGACATAGTATGTTTGACATTGATGTCGGTTAATATTTTGGGGAGATTGTTTATACAATCAACCCAGGTTATAATTGACCAGACTCGAGTTTGACTCGAGGGAGACTTTGATGGTTGACTAGGGTTGACCATGTGATTATGGGAAAGTCCAATCATGAGTCTTGGCAAGGTAAAGTCCAAGTCATGGGTACTTGGCATGGAAAGTCCAAGTGGGACACTTGGCATTTGGGAAAGTCCAAGTCTTGAGTACTTGGCACAAGGGAAGTCCAAGCATGGGTCTTGGCAATGTAAAGTCCAAGTCATGGGTACTTGGCATGAAAAGTCCAAGCATGGGTCTTGGCAAGGGAAAGTCCAACATGGGTTGGCAAGGGAAAGTCCAAGCTTGAGTCTTGACATTTGAGAAGTCCAAGGGGATTGATATTGGCGGCGTAAAGTCCAAGCGGGAGTCTTGGCAGCATAAGTCCAATGGTTGATGGCGTAAAGTCCAAGCGGAGTCTTGGCGGCGTAAGTCCAATGTGCCTTGGCAGTGTAGACACCGTTAGCATGACATAGCCGATGGAAGCACCTGAAGGCTAGCGCGATGGATGAACAAGTCATGGATGACTTGGAGGGATCCGAGAGGCGTGAGGCTGATGGAGGTGGCTATAAGGCTTAGGTCTAGGCTAAGGGTGGTCTAGCAAGTATGGGGGCACCATACTTGGGTTAAAACCTCATGTTTGAGGTTGGCAGTCGATTGACATTATGGCCAGTTCGACTGTCGTGAGTCGACTAGAGTTCGACTGCCGTGAGTCGACTAGAGTTCGACCGTTGTTTTAGAGTTGAAATTGCTCTAATAGTCATTTATTTATTAGAAGCGATCATCGATATCGACAACGATCGCTAGCTAGCAATCGCGAGCACGAGAATGCTCGTGCCGGGCAGTCGACTACGGGGCTGCACAGAATGTTGGCAATCGACTGGTGAGAGTCCCGTTAGAACTTTTCCAGCGTGGATTGAGCCGTTGTCTCACAGCAACAGTGGCATCAGTCGACTAGTGACTTATGTTAGTCGACTGATCGGCGAAAATCCAGCCCGATGCAGGTTAAAAAGAGGAGCACGAGGAGGATTTCGACATTGGTTCTTTGGGAGCTTTGGTGATGCAATTTGAAGGTGATTTGCAGGTGCATTTCAGGGTCCTTCAAGCTCATCTAAGCAACCAATAAGCAAGCGCTCAAAAACCCTAGATTGTAAAGTGTTCTTTACATTTCCTTGTATTTTGCTTATATTTTCGTATATTACTTTTGTAATCTGTTGTAAGAGGTTTCTCCGCCTTCGACGTGTTGTCGAGAAGGAGTTTATTGCTTAGTGGTGTTTGTGGCATCGCTAGGGTTCGTACGAACCCAATCGATGGAGTAGGAACCGTTCGGTTCCGAACCACGTTACATAGTTGTGTTGTGCTTGTGTTCTTATTCTATTTTCATTATTGTTTATTCCACTGCGTACTAACAAGAATTGTAGCAAGCAAACGTGAATGATTTCCATCGACACATAGCACGTCGCTATTCACCCCCCCTCTAGCATCCAATCGATCCCCTACAACACTTTTTGTTTTTACTTGGTTCACAACTGAAAGGTTGCTACAATAAGGCCCCACGATCCTAGACCACGTATGATGGGGCAATCCACTAAAAATCACCTCCTCGTTGGAGGTAGGAGACAACGATTACAAAACCAAGGATAGAGGAAGAGGCAATAAGCCTACATATCCTCTTAGAAATGGAAAGCACAAATAAATGACAACTTAATTAAGAACTACTGACAAATGAATGAAAGCTTGGTGTGTCATTGGCGTTATGGTGGAGTAGTGTTATCGTTGAAGTTTGGCATTGTTGGAGCACTTTGGGAGCACGATTAGATGATCCAAAGGGGTGAAAAGCCCCTTCTTTTATAGCCCTTCAAACCCTAGCTCATTGAGATCCATATCTAGGTCAAAGCTCCTCATCCCCCCACTTTTGGTAGAGCTTATCTTGACTTTCTTCGAGCTGACCAGTTTGAATAGCAGTCGATTGATGACCCTCAACAGTCGACTGATGGTAGGATCAGTCAACTACCAAAAGTCTTCAGTCGACTATTGCTTGGTCACTCACCTGCAACATAGAGTTAGCACAGAAATGTCGAGTAATAGACATTACAACGGTTCCTTACTGTTGGTGCAATCGACCCAGGTTACGATTGACCAGGACTCGAGCTTAACTCGAGAGATGTTTTGATGTTCGACAAAAACATATGACAATGTGATTGTCATGGGAAAGTCTAAGTCTTGAGTACTTGGCATAAGAAGTCCAAGCATGGGTCTTGGCAATGGAAAGTCCAAGTCATGGGTACTTGGCATGGAAAGTCCAAGTGGGACACTGGACATTTGGGAAAGTCTAAGCTTGAGTCTTGGCATTTGAGAAGTCCAAGGGATTTGATATTGGCGGCGTAAAGTCCAAGCAGGAGTCTTGGCAGTATAAGTCTAATGGTTGATGGCGTAAAGTCCAAGCGGAGTCTTGGCGGCGTAAGTCCAATGTGCCTTGGCAGTGTAGACACCGTTAGCATGACATAGCCGATGGAAGCACCTGAAGGCTAGCGCGATGGATGAACAAGTCATGGATGACTTGGAGGGATCCGAGAGGCGTGAGGCTGATGGAGGTGGCTAGAAGTGTTGGATCGAAAGTGTCGCTAGAGGGGGGGGTGAATAGCGATACGGTGTCGTTAAAAAAAACTTTTGCAATAAGTAAAAAGCAAGTAGAGAGTGCACAGCGGAAATATAAAGTAGACAAGATATTTTTACGTGGTTCACAATCTTTCGATTGCTAATCCACGGCCCTAGTGATCCTTGATCACGTACGGAGGGCAATTCACTAAAACCACTCCTCCTCGTTGGAAGTAGGAGCAACGATCACAAAAAGAAATCAAGGCAAAGGGACACTCCCCCTTTCCTTGTTACGATTAAAGCACAAAGACAATTTAAAGAAGTAGAACTTAAATAAATATACCGACAACTCTTATAAGTAGAAGATGTAGCTTTCGTTGTCGGCGGCACTTCGTCGTAGCAAATGTGAGTAGTAGTAGCGGCGTTACGACGGCGTGTTGAGAGCTCTTGATTTCTTATCTTTTTTGCTTGGCGTGAACATGTCTATTTATGGATATTGATCTATGAATTTAGACATAGGTAGTGTCCAAGGTGAGGTTCTTATCCCCCAAGTCTTGCTCATCCACATCCTTTGCGCCAACTCAAGGATGAGGTGCTTCATCCAACCACCTTGTGCCACAACTCAAGGATGAGGTGCTCATCCAACCACCTTGTGCCACAACTCAAGGATGAGGTGCTCATCCAACCACCTTGTGCCACCTCAAGGAGGCCTTCACGCCAACTTGTTGGAGCCATCCAACTTGTGCCACATCATGGGAGCCAACCATCTTGTGCCAACTCTCCTCATTTTTGGCGTCCAAGCTTGATGGTGGTTTGCCAACCATCTTGTGCCAACTCACCTCATTTTGGGCGTCCAACTTGATGATGGTTTGGATGTCCACCTTGATGCCACATCACCTAATTTTGGGGGTCCAAGCTTGGTGATGGTTTGGATGTCCACCTTGATGCCACATCACCCTTTGTACCAAAACACGAGTCAAGTCCAAATTCACCCCCTTGAAATTCGAGCTCTTCTCGAGGCTGGAACTAGACCAGCAGTTGACTGTAGTAGACGACTGGTCAAAGGGTTTTGGACTGCAGTACAAGTTAGCTTAAAATATAAAGTACGATGGTTCTAACCAACTGATCTCGACCTAGACCTTCCATTGGAGGTATTGGGTCGGATCTACGCTTAACGTCCTTGCTTCGCTTTCACACGAGCTTACCTTGTAGCCTCGCTTCCGGTCTTCACCCGAGTACCTCGGCTTCCTCCGAAATCCCTCTGGCGTTGCCCGACCACCTCGGTTCCCACCGGGTGTCGCAGACCTTCCGCTCAACTTTAGCATTTCTGCACACTTAATTGAGCTCGTAAGATAACAAATATACTCTTAACTATTGAGCCTTTTGCCATAATCAAAATACCGGTTCGACTTTGGTGCCCACTGCACCAACAATCTCCCCCTTTTTGATTCATGGCAAACCGACACAAAAGTTAAGGAAAAATTAAGCTAGCATAATGATTAAGCATGAATGAGCTAGCATAAAGATTAAATATGAATGAGCTAGCATAATGATTAAATATGAATGAGAAATATTATTGTTTCAAGTTCTCCCCTTTGAGGTAACCTCCCCCTTGACCGAAGGTGAGTTCTTGAAAAATAATTTTTACTCCCCCTTAATAGTTGCTTAAGTAATCGGAATTACTTAATATAAAAGGTAATAATTTTGTTTACTTTCTTCCCCTTTAATTTTGGTTAATTTTGGTTACTTTTGTGACTTTCTCCCCCTTTTGCCTTAACTCAAAAAGTTTGTAAATATATTTTAGGGTTTGTAAGTCCAAGCAAGTTCCCAATATATATATATATATATATATATATATATATTTTAAAATAATAATAAGCTTGAAAATATGTTCATCTAAAATGTACAACTCCGGTTGGACTTGATTGATATAGAATGATCAATAAGTCTTGAAGGAGTTGATTAATTTTAAATAATTATACTCCATGGTTCATATCGATGCACCAATCTACATCCGGAACCGAGGAGTAAGGTCCTAACATCTCACGCCCTACGTGGCTAAGTACACAAACACATTAGTCCTATGTGTTGTGAGATGTGTTGGCTCCTTAAATCTATAGGTATATGATTTCTAAGGTAAGACTTAGGCTAATTTCATAAAAAGAAGCAAAAATAGAGTACATATATAGAGAAATTTAAATCCTACTCTATTACGCACATACCTAACTTTCGTCTTAATAAACTAAATTCGGCTTCGGGTAGTGGTTTGGTGAAGATGTCCGCTAGGTTTGATTTGGACTCAACATACTCTAGTTGTATAGTTCCATTAGTTACATGTTCCCTAATGAAGTGATGTTTAACTTCTATATGTTTTGTCCTAGAATGACATATTGGATTTTTAGTTAAGTTAATTGAACTGATGTTATCTATGTAGGTTTTAATGTTGTTAAAGATTAAGCTAAAGTCTTGGAGAGTGTGCTTCATCCACAGGAGCTGAGAGACACACTCACCCATCGCAACGTATTCGGCTTCGGTGGTAGATAAGGTAACGCAATGCTGCTTCCTCTGCACTAACTCACTAGACTTCGGCGAGGATTTGACAACAAACACTCGTGCTCTTTCTATCGAGTTTACTACCGGCATAGTCGGAGTCGGAGTAGCCGATTATATTAAACTCGGTAGATCTAGGGTAACAAATACCTACGTTTAGCGTGCCCTTTAGATATCTAAGGATACGCTTGACTAGGGTTAGGTGAGACTCCTTGGCACAGGTTTGTAACCTTGCGCACATACTTACCGCGAATAAAATGTCGGGTCGGCTCGCGGTTAAGTATAGGAGACTTCCTATTGCGCTCCTATAGTATTTTAGGTCATCGGGTTTTCCTTCTACATCTTCGTTTATATTAACATTAGTTGCTATAGGTGTATTAATTATTTTAGCATCTTGCATTCCAAATCGATTTATTAAGTCCTTAGTATATTTTTGTTGATGTAAATATATTCCATCTTTAGTTTGTTTAATTTGTAAACCTAAGAAGAAACTTAACTCTCCTACTAAATTCATTTCAAATTCACTTTCCATAAGTGAGATGAATTAGTTTAGCGAGGATCGAGTTAGTAGTTCCAAAATTATATCATCTACATAGATTTGGGCTATAAAGATTTCTTTTCCTACGGTTTTTACGAATAAGGTTGGGTCGACTAAACCTTGGTTGAATCCTTTGGACTTAAGATAGATCGAAGCCTTTCGTACCAAGCTCTTGGGGCTTGTTTGAGTCCATATAGGGCTTTCTTAAGTCTAAGGACATGGTCGTTTATCTAGATTTTCGAATCCGGGAGGTTGGTAGCGTAAACTTCTTCCTTAATGTATCCATTCAAAAATGCTGACTTGACATCCATTTGAAACAATTTAAAACCTCGATGTGCGTATATGCTAACAACATTCGGATGGACTCTAGTCTTGCTACGGGCGTAGGTCTCATCGTAATCTAAACCTTCGACTTGACTAAACCCTTTTGCGACTAACCTAGCTTTATTTCTAACTACTTCACCTTTATCATCAAGTTTATTTGAAATACCCACCTTGTTCCAATAATTGATTTTTCTTTAGGTGGTGGTACTAATTCCCGGACTTCATTTCTAGTGAATTGAGCTAGCTCTTCTTGCATAGCAATAATCGGTCGGGATCAAGAAGTGCTTGTTCAATAGTTTTGGGTTCGATTTTGGAAATTAACTTGAGATTTGACTAATGTTTGATATGAAGCTCTAGTTCGAACCCTAAATTTGGATCACCTATAACTTTATTGATAGGATGACTTGGGTTAGGGTCATCTATCACTTGGTCGATAGGATGACTTGGGTTAGGACGAGATTCAAGTTCAAGATCAGAGTCGGGTTTGCTCTAAGTTGATTTGCTAGTTGGTTTTGTTAAGGATTGAACGGGTTCGTGTCCTTCGTCGAAAACTATATTAATGGTTTCTTCGACTCAAAGAGTGTCGTGATTTTATAACATATAAGCTCTAATTGTGGTTGAGTATCCTAGAAAGGTTCGATGAGGTTTTGGATTTGAATTTCCTAGGTAATCCTTAGTGTTTAAGATATGTACCTTGCATCCAAATACCCTAAAGTATTTGATGTTGGTATTTTATCGTGATAAATCTGTCACGAGGACTTTTGGTGCCTCTTTACCATAAGGATCCTATTTTGGACATAGCAAGCCGTACTAACGGCCTCTGCCCAAAATCTATCGGGTAGGTTATACTCGTTTAACATTGTCCTAGCGGCTTCTTGTAGGGTTCTATTTTTCCGTTCGACTAACCCATTTTGTTGTGGGGTTCTAGGACATGAAAACTCATGGTGGTATCCGTTTAGGTTACAGAAATCTGTAAACCTGTGGTTTTCGAATTCACCACCATGATCGCTTCTAAGTCTTTTAATCTTAAGGTTCTTTTGATTTTCGATTAACCTACAAAGATTGATTAGTTGGTCTAGGGTATCATTTTTATGTTTGATAAACCTAACTCAAGTAAATCTAGAATAGTCGTCAATTATGACTAAGCAAAATTGACTACCATTGAGTGACTTAGCTCCATGTGAATCAAATAGATCCATGTGTAGGAGCTCAAGAACACTTTTGGTTCGTTCTTGATTAGTTAATTGATGTTGTGTCCTAGATTGTTTACCTTATTGACAAGCATTACATATTTTATTATCCAAGTTGTTTAGTTTAGGCAAACCTATAACCAAGCCACTCTGACTCATCTTGTGGACGAGTCTTGGGTGCGAGTGTCCGAGTCTTCGGTGCCATAACCAAGATTCCTCTTGCTGTGTCATAAGACACTTGGTTGAGGAGTTGGGTAAATTTATTGTGTAGATGTTGCTATTCCTAGTTCCTTTAAGTATTATTTTAGATGTTGCATTTATCTTGATTACGCATTCATTTTCTAGAAATATGGCCTTATAATTGTTATCACACAATTGGCTTACACTAAGTAAATTATATTGAAAGTTTTCTACTAATAAGACATTTTGAATTGTAAAGTTAGAGTTGAGCTCAATATCACCTGATCCGATGATTTTGAGCTTGCCGTTATTTCGAAGGCTACGATCCTTGTCGTTTGAATCGTAACCCGAAAATTTGAGTTGATCCCGGTCATGTGTCGGGAGCAACCAGCAACATCCATTGATCCTACATATAAGGTAGTTGGATCGGATATTGGAATTACTAAAGGGTTGTTTGTAAGTTTTAAACCTAAATCATCTCACCAATATCTACATGATCAAAACATGTTATTCCTATGTGTTATTGTGAGATGACTTTCAATTTTACTTGATTAATTTTAATGAATTTAAATTAACCAACATTAGGTTAGATTAATTTAGTCTAAGCTCATCAAGTAATCTTTTCAAGAGATTAGCTTCAGTCGCGTGGCACAGAGGCCTTCTTTGATCGGAACAACGACCACTTCCTTAGACAAAGCTAATTTCAAGAAATTGATAACTCGACTTACTTGAGACTACATCTTGGTCTAACTAGTTATTTTTGAAAAGAGGCTCCCCAGGGCTCAATCTTTTAAATAGGATTTTAGTTGATTATGAGTCCTATCTAACCATTCTAAAAATAAAGGAAAAACTAAGCATGCAATTTCTAAGACTTAACAAAAATACATTTTGTATTGGCTCCCCCTGGACAATTGAATCGAGTGGGTCTATTCACATAGTGAATTTGGTCCTTGGGAACCCAATACATGTTAGATCCTAAAGTTGAAATCAAAGTGATCTTAGGGACCCATGCTTGGACATTTTTCTTATGTTGGTTTACTATAGACATATATGACTTATTGGTTGTATTTGAGTTAAACCCGAGTCCGGCCTTGTTGTACACGGCCCTTTGTGATCAAGTAAGAGGTCAAGTCCCTTGGATCCCAAAGTGAACCTTTCAACGTGTTCCTAAGGTCTTGACTTGTGTTTTCAAAAGCGAGTTCTCAACTTCAAGCTTTTCAGCAGGTTGAGTCCTCCTCTTGAATACAAGTAGTCGAAGAGGTTAGGAGACCTCATGTTTGAGGAGGTTAACCTCCTCAATTAGGGTCTCGACCTTGGACTCAGACTTAGCTAGTTTCTTATTTAAAAATTTAATTGCACCATACAAAGTATTAAGTAACGACCGACTTACCCTTAATGATTCTTTTGAACCGGATACGGATCCGTGGCTCGTCTTGAATGGAAGCTCATCGCCGGATTCGGACTCGGACTCTTCTTGATTTCGAGTCGTGCTCGGTCGGCTTGGCCATTAGAGCTTGGATATCGTCTTCTTCCTCCGACAACTCCTCCCAAGTAGCGTTTAGCGCTTTCTTGAGTCTTTGATCGTTATTCTTTAGCTTTGGGCACTCGGACTTGATGTGGCCGAACACGCTGCACTCATAGCATCTAAAATTAGAAGTATTTGAATTAGGTTTAGGCTTACCTTGAGTTGTTGGTCGTTTTTCGTCTCTTGATCATCTTAGAACTAGATTGACTAGTTCGGATTCTATTCGAGTCTACTTCCGATTCGGACTAAATCTTCTTCCTTGAGGTGGCTTGCTTGCGGGCTTCTTCTTCTTGGAACACTGCAACTAACGCAATACTCTTCTCGGCTGGACCCGTTAGTTTGCTCATGTAATTCAAGTTCAAACAATTCGTCTAACCTAATTTTAGAAAGGTCCTTGGAGACCTTGTAGGCATCGACCATGGATGCCCACAAGGTGGTCCTAGGAAGCGAGTTAAGAGAATACCGATAAGGTCGCGATTCTCGACCTTTTGTCAATGGCATGGAGTTGGTTGTGATGTCTTGGATCTGAGCATGTAGTTGAGTTGCGGTCTCATTTTCCTGCATTTTCAAGTTATACAATTTATTTAAAGTAAATCTCTTTTACATACCTTCGTGTCGTCGGTGCCTTCGTGTAGTTCCACTAGCTTGGTCCATAAGTCCTTTGCACTAATGAAGGGCCGTAGCGGTTGAGCTCTTCCTTGGACAACCCACATTGCAAGATTTGAGTTGCCTTGGCATCGGCTTCTACTTGTTTTTCATGGAATTTGACCATTGATCGTAACCCAAAGATTCACCATCTTCATTAATAGGAAGTGTGAAACCGGTTTGGATTACGATCCACATCTCGATTTGGGTTTTAAGAAAGCATTCCATCCGACCCTTCCAATAACGAAAGTCATTACCGTTGTAAAACGGGAATTGAGGTGATGCTAAACCCTTCGAGATGGGCCATTTAAAAACAAGAAGAAGAACGCAGCGAAAAGAATCTTGCAAAACACACGAAAGAATATTCCAAGACTTTCGTCTTGGATTAGTAATCTTGAAGTAAAGAAAAAAATATATATAAAATGTAACTTGCAAAAGAAATAAACAATCAAATGCGAATGTCGTTGAAGTTCGGAGGACAACCTTACTCGGGATCTAACCGAAGGACAACCTTATCCGGATCCTAAAGCCTCTAATGCAATTCTATATGTAGGAGAAGATAAGCAAGTGAAATAATTATCGAAAACAGAAATAAATAAATAAAAATCTGTGAAAAAGAAAAACAAAGCTAGATTGGTGGTTTCACGAATCTTAGCGCCCCGACTCGATACCAATTGTTGGATCGAAAGTGTCGCTAGAGGGGGTGAATAGCGTCTGACGGTGTCGTTAAAAAAACTTTTGCAATAAGTAAAAAGCAAGTAGAGAGTGCATGAAATATAAAGTAGACAAGATATTTTTCGTGGTTCACAATCTTTCGATTGCTAATCCACGGCCCTAGTGATCCTTGATCACGTCGGAGGGCAATTCACTAAAACCACTCCTCCTCGTTGGAAGTAGACAGCGATCACAAAAGAAATCAAGGCAAAGGACACTCCCCTTTCCTTATTACGATTAAAGCACAAAGACAATTTAAAGAAGTAGAACTTAAATAAATATACCGACAACTCTTATAAGTAGAAGATGTAGCTTTTCGTTGTCGTGACGCCGTCGTAGCAAATGTGAGTAGTAGTAGCGGCGTTACAACGGCGTGTTGAGAGCTCTTGATTTCTTATCTTTTTGCTTGGCGTGAACATGTCTATTTATGGATATTGATCTATGAATTTAGACATAGGTAGTGTCCAAGGTGAGGTTCTTATCCCCCAAGTCTTGCTCATCCACATCCTTTGCGCCAACTCAAGGATGAGGTGCTTCATCCAACCACCTTGTGCCACAACTCAAGGATGAGGTGCTCATCCAACCACCTTGTGCCACAACTCAAGGATGAGGTGCTCATCCAACCACCTTGTGCCACCTCAAGGAGGCCTTCCTTGCCAACTTGTTGGAGCCATCCAACTTGTGCCACATCATGGGAGCCAACCATCTTGTGCCAACTCTCCTCATTTTGGGCGTCCAAGCTTGATGGTGGTTTGCCAACCATCTTGTGCCAACTCACCTCATTTTGGGCGTCCAACTTGATGATGGTTTGGATGTCCACCTTGATGCCACATCACCTAATTTTGGGGGTCCAAGCTTGGTGATGGTTTGGATGTCCACCTTGATGCCACATCACCCTTTGTACCAAAACACGAGTCAAGTCCAAATTCACCCCCTTGAAATTCGAGCTCTTCTCGATTTGGAACTAGACCAGCGATTGGTGTAGTAGGTTGGTCAAAGGGTTTTTTGCGCATACAAGTTAGCTTAAAATATAAAGTACGATGGTTCTAACCAGGATCTCGACCTAGACCTTCCATTGGAGGTATTGGGTCGGATCTCGCTCAACGTCCTTGCTTCGCTTTCACACGAGCTTACCTTGTAGCCTCGCTTCCGGTCTTCACCCGAGTACCTCGGCTTCCTCCGAAATCCCTCTGGCGTTGCCCGACCACCTCGGTTCCCACCGGGTGTCGCAGACCTTCCGCTCAACTTTAGCATTTCTGCACACTTAATTGAGCTCGTAAGATAACAAATATACTCTTAACTATTGAGCCTTTTGCCATAATCAAAATACCGGTTCGACTTTGGTGCCCACTGCACCAACAAGAAGGCTTAGGTCTAAGCTAAGGGTGGTCTAGCAAGTATGGGGAAACCATATTTAGGTTAAAACCTCATGTTTGAGATGTGCGATCGGCCACGGTGTCATGTGGCGATCGTATCGTGAGTCAACTTAGGTTTCGGGAATTAGCCTAGCATCGGAGGAGGCGATTGATTGATTGGTCGGCGATCGTGATCTTGTGATCAGTCGATTGATGCTTAGTTTTTTGGGCACAGAATGGAGTCTGACTCGACTACTGGGGTTAGCAGTCGAGTGGAGGCTCGAATAGTCGACTGATAGTCATAATCAGTCGACTGATGATGGATCCGTTGGATTTTTCCAGCATGGATCTAGCCATTGTCTCACGACAATAGTGGCATCAGTCGACTGATGGTCCCGAGCAGTCGACTGATCGGTGATTTCTAGCACAGGTTGAAGCTTTAAATGGAGCTCGTGAAGGAGGAAAATGCTATGGTTTCTTGAGGGCTTTTGGGGTGATTTGCTGCTGCAAATCAGGGTCTCCAAGTGCAATCCAAGCTACCAAGCATTCAAGCAATCAAAGCTAAGTATTGTAAAGTTCTCTTTACTTGTTTTCGTATTTGCATTGTATTTTCTTGTTTGTCTTTCGTATTACTGTTGTAATCAATTGAACGAGGTTTCTCCACCTCTGACTTGTGTCGAGAAGAAGTGTTTGCATAGTGGTGTGTTTGTAGCATCGCTAGAGCTCTTTAGAGCTCTATTCGTGGAGTAGAGACCGTTCGGTTCCGAACCACGTTATATCCTTGTGTTTGTGTGCTTGTTATTATGATTGTTGTATTATTTCTATATTCCGCTGCGTACTAACAATCATAGGTAAACAAATGCGATCAAATTCCATCACGCTATGAATACAAGCTATTCACCCCCCCTCGAGCTGGACCAAGGGATTATGAATCGCCTTGGTTGGGCCCAGCTAACATCCAACTCTTCCCCACTTCAACACCACTTAGAGGAATAATAATACCTCATCTAGACTGAGGACTTATGAACTGTCTTGGCTAGCCCAAGCTAAGTACTTTACTCCTCTCCGCTTCACTCCTTCAAGGGAATAATAATATTTTATCATGCTCTAGCAAGACTGAGGGCTTACAAATGGCCTCGGCTGGGTTGAGTGGGCACTCTGTTCCTCCCAATTTCACTCGGTCGGGAGAATTAATACTTCATATTACTTTACCCCATGACTTAGGTTGGATTGAGGGCTTACAATCTGCCTCGACAAGTCCTCCCCACTTCGCCACTCGAGAACTTTATAACATTTAACTCCGCGACTTAGGTCAGACTAAGGACTTACGATCTGTCTCGATTGAGTCCTCCCCGCTTCGCCACCTTAGGGGCTTCATAACACTTCACTCTATGACTTAGGTCAGACCGAAGGCTTAAGATATACCTCGGTCAAGTCCTCCTGCTTCGCCACTCAAGGACTTCATAACGCTTGACTCCATGACTTAGGTCGGATCAAGGGATTACAATCTGCCTTGGCCTAGTCCTCCCCACTTTGCCACCTTAGGGGCTTCATAACACTTCACTCCACGACTCAGGTCGGATCGAGGGCTTACAATCTACCTCAACCAAGTCCTTCCCGCTTTGCCACTTTGGAGACTTCATAACACTTCACTCCATGACTCAGATCGAACTAAGGGCTTACAATTTGCTTTGGTGAGTCCTCCCCGCTTCACCACCTCAGGGGCATCATAACACTACACTCCATGACTAAAGTTGAACCGAGGTCTTACGAACTACCTAGTGTTGGTGCAATCGGCCCAGGTCACGATTGACCAGGACTCGAGTTTGACTCGAGTGATGTTTTGATGTTTCGACAAAAACATATGACAATGTGATTGTCGTGGGAAAGTCCAAGTCATGGGTACTTGACATGGAAAGTCCAAGTGCGACATTTGACATTTGGGAAAAGTCTAAGCATGGGTCTTGGCATGGAAAGTCCAACATGGGTTGGCAAGGGAAAGTCCAAGCTTGAGTTTTGGCATTTGAGAAGTCCAAGGGGTTTGTTGTTGGCGGCGTAAAGTCCAAGCGGAGTCTTGGCGTCGTAAGTCCAATGTGCCTTGACAGTGTAGACACCGTTAGCATGACATAGCCGAGGGAAGTACCTGGAGGCTAGCGCGATGGATGAACAAGTCATGGATGACTTAGAGGGATCCGAGAGGCGTGAGGCTGATGGAGGTGGCTAGAAGGCTTAGGTCTAGGCTAAGGGTGGTCTATCAAGTATGGGGACACCGTACTTGGGTTAAAACCTCATCTTTGAGGTTGGCAGTCGACTTGCATTATGGCCGATTCGACTGCCGTGAGTCAACTTGAGTTCGACTGTCGTTTAAGAGCTAGAATTGCTCTGGCAGTCGACTACTCATTGAGCGATCGTGATGTCGATGTGATCGGCCCGCCAAGGGACTAGTCATCGCCGATTGAGTTGCGAGCAGAGAATGCTCGTAAGCGTGGGTAGTCGACTACGAGGCGATCGATCGGCGCCAAAGATCCGTTGGAATTTGTCCAGCGTGGATTGAGATTGTCTCACAACTCTGATGTTAGCGGATCGGGGACTTATGACAATCGATTGTCAGGCGGAAATCCAGCTCGATGGAGGATAAAAGCAACTATTCATGGAAGACTCAAGCAACGATTTTCTTGGGCGATTTGAAGGGGAATTGTTGATGCTCTTCCAGTCCTTCAAGGCTAGTCCAAGGCAACCAAAGTGCTCTTGTAAAGTGCTTTTCTTTACTTGCATTGCATTTCTTACTTGTATTTACTTGTATCTTTTGTATTACTTAGTGTAATCCTTGTACGAGGTTTCTCCACCTCCGACTTGTGTCAAGGAGTTTATTGTGCTTAGTGGTGTTTGTCGCATCGCTAGGGTTCGTACGAACCCAAACCGTGGAGTAGGAACCGTTCAGTTCCGAACCATGTTATATCTTTGTGTTTGCGTGTTGTATGTTTCGTTATCATTATTATTCTTGTTATTCCGCTGCGCTAACAAAATTGTAGAAACAAACGCAACGAATTCCATCATCGTACGATCACGCGCTATTCACCCCCCTCTAGCGGGCGCACAGGTCCTAACAAGTGGTATCAGAGCGAGACCGCTCTTCTAAGTCTAACAACGAAGGGAGCAAGCTAGAGGGTAAAAGATGGAAGTCCAAGGACAATTGGGATGGGATATCAACACCCCAATTCCCTATTCTTTCTATGGATGAGAAGACTTCAATTCTTGGAAGAGGAGGATTGAAGATTTCTTGATGATGAAGGATTTTGAGGAGTGGTCTATATTGATGGAAGGATTTGATTATCCAAAAGGACTAAAGGGTGGCTTCCTCAAGAAGAAGAGATGGAGTGAGGAGCAACTCCAACAATTCGAGAAAAATAAGAAGGTAATCAAATTTATCTTTGACTTAATTCCTAATGATTTCTTGTGTAGCCTAGGTGATTGTATGGATGTCAAGGAGCTTTGGAGGGAATTGGCCAAGCTCCATGAAGATGCATCACCGGCTCAAGAAGATGAGTGCTCACCCTCTCAAGCTCAAGCAAGCACATCGCCATCTAAAGAGCTTGAGGAGTCGGAAGTTGATAAGGAATCAATCTCCGAATCGGTGGAAGAAGAGGAGACCGAAGAGGAAGCTTCATCATCCTCACAAGAAAGTGAGGAGTCAACTTCCGGATCAGAGAAAGAAGAGGTGGAAGAAGTGGAAGAAGAATCCACTTCTAAGATTGAGGAGGAGAGACCATCTACACCGGAGCAACCTCAAGAAGAGTCTTCTGTTGGATCGAAGCGGATCGCTAGAGGGGGGGGTGAATAGCGATAGAAACTTTTCTTTGAATTCGTTCAGTAAATCATGAGTAGACACAGCGGAAGATAAATCTAAAATAGAAGAGACAATGGGTTTTTTACTTGGTTCGTAGCCGAAGGCTACTACTCCAAGGCCCTAGTGGTCCTTGACCACGCACGGAGGGCAAAACACTAAATGAACTCCTTCTCGTTGGAGATAGGAGTTAAACGAATACAAAAACTCAAGAAAGACTCAAGGTAGAGGGACACTCCCCCTCTCCTTGATATGATTTAAAGCTCGAAATAAGAACAACTTATACAAATTAAAGATTATACCGACGACTTTTGAAGACTTGAATCTTGGAGCTTGAGTCATTAAATCTCAGCCGTGCCATTCGTAGGGGATGTCGGAGACTCGTAGCATATCGGAAGCACTTGGAAGCTTTTTAATTGATGAAAAACCCTAGGACAAGCCCTCCTTTTATAGCCTTTAAGCCCCTCATCGAATGGGTCTTCAACCAATAGGAATTGGGCACAAAATCTCCTTGAAAAATGGTGATAGAGCTTGACTTCTCGAGGCTGATCCTTGACCATCAGTCGACTGATGGCCATCATCAGTCGACTGATGGTAGCATCAGTCGAGTGCTGACCTCCGGCCCGATCGGCCGATTGATGGCGGTCGAGTCCTCCAGTGGCGATCGTGATGCTAGCTACAAGGCAAAGTTAGCTCAAAGAAAACATTATTTTGACAGCCTTCGACCGTCCGATCTCGACCTAGACCATCGATGGGATGTCTTTGGTCGGATCTATGCTTAAGACCATCCCCGTAAGGAGGATACGACCTCACTTACGCTCACACACACGAGCTTACCTCGATACTTACTGCGTCGCTTTCGCTTTTGGCCTTCCACTCGATTCCTTCGGCTCCCTCCGAAGTCACTCGAGTGTCGCCCGACCACCGCGGCTTCCTCCGGGTGTCGCTAGCCTTCAGCTTCAACTTTAACACTTTTCTGCACACTCGATTCAGCTCGTGAGATAATGATATATCCTTGACTTTGCGTCTTTTGCCATAATCAAAATACAGGTTCGACTTAGGTGCCCCTGCACCAATAATCTCTCCCTTTTTGATCCTATGGCAAATTTACACAAAGTTAAGGGAAAATATAAAGCAGAAAATGAGTAAGATAAATGTTACGCTCATTTGTAGTGGTTTTAAAACAAAAGTTTTAATTTTCAAAAATTTAAATTTTGTTCTCCCCCTTTTGCCATGAATCAAAAAAATGTGGGGTTTTTTATAAAAAGTAGGGGGTTTTTATAAAAAGTAGGGGTTTTTTAATAGAAAAGGTAGCATGCATAAAGATTATCTAACATGAGTCCAAGCATGTGTCTTGATTTAATTTGGTTCGAGGTATAGCCCTATGCACCAACAATGAAAGTTTTTGGAAACTAAGTTTAATTTTAAAAAAAATTAGCTTTGAGTTCCACAATACTTATACACTAATAACTTTTGAAAATATATATAACCCTTAGAGTTAGTTTGCTCTCCCCCTTAATCAAATATATAAGGTACAGAAGAGTTAGGGGGCGCTAAACATTGACCTAGAAGGTTGTATATTTAGAATTTTATCCAAGTATAAGTACACGTTTAAGCTTGATAGTTTGAAAAATAGATAACATTTTTGAAAAGATTATGTAAATTGAACTTGTTCCTTATTCATCTCACCCATTCTAAGTGTCTTAGAATTGGTCACCTTATATGTTGTGTGAGATGATTCCAATTTTATCTTGATTAAGTTTTAATGATTTGAAACTTGTCAACCTTGCGTTAGATTCGGATTTGATCCTAAGCTCATCAAGTCACCTTTTCAAGATCTTGGCTTCCAGGTCGTGGCGAGGCACAGGGGCCTTCTTTGATCGGAAAAATGACCACTTCCTTAGACAAAGCCAATTTCGAGAAAGTAGTAACTTGACTCACCTAAGACCACTTCCTGGTCTAACTAGTCTAGGATACGGCGAGGTAGCTTCAGCTAGTTCCACTCGGTCAAGTGCATTGAACTAGATACGCCTTATCTAGCCCGAATATACAAGACTTCACTTTCCTAGCGTACTATCATCTCGCCGCGTCCTGGTACTATGTTATCAAGCATTGACGAGTTATAGTCCTATCTAACCATTCTAAAAGAAATAAGAGGTTTAGGTTATCAGATATACTATTTTGGTATTAGCTCCCCCTGGATCATTGAACCGATATGGTCTGGTTAAGTAATGAACTTGATCCTTGGGAATCCAAAACCTACTGGTCCTTATATGTGAGTTTAATAAAGTTTTCGGGACCCACGCTTGGATTCGATGATGACTACGGTTTACGATAGACATGTAAGATATATTCGTAGTCTTTGAGCTATATCCGAGTCCGGCTCTGTTGTACACGACTCTCTGAGTTCCAAGAAGTCGGTTAAGATTCTTGGACCCCGTCGAGAACTTGTTCAACCGAGCTTCGAGCTCTTGGACTTGCCCTTTCAAGAGAGAGTTCTCTTCTTCGAGTTTTTCAACTCGAGTTGAGTCCTCCTCTTGAACTCGACTAGTCGAAGAGTTTAGGGGTGTCTCTTGTTTGAGGGTTTCAACCTCCTCAACCAAGGACTCGACCCTAGACTCGGATTTAGCTAATTTTCTAGTTAGCAATTTAATCGTATTGTAAAGCGTATGAATTAGTGAGCGGCTAACCTTAATTTTATCTTTCGATCCGGCTTTGAGTTGCTTCTCGAAATAGTCCTCGAGTTCGGAGTCGGTGTTGTAATTGGATTCGGATTCAGACTCTGACTCGGACTCTTCGGGTCTTGCCATGCATGCTATGCCGCCGCCTTCTTCGTTGTCCCATGTTGCATGAAAAGCCTTCTTTTTATTTGATTTGAATTGTGCCCTCTTTTGATTCTTTAGTAGCCTCCTTTCCCTCCGAACGATCTTCCGCACTACGTTCACTATTGCTTCCACCTTTTCCGATTCGGACTCCGATTCGTCTTCGGGTTCGAGTTCATCTACTTGCCTAGTAGGTGGCTTGCTTCTTTGTCCTGCAAGTAGAGCAATACCTCTCTCGGCCCCGACCATGTTAGTTTGCTCGTGAAGTTCAAACTCGGAAAATAATTCGTCTAACCTAAGCTTTGAAAGGTCCTTAGAGACCTTGTAGGCATCAACCATGGATGCCCACAAGGTAGTCCTAGGAAATGAATTAAGAACGTACCTTAGGAGGTCGCGGTTTTCGACCTTATGTCCGATGGTGTGCAATCCGTTGACAATGTCCTGGACACGGGCGTGTAGTTGCTTGCCGCCTCACATTCCCCGCATTTTTAGGTTATACAATTTATTAAGTAGTAAGTCACGCTTACTTACCTTCGCCATTAGTCCATCGTAGTTCTATGAGTTTTGTCCACAAATCTTTTGCGCAGATGAAGGGTCCGATGCGGTTGAGCTCTTCCTTAGACAAACCGCATTGCAATATTTGGGTTGCCCTTGCATCGGCTTCGATTTGCCTCTTGGTTGCATTGGTCCACTTGTTGAAATCCAAGGGCTCATCTTGATCATTGGTGGGTAGAGCAAAGCCGGTTTGGATGATTATCCAAGACTCGACTTGTGTTTTTAGAAAACACTCCCTCCTCGAAAGACCCGATGGGTGCCTAATCCCAAGAATGAGCCTAACAAAGCTTTGTAGATTCCTCATAATAGGAGAAAATGGAGTTTTGAGGTGTAGCTTTCTTTAGCAACATGTAACTGGAACGAAGTATTACTATTAGTAAAGGAAAATAAAAGGAAACACACGAGAAATAGAAAGTTAAACAAAGAGATAAGAAACTAAACAAAAAGTAAGTACTCACAACCTTCGATGTCCCCGAAAGGGTACTAAACATCGTTTTTTGGGGATAAAAACAGATTGTTATGAGGTAAACCTTGGTAAGAAGTGTAGATCTCTCAGAGAGCTTCGATTTGGTGGGTAGATCGTTTCGTGAGTCCACTTGTAGCAAAAGTTATGCTCGTTTAATCGTGAGGTACTCCGAAGGCGATTAATACTTGCAAAAACACAACCAAAAACTATGTACCAAGACTTGGTCTTGGATTAGTAGTGTGGGAGAAATCTTAAAACGATAAATACGAAAATAAAAATGCTCGACCGGTGGTTGCACCGAATCTGAGCGCCCCCGACTTTGATACCAATTGTTGGATCGAAGCGGATCGCTAGAGGGGGGGGGGTGAATAGCGATAGAAACTTTTCTTTGAATTCGTTCGATAAATCACGAGTAGACACAGCAGAAGATAAATCTAAAATAGAAGAGACAATGAGTTTTTTTACTTGGTTCGTAGCCGAAGGCTACTACTCCAAGGCCCTAGTGGTCCTTGACCACGCACGGAGGGCAAAACACTAAACGAACTCCTTCTCGTTGGAGATAGGAGTTAAACGAATACAAAAACTCAAGAAAGACTCAAGGAAGAGGGACACTCCCCCTCTCCTTGATATGATTTAAAGCTCAAAATAAGAACAACTTATACAAATTAAAGATTATACCGACGACTTTTTAAGACTTGAATCTTGGAGCTTGAGTCGTCGTCTCGGCAGTGCTTCGTCATAGGGATGTCGGAGACTCGTAGCGTATCGGAAGCACTTAGAAGCTTTTTAATTGATGAAAAACCCTAGGACAAGCCCTCCTTTTATAGCCTTTAAGCCCCTCATCGAATGGGTCTTCAACCAATAGGAATTGGGCACAAAACCTCCTTGAAAAATGGTGATAGAGCTTGACTTCTCGAGGCTGATCCTTGACCATCAGTCGACTGATGGCCATCATCGATGGTAGCATCGATCAGTCGACCTCCGGCAATCGACTGATTGACGGCAGTCGAGTCCTCCAAGCTGGCAGTCGATTGATGCTAGCTGCAAGGCAAAGTTAGCTCAAAGAAAACATTATTTTGACGGCCTTCGACCGTCTGATCTCGACCTAAACCATCGATGGGATGTCTTTGGTCGGATCTACGCTTAAGACCATCCCCCTAAGGAGGATACGACCTCACTTACGCTCACACACACGAGCTTACCTCGATACTTACTGCGTCGCTTTCGCTTTTGGCCTTCCACTCGATTCCTTCGGCTCCCTCCAAAGTCACTCGAGTGTCGCCTGACCACCGCGGCTTCCTCCGAGTGTCGCTAGCCTTCAGCTTCAGCTTTAGCACTTTTCTGCACACTCGATTCAGCTCGTGAGATAATGATATATCCTTGACTTTGTGTCTTTTGCCATAATCAAAATACAGGTTCGACTTAGGTGCCCCTACACCAACACCTTCAACATCCGGTCAAGATGAGGAAGCTCAAAACTCCACCTCCGGAAGAGATAAAGAATCCACTCCGGCGCCTACAACCACTCTAGGTAACTCAAGCAATTCGTTTTTAAACAAAAATCATATAATTTGCTTTGAGTGTAGGGAATCTGGGCACTACAAGAGTAAGTGCCCAAAGAGGGTAAAGAAGGCTCAACCGGCACCAAAAGTCAAGGACGCCGGTTCCCCAACATCTAAAGGCAAGGAGCACATCATATGCTTCAAGTGCAATTCAAAAGGACATTATAGGAATCAATGTCCTAGGGGGAGCAAAAAGACCCAAGAAGGAGCATCACAAGTAGAGGGAGCTACTAAGGCAAACCCTAAGGTATATCATTTCAGTAATGCTCATTCTTCTAGGTTTAATAGACAAAAGCATGCTAGGAATTCCTAGCATGCTAATAGCATGCTAATAGCATGCTAATAGGAACAAGTACTTTTGTTTAGGAGCTAAGAATATCCACTTAGATAATAAGGAGAAATTTGGGACTAATGTCCCTAAAAATAATTTTTTCTAAGGACAAACCTAGGTCAAACAATACTAGACCAATTTTACCTAGAGAGACAATTAGGAAGGTACAAGATCATCTAGGTCTTAATCCTAAATGGACTAGGCATATGCCTAGAAAGTCCCATGCCCAAAAATTTAATCAAAAATCAATTGGGCAATTAGAAGTTGAAAATCAAGCCTTGAGGTCAAGGCTTGAAAAACTAAAAAAGACCCTTAGGAAAATACAAAATCAAGTTCAAGGGTCTAGTGGTCTAAGTCAAGGGTCCAAAAGTCAAAGTCAACACCTAGGACCTAAGAAGCAAAAGTCATCAAAGGGCAAGCAAGGTTTGGGTCACAAACCTAAGCCTAAGGTGGCTTACCATAATGTTCCATTTGATTATGGAACACAAACTAGGTCAAGGGAGACCAAGGTCAATAGGGAAGTCATCCCTAAGGTTGATCAAAGGGTGTGCCTAGTGGCTAGGGTTTCTAGGAAACCTAGGGTGGCCACTAAAAAGGTTGCAAGGGGAGTTACCCCTAGAGTCAACCTAGGTAAGACCCAAATGACCAAGGCTAACAAGCCTAGGAGGGTCATTAGGAAGGTATCTAGGGAGGTTATCCCTAAGGAATACCTAATTAACCCTAGGAGCTCAAATAGGTTTTGGGTTCCTAAGAGCGTGATTGATTCACGCTAAATGGGTTTTGTTAGTGAAAGCCCTAGAGCCAATCATGTGATGATTGTTGTATGGACTTTATTGTATCATATTCCTATTTATTAAGGCATGGTTATTATATTTACTTGTATTTGTGCCAAATAACTAAATATAATAGTGTCCTTGAGTAGTAGGTTCTTATCTATATCAATCGATTGGTTGAATCGATAATGAGATGATATAGAGAACACTACTCTTAATCATTCCTAGTCGAGTATTAACATTCAGGGACAATGTTAATGCGTAGAGACTAACATGTAGGTCAACAAGATGACTTGATCTCACAAGTCATGGATATGAGATATCAAGTTGACACATGGGTATGCATTGGAGAATGTATACTGAATGACCCGCCATGAGAAAGTATCATGGATCGTTATATGAGTGTTATATACTTTCTCATGTGGCTATTAGTATGACTATTAGTCCTTAGACCTGAAGTCACCATGGTTCCCTACATAAGGAGTTGCATACTTTGGCTTCGTCAAACGTCACCCGTAAATGGGTGGACTATAAAGGCGATTACTGGGTATGTAAATAAATTATGCGGAGGGATGTGAGTGATGTAGATGGGATCTATCCTCCTATATGACGGGGGTGACATCGATATTCTTGATAGAGTGAGACCACGAAGTGCATGGCCATGCCCAAATGAGTCAATATGAGATATTGAGCTCATTTGATTAGAGTGAGTCTACTTGGAGTTCAAGATTTAGATGGTACCGAGGATGACACGGTCTATGCCTCGATTGGTCAATCTAGATGTCAAGGATAGAGGGACATTGTCACATATTGTGAGAGTCACAATTAGTAGTCACAAAGGTGATGTTGGAGCTCAACATTCTTGTAACTTGGGTAGCAATGATGTGTTGCTAGGTACCGCCATTGCTTATGTTCCTAAATCGGTTTAGGACATTGCCAACGTTACAAGAACCTATAGGGTCACACACATGAGAGCAATTAGATGGAGATTAGGTTCATATGATGAACCATGAGGATTAGGTTCATGGGATGAACCAAATTGGATTAAGAGTAATCCAAATTAGACTAATTGAGTTAGACTCAAGTTGATTCAAGTGTTGAATGAGTCTAATTGAGATTTGATTCATCAAATCAATTTAAATTAATGAATAGAGATTCATTAAATTAAATTGACTTGAATCAAATGGTTGGATTTGATCAACCATGGGAGATAAGAGGTCAAGTTTGACTTGACTTGAGAGGGACGATGAAAGGTCAAGTTTGACTTGACCAAATGCCATGTCATGATGATGACTTGGCATGGCCGGCCAATGATGATGCTCCACATCATCATTGACTTGTCAATTAGGTGCCACATCATGAGGGAGACCACGGGTCATGGGAGTTACATGCATGCATGTAACTCCCCCTC
Organism: Wurfbainia villosa; assembly: GCA_025175895.1. Classification (NCBI taxonomy): domain Eukaryota; kingdom Viridiplantae; phylum Streptophyta; class Magnoliopsida; order Zingiberales; family Zingiberaceae; genus Wurfbainia; species Wurfbainia villosa. Next base: position 39,392,391 of record CM046002.1, on the reverse strand, counting down.
CATGAAGTGGCCGGCCACCATTTGGGGGTTATGTGAGTGAAAATTCATTTTGTGAGTAATCACTCATAACTTCATCTTCTTCCTTCTCTCTTCCCTCAAGCTCTCCCTCTCCTTCCTCTCTTTGGCCGAACCAACCAAGGAGTGCTAGCACACTCAAGGTTGAGTTTTCTTCCACCTATTGCTTGTGTGGATACCATAGAGGAGTGTGACACTCTCGAGTTCCAACTTTGGACGAGCGGGATAAGCTTAAGGGCGCGCATCGAGGGTAACATCCTTATCTCTTAGATTCTAAGGTAGATCTAGAGGATTTTGTAAGCACATACATGTAACGGATCCGTTCAACGCAGCGGTTTTCACGGTCTAAAAACCCAACAAAGGGTATGAGAGCCACGTGCGAAGCATGTTTGTGTTTCGTTTTTGTATTTTTTATATTAGATATAAAAAAATTACAGATTTTTATGTTTCTGTAAATTTCCTAATTTTATAGAATTTTTGGCAGCGAAGTGTTGGGACACTCGTGAGGCTTCAACGTCGAGAAAACTCTCAAATCGGCGAGTTCTCGCTTTAGGTTTTGGGACAGCGACTTAAGTCACTGTAGGATCGTTGTAGGACACTCGCAAGTTTATTTTGAGTAGGGCGCTGCCCTATCCCCGAAAGGGGCCATGTCCGCGATCGCACACCGAAATCGCTTAGCGGACCGCTTTGAGAGAGGTGACTCATAAATTGAAATAAATTAGGAAAAATTATAGAAATTTTCTGTAAAAATACATAATTTTGAATTATGTATGATTCTGTGATTGTCATGGCCCAATAACCCAATAGGATTGGATTATGTGTGTTGTAATTCATAATACGTGCTTTTTGTGGTGGCGTGTTGTAAAATGTTTGCGACCAAGGCTGCGCACCTCTTCTTTAATATTCTAGTTGTAAATAGTTTTAGACTCGAATGTAACTCGAGTTTCATATTTGTAATGTACAAAATGGAGCGTGGAAAGTCCACTTACGAGAAGGGTGACGATTTACACATGGCGGTCAAAGGAAGCGCTGAGAAGCCGCTAGCCTTAGGTTGACCGTCCGATCTTCTCATTGGCTTGAGAAGATCGTAGTAGGGCCATGACTATATCACATTTAATTATATATATATATATGTTGATATATATATATTTAATTGATTTATGCTTGTATGTATGTGATGCATGCTAGTGAAAAAAAAATGCTTGTATGTATATGATGCATGATAGGTTAATTTTCTTGTATGTATATGATGCATGCTAGAATAATGAATGTATGTATATGATGCATGCTAATATAGGATAATAAAGGCCTAAATGCGTATAAGATACACATTACGATTAGATTAGATCATAATCGAATCAACTCGAAAATGTCTACCGAGCCTTGATACCCATCACTACCTCGATCATTTGTTGTTGTTGAATCTGCCAAAGCAGAGCAACGCATATTATCTTGGTAGGGTGCGGAGGGACAATCTTGGTCCCGCCTATCACGACTCGGGTTAGAGTAAGCTCAATTAGATTGAGCAAAACTAGTTAACTCAATTGGATCGAGTAGAACTATAGGCATATTCCAATCGTTGGAAAGATAGGTTAAGATCGCATTTACACTAAATCTTGGGCGATTTAGCCAAAGCTAACTCAAGGTCTTTTGTAAATGTGGGTCTTAATCCTATAAACAAGAGTTGCATAGAGATGTAATCGGTAATGTGTTACCCACCGATCGTACTAAGTCTTGGGCGATTTAGCCAAAGCTAACTCAAGGCTTAGTATGATGTGGATCTTGTCCCACAAGAATTATAGCTAGTTTGTATGAATCAAGTAAATGTGGTTTGACCACATCCATAACTCGATTCTATAAAATTCCTATAATTCAGTGGGAGCATCATTTGATTAAAGGCCTAATTAAATGATAAAAGGAATATGATATTAATTCTCGCATTGTATGTTGTAGATTAACTATGTCACACAACACGAACACTCTCTCGCGATCTGTCCCTGAGAAGGACAAGCTCAATGGAGCAAATTTCCGGATGCACAGAACTCGAGAATTGTTCTCACCTAAGAAAGGAAGTCAGACGTCCCGAGCAACATTCCGAGGCACCTCCCGCCACGCCTCGCTGATGACAAAGATGCTTACAAGAAGCATCAAGATGATGCATTAGATGTGTCATGTCTAATGCTCTCGCGACCATGAACTCGAGCCGTAAGCAACACGAGTTCATGAATGCTTATGATATGGTTGGACATCTTCGCCAACTATATCAAGGACAAGCTAGGCATGAGAGATATGAAGTCTCTAAGGCACTATTTGGGTCCAAAATGCAAGAAGGGACTCTGTAGGTTCATATGTACTCAAGATGATTGGGCACGTAGAAAACCTACAAAGGGGATTCCCACTTGGCCAAGAGTGGCCAACGACCTGATCTTGCAATCTTTGCCAAGAGCCTTCAATCAATTTGTCATGAATTATAACATTAATGAAATTGATAAGTCATCGTCAAAATGCTCAAAGATGTTGAGAATCACGAGCTTAACCTTAAGAAGGGTAAAATCGACACCATTTTGATGGTGCAAGAAGAAAGGCAAGGGCAAGCCTAAAGGTAAGGGAAAGTCCTGCCAAGGGCAAAGGCAAAGAACTTAAACCCAAAGGAGGGGTAGCCAAGGAAGGGGCTTGCTTCACCGCAAGGAAGCAGACACTGGAAGCGAATCGCAAAGGCATACCGAAGATCTTAAGAAGAAGAGAAGTGAGACTTCTACTGTATAAATGTTATAGAAGTCAATCTATCTATTTCTTCATCATGGGTATTAGATACGGATGTGCATCTCACATTTGTACCAATGTGCGTGAGAAATAGCAGGCATTGACAAAGGGCGAGGTGGACCTACGAGTAGGCAATGGAGCAAGGGTTGCCGCTCATTTCGTAGGAACTTATGATCTATCTCGCCCTCCGGGCTTGTACTAGAATTAGATGAATGTTGTTATGTGCCCGCTTTAACTAAGAACATCATTTCAGCTTTCTTGTTTGGACAAGAAAGGTTTTTCATTTATAATAAAGAACAAATGTTGTTCATTTTATTTAAATGATATGTTCTATTGTAGTGCACCTCTAATGAACGGACTCTACTTTCTAGACTTAGAGAGCCCCCTATCTATAACATAAGTACCAAGAGGTTCAAGTCAAATGAGTTAGAACCAAACCTATCTCGGCATTATCGCTTAGGTCATATAAATGAGAGTCGCTTATCTCACTCCATAAGGATGGGTACTAGACTCATTTGATTTTGAATCATATGAGACATGCGAGTCTTGCCTTTTAGGCAAGATGACCAAGACTCCTTTAGTGGACATAGCGAAGAAGAGCAAGATTTGTTAGGACTTATACATAGTGATGTATGTGGTCCTTTCATATTCTTGCTAGAGGTGGTTCACAGTACTTCATTACATTCTTGATGACTTAGATATGGTTATGTGTATCTTATGACATATAAATCAATCCTTTGAAAAGTTCAAAGAATTCAAGAATGAAGTACAAAACCGACTTGGCAAGAGTATTAAGATACTTGATCGGATCGAGGTGGTGAATACCTTAGCCATGAGTTTCGTGACTATCTAGCTGAGTGTGGGATTCTATCCCAACTCACTCCTCCTGGAACACCACAGTGGAATGGTGTATCCGAAAGGAGGAATCGTACCCTATTGGATATGGTACGATCTATGATGAGTCACACAGATCTTCCTATATCCTTTTGGGGATATGCTCTGGACACAGCAGCCTTTACCCTTAACCGTGTACCATCCAAGGCTGTGGTAAAGACACCATATACGATATGGACAGGGAAAAATCCCAAGATGTCTTTTATGAGGATTTGGGGTTGTGAGGCTTACGTACGACGTCAAGTCTCAGACAAACTGGGACCCAAATCCGATAGGTGCTATTTTGTTGGATATCCCAAGGATACAAAGGGATATTACTTCTACATTCCCAGTCAGCACAAAGTGTTTGTGGCAAAGACTGGGGTTTTTCTAGAAAGGGATTTTGTTTCTAGAAAAACTAGTGGGAGTACCTTCGATCTTGAAGAAATTCAAGATAAGGACCATAGCACTGAGGCCTTGATGGAGGTTGAACAGGAACCACAAAGTGTTGTGGGTGAAGAGGTTGTTGCACAAAGAGTTGTGGAACAACCACCTGTTCAAGTAGACCTACCTCTTCGCAGGTCTGATAGGGTACGTCGTCAGCCTGAGAGATACTCATTTCTCTTGTCTGACCATGATGACGTTATGCTCATTGAGAATGAGCCTACCTCCTATCAGGAAGCCGTGATGAGCCCAGTTCGAGAAATGGCTAGGCACGCCATGAGATCCGAGATGGAATCCATGTACACTAACCAAGTATGGACTTTGGTTGATCCACGAAGGGGTCAATTGACCCATTGGGTGTAAGTGGGTCTTTAGGAGAAAAGGCGGACATGGATGGACTTACGCATACCTATAAGGGCCGATTGGTGGCTAAAGGTTTCAAGCAAATTCATGGTATTGACTATGATGAAACCTTTTCTCCAGTGGCGATGTTTAAGTCCATTCGGATCTTGCTTGCTATTGCGATACATACGATTATGAGATCTGGCGGATGGATGTCAAAACCGTTTACGAATGGAAACTTACTCGAGGATGTGTACATGACACAACTGAGGTTTTGTAGATCCACGACATCTTTGGGAAGGTATGCAAGCCGCAAAGGTCCATTTATGGGCTAAAGCAAGCTTCGGAGCCGGAATCTTCGATTCGATGATGCGATCAAACAGTTTGGTTTCATCAAGAATGAAGATGAACCCTGTGTCTACAAGAGGGTTAATGGGAATACAGTTGTCTTCCTTGTACTATATGTGGATGACATACTACTCATTGGGAATGACATCCCTTCGCTACAGTCTGTGAAGACTTGGCTGGGGACGTGCTTCTCAATGAAGGACTTAGGTGAAGCAGCCTGTATTCTAGGCATCAAGATCTATAGAGATAGATCTAAGAGATTGCTTGGCCTAAGTCAGAGTACATACATTGACACGGTATTACTTGGTTTGCCATTGAATTCCAAGAAAGGACTTCACGATGTCACATGGTGTGAGTCTTTCAAGACTCAAAGTCCTTCTTCTAGAGAGGAGAGAGACGCATGGATAAGATCCCTTACGCGCATGCTATAGGATCTATCATGCACGCCTGTCGTAATTGCCGTGATGTCTCGTATGCTTTGAGCATGACGAGTAGATACTCGAGATCCGGTGGCGTCCATCGATAGCGATCAAGAATATTCTTAAGTACTTGAGAAGGACTAAAGAATATTTCTTGATATTTGGAGGCGATGAGGAGCTAGCTGTAAAGGGTTACAGCGATGCCAACTTCCAAACTGACCAGGATGATTATAGATCGCAGTCAGGGTTCATGTTTTGCTTGAATAGGTAGCACTGTGAGCTGGAAGAGTTCCAAGCAGGACACAGTTATTGATTCTACAACAGAGGCCGAATATATCGGTGCTTCCATCTCATTCGTGAGATTGTCGATCGAGGAGATGTGAAGATTTGCAGAGTACCCACAGACGCTAACATCGCAGATCCCTTGACCAAGGCTTTGGCACAGAAAAAGCATGATGGTCACACTAGGTCATTGGGTATTTGATACTACGATGATTGGCACTAGTGCTAGTGGGAGATTGTTAGTGAAAGCCCTAGAGCCAATCATGTGATGATTGTTGCATGGACTTTATTGTATCATATTCCTATTTATTAAGGCATGGTTATTATATTTACTTGTATTTGTGCCAAATAACTAAATATAATAGTGTCCTTGAGTAGTAGGTTCTTATCTATATCAATCGATTGGTTGAATCGATAATGAGATGATATAGAGAACACTACTCTTAATCATTCCTAGTCGAGTATTAACATTCAGGGACAATGTTAATGCGTAGAGACTAGCATGTAGGTCAACAAGATGACTTGATCTCACAAGTCATGGATATGAGATATCAAGTTGACACATGGGTATGCATTGGAGAATGTATACTGAATGACCCGCCATGAGAAAGTATCATGGATCATTATATGAGTGTTATATACTTTCTCATGTGGCTATTAGTATGACTATTAGTCCTTAGACCTGAAGTCACCATGGTTCCCTACATAAGGAGTTGCATACTTTGGCTTCGTCAAACGTCACCCGTAAATGGGTGGACTATAAAAGGCGATTCTTGGGTATGTAAATTAATTATGCGGAGGGATGTGAGTGATGTAGATGGGATCTATCCCTCCTATATGACGGGGGTGACATCGATATTCTTGATAGAGTGAGACCACGAAGTGCATGGCCATGCCCAAATGAGTCAATATGAGATATTGAGCTCATTTGATTAGAGTGAGTCTACTTGGAGTTCAAGATTTAGATGGTACCGAGGATGACACGGTCTATGCCTCGATTGGTCAATCTAGATGTCAAGGATAGAGGGACATTGTCACATATTGTGAGTCACAATTAGTAGTCACAAAGGTGATGTTGGAGCTCAACATTCTTGTAACTTGGGTAGCAATGATGTGTTGCTAGATACCGCTCATTGCTTATGTTCCTAAATCGGTTTAGGGACATTGCCAACGTTACAAGAACCTATAGGGTCACACACATAAGAGCAATTAGATGGAGATTAGGTTCATATGATGAACCATGAGGATTAGGTTTATGGGATGAACCAAATTGGATTAAGAGTAATCCAAATTAGACTAATTGAGTTAGACTCAAGTTGATTCAAGTGTTGAATGAGTCTAATTGAGATTTGATTCATCAAATCAATTTAAATTAATGAATAGAGATTCATTATATTAAATTGACTTGAGTCAAGTGGTTAGATTTGATCAACCATGGGAGATTAGAGGTCAAGTTTGACTTGACTTGAGAGGGAAGATGAAAGGTCAAGTTTGACTTGACCAAATGCCATGTCATGATGATGACTAGGCATGGCCGGCCAATGATGATGCTCCACATCATCATTGACTTGGTCAATTAGTGCCACATCATGAGGGAGACCAAGGGTCATGGGAGTTACATGCATGCATGTAACTCCCCCTCCATGAAGTGGCCGGCCACCATTTGGGGGTTATGTGAGTGAAAATTCATTTTGTGAGTAATCACTCATAACTTCATCTTCTTCCTTCTCTCTTCCCTCAAGCTCTCCCTCTCCTTCCTCTCTTTGGCCGAACCAACCAAGGAGTGCTAGCACACTCAAGGTTGAGTTTTCTTCCACCTATTGCTTGTGTGGATACCATAGAGGAGTGTGCACTTGACACTCTCGAGTTCCGGCGGACTTTGGACGAGCGGGATTTGCGAAGGGCATCGCATCAAGGGTAACATCCTTATCTCTTAGTTCTAAGGTAGATCTAGAGGATTTTGTAAGCACATACATGTAATTAGTTTTAATACTTCTTCGCACGGATCCGTGGCCGGGACTTCCGGGGTTTCCGCAACGCAAAAAGCGGTTTTTGCGGCCCGGAAAAGCCCAACAGGTTTAGGGTGTGCCAACCTTGATTGGATGGGTAGTTAACCTAACCATAGTAAAGGTGACACTTTAGGTCATTTTCAAGGTTTTGGTTACCTTGGGAATGTGGTTTAATTGTTAATCCTAAAAGATTTTAGGATGTGCCAATATTAATTGAGAAGTTTGATAAAATGATCAAATTGACACAATTTAGGTTTAGAGGTTTTAATGTGCCATTTTGGGTGTTTTGGCACATTTGGGAGAATTTAGGTTTATATGGCAAAATATACTTAATTATATCAAATGACAATTAATATTAAAATTTAGGTATCATTATACCTATACTTTTTATTTGCCATGTTTTGATTCCCATATGACATGTCATGACATCATATCTATTTTAAATTACTTAATATGTCATGATCATGTTTAGGATTAAGGATTAATGTCATGTGTTTTAGATTCTATCATATGCCATGACATTATGATCATTGGCCATGCTTTAATTTTGCTATCATTATGCCATGATCATTTCATGCATTTAATATATTGAAAATTGAGTTAAGAACTTTGGCATGACTTGGAGTCCCATTTATAAGGGAATCAAGTAGAGTTGCCTTAGAGAATGCATGAAACCCTAGATTAAGAAGAACCAAAACCCACATCTCACATCCAATTGACATGTATGTGTATTTATACACCCTAGATACATGTGAGATGCTAGGATATGAGTTGAGTTCAAGGTGCATAGTTTTTGCATCTAGAAGGACTATAACTCATCTAAGTTCATTGGTGGATCATTGTGAGAGCATGTACACAAGTCATGTACATAGAGCCCAAGGAATATGATCCAAAATAAGGTTTTGAAAACATTTTAAAATCATCTTAGAAAACCTTGGTGAAGCCTACCTTTTGATAGCAATCATCATTGATGAGATTGATACAAAGTGAGCTAAAACATTGAAGTTTTTCTTCACTTTTGGATTTTATATCAATGTCGATATTTTATGGGTAAAATATTTTTCAAATATTTTTCACCCATTGTATTGGTCATAAGTATTATACGTATAAATTTTCATGATTTTTTGATATACGGATAATTATTTATGAATTTCTGAAATTCACTTCTGATAGTTGAAATTCGAAAATTTCAGCTATCAGTCGACTGCCCTTGGTGGCAGTCGACTGATGTGAGTGGCAATCGACTGATTACTATTAGGAGTCGACTGCCAGGTATGATTTCGGGTTAACAAGGTTTGTTTAGCCTAATTTCAGTCATTGTAAAGGTCCCTAACTACTCCTAACCCTAGGATATGCTTTGGGAAGCATTATGGATTAGGAGAGGTGTTAGGGTTTGTATCAAAGTTAAGGGGTGGAAAGTTCAGGTTTGAACTTAGAACCTTAATTTTGATGGTTTAGAGTTCCTATTGGCTTAGGGACTTCCCAAGGACATTGTTGGTGCAATGGTCAAGGGGGAGCAAGCCTTTAGGGGGAGTTATCCATCTTGGGATGATGGATGTGTTTCTTTTCTTGAAGGGGGGGAAGGTATTGGGAGAGTATCATCAATTGGGAAAATTGATGAATTTTTGATACCCAATTTGGAAATTGGGAGAGTGAATAGGATTGCCTCTCTCGAGTGATATGGGACTTATCACTAAGAAGATGGTAGGCATCCTAGGTATTTTTAGATCAAGGGAGAGATTGTAAGATCTCATTGGGATATGAGACTCTGACCTCCTTGGAGAGATAACCTTTTTGATGTTAGTCAAAAAGGGGGAGAATGTTTGGGGGAGAATGTTTTAGAGAAGTTTAAATTACCAATTTGGGATAATTGGTAAGGGATTTAAGCTAGTGGTCTAACTCATGGTTTGTCTGGTTTTTGTCAAACATCAAAAATGGGGAGATTGTTGGTGCAATCGGCCCAGGTCACGATTGACCAGGACTCGAATGGGGTTCTTTATGGGACTGGAACTTTAAGCAATGGTGTTTATACGTTGGACGTATCCAGTGACATTTGCAATATCGAAGCGAGCAACAAGCGTGCTCGAAAGGATAATCAAATAGACTCCTACATGTGGCATTGTCATCTTGGCCATGTAAGCAAGAAACGCATGTCCGAATTACACCGATGTGGAATTCTGGAATCGTTTGAATTGGATTCATACGATACATGCGAATCATGCTTAAAAGGCAAGATGACTAAGTTACCTTTTACGGGAAAAGGTGAACGAGTGGGAGAGTTGCTAGGCCTAATACATAGTGATGTATATGGACCTATGTCAACTCAATCTTTAGGAGGCTATAGCTACTTCATTACCTTCACCGATGATCACTCACGGTTTGGGTATGTGTTCTTGATGAAACACAAGTCTGAAGCCTTTGAAAGGTTCAAAGAATTCAGAAATGAAGTAGAGAAACAACATGACAAAAGTATTAAAATACTTCGATCGGATCGAGGTGGTGAATACTTAAGTCAAGAGTTTCTTGATTATCTAAGAGACAATGGCATATTGTCTCAATGGACTCCGCCATATACACCACAGCATAATGGTGTATCTGAGAGGCGTAACAGGACCTTGTTGGACATGGTCAGGTCAATGATGAATCATGCAACTCTTCCCAAGTCCTTTTGGGGTTATGCATGACATTTTACTTGTTAAGCAGAATGCCTACCAAGGTAGTCTCTACTACTCCATATGAGATATGGGCTAGTAAGAAACCTCATGTATCTTACTTGAAGATATGGGGTTATCACCTTATGTGAAGCGGGGTATGTATTAGACAAAGCTGGATGCTAAGTCGATAAATGTCTATTTATTGGATACCCTAAGGAAACAAGGGGTTACCAATTCTATCATCTGTGGAACAAAAGGTGTTTGTTTCAAGGCATCTTTGTTTCTAGAGAAAGAGTTTCTCTTGCAAAGCAGTGGGAGTGTCGTCGAGCTTGAGGAGGCTCGAGAGACTCAAATAGACATTGATGAGATACAGTGAAGCCTGACGGTAGACAACTCATAGTGATGAGCAATCAATTTGGACCTATTGTAACACCACATCTTCGTAGATCACGGTAGAACACGCAATATTCTTGAGAGATATGGATTTCTCGTAAGTGAATCGAGCAGCGTGTTTCTCATTGATGATGAGAGCCTACGAGTTATGAAGAAGTGCTGACAAGTTCAGAAAGGGATAAGTGGCTTGGTGCCATGAAGTCGGAAATGGATTCCATGTATGAAAACCAAGTTTGGAACTTGGTTGACCCACCTGAAGGGATAAAGCCTATAGGGTGCAAGTGGATTTTCAAGAAGAAAACCGACATGGATGGTAATGTGATTACCTATAAGGCTAGATTGGTGGCGAAAGGATATCGTCAAAAACAAGGTGTTGATTATGACGAAACCTATTCGCCTGTAGCTATGCTTAAATCCATTCGGATGCTCCCGCCATAGCGGCTCATTATGATTATGAGATATGGCGATGGATGGATAACACTTTCCTTAATGGAAACCGCCTGAGGCGTGTATATGATACAACACTGAGGTTTCACATCGGTTGATAAAACCAAGGTATGCAAATTGACGGTCCATTTATGGATGAAGCAAGCATCCAGAGTGGAATATCCGTTTGATGAGACAATCAAAAGGTTTGATTTCTCACAAAATCGCAGAACCTTGTGTGTACAAGAAGGTTAGTGGGAGTGCGATCGTATTCCTAGTATTGTATGTCGATGACATACTACTTATAGGAAACGATGTTTCAATCTTACAGTCAGTTAAGGTTTGGTTATCCAAGACATTCTCCATGAAAGACCTGGGAGAAGCAACCTACATCCTTGGGATTAAGATCTATAGAGATAGATCGAAACGGTTGTAGTCTTCGTAGTCTACATATATAGACCGAGTGCTAAAGAGGTTTAGCATGTCGGAATCCAAGAAAGGTTTCTTACCCATCAGGCATGGGGTACACCTTTCGAAGTCTATGTGTCCGCGCACAGAAGGCGAGAGGATTTGCATGAGTAAGATTCCCTATGCATCCGCAATAGGATCTATCATGTATGTTATGTTGTGTCGAGGCCCGATGTATCGTATGCTCTGAGTGTCACGAGCAGATACCAGTCCGATCCAGGAATGGATCATTGGGCGGCTGTTAAGACGATCCTTAAGTACTTGAGAAGAACTAAGGATGTGTTCCGAATATATGGAGAAGGGTACATGGTGATACGTGGGTATACAGATGCGGCTCGAATGACAAGAATAATTCCATGTCTTTATGCAGGTATGTATTCACTAGAATGGGGCAATAAGTTGGAAAGGTTCCAAGCTTGACACTATAGAGGATTCGCCACTAAGGTAGAATACATTGCGACTTTGGAAGCGCAAAGGAAGCGGTTTGGATCAAGAAGTTCATCTGAACTTGATGTGGTCTCATCAATGATCCAAACATGTGCCCATCTATCATCTTATCGAGAGAGATCATCATAGGAAGCGAAATACAAATCGAGAAAATTCCCCTTTGAAAGGAACTTAGCGGATCCTTTGACTAAAGCATTACCTCAAAGTAAGTTTGAGGGTCATGTTAGAGCTTATGGTATTGGATATGTAGCGATTGGCATTAGGCCAAGTGAGTCTGTTAGTAATATATGAGAGATGTCTAAGGCAATGCGCCTTATGTATGAACCATTTATATGATAAATGAAGATTCACTATTTGAGTATACATGTTTAATGTATTTGATTGGATCTTAAACTCATTTCTTGAATGTCCACGATCGATTCACGGCATGAGAGAATTTGTGATTGGATCACAACTAGTGAGTATCTCTACATGTGTAATTGTGATGTATCGGAATTATCCTAGTCGATGAATTGATGGATTTGGACACCATCAATTACGCCGAGACTAACAGGTATACTCCTTGGTGTATCCAAGCGGTGATTCTCCTTTAGACATTGTGATGTCGGAGTTAATCGTGGATGCTAGTTATGGTAACTAGTTCATTGGAGTGACCGGTAGTAAGACTTCATATGGTTCTCTGCATATATAGATATGTCGATGAAGTTCTTCTTGTGGCTTAAGTGCGATGTTCCTTTGACTTGCGGTATTCAAGTCATCTTGATCATGGAGACTTATGCTTTGACATCTTAAGCAAACATCTCCGAGGAGATGTGGACCCGGATGATTGGGTATAAGTCGAGTGATCGAAGGTGTTTGAATAGCCTATAAAGGATTCACCACTCCTTGCGAGGAGATGTATACCATGGCCTCTCGTCGGATTGTTACTAAAGTCTTTGGCCAAAGCATTACATGTTTAGAGTAAGGTACTCTTCGATACATGTGGAGTAACTAGAATCCGTGGGGCGAGGAAATGATACTTGGGCTAGGTGTGGCGTAGTCGACCTAGTGAGGGACCGACACAATAGACCATGTCACTGAACCAAGTGGGTATAAGATGAGTGAAGGGAATGGGGCACGATTCATTCGAGCTCTGAAGGGTTTTGAAATAGTTACGGATCAACTGTTGATCTTTTGGTTAATTGGGGATCATGATGTACTACTAGGTGCCACTCATGATCGTTCTATAATTAATGGTTAATTATAGGCGGCCAACATAAGCGAGAACCTATTTGGTCACGCGCTGCGAGCGTAATCCAAAGGATTTAAAACGAGCTTGAGAATGGGATTCTCAGACCGAGAGAAACTATGTTTGGTTGGACCAAACATAAAGCGAGCATGAAATTGTTTCAGTCGCAATGGAAGCATGGATGGGCCGTGTCTTATGAAGACATAATGGATGGACCAAAATGGTTTGGTTCTAATCCAATGGATGAGAATAAACCAAAGGGTTTGGTTTATATTAAACGAATGAACCAAAGGTTGGTTCGGTTCGTTTTAACTTAAAATAAACCATCATGGTTTGGTTTATTTTAACTTATCTTAATGGAGTGGGTTAACGGGCTTTATGGATATGATCCATTAACCATTAAGAGAATTAGTTCTCTATAAAATAGGGCTTAAACCCTAACCCTAAGGCTAATCAACCTTGGCCGCCCAAACCCCCTCCCTCTCCTATTCGGCGCCCAACATCTTGTTGCCGCCCTTGTGGTGCAGCCTTCCAACTTGTTGCCGGCGACCAACCTTCAGCCGGTGAACCTCCGGCGACCCTCCGGTGATCTCCTATAGGTTTGGCATCAAGGTGAGGCTTTTCTTTCCTTGGTTGGCCGGCGCCTATATCCTCCACCAAGCTGTCCAGTTTTCTGGACAGCTTCTCCTCCTCTCGTCGGAGCGTCGTTTGGACGACGGTTAGTGCTCCGACAGCGGCTAACTTACCGGGATTTGATCTCGGTAATCCTCTGAGTGGAGGGGCGAAGGATTCGTCAAACGGTTGACGAATACCTCTCCGGAGAAGCGAGTTTTGAGAACTCGTTTTGGATCCGAATTTGGATTCGGATCGTGATCATCTCTCGATCACGTCGTCTTCAACACGACGCTAGTAACCCGTACGAAGACGAAGCTCGTGACTTAGCGAAGTCATCCCGAGGAGCTCGGCGTGGATACGGATAGAGACGATTCTTACGAGGATCGTTCCGGTTGATGCCGTTCCCGCTACACGTCATACGGAAGGTATAACGTAGTTTAATTTCCTTTTATTGCAAATTTTAATTTACGGTTATATCTACACTTGTTGTAATAGCATGCGTGTGTTGTGTGTGTTGTAATAAATATAGATTTATTAATTTTAATTGCTTCCGCTGTGCTCATGTTTACGAAACATGATCGAACACACACACGCCGCGGTGCCGGAAACCCAACAGTGGTATCAGAGCCCAGGTTGTGTTTCGACATAATCGTAAAAATGGTTTTGCGATAGTCATAATGTATTTCTGGAAGTTTTCTAAATTTTGGAAATTTAGAAGTATTTATGGAAATTTTCAATTTTGGAAAGTCTAGAAGTATTTATGGAAATCTTCCACTTTTGGAAAGTTGGAAGTATTTATGGAAATTGATATTTTCCATAAATAAAATATTTGATTATATTCTGGAAATTTGTTTCCTAATTTAATCATGATTTGATTTGGGAAATCAAATCTTAAAATATTTTATTTCCATAAGTAGTTTTAATGATTTAGGAAATTGGTTTCCTAAATAGATTTTCCTTAATCAAATAATTCCATGAATAAAATATGTGATTAGATTTGGAAATTTGTTTCCTAATTTAATTATGATTTGATTTGGAGAATCAAATCTTAAACATATTTTATTTCCATAAATAGTTATGACATATAAGGAAATTATATACATGACATAATTGTATGCCATGTAATTGCATTAGATGCATAACATTATGCCATGCATGTCGTGACATGTAGATGTATGCCATGTATGCCATGCCATGTAGATAATAGTTATTTGCATGCAAAGAGGATGAGACATAAAACCCTAACTCAATATTAAAGCCTACACCTTCCATTAATATGGTTAGAACCAGAGTTATTTCTTGTTTGGGTTGTTGGACTCACTCAAGCCCTCGAACGAACATGTTCAAACCATTGGAATAGTTTACCTCTAATATGGTAGAGTCGAGAGGTCAATCGTTAGTTTGGGTTGTTGGACTCACTCCAAGCCTGGCTAATTGGTTGAATGCGCTCTAACCATATTAAAACTATTTCGCGATTAATGGGTCGGCTTTAACTTGGAGCATCGATTTGTTGGACTCACTCCAAGGTTGATGTGAAGAGAGGTGAAGTTGGGTGCTATGCATATGATGCATACTTGTTAATGTGTTAACAACCCAATGTATGTGAAAACATTCAATTAGTTGATAGCACATTGTGATAGTTACATATACATGATATGTAATCGGTATACTTGATACCCACCATCATAGCTAAGAATGGCTTGTTGGACTCACTCCAAGGTTGTTCTTATCTATGATGGATATCAGCCCATTCGGAGATGGACCTACGATCTCCCGAAGTGATTTTAAGGGTTTTTGAAATTCGAAAAATGAATGGGATTTATAAATGTATATTGATGCATTTTAAAATCATTTTCTCATATATGCTCGTTTTGTATTTCTAAGATTGATCCTGATGTCTTTGAATTTGCGTTCCATTTTGGATTCAAATAAATTGACTGGGCCGAACTTCTTGGACTGGCTTAGAAACTTGAGAATTGTTCTCAAGGTGAAAAGCTTGTGTATGTCCTCGAAGCGCCTCTTCCCGCCCGTCCTAGTGATGATGCAACTTGGGACCAATTGTTGGCCTATCAGAAACATGTGAGTGATTCTGAACAAATGAGTTGCATCATGCTAGCCACGATGGAACCCAAGCTACGAAAGAAGCATGAGCATATGGATGCTCATATCGTAGTCCTTCATCTTTGTGAGTTGGTTGATGAGCAAGTGAGATTCGAAAGGTTCGAAGTCTCAAAGCTCCTCTTCACCTCTGAGATGCTAGGAGGTTCATCTGTGGTACTGCTCAATATGCTGAAGACTGTGGAGTCTTCTGAGAAGCATGAGCAGGGGACGGTGTTGTTAGTTGATTCCTCGAAGAAAGGTTCTAAGAGGGAGTCAAAAGAACAACAGAAGGGGAAGAAGAAAAGAGCTAAAAAGGCAAAACCAGCTCAAAAGGGCACTTGCCATCATTATGGCAAGGAGAGCCATTTGCGAAGAAAGTGCAAGATCTATCTTGAGTCCGTGAAGAAGGATAAGGCATCGGATGCCCCATCTTCTTCAGATATCTTCGTTATTGATTGTCATTCTATTTCCTTAAACACTTGGGTATTGGATCGGTGTGGCT
Source organism: Wurfbainia villosa (assembly GCA_025175895.1). NCBI lineage: Eukaryota > Viridiplantae > Streptophyta > Magnoliopsida > Zingiberales > Zingiberaceae > Wurfbainia > Wurfbainia villosa. The sequence goes on along the minus strand of CM046002.1, from coordinate 39,376,063 downwards.
CACATATATGTAATGACATACATGGGCTAAGGAATAGAAGAAGACTCATCGGGAGAGTCAAATTTGCGTGTTGGGAATAGAATAGAGCAAAGGTTGCTGCGATGCATCACGCATTTGTTGAAACTCCCTGCAGGACTTGTCTTAGAACTGGACAATTGCTTTTATATTCCTTCGTTGATAAAGAACATCATTTCTATTTCTTGTTTAAATAGAAATGGTTTCCATTTGACGTTTAGTAACAATTGTTGTTACATAACTTTGAATGGGGTTCTTTATGGGACTGGAACTTTAAGCAATGGTGTTTATACGTTGGACGTATCCAGTGACATTTGCAATATCGAAGCGAGCAACAAGCGTGCTCGAAAGGATAATCAAATAGACTCCTACATGTGGCATTGTCATCTTGGCCATGTAAGCAAGAAACGCATGTCCGAATTACACCGATGTGGAATTCTGGAATCGTTTGAATTGGATTTATATGATACATGCGAATCATGCTTAAAAGGCAAGATGACTAAGTTACCTTTTACGGGAAAAGGTGAACGAGTGGGAGAGTTGCTAGGCCTAATACATAGTGATGTATATGGACCTATGTCAACTCAATCTTTAGGAGGCTATAGCTACTTCATTACCTTCACCGATGATCACTCACGGTTTGGGTATGTGTTCTTGATGAAACACAAGTCCAAGCCTTTGAAAGGTTCAAAGAATTCAGAAATGAAGTAGAGAAACAACATGACAAAAGTATTAAAATACTTGATCGGATCGAGGTGGTGAATACTTAAGTCAAGAGTTTCTTGATTATCTAAGAGACAATGGCATATTGTCTCAATGGACTCACGCCCTATACACCATGACATAATGGTGTATCCGAGAGGCATAAGGACCTTGTTGGACATGGTCAGTCAATGATGAATCATCGACTCTTCCCAAGTCCTTTTGGGGTTATGCACTGTTTGTTTTACTTGTAGCGAATGCCTACCAAGGTAGTCTCTACTACTCCATATGAGATATGGGCTAGTAAGAAACCTCATGTATCTTACTTGAAGATATGGGGTTATCTGCTTATGTGAAGCGTGTATCGGACAAATTGGATGCTAAGTCTGATAAATGTCTATTTATTGGATACCCTGAGGAAACAAGGGGTTACCAATTCTATCATCCTGTGGAACAAAAGGTGTTTGTTTCAAGGCATGCTGTGTTTCTAGAGAAAGAGTTTCTCTTGCAAGAAAACAGTGGGAGTGTCGTCGAGCTTGAGGAGGCTCGAGAGACTCAAATGACATTGATGAGATACGGTGAAACACAAAGCAACTCATAGTGATGAGCAATCAATTTGGACCTATTGTAACACCACATCTTCGTAGATCACGGTAGAACACGCAATATTCTTGAGAGATATGGATTTCGTAAGTGAATCGAGCAGCGTGTTTCTCATTGACGATGAGGAGCCTACCAGTTATGAAGAAGTGCTGACAAGTTCAGAAAGGGATAAGTGGCTTGGTGCCATGAAGTCGGAAATGGATTCCATGTATGAAAACCAAGTTTGGAACTTGGTTGACCCACCTGAAGGGATAAAGCCTATAGGGTGCAAGTGGATTTTCAAGAAGAAAACCGACATGGATGGTAATGTGATTACCTATAAGGCTAGATTGGTGGCGAAAGGATATCGTCAAAAACAAGGTGTTGATTATGACGAAACCTATTACTTTGTAGCTATCTTAAATCCATTCGGATGCTCCAGCCATAGCGATTATGAGATATGGCAGATGGATGTGAAAACAGCTTTCCTTAATGGAAACCTGCTCGAGGACGTGTATATGATACAGCCTGAGGGTTTCACATCGGTTGATAAAACCAAGGTATGCAAAGTGCGACGGTCCATTTATGGATTGAAGCAAGCATCCAGGAGCTGGAATATCCGTTTTGATGAGACAATCAAAAAGTTTGATTTCTCACAAAAATCCAGACGAACCTTGTGTGTACAAGAAGGTTAGTGGGAGTGCAGTCGTATTCCTAGTATTGTATGTCGATGACATACTACTTATAGGAAACGATGTTTCAATCTTACAGTCAGTTAAGGTTTGGTTATCCAAGATATTCTCCATGAAAGACCTGGGAGAAGCAACCTACATCCTTGGGATTAAGATCTATAGATATAGATCGAAACGGTTGCTTGGTCTTTCGCAGTCTACATATATAGACCGAGTGCTAAAGAGGTTTAGCATGTCGGAATCCAAGAAAGGTTATCTACCCATCAGGCATGGGGAACACCTTTCGAAGTCTATGTGTCCGCGCACAGAAGACGAGAGGATTTGCATGAGTAGGATTCCCTATGCATCCGCAATAGGATCTATCATGTATGCTATGTTGTGTACGAGGCCCGATGTATCGTATGCTCTGAGTGTCACGAGCAGATACCAGTCCGATCCAGGAATGGATCATTGGGCGGCTGTTAAGACGATCCTTAAGTACTTGAGAAGTACTAAGGATGTGTTCCTAATATATGGAGAAGGGTACATGGTGATACGTGGGTATACGGATACCAGCTCCAGACAGACAAGAATAATTCCATGTCTTTGTCTGGGTATGTATTCACCTGGAATGGAGGCGCAATAAGTTGGAAAGGTTCCAAGCTTGACACTATAGAGGATTCTGCCACTAAGGTAGAATACATTGCAGCTTTGGAAGCAGCAAAGGAAGCGGTTTGGATCAAGAAGTTCATCTCTGAACTTGATGTGGTCTCATCAATGATCCAAACATGTGCTTCGCCGCTATCATCTTATCAGAGAGATCATCAGTAGGAACGAAATACAAATCGAGAAAATTCCCACTGAAAGGAACTTAGCGGATCCTTTGACTAAAGCATTACCTCAAAGTAAGTTTGAGGGTCATGTTAGAGCTTATGGTATTGGATACCGTAGCGATTGGCATTAGGCCAAGTGGGAGTCTGTTAGTAATATATGAGAGATGTCCTAAGGCAATTGCCTTATGTATGAACCATTTATATGATAAATGAAGATTCACTATTTGAGTATACATGTTTAATGTATTTGATTGGATCTTAAACTCATTTACTGAATGTCCACGATACGATTCACAGCATGAGAGAATTTGTGATTGGATCACAACTAGTGAGTATCTCTACATGTGTAATTGTGATGTATCGAATTATCCTAGTCGATGAATTGATGGATTTGGACACCATCAATTACATCGAGACTAGCAGGTATACTCCTTGGTGTATCAAGCGGTGATTCTCCTTTTGGAGACATTGTGATGTCGGAGTTAATCGTGGATGCTAGTTATGGTAACTAGTTCATTGGAGTGACCGGTAGTAAGACTTCATATGGTTCTCTGCATATATAGATATGTCAATGAAGTTCTTCTTGTGGCTTAAGTGCGATGTTCCTTTGACTTGCGGTATTCAAGTCATCTTGATCATGGAGACTTATGCTTTGACATCTTAAGCAAACATCTCAGGAGATGTGGACCATGATTGATTGGGTAAGTCAAGTGATCGAAGGTGTTTGAATAGCCTATAAAGGATTCACCACTCCTTGCGAGGAGATGTATACCCATGGCCTCTCGTCGGATTGTTACTAAAGTCTTTGGCCAAAGCATGTTTACATGTTTAGAGTAAAGTACTCTTTGATACATGTGGAGTAACTAGAATCCGCAGAGAGGAAGGGACAATGCTAGTGGAAAGTGTGAATAGTGCTAGTACCAATAGACCATGTCCCGAACCAAGTGGGTATAAGATGAGTGAAGGAATGGGGCACGATTCATTCGAGCATCTTGAAGGGTTTGAAATAGTTCGATCAATAGTTGATCTTTTCTAATTAATTGGGGATCATACTACTAGGTGCCACTATGATCGTTCTATAATTAATGGTTAATTATAGACGACCAACATAAACCGAGAACCTATTTGGTCACACGCACAACGAGTGTAATCCAAAGGATTTAAAACGAGCTTGAGAATGGGATTCTCAGACCGAGAGAAACTATGTTTGGTTGGACGAAACATAAAGCGAGCATGAAATTGTTTCAGTCGCAATGGAAGCATGGATGGGCCGTGTCTTATGAAGACATAATGGATGGACCAAAATGGTTTGTTTCTAATCCAATGGATGAGAATAAACCAAAGGGTTTGGTTTATTTTAAACGAATGAACCAAAAGTTGGTTCGGTTCGTTTTAACTTAAAATAAACCATCATGGTTTGGTTTATTTTAACTTATCTTAATGGAGTGGGTTAACGGGCTTTATGGATATGATCCATTAACCATTAAGAGAATTAGTTCTCTATAAAATAGGGCTTAAACCCTAACCCTAAGGCTAATCAACCTTGGCAGCCCAAACCCCTCCCTCTCCTATTAGGCGCCCAACATCTTGTTGCCGCCCGGCTTGTGGTGCAGCCTTCCAACTTGTTGCGGCGACCAACCTTCAGCCTGAACCTCGCGACCCTCCGATGATCTCCTAGGTTTGGCATCAAGGTGAGGTTTTTCTTTCCTTGGTTGGCGGCGCCTATATCCTCCACCAAGCTGTCCAGTTTTCTGGACAGCTTCTCCTCCTCGCCGGAGTCGTTTGGGCGACGGTAGCTCCGGACAGCGGCTAACTTAAGATTTGATCTCGGTAATCCTCTGAGGTGGAGGAAGGATCTCGTCAAGCGGTTGGCGAATACCTCTCCGGAAGCGAGTTTGAGAACTTCGTTTTAGGATCCGAATTTGGATTCGGATCATCTCTCGATCACGTCGTCTTCAACACGAGGCTAGTAACCCGTATGAAGACGAAGCTCGTGGCTTAGCGAAGTCATCCCGAGGAGCTCGGCGTGGATACGGATAGAGACGATTCTTATGAGGATCGTTCCGGTTGATGCCGTTCCCGCTACACGTCATACGGAAGGTATAACGTAGTTTAATTTCCTTTTATTGCAAATTTTAATTTACGGTTATGTCTACACTTGTTGTAATAGCATGCGTGTGTTGTGTGTGTTGTGTGTGTTGTAATAAATATAGATTTATTAATTTTAATTGCTTCCGCTGTGCTCATGTTTACGAAACATGATCTCACACACACCGTGATGCGAAACCGATTGATTGTCTCACGTACAATGTTGGCGAGACTTATGGCACTCGGCCAAGTGGAATCTCCAATAAAGCGATAAAAGGTGTTGGCTCAAGCTTTGCGTGTTGGTTCTTCCGGTCAAGGCTAGTCAAACAACCAAAGTGCAAACAACCAAAAGCTCTTTCTTTTCTTTACTTGCATTTTATTTCTTACTTGTATTAGCTTGTATCTTTTGTATTACCTAGTGTAATCTTTGTACGAGGTTTCTCCACCTCCGACTTGTGTGAAGGAGTTTATTGTGCTTAGTGGTGTTTGTGGCATCGCTAGGGTTCGTACGAACCCAAGCCGTGGAGTATGAACCGTTCGGTTCCGAACCACGTTATATTTTTATGTTTGCATGTTGTATGTTTCGTTATCATTATTATTCTTGTTATTCCGCTGCGTTAACGAAATTGTAGAAATAAACGCAACGAATTCCATCATCGTACGGTAACGCGCTATTCACCCCCCCTTTAGCGGGCGCACAGGTCCTAACACCTAGGTCGAGTCCTCCCGCTTCACCATTTCGAGGGATTTATAACACTTCACTTCATGACTCAAGTCAGATCGCAGGCTTACGATCTGTCTCGACTGAATTCTCCTTGCTTCACCACTCAAGGGCATAAGAATACTTCAACTGGGTTGAGGGCTTACGAACTTCCTTGATCGAGTTCCATAGTTATCATAATCAAAGATTAAATCATTTATAAAAGAGGGTACATAGATACTGATACACTTAGCCCTCCCCCTCCCTCGATTCTTCTCGAAGAACACACATTTCCTGCTACTTAGTAAGTAATTTTGTAGAGACCTCATTTCTTTCGCCTGCTTGCACTCGATGTTACCTTCTGCAGTTAGACCTCCAACAATCACATTTATAACTCTCCGAGTGGGGGCATCTCCAGGGATGGTAGGTACTTTGCTACTCTATCCCATCTCTTTAGGATTCCTTTCCTGGCTCCCAATTCTCCTGCCATCCCCTCTAGGTGCATAAGGACCTCGGCAAGTGTCGGGCCCGGGATGAAAAATTCGAGGAGGCCTAAAACTGTTTGAGTCAGCCCCCATATATCGCCACAAGTGCGGGTGCTCTTGTCTGATCCTCATAAGCTCCATCTTTAAAGCTTTGGCAATTATCGCTTAAGTGGTCGTACTCCATATGGTAGACATAGAAATATGGAGAGGGGGAATTACATGGTGTTCCCATAGCCCTCCATATGTCGAAGTACTTGATGTCACTAGTAGATTTCCATATCCCTCTCCCTAGTTGTTCGACATCAGGAGGAGTATTCTATCACCATCACTCCTATAGGACTTCCTCAATGAGCCTCTATGAGGAACAACTTGAAGAGGTCTGGGGAGGCGCTTGCTGGACAATGATGTTCTTTTTGGTTGAGGTCAAGACGGGTCCCTTCTGTGCCTTTCGAGCCCTCTGAGCCTCCTCTATGTTGATATATTTCTCATCCTTCGAGTCCTTATTTCACTCCATCGAGACCTAAAAAGTAGAGTCCTTGTGTGATCACTTCACCAGGCTCGTAGAGGAACCTATAAGCTTATCCTCAGAGTTTGTCCTGATAACAATTGCATTTGCTTCCAGTGAAGTGGTAGCAAACTAGAACCATCTCTATGTCGAACCCATTAATGTGGTGACAAATGTTAGTAATATATGAGAGATGTCCTAAGGCAATCGCCTTATGTATGAACCATTTATATGATAAATGAAAATTCACTATTTGAGTATACATGTTTTATGTATTTGATTGGATCTTAAACTCATTTACTGAATGTCCACGATACGATTCACAGCATGAGAGAATTTGTGATTGGATCACAACTAGTGAGTATCTCTACATGTGTAATTGTGATGTATCGGAATTATCCTAGTCGATGAATTGATGGATTTGGACACCATCAATTACAGCCGAAACTAGCACGAGGTATACTCCTTGGTGTATCCAAGCGGTGATTCTCACCTTTGGAGACATAGTGATGTCGGAGTTAATCGTGGATGCTAGTTATGGTAACTAGTTCATTGGAGTGACGGTAGTAAGACTTCATATGGTTCTCTGCATATATAGATATGTCAATGAAGTTCTTACTGTGGCTTAAGTGCGATGTTCCTTTGACTTGCGGTATTCAAGTCATCTTGATCATGGAGACTTATGCTTTGACATCTTAAGCAAATATCTCTAAGGAGATGTGGACCCGGGATGATTGGGTATAAGTCAAAGCGATCGAAAGTGTTTGAATAGCCTATAAAGGATTCACCACTCCTTGCGAGGAGATGTGTTCCCATGGCCTCTTGTCGGATTGTTACTAAAGTCTTTGGCCAAAGCATTACATGTTTAGAGTAAGGTACTCTTCGATACATGTAGAGTAACTAGAATCCGTAGGACGAGGAAATGATACTTGGGCTAGGTGTGACGTAGTCAGCCTAGTGGGGACTGACACAATAGACCATGTCCTGAACCAAGTGGGTATAAGATGAGTGAAGGGAATGAGGCACGATTCATTCGAGCTACTGAAGGGTTTCAGAAATAGTTCTGGATCAACCGTTGATCTTTTCGGTTAATTGGGGATCATGATGTACTACTAGGTGCCACTCATGATCGTTCTATAATTAATGGTTAATTATAGATGGCCAACATAAACCGAGAACCTATTTGGTCACACGCACAACGAGTGTAATCCAAAGGATTTAAAACGAGCTTGAGAATGGGATTCTCAGACCGAGAGAAACTATGTTTGGTTGGACCAAACATAAAGCGAGCATGAAATTATTTCAGTCGCAATGGAAGCGTGGATGGGCCGTGTCTTATGAAGACATAATGGATGGACCAAAATGGTTTGGTTCTAATCCAATGGATGAGAATAAACCAAAGGGTTTGGTTTATATTAAACGAATGAACCAAAGGTTGGTTCGGTTCGTTTTAACTTAAAATAAACCATCATGGTTTGGTTTATTTTAACTTATCCTAATGGAGCGGGTTAACGGGTTTTATGGATATGATCCATTAACCATTAAGAGAATTAGTTCTCTATAAAATAGGGCTTAAACCCTAACCCTAACCCTAATCAAGTTTTGGCCGCCCAACCTAGTTGCCGCCCACCTCCTTGGAGTTTTCGGCGCCCAACCCTAAGGTCCTGCGCCAGCTTTGTGCACGTCCAACTTGCTGCCAGCGACCAAGCTTCAGCCGGTGAACCTCCGGCGACCCTCCGGTGATCTCCTCTAGGTTCGGTGATAAGGTGAGCTTCCATCTCTCCTTGGCCGGCCTCTATTCCTCCACCAAAAGCTGTCCAGTTTTTTCTGGACAGCTTGTTTCTTTGTTGTCGGAGCGTCCTTTGGACGACGGTTAGTGCTCCGACAGCGGCTAACTTACCGGGGATTTGATCTCCGATAATCCTCTGAGGTGGAGGACGAAGGATTCGTCAATTGGTTGACGAATACCTCTCCGGAGAAGCTAGTTTTGAGAACTCGTTTTAGGATCCGAATTTGGATTCGGATCGTGATCATCTCTCGATCACGTCGTCTTCAACACGAGGCTAGTAACCCGTACGAAGACGAAGCTCGTGACTTAGCGAAGTCATCCCGAGGAGCTCGGCGTGGATACGGATAGAGACGATTCTTACGAGGATCGTTCCGGTTGATGCCGTTCCCGCTACACGTCATACGAAAGGTATAACGTAGATAATTTCTTTTATTGCAAATTTTAATTTACGGTTATGTCTACACTTATTGTAATAGCATGCGTGTGTTGTGTGTGTTGTAATAAATATAGATTTATTATTTTTAATTGCTTCCGCTGTGCTCATGTTTACGAAACATGATCGAACACACACACGCCGGTGCAACCCAACTAAAAATGGTTTTGCGATAGTCATAATGTATTTCTGGAAATTTTCTAAATTTTGGAAATTTAGAAGTATTTATGGAAATTTTTCAATTTTGGAAAGTCTAGAAATATTTATGGAAATCTTCCACTTTTGGAAAGTTGGAAGTATTTATGGAAATTGATATTTTCCATAAATAAAATATTTAATTAGATTCTGGAAATTTGTTTCCTAATTTAATCATGATTTGATTTGGGAAATCAAATCTTAAAATATTTAATTTCCATAAGTAGTTTTAAAGATTTAGGAAATTGGTTTCCTAAATAGATTTTCCTTAATCAAATAATTCTATGAATAAAATATGTTATTAGATTTGGAAATTTGTTTCCTAATTTAATTATGATTTGATTTGGAGAATCAAATCTTAAACATATTTTATTTCCATAAATAGTTATGACAAATAAGGAAATTATGTACATGACATAATTGTATGCCATGTAATTGCATTAGATGCATAACATTATGCCATGCGTGTCGTGACATGTAGATGTATGCCATGCCATGTAGATAATAGTTATTTGCATGCAAAGAGGATGAGACATAAAACCCTAACTCAATATTAAAGCCTACACCTTCCATTAATATGGTTAGAACCAGAGTTCTGTTTCTTGTTTGGGTTGTTGGACTCACTCAAGCCACTCGAACTGAATATGTTCAAACCATGGAATAGTTTAATACTAATATGGTAAGAGTCAGAGGTCAATCGTTAGTTTGGGTTGTTGGACTCACTCCAAGCCTGGCTAATTGGTTGAATGCGCTCTAACCATATTAAAACTATTTCGCGATTAATGGGTCGGCTTTAACTTGGAGCATCGATTTGTTGGACTCACTCCAAGGTCGATGTGAAGAGAGGTGATGTTGGGTGCTATGCATATGATGCATACTTGTTAATGTGTTAACAACCCAATGTATGTGTAAACATTCAATTAGTTGATAGCACATTGTGATAGTTACATATACATGATATGTAATCGGTATACTTGATACCCACCATCATAGCTAAGAATGGCTTGTTGGACTCACTCCAAGGTTGTTCTTATCTATGATGGATATCAGCCCATTCAGAGATGGACCTACGATCTCTCGAAGTGATTTTAAGGGTTTTTGAATTCAAAAAATGAATGAGATTTTGTAAATGTATGTGGATGCATTTTAAATCATCTTTCTCATATATGCTCGTTTTGTATTTCTAGGTTAATCTCTTGATCATGATGTCTTTGAATTTGCGCTCTATTTTGGATTCGAATAAATTGGTAGGCTAGAACTTCTTGGGTGGCTTAGAAACCTGAGAATTGTTCTCAAGGCGGAAAAGCTTGCATATGTCCTCGAAGCGCCTCTTCCCGCCCGTCCTAGTGACGATGCAACTCAAGACCAATTGTTGGCCCATCAGAAACATGTGAGTGATTCTGAGCAAGTGAGTTGCATCATGCAAGGGCGATGGTACCCGAGCTGCAGAAGCAGCATAAGCATATGGATGCTCATACCATAGTCCTTCATCTTTATGAGTTGTTTGATGAGCAAGTGAGATTGAAGGTTGAAGTCTCTCAAGCTTCTCTTCACCTACGAGATGCAAGAAGGTTCATCTGTGGTCTTGCTCAACATCTTTGAAGGCTGTGGAGCCTTCAAAAGCATGAGCGGGGGATGATCTTGTTAGTTGATTCCTCGAAGAAAGGTTCTAAGGAAGTCGAAGGAACTGAGAAGGGAAGAAGAGAAGGGCTAAGAAGGTAGAACTAGCACAAAGGAAACTTGCCATCATGATGGCAAGGAGAGCCATTAGCGAAGAAAGTGAGATTTATCTTGAGTCCGTGAAGAAGAATAAGGCATCGGATGCCCCATCTTCTTGAAATCTTCGTTATTGATTGTCATTCTATTTCCTAGACACTTGGGTATTGGATCTTGGGTGTGGCTCACATATATGTAATGACATACATGGGCTAAGGAATAGAAGAAGACTTGTCGAGGAGAGTCAAATTTACGTGTTGGGAATGGAGCAAAGGTTCTTTGCACTTTCGCCATCGAAACGTATTTGTTGAGACTCCTAGGACTTGTCTTAGGACAATTGCTTTTATGTTCCTTCGTTGATAAAGAACATCATTTCTATTTCTTGTTTAAATAGAAATGGGTACCATTTGACTTTTAGTAACAATTGTTGTTACATAACTTTGAATGGAGTTCTTTAATGGAACTTTAAGCAATGGATTTATCGTTGGGCGTATCCGGTGACATTTTCAATATCGGCGGCGCAACAGCGTGCTCGAAAGATAATCAATTAGACTCTATATGTGGCATTGTCGTCTTGGCCATGTATAAGCGAAAGCATGTCCGAATTACACCGATGTGGAATTACGGAATCGTTTGAATTGGATTCATACGATACATGCGAATCATGCTTAAAAGGCAAGATGACTAAGTTACCTTTAATGGAAAGGGTGAGCAGTGGAAGAGTTGCTAGGTCTAATACATCGATGTATGTGGACCCATGTCAACTCAAGCTTTAGGAGGCTATAGCTACTTCATTACCTTCACCGATGATCACTCGCGGTTTGGGTATGTGTTCTTGATGAAACACAAGTCAAGCCTTTGAAAGGTTCAAAGAATTCAGAAATGAAGTAGAGAAACAACTTGGCAAGAGTATTAAAATACTTGATCGGATCGAGGTGGTGAATACTTAAGTCAAGAGTTTCTTGATTATCTGAGGACAATGATATATTGTCTCAATGGACTCCGTATACACCACAACTTAATGGTGTATCATCCGAGGCAGGACCTTGTTGGACATGGTCAGGTCAATAATGAATCATCACGAATCTTCCCAAGTCCTTTTGGGGCTATGCACTTGAGACAATTTACTTGTTAAAGCAGTCCCTAAGGTAGTCTCTACTACTCCATATGAGATATGGGCTAGTAAGAAACCTCATTTATCTTACTTGAAGATATGGGGTTGTCACTGCTTATGTGAAGCGGGTATATCGGACAAATTGGATGCTAAGTCGATAAATGTCTATTTATTGGATACCCTAAGGAAACGAGGGTTACCAATTCTATCATCCCTTGGAACAAAAGGTGTTTGTTTCAAGGCATCTTTGTGTTTCTAGAGAAAGAGTTTCTCTTGCAAGAAAGCAAAGTGGGAGTATCGTTGAACTTGAGGAGGTTCGAGAGACTGATGTAGACATTGAAGAGATACACAGGTCAAGCACCTTGACTCATAGTGATGAGCCATCAACCACATCTTCGTAGATCTAGTAGAACCGCAATATTCACGAGAGATATGGATTTCTCGTAAGTAAATCGAGCGACGTGTTACTCATTGATGATGAGAGCCTACTAGTTATGAAGAAGTCTTGACAAGTTGAGAAAGGGATAAGTGGCTTGATGCCATGAAGTCGGAAATGGATTCCATGTATGAAAACCAAGTTTGGAACTTGGTTGACCCACTGAAGGCATAAAGCCTATAGGGTGCAAGTGGGTTTTCAAGAAGAAAAACATGGATGGTAATGTGATTACCTATAAGGCTAGATTGGTGGCGAAAGGATATCGTCAAAACAAGGTGTTGATTATGGCGAAACCTATTACTTTGTAGCTATGCTTAAATCCATTCGGATGCTCTGGCCATAGCGGCTCATTATGATTATGAGATATGGCGGATGGATGTGAAAGCGGCTTTCCTTAATGGAAACTGCTCGAGGGCGTGTATATGATACTGAGGTTTCACATCGGTTGATAAAACCAAGGTATGCAAATTGCGACGGTCCATTTATGGATTGAAGCAAGCATCCGAGAATTTGGAATATCCGTTTTGATGAGACAATCAAAAGTTTGATTTCTCACAAAATCGAGCGAACCTTGTGTGTACAAGAAGGTTAGTGGGAGTGCGATCGTGTTCCTAGTATTATATGTCGATGACATATTACTTATAGGAAAGCGATGTTTCAATCTTCTGATCGATTAAGGTTTGGTTATCAAGACATTCTCCATGAAGACACAGGAGAAGCAACCTACATCCTTGGGATTAAGATCTATAGAGATAGATCGAAGCAGTTTGCTTGGTCTTTCGCGATCTACATATATAGGCCAGAAGTGCTAAAGAGGTTTAGCATGTCGGAATCAAGAAGGTTTCTACCCATCGGGCATAGGGTACACCTTTCGAAGTCTATGTGTCGCGCCGCAGGAAGGCGAGAGGATTTGCATGAGTAAGATTCCTATGCATCATGATAGGATCTATCATGTATGCTATGTTATGTCACGAGGCCCGATGTATATGCTCTGAGTGTCACGGCGGATACCAATCCGATCCGAGGAATGGATCATTGGCGGTATTAAGGCGATCCTTAAGTACTTGAGAAGAACTAAGGATGTGTTCTAATATATGGAGAAGGGACATGGTGATACGCGGGTATCACGGATGCGGCTTCGAGACAGACAAGGATGATTCGAGTCTCGATGCAGGATCGTGTTCACCTTAAATGGAGCGCGATGAGTTGGAAAAGTTCCAAACAAGAGGCATGGCGGATTCTACCCTGAGGCGAGAATATATTGCGGCGGAGCGGCAAAGAGGCGGTTTGGATCAAGTTCATTCATGAACTTGGTGTGATTCGGCCATTGTTGAAGCAATACCGGTCTCTGCGACAACAATGGAGCAATTGCGAGCGAAAGAGCCAAGGTCTCATCACGATCCAAACATGTACGCCGCTATCATCTTATCGAGAGATCATCGGTAGGAGCGAAATACAAATCGAGAAAATTCCCCTTTGAAAGGAACTTAGCGGATCCTTTGACTAAAGCATTACCTCAAAGTAAGTTTGAGGTCATGTTAGAGCTTATGGTATTGGATCTAGTAGCGATTGGCATTAGGCAGTGGGAGTCTGTTAGTAATATATGAGAGATGTCCTAAGGCAATCGCCTTATGTATGAACCATTTATATGATAAATGAAGATTCACTATTTGAGTATACATGTTTTATGTATTTGATTGGATCTTAAACTCATTTCTTGAATGTCACGATACGATTCACGGCATGAGAGAATTTGTGATTGGATCACAACTAGTGAGTATCTCTACATGTGTAATTGTGATGTATCGGAATTATCCTAGTCGATGAATTGATGGATTTGGACACCATCAGTTACATCGAGCTTACAGTATACTCCTTGGTGTATCAAGCGGTGATTCTCCTTTGGTGGAGACATAGTGATGTCGGAGTTAATCGTGGATGCTAGTTATGGTAACTAGTTCATTGGAGTGACCAGTAAGACTTCATATGGTTCTCTGCATATATAGATATGTCAATGAAGTTCTTCTTGTGGCTTAAGTGCGATGTTCCTTTGACTTGCGGTATTCAAGTCATCTTGATCATGGAGACTTATGCTTTGACATCTTAAGCAAACATCTCTAGGAGATGTGGACCGGGATGATTGGGTATAAGTCGAAGTGATCGAAGGTGTTTGAATAGCCTATAAAGATTCACCACTCCTTGCGAGGAGATGTATACCCATGGCCTCTCGTCGGATTGTTACTAAAGTCTTTGGCCAAAGCATTACATGTTTAGAGTAAGGTACTCTTGATACATGTGGAGTAACTAGAATCCGTAGGGCGAGAAATGATACTTGGGCTAGGTGTGGCGTGAAATCGACCTAGTGAGGGGTGACACAATAGACCATGTCTGAACCAAGTGGGTATAAGATGAGTGAAGGAATGGGGCACGATTCATTCGAGCTCTTGAAGGGTTTGAAATAGTTACGGATCAGTTGATCTTTTGATTAATTGGGGATCATGATGTACTACTAGGTGCCACTCATGATCGTTCTATAATTAATGGTTAATTATAGGCGGCCAACATAAAGCGAGAACCTATTTGGTCACCACGCCTTGAGTGTAATCCAAAGGATTTAAAGCGAGCTTGAGAATGGGATTCTCGGGCCAAGGAGAAACTATGTTTGGTTGGACCAAACATAAGCGAGCATGAAATTGTTTGATCGCAATGGAGGCGTGGATGGGCCGTGTCTTATGAAGACATAATGGATGGACCAAAATGGTTTGGTTCTAATCAATGGATGAGAATAAACCAAAGGGTTTGGTTTATATTAAGCGAATGAACCAAAGGTTGGTTGGTTCGTTTTAACTTAAAATAAACCATCATGGTTTGGTTTATTTTAACTTATCTTAATGGAGGCGGGTTGGGCTTTATGGATATGATCCATTAACCATTAAGAGAATTAGTTCTCTATAAAATAGGGCTTAAACCTAACCTAACCTAATCCAAAATTTTGGCGCCCAACCCCCTAGTTGCGCCCACCTCCTTGTTGAGTTTTCGGCGCCAACCCTAGTCCTGCCGCCCAGCGTGCAGCCGTCAAGCTTGTTGCGGCGTCAAGCTTCAGGGTGAACCTCCGACCCTCGGTGATCTCCTCTAGGTTCGGTGATAAGGTGAGGCTTCTCTCCTTGGCGGCCTCTATTCCTCCACCAAGCTGTCAGTTTTACTGGACAGCTTCTTTCTTTGTTATCGGGCGTCGTTTGGGCGGCGGTTAGTGCTCCGACAGCGGCTAACTTACGAGGATTTGATCTCCGGTAATCCTCTAAGTGGAGGGGCGAAGGATTCGTCAATTGGTTGTGAATACCTCTCGGAGAAGCGAGTTTTGAGAACTTCGTTTTAGGATCGAATTTGGATTGGATCGTGATCATCTCTCGATCACGTCGTCTTCAACCGCGAGGCTAGTAACCCGTCTGAAGAGCGAAGCTCGTGACTTAGCGAAGTCATCCCGAGGAGCTCGGCGTGGATACGGATAGAGACGATTCTTACGAGGATCGTTCCGGTTGATGCCGTTCCCGCTACACGTCATACGAAAGGTATAACGTAGATAATTTCTTTTATTGCAAATTTTAATTTACGGTTATGTCTACACTTATTGTAATAGCATGCGTGTGTTGTGTGTGTTGTAATAAATATAGATTTATTATTTTTAATTGCTTCCGCTGTGCTCATGTTTACGAAACATGATCGAACACACACACGCCGCGGTGCCGGAAACCCAACAACAAATACTTGACATTTGACAATGTCAGAGTAGCATTGCAAAGACGCTGCATTTTCAAACTTGAAGAGATGCTCCTCAGGGTCAGTGGTACCATTATACTCCCCTAGATGAGAAGATCGAAAGTTGGCAGGGAGCTCTTCTAGCAAAATATCTTTCGGGAATGGAGAAGGCTTTCTCTGGTCCCAATATGTTGTCGAGCGGTTCTCCTCTTGCTCCTTGCTAATCGCTCGAGAGGTCACCCAAGTCGATGTGCGATCCTTCGCTGCCCTTTGTTCTTCCTAAACTTCCTTCCTCTTCATATTGTTTTGAATTGGAAGGTCAAGAGGAAATTGTTCCCTCATGTCGGATGTGTCTCCCCTTTCGTCTAGTGAATTGAGAGGGGTGGACTGACCTTCCCTGCTCCTTGGGTCATCGCCTCCTCCACAACTTTCTAGACGATCGCTGCTAACTGGCAGCGAGTTAAGGTTATGAGGGCCTCCTCCGAAATGGATGTTGGTACAATCGGCCTAGGTCACGATTGACCAGACTCGAGTTGGACTTGAGTAGTGTTTTGATGTTTGACATTGATATCTGACATGTGTTGGGGAGATTGCTGATGCAATCGACCCAGATCATAATTGATGTTTGATGATAGTTTGACTGTTGTCATGGGAGAAGTCCAAGTCTTGTGTACTTGGCATGAAAAGTCCAAGCTTGAGTCTTAGCATGGAAAGTCCAACATGGGTTGACAAGGAAAGTCCAAGCATGGGTCTTGGTAAGGGAAAGTTCAAGCTTGAGTCTTGACATTTGGAAACTCCAACATTGGATTGGCCAAGGAAGTCCAAGGGTGTAGTCTTGGCCATGTAAGTTCAAGAGTGTAGTCTTGGCGGTGAAAGTCCAAGTCATGGGTACTTGACAATTGAGAAGTCCAATGGGAATATTGGCGGCGTAAAGTCCAAGGGTGGAGTCTTGGCAGCATAAGTCCAATAGTTGGCGGCGTAAAGTCCAAGCGGAGTCTTGGCAGTGTAAGTCCAATGTGCCTTGGCGGTATAGATCAACTTAGCATGACATAGCCGATGGAAGCAGTGAAGGCTAGCGTATGGATGAACAAGTCATGGATGACTTGGAGGGATCCGATAGGTGTGAGACTGATGGAGGTGGCTAGAAGGCTTAGGTCTAGGCTAAGTGTGGTCTAGCAAGTATGGGGGCACCATACTTGGGTTAAAACCTCATGTTTGAGGTGTATCAGTCGACTGAGACTATGGTCAGTCGACTGATGGGAGTCAACTAGGGTTTGACTGTGGGAAGATGGCCTAGTAGTTGACTGATAACATTGAGCAGTCGACTGATTGCCTGAGCAGACGACTGATCTAGAGATCTGTCGACTACTCGTCGGGATGTCGAGCACAGAATGCTCTTCACTCGAGTGATCGGCATGAGCACTCGACTGATTGAGCCATCAGTCGAGTGATGGGTATTATCAGTCGACTGATGGTCTATCCGTTGGACTTATCTGACGTGGTTCATGCCATTGAGAGACAACGGCTACAGGGGCAGTCGACTGATGGTCTCGATCAGTCGACTGCTAGGAAAAAATCAGCCCGAATGCAGGTTATAAAGCTGTTCGTGGGGAGGATTTTTAGTATGGTTCTTCAGACGATTTGGAGGGGATTTCCTGCTACAATCCAGACCTTCAAGGCTATTCTTCAAGCAACCAAAAGCAAGCAATCAAAATCTCTTGTAAAGTTATTTTCTTTACTTGTATTGTATTTCATATTTGTATTTGATTGTATTTGCTTAGAATTACTATTGTAAACACTTGTACGAGGTTTCTCCACCTCCGACGTGTTATCGAGAAGGAGTTCTATTAGTGGTGTTGTCATCACTCGAGCTTGTAGAGCTCAATCCGTGGAGTAGGAACCATTCGGTTCCGAACCACGTTACACTTGTGTTGTGATTGTGTTTGTATTTATTTTCATTTTATATTTTGTATTCCTGATGCATATTAATGTTTTGTAGTAAGCACGATCGAACGATAATCCATCATCCTACGACGAAAGCGCTATTCACCCCCCTCTAGTGATCACGAACGTTCCTACAGTGGATGCCAAAGAAGGAACTTCTCGTGACTACATCCTCACACCTTACTCAGAAGTTCCCTCAAAGGAGCCAACTATTGCGGCCGCTTTTTAGCCCCTTTCACCGAGTCGTCGGGAGAGGGCAGGTCCTCGTAGCCGTAGCAATAATCCTATCAAAGTTAATGTTGGTGCAATCAACCTCAAGTCAAGGTTGACCAAGCTTGAGTGAGGCTCGAGTTGAGTTTCGATGTTTGACAATATGTATGACAATACGACTATAGGATGGTATGGAACATCCATAGTCATATGAATGAGGTGTGATGAGAAGTCAAGTAGGTCAAAGATGATCAGATACTTGACAAGTGAAGTCTAATCGGATGTTGGAAAGTGTAAATCCAAGTGGGTCAGGGAGGACACTTGGTGGTCGGAAGTCTAACAAGGAGTTGGCATGGTAGAAATCCAAGTGGGTCATGGAGGACTAGACACTTGGTGATAGAAAGTTCAACGGGGAGTTGGCAAGTATGAAGTCCAAGTGAGTCAAGATTGACCAGACACTTGGCATAGAGAGAAAAGTCCAAACAGGTCAAGAAGGACTGGATGCTTGGTGTCGGAGAAGCCATTGCAAGTTTGGAAATCGGATGCAAGGTAAGGAAAGTTCAAACATGTCAAGAAGGACCAAATGTTTGGTGGTAGGAAGTCCTGGTAGGTCAAGGATGATCGGATGACTAGGCAAGTGAAGTCTCGGTAAGTCAAGGTGACTATGCTTGGCAAGTGAAGTCCCGATAGGTTAGAGTAACCGTGATTGGCTTGGCAAGAGAAGTCCTAGTAGGTTATGGTTGATCGGATGCCAATCAAGGGAGGTTTCGAAAGATTAAGAGGGATTGAATATTGGACGAGAAAAGTCTTGATAGGTTGAGGTCAATTAGCTACTAGGTGAATTGAGAGTTAGCTTGAGAAAAAGCTGAATTATCGATCGACTGGTGGGGGTTCACTAGTCGACTAGGCACTCGGGACTCGATGCCCACGAGAAAGTTACTCGGGAAGCTCCATCGAGTGCTTGGGCAGTCAACTGATGGGCTTGACTAGTCTACTAGGCTGGTGCTCGGGCAATGATAATGTGGAACTTAACACTTAGGCGTTTGAGTGCTCAGGTCAGTGCTCGAGCGACAAACACACAAAAGTGCTCGAGCACTCGAGTCGGGGACATGAGTGCTATGATAGCCGAGCTTGGACGATGAGGAAGCCACGCTTGGCGCTAAGAAGTGGGTGCTCAGGCGGTGAGAACGTGGCGCTTGGAACTCGAACACTCGGGTTAGGGACTCGAGTGCTCGGGGTAGCCGCAAATGCTCGAGTTGAGAAAACGGGTGCTTGGGAGGCATTCGGAGTTTGGTGCTTAGGAAGCTAGTCAATTAATGGGTTGAGGCAATCGACTGGTGCTTAAGAAAATGGATGCTCAAGAGGCTCGCGGTCCGACAATCAACTAGCTATCTTGTTAGGCAAACAGAAGCACTCTGAATCTACTGGTTAGTTTGACCAATAGGTTAGCAGTCGACAGATGACCAAGAGTAGTCAATTGATAAACTAAAATTCAACATGGATCATACCGTTGCGAGCAAACAGTCGAGTGACCAGTCGATTGGGGGTAGAACTAGTCGACTAGTAAGTGGAAATTAGTCTAACGAGAAACTTATATAAAGGGATCTTTGCGAAGATTTCAAGCATCGATTTCTTGGAGACTTTGAAGGGGATTAGCTGCTGCAATCCGGACCTTTAAAGAGATTTTCACAGCAACTAAATAGCAAGCGAGAAAGATCACATTGTGTAAAGCACATTTAATTCTTGTTCTTTCATTTACTATATTTATTTGTATTTGGTTTCTTGTATTGTAAATCTAAGATTATAAGAGGTTTCTCTGCCTCTGGAAGTTTCTGAGAAGGAGAAAGAATAGTGGTGATCCATAGAAACTAGGTTGTGGAGTAGGAATCGGAGATTTCAAACTACGTACAATCTGTGAGTTATGTTTGTGTTGTTATTTCTATTTATATATTTTATTTCTGTTGCATCGTAATTTGTAGACAAGCATGATGAACGAGATTTAAAGTCAAAGCGCTATTCAGCTCTCCTCTAGCGCAACATCAGTCCTAACAAGTGGTATCAGAGCTATGTCTCTCTTCACTGGACTAACCACTGAGGGAGCATAATGAGGCTAGTGGATTAGCGGATCCATCAAAGAACAATGGAGTTTATCAATGGATTTGGACTCGATGCATGATTTTCACCTCCTTACGAGCTAGGAGGTTTTGGTCAATGGAGAGCAAGAATTAAGATGTTCTTTCAAATGGACATCGAAGATTGGTTCACTCTGATAGAGGGATTTGAAGCTCCAAAAGATAAGAAAGGAAAAATACTTTGGAGGAGCAAATAAACCAAGGAACAAGTCTAGAGTTTAGAAGCTAATGATAAAGTAACTAGAATTTTAGTTAATTTAATACCTAATGAAATTTTGTGTAAATTAGAAAAATATAAGGATGCTAAGGATTTATGGAGCAAACTTGATAAGCTCCATGAAGAACCCTCCTTGACCCAAGATGATGATAAGTCCAAAGAAGAAGGCTCATCATCTCAAGAGCTTGAAGATTCGGAGGTTAAGAGGTACTCAACATCCAAATTGGAAGAAGTAGTAGAAGTCTCTACATCTAGGATTGAGGGAGAGGTTAGATGATCAATGCTAGAACAAGAGGATCCTTCAACATTCGGAGTCGATAAAGGACAAACTCAAGTTTCCCCTACCACTGAGGAACGTAACTGAAGCTTATTTCTTAAAAAAATCATATAATTTGCTTTGAGTGTAGGGAGAAGGGACATTACAAGAGTAAATGCCCAAGATTAATCAAGAAGAAGGTTCAAGGGACACCAAAGGCTAAGAAAAAGTCTAAGGAGGCCAGAACCTCAATGCACAAAAGAAAAGATTATATAGTGTGCTTCTTATGTAACTAGAAGGGGTACTACCATAACCAATGTCCAATGGGAAGAGACCCTAGCAAAGACAAAGGGGGAGCTCCTAAGGCAAAAACTAAGGTATCACTATTTTATAATGTTATTTCAAGTTATCATGTTGAAAAGCATGATAATAATAAATATTTTTATTTAGGTACTCAATATCATGATAATAGGCCTAAGGATAATTTTAGCTCAAGAACTACCCTATCTAAGGAGAACTTTAGAACTTTTATTGGTAAACCTATTTTACATAATATTAGGAAGGTAAACAAGAGCCTAAGCAATAACTTTAAAAAGAATATGCATATGCCCATAAAAAGAATGCTCAGAGAAAGAATGAAAAATAAAAAGTTTCTATATTAAGAGAAGAAAATCAAGTCTTGAGGAAGACTTGAAAAATTGGAAAAGACCCTAAAAAAGATGGAAAATATACTTAAGGGATCAAGAAGGACAATTCTAGGGCTTGATAGGCAATATCTACCCAAGGACAAGAAGGGTTTGGGTTACAATCCTAAGTCAAAGGAAATCATGTCATCTTACGATAGGGTTCCATATAGTTATGGAACTAATCCTAGGTATAGAAAAGTTAAGGATACAAAGGATGTCATCCCTAGAGTTGACCTTGATAAGACCATAATGACTAAGGCTTCCAAGAAACCTATGAAAGTCATTAGGAAATGTATCAACGGAGGTTATCCCTAGTAAATACCTAGAATACCCAAGGATCTTCAATAGGTATTGAATTCCTAGGAGTGTAATCCTTTCACATTAGATGGGTATAGGGTGTGTCAACCTAGAATGTAAAGGTAATTAATCTAACTATAGTAGAGTTGATACTTTAGAGTATTTTCGAGGTATAGTGATACTTTGAAAATGAACATAGAACTATGATCCTAAAAGATTTAAGGAGGTGTCAATGGAAATAAAAGGTTGAAAGTTAATCAGGATTGACACATTAGATTAGAATCAATAATGTGCTAAGTTGGGAGTTTTGGCACACTCGAGGGAGCTAACATATTATTATGTCAAATTTGGTATTTGATATAATCCTAGCTAATGACAATTAGGTTCAAGACTTAGGTATCATTATACTTTTATTTTATACATTTATCATGCTTTATTTGTCATACTCTATGTCATGACATCATGTATCACTTTTTTATGAAAAGGTAAATATATACATCATCAAAAGTGCACAAACCATACAATCTCCTAGGCCCTTGCTCTTATCATGTCTGACGAAATGTCAAATCTGAGCAGGTGACCAAGGTCTGTCGTAAAGGTGCTCACAGGTGTACCACCACTCTCTCTCTCTCTGAATCTCCAACATCAGTAACCTGGGGTCAATTCTGTTGGTGCAATCGCCCCAGGTCACGATTGATCGGACTCGAGTTTGACTCGAGCGATGTTTTGATGTTCGACAAAATGTATGACAATGTGATTGTCATGGAAAAGTCCAAGTCTTGTGTACTTGGCATGGAAAGTCCAACATGGGTTGGCAAGGAAAGTCCAAGCATGGGTCTTGGCATGGAAATGTTGGATCGAAAGTGTCGCTAGAGGGGGGGGGGGTGAATAGCGATACGATGTCGTTAAAAAACTTTTGCAATAAGTAAAAAGCAAGTAGAGAGTGCACAGCGGAAATATAAAGTAGACAAGATATTTTTACGTGGTTCACAATCTTTCGATTGCTAATCCACGGCCCTAGTGATCCTTGATCACGTACGGAGGGCAATTCACTAAAACCACTCCTCCTCGTTGGAGGTAGGAACCGATTACAAAAGAAATCAAGGCAAAGGGACCTCCCCTTTCCTTTACGATTAAAGCACAAAGACAATTTAAAGTAGAACTTAAATAAATATACCGACAACTCTTATAAGTAGAAGATGTAGCGTTGTGTCGGCGCCATCGTAGCAAATGTGAGTAGTAAGCGGAGTTGACGTGTTGAGAGCTCTTGAATTCTTGTTATTTGCTTGGCCAGAACATGTCTATTTATGGATATTGATCTATGAATTTAGACATAGGTAGTGTCCAAGGTGAGTTCTTATCCCAACACAAGGATGAGGTGTTTCATCCAACCACCTTGTGCCACCTCAAGGAAGCCTTCACGCCAAGAAGAAGCCATCCAACTTGTGCCACATCATGGGAGCCAACCATCTTGTGCCACCTCAAGGAGGCCTTCACGCCAAGAAGAAGAAGCCATCCAACTTGTGCCACATCAAGGAGCCAACCATCTTGTGCCACCTCAAGGAGGCCTTCACGCCATGAAGAAGCCATCCAACTTTGCCACATCATGGAGCCAACCATCTTGTGCCACCTCAAGGAGGCCTTCACGCCAACTCAAGGATGAGGTCCAAGCTTGGTGATGGTTTGGATGTCCACCTTGATGCCACATCACCCTTTGTACCAAAACACGAGTCAAGTCCAAATTCACCCCCTGTCCAGCGATTCTCGAGGCTGGAACTAGACTAGCAGTTGAGCGTAGTGAGTAGTCAAAGGGTTTTGTGCGATCAGTTAGCTTAAAATATAAAGTACGATGGTTCTAACCATCTGATCTCGACCTAGACCTTCCATTGGAGGTATTGGGTCGGATCTACGCTTAACGACCTTGCTTCGCTTTCACACGAGCTTACCTTGTAGCCTCGCTTCCGGTCTTCACCCGAGTACCTCGGCTTCCTCCGAAGTCCCTCTGGCGTTGCCCGACCACCTCGGTTCCCACCGGGTGTCGCAGACCTTCCGCTCAACTTTAGCATTTCTGCACACTTAATTGAGCTCGTAAGATAACAAATATACCCTTAACTATTGAGCCTTTTGCCATAATCAAAATACCGGTTCGACTTTGGTGCCCACTGCACCAACAGGAAAGTCCAACATGTGTTGGCAAGGGAAAGTACAAGCTTGTGTCTTGGCAATTGAAAAATCCAAGGAGAATATTGCCAGCGTAAAGTCCAAGCGAGAGTCTTGGCAGCATAAGCCTAATGTGCCTTGGCGGTGTAAACACCGTTAGCATGACAATAGCCGATGGAAGCACCTGAAGAATAGCGTATGGATGAACAAGTCATGGATGACTTGGAGGGATCCGATAGGCGCAAGGCTGACGGAGGTGGCTAGAAGGCTTAAGTCTTGGCTAAGGGTGGTCTAGCAAGTATGGGGGCACCATACTTGGACTAAAACCTCATGTTTGAGGTTGTGATCGGGCATTATGACCAGGTTCATTCGTGGTAGTCGACTAAACTCATTGTCGTTTAAGAATTTGAAAAAGGCTCTGGGTTGGTATCATTGGAGCAATCGATTGATGGGATGATCAGTCGACTGCCATGGATGACAGTCGACTAATGGTTCGATCGTGAGCACATAACACTCCATAGCCGACTGGGCAGTCGGCTATGGGCGCTGGCAGTCGACTGCCAATGTTGGCAGTCGACTGATGAGAGTCCCGTTGGAGTTTTTCCAGCGTGGATCGAGTCGTTGTCTCACAACAATAGTGTTAGCAGTCGACTGTCGCCTTATGGTAGTCGACTACAAGGCGGGAAATCCATCCCGATGCAGGTTAAAAAGAGGAGCTCGAGGAGGATTTCAGCAATGGTTCTTGGAGAGATTTCTTGAGGTGATTTGAAAGCGAATTACAGGTGCATTTCAAGTTCCTTCAAGCTCGTTCAAGCAACCAACAAGCAAAGCACTCAAACCCTAGTTTGTAATGTGTTCTTTACATTTCATTATATTTTGCTTGTATTTCTATGTATTGCTTTTGTAATCACTTGTACGAGGTTTCTCCACCTCCGACTTGTTGTCGAGAAGGAGTATTATTGATTAGTGGTGTTGGTTGCATCACTAGAGCTCGTTTGAGCTCAATCTGTAGAGTAGGAATCATTCAGTTCCTAACCATGTTATATCTCACATTGTGGTTGTGTATCTTGTTGTTTATTTTTGTTATTATCATTCCGCTGTGCTAACAAGATTGTAGATGATCAAACGCAAACAAATTCCATCAAGCAACGCCGACACTATTCACCCCCCTCTAGTGGTCACGAGATCCCCTACAATTGGTATCAGAGTAGGTCACTCTTCACCGGCTTCACATCCGAGGGAGCAAGCTAGAGAGAAGCTGGAATTTGAAGAACAATTGGGTTGGGACATCAACACCCCAATTCCATACACCTTCTATGGACAAGAAGGGTTTAGGCAATGGAGGGCACAAATCGAAGAATTCATTATGATGAAGGACTTCAAAGATTGGTCTACCTTGATGGATGGGTTTGATTTTCCAAGAGGGCCAAAAGGAGGATTCCTCAAGATGAAGAAATGGACCGAGGAATAACTCCAAGAGTTCAAGAGAAATCAAAAGGTAATAAAATTTTTGGTTGAATTAATACCTAACAATGTTGTGTCCAAGTTAGGTGAATACAAGGATGCAAAAGAATTTTGGAGTGAATTGGCCAAGCTCCATGAAGAACCATCCATGGCTCAAGTCGAGAGAGAGCCCGAAGAAGAAGAAAGTTCTTCCTCACAAGAAAGTGAGGAGTCGGAAGTTGAAGAGGAGTCAACTTTCGGATACGTGGAAGAAGTAGAAGAGACCTCCACCTCTATGATTGAATGGGAGGAGAGGATTTCCACTCCGGAGCATCAACAAGAAGAGACATCCACCTCTGGGAGAAAGGAAGAACTCATTTCGGCCACCACCATTGACCTAGGTAACTCAAGCATGTCGATTAATAATAAAAATCACATAATATGCTTTGAGTGTAGAGAATCCGGACACTACAAGAGTAAGTGTCCTAAACGGGTCAAGAAGCCCCAACCGGTGCCAAAGGTCAAGGATGTCGGTCCCCCAACTATCAAAAGAAAGGAGCAAGTGATTTGCTTCAAATACCGACAACCGGGTCATTACCGGAGTCAATGCCCAAAGGGGGAGAAAAATATTAAAAAGGGAGCTACACATGTAGGGGAGCCTCTAAGGTAAACCCTAAGGTAAAATTCAATAATGTTTCTACTTCAAGTAAAAGTCAAAAGCATGTTAGGAGTAATTTTGCTATTTATCATGAAAAATATGCTAGGAATAACAAATACTTTTGTCTAGGTGCTAAGAGTTTTAATTTTTCAACTAAGGAGAAATTTGGGACTAATGTCCCTAGAAAAACTTTACCTAGGGAATCCATTAAGAAAATAGAAGATCATTTAGGCCTTAATCTAAAGAATTTTAGACATATGCCTAGGAAGGGCAAAAAAGATCAAATAAACAATGGGCCCACCAAATTAAAGAAATTGGAGTTGGAGAACCAAGCTTTGAGGTCAAGGCTTGAGAAATTAGAAAAGATCCTTAGGAATATACAAAATCATTTTAAGGGGTCAAATGGTCAAAGTCAAGGGCCTAGGAGACAAGGGTCAACCAAGGGTAAGAAAGATTTGAGTTACAAACCTAATCCCAAGGAGACCTACCATAGTGTTCCATTCGATTATGGAACATAACCTAGGTCTAGGAAGACCAAGGTTACTAGGGAAGTCATCCCTAAGGGTAACCAAGGTGTGTGTCTAGTGGCTAGGGTTTCAAGGAAACCTAGGGAAGCCATTAAGAAGGTCAAAGGGGGGAGTTACCTCTAGAGTTGACCTTAGTAAGACCCAAATGACCAAGGCTTCAAAGCCTAGGAGGGTCATTAGGAGGGTATCTAGGGAGGTTATCCCTAAGGAATACCTAGTAAACTCAAGGAGCTCAAATAGATTTTGGATTCCTAGGAGCGTGATCGATTCACGCTAAATGGGTTTAGGCGTGCTAACCTTGAATGAATGGGTAGTTAACCTAACCATAATAAAGGTGACACTTTAGGTTATTTTCAAGGTTATGGATACCTTGGAAATAGGTTTGAATTATAATCCTAAAAGATTTTAGGATGTGCCAATATTATTTAAGAAGTTTAATAAATCAATCAAATTGACACAATTTAGATTTAGAAGTTATAGTGTGTCATTTTGAGTTTTTGGCACACTTGGGGAATAAATGACAATATGACAAAATGAGACTTAATAATAACAAATGACAATTAATATTAAAATTTAGGTATTATTATACCTATACATTTTATTTTTCATGCTTTGTTTGCCATATAACATGTCATGACATCATATCTACCTTCAATCATTTAATATGTCACGATCATGTGTAGGATTAAGATTAAATGTCATGTATGTGTAGATTCCATCGTATATCATGACACCATGATTATGAGAATGTATTTATTTATATCATCATTAATGCCATAATCATTCATGCATTAATAAAAATTGAGTTAAAGACAATGGCATGACTTGAAGTCCCATTTATAAGGCAATCAAGTAGTGTTGTCTGAAAAAAATGCATGAGGCCTTAGTTTAAGATAAACTAAAATCCACATCTCACATCTAAATTGACATATATGTGTATTTATACACCCTAGATACATGTGAGATGATAGGATATGAGTTAAGTTCAAGGCGCATAGTTTTTGCATCTAGATGAACTCAAACTCATCTAAAATCATGTTATGGATCATTGGAAAAGCTTATGTTCAAGCCATGTACATTAAGCCCAAAGAACATGATCCAATATAGGTTTTCAAAAATATTTTAAAATCATTTTAGAAAACCTTGGTGAAGTCTATCTTTTGATAGCAATCACCATTGATGAAGTTGATACAAAGTGAGCTAAAACATTAAAGTTTTTCTTCACTTTTGAACTTTGTGTTAATTTCGCTATTTTATGGGTAAAATATTTTTCTAACATTTTCACCCATTGTATTGGTCATAAGTATTATACGTATGAATTTTCATGATTTTTCAAATTACGTATAATTATTTATGAATTTTCAAAATTCGACTATGATAATTGAAAATCAGATTTTTCAGTTATCAATCGATTCTTGTTAGGCATCATTGTTGAATAATGATTAATCGTAGTTGGTAAGTCGATTGTCATGCTGATTTCGGGTAAACAAGGTATGTTTAGCCCATTTTCAGCTATGGTAAGATTCCCTAACCACTCCTAACCCTAAGATATGCTTTGAGAAGCATTAGAAAGGGTGAAAATCCATTGGATATGAATTAGGAGAATTGTTAAGGTGATGTATCAAATTTAAGGTATGGGAAAGTTCAATGTTGAACTTTAGACCTTATTTTTGATGGTTTAGAGTTCCTATTGGCTTAGGGATTTCCCAAGGACACTATTGGTGCAATGGTTAAGGGGGAACAAGCCTTTAGGGGGAGTTATCCATCATGGGATGATGGTTGTGTTTTTCCTCTTGAAGGGGAGAATTAATGGGAATGTGAGTACCCAATTTGAAAATTGGGAGTGTTTATAGGAGTGCCTCTCTTGAGTGATATGAGATTTATCACTACGAAGATAGTAGGCATCCTAGGTGTTTTTGGACCATGGGGGAGATTGTAAGATCTCATTGGATATGAGACATTGACCTCTTTGTGTAAACCTTTTTGATGTATGTCAAAAAGGGGGAGAATTTATGGGATTACTAATTTGGGATAATTGGTAAGGAGATTTAAGTTAGGTGTTCTAACTCAAAGGTATGTGGTTTTGTCAAACATCAAAAAGGGAGAGATTGTTGGTGCAATCGGCCCAGGTCACGATTGGTTGGACTCGAGTTTGACTCGAGCGATATTTTGATGTTCGACAAAACGTATGACAATGTGATTGTCATGGAAAAGTCCAAGTCTTATGTACTTGGCATGGAAAGTCCAACATGAGTTGGTAAGGAAAGTCCAAGCATGGGTCTTGGCATGGAAAGTTCAACATGTGTTGGCAAGGGAAAGTCCAAGCTTGTGTTTTGGCAATTGAAAAGTCCAAGGGGAATATTGGCGGCATAAAGTTCAAGTGGGAGTTTTGGCAGCGTAAGCCCAATGTGCCTTGGCGGTGTAGACACCGTTAGCATGACAATAGTCGATGGAAGCTCTTGAAGGCTAGCGTATGGATGAACAAGTCATGGATGACTTGGAGGGATCCGATAGGCGCAAGGCTGACGGAGGTGGCTATAAGGCTTAGGTCTAGGCTAAGGGTGGTCTAGCAAGTATGGGGGCATTATACTTGGGTTAAAACCTCATGTTTGAGGTTGACAGTCGACTGACATTATGGCCGGTTCGACTGCCATGAGTCGACTAGAGCTCGACTGCCATTTAGGGGCTGAAAAGGCTTTGGCAGTCGACTGATGGGTTGATCAGTCGACTGATGGTTCGGCCACGACTCCGTGGCCGATTAGGCGATCGGCTACGCGATCGACTTCCAATGTTAGCGATCGGGAGTCCCATTAGAGTTTTTTCAGCATGGATCGAGCCGTTGTCTCACAACAATAGTGTTGGCAGTCGACTGCAGCCTTATGGCAGTCGATTGCTAGGCGGAAATCCAGCTCGATGCAGGTTAAAAAGAGGAGATCGAGGAGGATTTCAGCAATGGTTCTTGGAGAGGTTTCTTGAGGCGATTTGAAGGTGAATTGTAGGTGCATTTCAGGTTTCTCCAAGCTCGTTCAAGCAACCAACAAGCAAAGCGCTCAAACCTAGTTTGTAATGTGTTCTTTACATTTCTTTATATTTTGCTTGTATTTTTGTGTATTTCTTTTGTAATCACTTGTACGAGGTTTCTCCACCTCTGACTTATTGTCGAGAAGGAGTATTATTGATTAGTGGTGTTGGTTGCATCGCTAGAGCTCGTTTGAGTTCAATCCGTGGAGTAGGAACCATTCGGTTCCGAACCACATTATATCTCACGTTGTGATTGTGTATCTTGTTGTTTATTTTTGTTATTATCATTCCACTGTGCTAACAATATTGTAGACGATCAAATGCGAACAAATTCCTTCAAGCAACACCGATGCTATTCACCCCCCTCTAGCGGTCACGAGATCCCCTACAAATTCTGCATCTCCCAACTGAGTGTTGTGGAGCAAAGATCGACTGGTATCTAACCTCAAAGTCAAGTGTCCTCTTTAGGTATCCTCCTATGCTGGCATTCCAGTACCATTATAATGTGCATACCGCTCGCAGACCTTCCAAGCTCATTCTCCATCTGTCTATGTACTGTCTCACTTTTAGCAAGTGATCAGTTGCCAACGGATTTAATGTGTCTTTACCATTGTCGTTTTCTACGAACTAGATAAGCTTTTCTAGTGGACTATTCACCTTCTGTAGTTTTTTTGACAAAGCCTTTTAGTGTGTCTTCAGTAATACTAGATAGGCCTTCTTTCATCTCCTCTAGGAAACCTTAACCTTAAATGGATTTGTAACGCCTTTACCGCAAGCCATTTTCTACGGACTAGATAGACCATTCTGGGTGGACCTATTCACCTTACACATATATACACACATCACACATATATACCATCCACACCACACATGTATATATACACATATACACACATTCACACACCACACATACACACACCCACACATACCCTCCCCAGACAAAATACACAACTATTTTTTTTTATAAAAAGGAAATCACGGTCGTGTGAAAGGTCGTGGTTCCTTATGTGCTATTTCTTTCTCCTTTGTACATCAAGGGAGCGATAAATGTGAATTTGTATCTTTCGAAAGGTTAGGCTCACATCAAACTGGGCTTTCTCAAACATGATACAGTTCCAACCCCTCCAAGAAAAATGCACTGGTGTTGATAGGGCTAGGTGTCGTGCTTGCGTCAACATCGAAGTCCCCCATTACTAATGCCTGAAGATACATAGCATATGATGATAGGTACTCATCTCAAGTCTCATCTATAGCCATACTATGACCATCCACCATAGCTGACTGGTCGATCCACATATGCAAAATACATGATCAAGGGTCTCCACCTTCTGATGGCAGAAGGAACATCTTTTATCCTCTAAATAACCCTACTATCACGTGTGGGCAACCTTCTGCGAGCTGGCAACCATAATGTAAACCTGTGACTTGGCAACAGGAAACTTTGCCAAACTATCCTCACCCCATGGTTTCCAAGGCTTGACCTCCCTAAAGTGATCATAAGCCCGCCTTGCCCCTTTGTGCCCTTGGCTGAACCATGCGGTGAGGGTGTGAGATGCAATGCTTGGGCTGCCTGTAGAAGCCAATATCCCATCTCTAATGTGCAACAACTTCTTGATGAGCGAAGAGTCTGTGTGCCGAAGCGTCCACTCCCATATCCCAACATTGTGAATATACTCATGGTGCACCCATCAAATCCATAAGTTATCAGGTTTATCCTATATATGCCATAAAACCTTTGCTAACAATGCAAGGTTCCATGCCTTCAAATCCCTCAAAGCCAGACCACCCTCTTCTTTAGGTCGACATAGCTCCAACCATGCAAGAATTCTTAGTTGTCCACATGAATTCCCTACAAATGTTGTGTATCCAATCAATAAGTCCACTAGGAAGGGGTAGGATAGACATCCAATAACACTCAACTCCCTAGAGAACCGAGGAAATAAGCTGGGCTTTCCCAATATAGGAAAGGGTGTGTTTCAGCCAGGAGATGATCCTTCTAGTGAGAGCATCCAATAGTGTGCTATAATTTGAAATTTTCAATTTCTAGGAGGCCAATGGGATCCCTAAATATTTGAAAGGCATATCCCCCTCCTGGAAACCTATGATACTGAGAAGTCTCTCCTTAATCTTTGCTTCTATCCCTCTCATATATATGCATGACTTGGCTATGTTCGCTGTGAATCCAACCATTTGTGAGAACTGTGTCAAGTAGTCTGCAAGGCTGGTGACTGAGGGGATATCGCTTCAAGATAGAAGAAGTAAGTCATCTGCATACACCAATTGTGATATCCTCTGATTCTCACAATTAGGATGAAAATGAAAGTCTGATCGAATAGTGTATCATGCTAATGATCTAGAAAAATACTCCATGCAGATGCCAAATAAGTAGGGTGAAAGAGGGTCACCTTGTCTGAGGTCTCTACCTCCTCGAAAGTATCCATGCATATTCCCATTAATCACTACAAAGAAAGATGTGGTGGAGATGCATTCTCTGAACCATGTGATATAAGTGTCAGGAAACCGCAAGGAACTGAGCGTATCTTGTAGGAAATCCCAATGCACAAAGTCAAAAGCCTTCTGCAGATCCACCTTTAATATACATCTTGAGGAGATTCACTTTCTAGTGTAGCTACATAGCAGTTCCTGTGCTAACTGAATGTTGTCTGTGATGGAGCAACCTTGCACAAATATCGTCTGAGTAGGGTGTAGTAGGTGATCAGTAACCTTTGAAAGTCACCCTACTAGGATTTTAGCAATAACTTTATAAAATATCATGCAACATGAAATGGGGCTATAATTATAAACTTTGCTTGCACGCACTGTTTTGGGCATCAGGACAATAAGTGTATGATTCCATGACTTAAGCAATTTCCCATTTATAAAAAATTCCAACACTGCTATGGTAAAATCCTATTTGATTGTATCCCAAACTGTTGGTGCAATCGGTCCAGGTTGACTCGAGTTTGACTCGAGCAGTACCTTGATAGTATTTTGATGATAGACAAAACTCATGACATGGGATTGTCATGGGAAAGTCCAACATGGGGTTGGCATGGAAAATCCAAGCATGGAGCTTGGTGTGGAAGTCCAAGGGGGAAGCCTTGGCATGGGAAAGACCAAAGCATTGCGAAGCCGTGCGCTTGGTGCTTGGCATGGGAAATCTAAAGCATTGCGAAGCCGTGCACTTGGTGCTTGGTGAGAAATGCATTGCGAAGCCGTGCGCTTGGTGCATTTGGGAAGTCTTGAGAACTTGGCAAGTTCACTAGGCTCGGGTCCTTGAGTCGGTGAAGGATGGCATTGCGAAGCCGTGCGCTTGGTGCATCCGAGGGACCGTCGGACGGGGAGCGAATGGAGTGAGCCCAAAAGGAAGCATACTTCTAGGGCATAAGACGCGAAGGATGGCGTTGCGAAGCCGTGCGCTTGGCGCATCCGAGGGACGTAGGCCGAGAGAAGAGAGCTTTGGTGGGGAACTCCATGAGGGATAAGGTGGACTTGGCCAAGTGGCTAAGACTGAGTGTCGGAGGCTCAAACTTGATGTTTGAGGGTTTACCCGACGGTCGGATGCTCAAACAACTTGGTGTTTGAGGTTTTGCCCGACATCAGTCGATTGGCATAGGTGCCGGTTCGACTGATCCAAGTCTACTAGAGTTCAACTGGTGTAAGGCTAGGGTTTTGTGCTTAGCTTGGCCGCCATGGTGTGATCGATTGAGTCGATGTCGGCCGATCAGCGAGGATGATACGATCGGTGAGTGTCGCGAGCAGCGACATGCTCCGTGGCCGTCAAGGCGATCGACTCTTGAGTCACCGATCGGTGATGGGCATCATCGATCGCGTAGGTGATCCGTTGGAACTTGTCCGACGTGGATCTGGCCGTTGTGAGACAATGACTACGAGGCAATCGAGGGCCTTTTGGCGGAGATGGAGGTTTTTGCCAAGGTTTTTGTGGAGTTATTGGAGGGGAATTACTGCTGCATTCCAGTCCTTCAAGAGCCAATCAAAGCAAGCAACAAGCAAAGCAATCAAAGCAATCGGTGAAAGTTTTCTTGTGTATTATATTTGTGTATTTGCTTGTATTTCTATATTACATTGTAATTGCTTGTGAGAGGTTTCTCCACCTCCGACGTGTTGTTGAGAAGGAGTGTTATAGTTAGTGCCGTGCGCATAACTAGAGCTCGGTGAGCTCACCCGTGGAGTAGGAACCATTCGGTTCCGAACCACGTATATCTTGTGTTGTGTGATTGTGTATTGTTAGCTTCATTATTATTGTTATTTCGCTGCGCTAACGACAATCGTAGACAAGCAACGCAAGAAGAACGAATGAATTACGACATCCAACGAACGAGGGCTATTCACCCCCCTCTAGCCGGCCAATCGATCCCCTACAAGTGGTATCAGAGCCGAGGTCGCTCTTCAAGGAATAACCGCCGCGAGAGCACTACAAATGGCCGACTTCATCCATCCACCGAAATTCGATGGAGATTTTGCTTGGTGGAGGAAACGGATGGAGGTATATCTCGAAACCGATTTTGATTATATGATTATTATAGAAAATGGTTTTGAGATGCCTAGGGACAAACACAACAAGCCCATTGAAAAATCAAAGTGGACCCAAGACCAAATCAAGAACTTCAAGACAAATCTCGAGGTAATTAAATTGATTAGTTATTTGTTACCTAATATTATTTTGTCTAGATTGGGTGATTATAGGGATGCAAGGGAATTATGGAATAAGGTAATGAAATTCCAAGAAAATTCACAATCGGCACAAGTAGAGGAGAATGCCGAAGAAGAATCACCATCCACATTTGAAGATGTTGATGATTTGGTGGAGACTTCTACCTCTAGCATTGAGGGGGAGGAAATAATCTCAACTCCAGAGCCAAGCCAAAATGAAGCATCCACCTCCGGAAGAAGTGAAGAGGACTCCACCACCTCCCTAGGTAACTCAAGTGTTGTAATTTTAAATAAAAATCACATAATATACTTTGAGTGTAGGGAGAAGGGGCATTACAAGAGCAAATGCCCTAAATTGGCTAAGGAAAGGGCATCAACACCAAAAGTCAATCCAAAGTCAAAGGATGCCGGTGTTCCCAAAATCAAGAGCAAAGAGCACATTGTGTGCTTCAAATGCAATCAAAAGGGACACTACCGAAGCCAATGCCCTAGGGGGAGGAAGAAAGGGCAAGAAGGTGCAACTCATGTAGGGGGAGCTCCTAAAGCTAACCCTAAGGTAAATTTACTTAATGCACCTTTAATTCCTAAAGTCAAAAAGCATGCTAAAAATTATTTTAGTTCTCTTGCTATTATCAATGAAAAGCATGCTAAGAGAAACAATAAGGTGTATTGTCTAGGTGCTAAACATGTTAGTTTCTCTAAGGACAAACCTAGGACTCAAAACACTAGATCTATTTTATCTAGGGAGTCAATTAGGAGAATTGAAGAAAACTTGGGTGTTAATCCCAAGAAATCTAGGCATATGCCTAAGAAGAAAACCAACTCCCAAAAACCAAATGAAAATTCAAAATTGAGAAAATTGGAGTTAGAAAACCAAGTCTTGAGATCAAGACTTGAGAGAATGGAGAAAACCCTTAGAATCATAGAAAACTCAATTCTAGGGTCAAATACCCAAAAGTCAAGACCTAAGGTTCACAAACGGTTTAAGGGCAAGGAGGGTTTGGGTCACAAACCTATGTCCTACCATAATGTTCTATTTAATTATGGAATCACATCTAGGTCTAGAAAAACCAAGGCTAATAGGGAAGTCATCCCTAAGTCTAGCCATGGTATGTGTTTAGTGGCTAACACCTCAAAGAAATCAAATGTAGCCACTAAGAAGGTCAATGGAGGAGTCACCTCTAGAGTTGACCTAGGAAAGACCCAAAAGACTATGACTTCAAAGCCTAAAAGGGTCATTAGGAAGGTATCTAGGGAAGTTATCCCTAGGGAATATCTTGTTAACCCAAGGAGCTCCAATAGATATTGGGTTCCTAAGAGCGTGATTGATTCACGCTAAATGGGTTAGGGTGTGTCAACCCCAAGTGGATGGGTGGTTAACCTAGCCATTGTGAGTTGACACATTAGGGTGTGCCAATATGGTTTGAGAGGTTAAAAATGATTTAAATTGGCACAATTAGGTCTTAGAGGTATTGGTGTGCCATTTTGGGTTTTTGGCACACTAGGGAAATGAATGGCTTTAAGGCAAAATGAATTTAATTCCTAGAAATGACAATTTAATTTTAACACTTAGGTATTCTATACCTCAGTATATTTTACTTGCCATGCTTTATTTTCCTTTCCATGTCATGACATCATTTTCATTTTCATCTATAAAAATGTCATGATCATGTTTAGATTTATGTTTAGATGTCATGTATGCTTAAGTTTCATTCACATGCCATGACATCATGATATTGGCATATGTTTTTATCTATATCATATCTATGCCATAATCATATCATGCATGAATTAAAATGGAGTTAAGGACTATGACATAATTTGAAAGGAATCAAATAATGTTGCCTAGAAATATGCATGAAAACATAAACAAAACAAAACCCACATCTCACAAAAATTTGACTTGTATGTGTTTTACACATCTAGATATTGGTGAGATGTTTAGGAAAAAGAAAATATAGGTTTGAAAAATATTTTGAAAACATTTTGAAAAACCTTGGTGAAGTCTATCTTTTGATAGCTATCACCATTGAATGGGATGATACAAAGATGGCTCTTTATTGAAGCTTTTCTTAAATTTTGAACTTTGTATCAATCTCCTAATTTAATGGGTAAAATAATTTTTCAATATTTTTCACCCATAGTGCTTAGGATAAGTATTATACGTATGCTTTTTCAAGATTCTTAAAATTACGTATATTTACTTATGGATTTTGAAAATCCATTTTCTGAAACTGAAAAACTACAGAATCTAAGATTATCGATCATTCACTGTAATGGCAATGATCGATGGTAAGTCCAATCGATCGGTATCGGGAGTCGACCGGCACAGCCGATTTCGGGTAAACTTGATGGTTAGGCCCATGTTCAGTTGTGTTTTGGTCCCCTAACCACTCCTAACCCTAGGATATGCTTGGGAGAACATTAGAGAGGGTGGAAATCCATTGGATATGGATTAGGAGTTGGGTTGAGGGTGAGTATCAATTTTAAGGTGGAAGAGAGTTCATTGTTGAACTTTGCCTTAATTTTGATTTGGTTAATGTTCCTATTGGCTTAGGGACTCTCCAAGGACATTGTTGGTGCAATGGTCAAGGGGGAGCAAGCCTCTAGGGGGAGGTATCCATCATGAGAAGATGGATGTGTATTTCCTCATGGGAGGAAAATTGGGTTGCCTCTCTTTAAGTGATATGGGATCACTAGAAAGATTATAGGCATGTGTTCCTCCAAGGGAGAGATTGTAAGATCTCATTGGGATATGAGACATTCATACCCTTGGGGAGGACCTTTTTGATGTAATGTCAAAAAGAAGGAGAAGTTACCAAGTTACCAATTAGGGTTCGTTGGAATTCTCATTGGGATATGAGAATTGCCAATATGGGAGAATTGGTAGACTTGAGATGGTAGTTTTGTCAATCATCAAAAAGGGGGAGATTGTTGGTGCAATCGGCCCAGGTTGACTCGAGTTTGACTCGAGCAGTACCTTGATAGTATTTTGATGATAGACAAAACTCATGACATGGGATTGTCATGGGAAAGTCCAACATGGGGTTGGCATGGAAAATCCAAGCATGGAGCTTGGTGTGGAAGTCCAAGGGGGAAGCCTTGGCATGGGAAAGTCCAAAGCATTGCGAAGCCGTGCCCTTGGTGCTTGGCATGGGAAATCCAAAGCATTGCGAAGCCGTGCGCTTGGTGCTTGGTGAGAAATGCATTGCGAAGCCGTGCGCTTGGTGCATTTGGGAAGTCTTGAGAACTTGGCAAGTTCACTAGGCTCGGGTCCTTGAGTCGGTGAAGGATGGCATTGCGAAGCCGTGCGCTTGGTGCATCCGAGGGACCGCCGGACGGGGAGCGAATGGAGTGAGCCCAAAGGGAAGCATACTTCTAGGGCATAAGACGCGAAGGATGGCGTTGCGAAGCCGTGCGCTTGGCGCATCCGAGGGACGTAGGCCGAGAGAAGAGTGCTTTGGTGGGGAACTCCATGAGGGATAAGGTGGACTTGGCCAAGTGGCTAAGACTGAGTGTCGGAGGCTCAAACTTGATGTTTGAGGGTTTACCCGACGGTCGGATGCTCAAACAACTTGGTGTTTGAGGTTTTGCCCGACATCAGTCGACTGGCATAGGTGCCGGTTCGAATGATCCAAGTCGACTAGAGTTCGACTGGTGTAAGGCTAGGGTTTTATGCTTGGCGCGATCGCCATGGGTATGGATCGGCCCGAAGATCGGCGTGATCAGCTAGCCGAGGGATGACAGTCGACTGATGGGAGTGTCGCGAGCACAGAACGCTCCATAGCCGACTGGGCAGTTGACTACTGGGTCACCAGTCGACTGATGGGCATCATCAGTCGACTGGTAGGTGATCCGTTGGAACTTGTCCGATGTGGATCTGGCCGTTGTGAGACAACGACTACGAGGCGATCGGGCCTTTTGGCAATCGGCCCGATAAGCGCAGCTCGATCACGAGTTATAAAAGGAGCTCGAGATGGAGGTTTTTGCCAAGGTTTTTGTGGAGCTATTGGAGGGGAATTGCTGCTGCATTCCAGTCCTTCAAGAGCCAATCAAAGCAAGCAACAAGCAAAGCAATCAAAGCAATCGGTGAAAGTTTTCTTGTGTATTGTATTTGTGTATTTGCTTGTATTTCTATATTACATTGTAATTGCTTGTGAGAGGTTTCTCCACCTCCGACGTGTTGTCGAGAAGGAGTGTTATAGTTAGTGTCGTGCGCATAACTAGAGCTCGGTGAGCTCGCCCGTGGAGTAGGAATCATTCGGTTCCGAACCACGTATATCTTGTGTTGTGTTATTGTGTATTGTTAGCTTCATTATTATTGTTATTCCGCTGCGCTAATGACAATCGTAGACAAGCAACGCAAGAAGAACGAACAAATTACGACATCCAACGAACGAGGGCTATTCACCCTCCTCTAGCCGGCCAATCGATCCCCTACACAAACCTCTTTGTAAAATTTAGCGTTGTACCCATCTGTCCCTAGAGCTTTAAGATCTCCTATGTCAAAAAGGAGCTCTTGATCCCTTCCTGAATAGGAATCTGAATTAGCTGCGCTTGTTGGTTGGGTGACAACACTTTTCCATGTTGCATTCAACCTTCTTGAAATGGCGTGTGATCCGTGTGTGTCCCAAGGTGTGCTTGAAAATATCCGATGAATTCCCACACCACTTCTTCAGGATTGGTCGTAATCTCCCCACTCCTTGTCTCTACTGCCATGATTTCTCTTCTCTTGTTGTTTTTTTTCACCAATGCATGAAAAAAGGAGTGTTCCGATCAATTACTTATGCTTTGCCCTCTATAGGTAGAAGAGATATTTTGCATGAGCAAGCATATCAGTCATTTTCTTTGCTTCCTTATATTCCTCATCCATGGTGCCCTGATTAAGACCTCTTTCCTGTAGGTTTTCAAGGTGTTCTTGGGCCCTCTAGGATCTTTCTTGGATATATTGGTAGTTTTCTATTCAATTGTCAGAGTTCTTTCTTGACCATTGTGAGTTTTTGTTTGAGTTTGTACTGTGTAGTTCCTTGTACACACTATGCAGAAGCTTGCCTCCAAGTATCCTGGACTAGCCGTTTGAAATTGGGGTGAGTGGCCCACATATTGTAAACCTTAAACACCTTAATTTGTCAGAGGGGGGGGGGTGGGATTCTCTAATATGGACACTATGCATGAGGCATGATTGGAATGAACACATGACATTCTAAATTCTACAAAACTACTCCTATCCTGCTCCAACCATATTCTGTTAACCATGGCATGATCAAGCTTGCAGACTATATGCCCATTCATCCAGGTGAATTGACATCCTATAGAGTGGAGGTCTTCTACCCCGGCTATAATTACAAACTTCTGGAAATCAACAGTTGCATACAAAGTGACATCCATTACCCCTTGTTTGTCGGATGGTGAAAGTGGAGAGTTAAAATCACCAATGCTAAGCCATGGTAAGTCCATTGTTTCAGCTATATGTTGGAATCCAATCCACATAGTCCTCCGAGAGATGATTGTAAGCTGTCCATACATGACCATGACTGCATATTGTTCCCTAGAAGCTTTGCACGTGATGGTGATATGAATAAACTGCTCCTCCCATTGTTGTATATTGAGTGTGATAAGTTGGGAGTCCCATATAAGTAGCATTCTACTTCTCCCTAATTCACTTGTTTACTAACTTGTTTCCCATTGATGTAACCTGGTGGACGTCAAAGCCTGATAACCTTACCCGGTTAATGTCGCTTCTAAGATGCATAATACACTTAGTTTCTAAGCACGGAGAAGTCTTTCCACCTCTCGCAGTTTGAGGCCTGAATTGAAGCCCCTTATATTCCATGAACCTATCTTCATGAGGGTTTAGCTGACAATAGTCGACCTTTATGTGTTCCAGTTTGCCCTTGCCATTTGCTACTCTCTTTCTGCTCCCCCATCCTTATTCGATCCCTATTAGTCTTTGGTCTTGCCATATCCATTGAATCTGAGTTAGTATCTCACTAAGGTTCTTGGAGATATTCGTCTTTATATTTTCTCTTTAACCAGCCCGGTGGAGGAAAACCAACTATGATGGTGTGAGAAGACTCAACCTCTTGATCTTGCAGAGTCATAACCTCAGAAGGTGCTATTTTTCCTTCCTCTTGCTCTGACAATTCAGCTAGCACAAAGCTTGTAGGGATATGCAGGCGGGGCTGGTTGTCAATCATGCCTTCCTGACTTTGTTGTGAGTCTCTTTTTTCTATACAAGTAGTCCTTGTTGTTGTATGTCTTGCTCATTGCTATTGCTGCTCTTTTCCTATGAGTCTTTGATTTTGTCTGGATTTTCCAAGGGCTCCCATCTTCATTTGGTAAGCTGGCCTTTTGGTTTCTAATGTCTACATACATGTTAGGTGCTTATGAATAATGGAGTAGGTCAGCCGCCTTCAGATGTTGCGTTTGATACTGTGCCATCGCTTCAGTGTGGCACGGTGTTGTGCCATTGTTGCTAATGATAGCCTTCTTTGATGTAGCTATTGTAACTAGTTCTTTTGTTATAGCCTCTTCTAGATGCATATCAAAGTTTGTCTATTTTGGAGATATCCAGCCTGATAGTCCAATTTCTGAAACTTCTGATACTTCTGAAACTGCCAAATCAAAACTGGTTATTAGAGCATTGCCTTCTAGGTGACTTGGGTGACCAGTGTTTTGATTACTTGGATTAATCTCTTGCCTAATCATTGTATCAAGAGCTTGATGTATCAATGATGTATCAGTAGGAGCCAAAATCAAAGGGAAGCTTGAAACTGATTCTTTGGGTGAAGCTTGTAAGGGATCCTTTGTATGGCTAGAGAGGGGGGGGGGGTTGAATAGCCTCTTTCGTCGATTTCTACATAAAGTCATCAGCGGAAGCAAAAACAAAACATGAACTAGCATTGAAATCAACAAGCTAACACAATTATTTAACGTGGTTTGGAGTTGACACTCCTACTCCATGATAATCCTTAAGGTGGATCACTCCTTGCAAGCCTTCACTAAGATTTCCTTTGGATGAACCCAAGGTGGAGAAATCTTTTCTTACAATGAACACTCTTCCTTTTACAAGATGATGAAGAATAAGCTTAGAAGGAAGAGTTTAAGAGCTTAAGAACTTCGAGGAAGGCTTGGGAGCTTAGAGGATGAGGATTTCGTGTGTTAGCATTACCTTATCAGTCTCCTAAGCCTCCCCTTATATAAACTTTCGGGCATCAGTCCGTTTCTACCCGTTGAGGGTTTTGTCAGTCAACTGCTGTATACCAACAGTCGACTGGTGCCACTGTTGATCGCATCCAATGACTTCTGACAAAGCCTGATCGTGGTCGTCACCACTTAATGACCACCTGATCAGTAGATTGTTGCACCACTAGTCGATGACCCAATCGACTACCAGAGCTTTTGTGCTCTGGCCACTTCTGACCAGTCAACTGTGTTGGAGATTCCGGGATCATGCACAGTGGAATAAAGCAAATAAAATGATTTTTATTACATCCCAGACATCTCCCGGGGGTCAGGAAAACTTGCTTTGGTATAATCACATGAAAACACACACAAGGAGAAGGAGAAGTTATACCTTTGAGATTCTTTTGAATTTGTCGAAACCACAAGAAAGATTAACAGGCCTTGCCTCTATCAGTATCCACGTCAGGATCGCCTGAGATAACTCCTAGAGTAGCAAGCCTTTGTCTTCGATTAGTGCTAGCCAACCGGTGGAGACAAGAGAAGAGGAGAGAGGAAAGACGACTATCAAGGGAGAAACCTAAAATCACCACCCCTTCTTCAAAGATTATCAAGGGATCTATTTATAGATCTCTTGATTAGGTCATCTAAGGAAACTTAAATGGAACATATCTTACCATAACTATCCCATAATTAATGTAAGAACAACCCAAGAAATTTCCATAAGAGAAATCTCTAAAATCAATAGAACTGCGACACGGTCGTGTGTCTTAAACATGACCGACCATGCCAAAAAGGCATGACCATGCTAAGACACACGGCCGGTCGTGTGTCCATCTGGTCAAAGCCCAATTTTAGCCATTTTTCGGCTAGAGGTAGGCATGACCCGTGCCAAGTTAGGCACGATCATGTGAGACTCTGTATGGTCCGTTTGACTGCGTTTAGGTGCTATATAGTTGTGCTAAGTCCAATAAGGCCATAAAGAGGTTCCATAGCCTCCGTTTCGCACCCCCTTGGTCTGGTTCAACCAGATATATCCTCTCTCAATGAGAATCTCATTCTCAGACTTGTTTTACATTTCAAGATCACCCATAGTACGTGTGACCCAATAGGTTCCCGGTTATGTTGGTCATTCATAATTAACCCCTTAATTATGAATAGATCATGAGTGACACCTAGCAGTACATCAGGACTCCCAATTGACCGAAATATCTAAATCGACTCCAGAACATTTTTTGAACCCTTCAGCAGCTTCATTTGTTCATGCCTTGTTCCTTTCACTCATCCTATATGTTGGGATGTATATTGAAAGCCTAGCCTTTGTATGGACATCTTCATTTTGAAATAAAAATAACATGATCATTGTTTGCATATTTATAGTTATGCATATTGTATAATACTTTATATTGTAGATAACATAGTGTGTGGTGACGCAAGGAAGATCATATTATCAGTTCCTTATAAAGTATA
Source organism: Wurfbainia villosa (assembly GCA_025175895.1). Lineage (NCBI taxonomy): Eukaryota > Viridiplantae > Streptophyta > Magnoliopsida > Zingiberales > Zingiberaceae > Wurfbainia > Wurfbainia villosa. The sequence continues at coordinate 39,333,166 of CM046002.1, read as the reverse complement.
AGTAGAGGCTCACAACCAAGATGATTTTGGACAAACCATTGACATGGTTGTAGTGTAATTTGGTATTGGTTTATCTTGACCATAGAATTACACTAGTACACTTTGTGTATATTGAGCAGGACCGATTTAGAGGTGATTCAATTTATACTGACTATATAATTGAATCAGACCTCGGATATTATGGTGTACATGCTCTTAATCTTGATATAATAACGGGCACATGCACTTAATATTTATGTTAATTAATATAGTCAACATGATGATAAGGTTGAGTGGTACTACTCATGGAGTTAGATGTTAATTAATTAATTGTCAGTAAATTAATTAATTAATGGACATTAGATATCTTAAACACGGGAAGATATTTGTATAATTAATATATGGGGAGTTGGTGAGGTAGATCAATGATAATCCTCTAGTGGAATGGATTATCATTAATAAATCGGATTTTATGTGGGCCGGATCCATTGGGTGGCCAAGATCCAACTCCTCTTCATGGTCCCTATTGTAGCCTATTAAAACCCTCATGAAGCCTAGATCTGACGGACATGATTAAAAGGAGGCTTGGGCGAGATCTATAAATAAGAGGGGCTTCTAGGGTTTTTGGTGAGTTGTGCTAGAGTTTGGGGCGGCAAGCATTGGTTGCTAGGGTTTGTCCTCCTAGGGCCGACGGCAACAAGGTTGGAGGCTTAGGTTTTGTTCTCCTCCTCCTTCACTTGGCCGACGACTCCTTCCTTCAAGATTTGGCCGGCGCTTCTACCTCCCCTTCTCTTAGGGTCGGCGGTTCCTTCTCCATTGGAAAGGGCCGGTGCCAATTACTTCTTCCTCTCCTCGGCCGGCAGCAACAACCAAGCTAGGAGGCTTGGTGGTCGGCACTAGATAGGAGAAGAAGAGTTTGGTCATCTTTCCTTGTTCGGAGCAAGCAAGGAAGGGAAAATACGTGATCTAGGAGGCTTCAATTCTTGGAAGATCGTTGCCCACACAATGTCCAAGAGGAGGAAAGGTCATACAATAGAAGATCAAGAGGTAAACAAGAGGTATAATCTTGTTTGTTTTGATTTTAGTTCTTTTGTATCATGTATGTGGTTATTTTACTTGGACCCCGATGATAAATACAAAAACCGATGATCTGTACATCATCTATTCCGTGGCTAATCGAGGAAAAGAGTTAGGTTGCTTGAACAACAAGTTTGTTCAAGTGACCACTCAAATCGAATAGCACGATGATGGATCGATTGCTTGGGTAATCCATCTTCGTCTGGATTAATTTTTTAATCCGGGGACGTATGATAGGATCTCCATGCACAAGCGACTGAAGCGAAGCGAGAAGCGAACTTCAACCTTCAAGTGGTATCAGAGCCACAATTTTCGATTTTGTGTGTTTAAGATTCAGTTACTTTTATGCATTTATCATATATTATGTGTGTCAGATAATAGTAGGATGTACGTAGGCTAACTTTTTTGTTGCAGGCATAAGATCCAACTATTATGGCCATATGTGTATGTATGTGATTGTATGTGTGTAATCGTAATATTATTTGAATCCTTGGGGTTGGCGAGGCTAGTATTTAATTTTGTAATTAAGTATGTCATTGTTTAGCCACTCTTTTATTTTAGTTTACTTTCGATATAGATTTCATGTACACTCCTTTGTGGAGTATAGGATCGATGGATGTAAATTAAAATAAATTTTCTCGGCTCGGATCTATGGATGGCTTGTACATGGCATAGGGAGGAGCGGACTAGGTGGCAACACGTAGTTGGAAAATTTATTTTTCATATTTATTTCTTTTGATTTATATGATTGTTGTGCTTGCATAGATAAAATTCCTCAATTTTAAATTACTAAGTGGGAGAGGGATATTTTTTTTAAATTCCTGCGGCCTCCATTACAATTTGACATGTGATGCGAACAAACTTGCGCATTAGCTCTGAGTGCCTTCCTCCATATCGGATGAGTTTGTTTGCGGATCACTAGGTCAAATATGGTTATAGAAAGTTATTTAGGAGCGTGTGTACTTCCCCATCGGAAGGCACATAATTCGAGGTAATTGCCTTAGTATCGGATAATGGTGAACACTTAGATGCAAATAAAAGTATCCTCCCCATCGGAGTCATTGCTTTTATTTGTAGGGCCGAAGAGGAACCAACTATTAATTTTATTTGTCAAAAAGTAAGGTTGACAGGACAATAAAATTAAAGGGTAAAACCTCCTCTTACAAATGAAGAATTCGTATACGTCCACACTATCGTGGCATACGATATTCTCGGTGTTCTGAGGTGTTGGTTGATTTTAAAATTTTATTGTTTGAGGAATCAATAATTTTTTGAAATCTAAATGTTTTTGATCTATGTGATTCTTAGGTTACTTCAAAATGACTTTCAACCCACTTGCTATGATTCTAAAGGAAAATAAACTTACTGGACCTAACTATGTGGATTGGAAAAGGAATCTGGACATAGTCTTGACTACTGAGGAGTACAAGTATGTACTTCTCGAGGAGTGTCCTCCTAAGCCTACAGATGATTCTGGAGAAAAGGAGAAAGAGAGTTATAAGAAGTGGATCAAGACTGATGAGATGGCGCGGTGTTACATTTTGGCTTCTATGTCAAATGTATTGCAACATCAGCATCAGGCCATGACCACTGCCTATGACATGATGCTCAATCTCAAGGAACTTTTCGGACACCAGAATCAGGATGCTAGACAAGAAGCCTTGAAAAACTTGATGACGACCACCATGGTTGAGGGAACACCCGTGAGAGATCATGTTCTCAAGATAATGACTCATTTGAATGAGCTGGAAGTCCTTGGAGCTGAGATTGATGGGGAAACCCAGTTCGATATCATTCTCCAATCTCTACCTAGGAGTTTTGAGCAGTTTTACCTTAACTACAACATGAATAAAAGGTTGTATTCGTTGGCGGATCTTCTGACAAAATTCCAGGTGGTAGAGGGACTTTTTTGTTAGAGTTCTCAGGTTTTAGTTGCCCAGAAGGTTTCTACTTCTAAGCCGAAAGGCAAGAAGAAGAAGAAACAAGGTGCAGTGAAGGTGGTGGGAGGATCTCAGGGAGGAGTGAAGAAGCCGAAAGTTAAGTGCTTCACTTGCAAGCAGACTGGACATTGGAAGGCTGACTATTCCAACCAGAAGCAAAACCAAGGTATATCTTTTGGTGTAGTCATTGAAACATGTTTAGCGATGTTATCTTCCGGCACCTAGTGTGTAAATATGGAAGACACTGATCATGTCTGCAATACTGTGCAGGGGATCCAGGAAACCAAACGACTAGCTGAGGGAGTGATTACTGTCTACATGGGCAATGCTACGAAGGTGGTGGCTATTGCAGTGGCAGATGTTTATTTATCTTTTAATAGGAATAAAACTTTGGTTTTGAGAAATTGCCTTTATGTACCTTCATTTAGAAATAATTTAATTTCAGTTTCTAAATTGTTTTAGAATGAATATTCTATTTCTTTTAACAACAGAGTTGTTATAAAAAGGAATAGGGAGATTATCTGTTCTGGTACGTTGGTAGGAAATTTATACACTCTTGAACCAAAAGCTCCCGCGATGCGAATAGAAATAAATAACTCATCTTCTAAATCTAATAAAAGAAAAGAACCTTCGAAAATGAACCAAACGTATCTTTGGCATCTAAGATTAGGTCATATTAAACTGAGTAGAATTCAAAGGTTGATAGCTGATCGACCTTTGGGTTCATTGGTGGTGGAAGATTTCTCAATCTGTGAATCTTGCTTGGAAGGTAAAATGACCAAGAGGCCTTTTAAGGCTAAGGGGTATAGAGCCAAAGATGTGCTGGAATTGGTTCATTCTGATTTGTGTGGTCCTATGTCTATCTAGGCTAGAGGTAGTTTTGAATACTTTGTCTTTTTTATAGATGATTATTCAAGATATGGATACATTTACTTAATGCACCGCAAGTCTGAATGCTTTGACAGGTTCAAAGAATTCAAGGCTGATGTGGAGAAACATTAAGGTAAAAGTATCAAGACACTATGATCAGATCGTGGTGGTGAGTACCTCTTGGGAGAGTTTAGGAGTTACTTATTAGAGGCTGGGATTCAATCTCAACTGTTTGCACCTGGTACACCCCAGCAGAATGGTGTGGCGGAGCGAAGGAATAGGACTCTTATGGAGATGGTTAGATCGATGATGAGTTATTCTGAGTTACCAGATTTGTTCTGGGGGTATGCTCTGGATACGACAGTATACATTCTGAACTTGGTTCCATCTAAATCAGTACCTTCTACTCCCATAGAATTGTGGACTGGACGAAAGCCTAGTTTAAGACATATTTGGATTTGGGGGAGTCCAGCACATGTGCTAAAGGTAGATGCTGGTAAGTTGAAACCTCGTATAGAAGTGCACTTGTTCGTAGGCTATCCTAGAGGAACAAAAGATGGTTTTTTCTATAGTCCAAGAGATCAGAGGGTGATCATGTTGGTGCAGTAGGCACCTAAGTCGAATTTGAGTTTTGATTATAGCAAATGATACAAAGTTAAGCTTATATTATTATCTCAAGAGCTAAATCGAGTGTGCAGAAAAGTGTCAACGCCGGAGCTGAAGGCTAGCGACACCTGAAGGAAGCCGCAGTGGTCCGGCGACACTCGAGTAATTTCAGAGGAAGTCAAAGGAATCGAGTGGAAAGCCGGAAGCGAAAGTGACATAGTAAGTATCGAGGTAAAGCTCATGTGTGTGAGAGTAAGGGAGGTCATATTCTCCTTACGGGGATGATCTTAAGCATAGATCTGACCAAAGACATCCTATAGATGGTCTAGGTCGAGATCAGACGGTCGAAGGCCGTTGAAATAATATTTTTGTTTAGCTAACTTTTGATTTCAGCTAGCATCGATCATTGCGGCTTGGAGGACTCATTCTGTCCATCGATCGTACTGCGGTCAACACTGATCGGTGATCTTGCCATCGATCGTGATGATGGCCATCGGATCGGTGATGGTTAAGGATCAACTTCGAGTAGTCAAGGCTTATCACCTCATTTCAAGGGGATTGGTGCTCAAATCTTATTGGCTGAAGTTCCTCTCGAAAAGGGGCTCAAGGGCTATAAAAGGAGGGCCTATCCTAGGGTTTTCTCATCAATTCTAAGTTCTCAAAAGCCTCCGCAATGCTATGACTCTCCGACAACTCTACAACGACGAAGTGCTAACAACCCTAGCTTAATTTCTATTCTCTAGTTGTTGGTATAATCTTACTTTGTCGTCTCTTTAATATTGCAATTCTTTTTGTTAATCGAGGTTTTCTATCGTTGCATTTTACATTAATAGAAGAGAGGGATTGTCTCTCTATCTTTTGCTTTCGAAGGTTTTTTATAATCGTCTAACTCCTACCTCCAACGAGGAGGAATGTTTTAGTGAATTGACCTCCGTACACGGTTTAGGATCGTTAGGGCCTTGGAGTAGTAGCCGAAGGCTACGAACCAAGTAAAAAACTATTTGTCTCTCTTTATTTGTCATTTATCTTTCCACTGCGTTTAATTGTCTACCAAACGAATTCGAAGAAAAAGTTTTATCGCTATTCACCCCCCCCTCTAGCGATCCGCTCGATCCAACAATTGGTATCAGAGCCGGGGGTGCTAAGATTTGGTGAAACCACCAATCTAGCTTCTTTACAGATTTTTTCTTTTTTTTTCTATTTATTTCGAATTTATTTCATTCGTTTAGTTTTTCTCCTGCACTACTAATCCAAGACGCGAGTCTTGGTACATTTCGATTGTTTGTGTTGTTGTTAGGTTTTTCGTCTTCATTCTCTTGTTTCTTTTGTATCAATGGCCCATCTCGAGGGTTTTATCACCATTCGACCTCCATTTTACAACGGAGATGACTTTCGTTATTGGAAGGGTCGGATGGAATGCTTTCTTAAAACCCAAATTGAGATGTGGATCATAATCCAAATGGGATTCACACTTCCGACTAACGAAGTGGGTGAATCTTTGGATTATGACTAATGGACCAATGGTACAAAAAGACAAGTCGAAGCCGACGCCAAGGCAACTCAAATCTTCCAATGCGGCTTATCCAAGGAGGAGCTTAATCGCGTCGACCCCTTCATCAGCGCAAAGGATCTTTGGACAAAACTAGTGGAGCTACACGAAGGGACCGATGAAGCCAAGATATGTAAGCGCGATCTTTTGTTTAATAAATTATATAATCTAAAAATGCAGGAACACGAGACGGTGACAAAACTTCATGCTCGCATTCAAGACATAGTCAATAACCTACACGCGATCGGGCAAACAGTCGAAAACCGCAATCTTATTTGGTATGTTCTTAACTCATTTCCTAGGACTACCTTGTGGGCATCCATGGTCGATGCCTACAAGGTATCCAAGGATCTTTCAAAACTTAGGTTAGATGAGTTGTTTTCCGATTTTGAACTTCATGAGCAGTCTAACTCGGAACCCGAGAAGGGTATAGCACTTTTTGCAGGTTCGAGGAAGAAAACCGCAAGCAAGCCACCCCCGAAGGAAGAAGAAGATGAGTCCGATTAGGAGGTTGACCCGGAAATGGAGGCCGAACTAGTCAACCTAGTTCGGAGGATAGTCAAGGGTCAAAAGTGAACCGTCACTCGACCCAACGAAGGTAAGTCTAAAAGTTCTAATATTAGGTGTTACGAGTGCAACAGGTTTAGACACATTAAGTCCGAATGCCCGAAGCTCAAGAGAAAAACACCCAAACACAAAAAGGCACTCAACGCTACGTGGGAAGAAGCATCCGAGGAAGAAGACGATGATCGCGTCCTTATGGCTAAACTGGTTGAATCGGAGATAGAGTCAGAACCGGAACACGAGTCTGAAATCGAAGACGAATCAGACTGCGAAGCGCTATTCAAGACAAGCCACGAATACGCATTCAGTTCAAAAGATACTCTCAAGGTAAGTCGATCCCTTATTAGTACGCTTTATAGTGAAATTAAGTTCTTAACTAGGAAGTTAGCTAAGTCCAAGTCCAAGGTCGAGACCCTGGTTGAGGAAGTTAAACTCCTCAAACACGAGGTCTCCCTAACCTCTTCGACTAGTCGAGTTCGAGAGGAGGACTCAACTCGGGTTGAAAAGCTCGAAGTTGAGAACTCACTCTTGAAGAGTCAAGTCGAAGATCTTAGGAACACGTTGGAAAGGTTCACTTTGGGATCCAAAGGACTTGACCTCCTACTTGGATCGCAAAGGGTCGTGTACAACAAGGTCGGACTAGGGTTTAACTCAAATACGACCAACAAGTCATATATGTCGACATAAAAAACATGTCCAAGCATGGGTCCCTAAGACCACTTTGATTTCAAATTTAGGGTCAAACCAGTACTGAGTTCCCAAGGACCAAATCCACTATGTGGAGAGACCGAATCGATTTAACGGTTCAGGGGGAGCCAGTACAAAATTTGTTTATGTTTTAACTTAGAAATTGCATGCTTAGGTTAGTTATTTATTTTTCTTTTTAGAATGGTTAGATAGGACTATAACTCGTCAATACTTGATAACATAGTACCAGGATGCGGTGAAATGATAGTATGCTAGGAAAGCGGAGTCTTGTGTATTCGGGCTAGATAAGGCGTATCTAGTTCGGTGCACTTGAAAAAGCGGAACTAGCTGAAGCTACCTCACCGTATCCTAGACTAGTTAGACCAAGAAGTGGGTTTAGGTAAGTCAAGTCTCTATTTTCTTGAAAATGACTTTGTCTAAGGAAGTGGTCGTTGTTCCGATCAAAGAAGGTCTCTGTGCCACGCCACGACCTGGAAGCCATGATCTTGAAAAGGTGACTTGATAAGCCTAAGGTCAATTCCGAATCTAACGCAAGATTGACAAGTGTTCAAATCATTAAATTTAAATCAAGTAAAATTAGAAGTCATCTCACAAGAACATATAGGGTTAACATGTTTGATCATGTAGACATGGGTGAGATGATTTAGGTTAATAATCTTCAACCAATCTTTAATAAATTCAATATCCGATCCAACTACCTTGCGTGTAGGATCAATGGATGTTGGACAGTGGTTGCTCCCGACACATGACCGGAGATCAACTCATGTTTTCGAAGCTTCGATTCAAACGATAAGGATCGGTAGCCTTCAGAAACAACGACAAGCTCAAAATCATCGGATCAGGTGATATTAAGCTCAACTCTAACTTTATTATTCAAAATGTCTTATTGGTAGAAAATTTTCAATATAATTTACTTAGTGTAAGCCAATTGTGTGATAATAACTATAAGGTCATATTTCTAGAAAATGAATGTGTAATTAATACAAATGAAACTTCTAAAACAATCCTTAAGAGAACCAGAAATAACAATATTTACACTATTAATTTAACTAACTCCTCAACCAAGTGTCTTATGACACGACAAGAGGAATCATGGTTGTGGCACCAACGACTCGGTCACTCACACACAAGACTCATCCACAAGATGAGTCAGAGTGACTTAGTCAGAGGTTTACCTAACCTCAATAACTTGGATAATAAAATATATAATGCTTGTCAATAAGGTAAACAATCTAGGACACAATATCAACTAACTAATCAAGAACGAACCAAAATTGTTCTTGAGCTCCTACACATGGATCTATTTGATTCACACAGAGCTAAGTCACTTAATGGGAGTAAATTTTGCTTAGTCATAATTGATGACTATTCTAGATTTACTTGGGTTAGGTTCATCAAACACAAAAGTGAAACCATAGATCAATTAATCAATCTATTTAAACTAATAGAAAATCAACAAAACCTTAAAATCAAAAGATTTAGGTGAATTCGAAACCACAGGTTTATAGAATTCTGTAACCTAAATAGATACCACCATGAGTTCTCTTGCCCTAGAACCCCACAACAGAATGGCCCAGTAGAACGTAAAAATAGAACTCTACAAGAAGCCGCTAGGACAATGTTAATCGAGTATAACCTACCCGATAGGTTTTGGGCAGAAGCCGTGAGTACGACATGCTATGTCCAAAATAGGATTCTTATGGTAAAAAGGCACCTTAAGACCTTATACGAGATTTATCATGATAAAATACCTAACATCAAGTACTTTAGGGTATTTGGGTGTAAGGTACATATCCTAAACACTAAGGATTACCTAGGGAAATTTACATTCAAAACCTCAACCGGAATTTTTCTAGGATACTCGACTACAAGTAAAGCTTATAGAGTATATAACCATGACACCCTTAGAGTCAAGGAGACTATCAATGTAGTATTTGATGAAGGACAAGAACCTACAAAACCACCGGCAACTCCAATTAGCGAGCCGATTCATACCAGACTCAACTTCGATCCGGAGATCAAGTCTAGTATTAATCCTAACCTAAGTCAACTAAGTCAGTCTATCGACCAAGTGGTAGATGACTCTAACCAAACTAGAACTCAAACTAGTCATCCTATTGACCAAGTGGTAGATGACCCAAACCCAAACCAAACTAGGACTCAAACGAATCATCCTATCAACCAAGTGATAGGTGATCCAAGCCTAGGAGTTCGAACTAGAGCCTCATATAGAAACCTTAGTCGAATCTCCCTGATTTCCAAAATTGAATCCAAAACTATTGACCAAGCTTTTCTTGATCCCGATTGGATTATTGCAATGCAAGAAGAGCTGGCTCAATTCACTAGGAACGAAGTATGGGAATTAGTATCACCCCCTAAAGATAAAACAATCGTCGGAACAAGGTGGGTGTTTAGAAATAAACTTGATGATAAAGGTGAAGTAGTTAGAAATAAAGCTAGACTAGTCGCAAAAGGGTTTAGTCAAGTCGAAGGTTTAGATTACGATGAGACCTATGCCCCAGTAGCTAGATTAGAGTCCATTCGAATGCTATTAGCATATGCTGCACATCGAGGATTTAAGTTGTTTCAAATGGATGTAAAGTCAGCATTCTTAAATGGATACATTAAGGAAGAAGTTTATGTTAGTCAACCCCCCGATTTTGAAAGTTTAGATAAACCCGATCATGTCCTTAGGTTAAAGAAAACTCTTTATGGACTTAAACAAGCCCCTCAAGCTTGGTACGAGAGACTTTCAGTTTATCTTAAGTCCAAAGGATTTAACCAAGGAGTAGTTGACCCAACCCTTTTCATAAAAACCGTAGGTAAAGACATATTCATAGCCCAAATCTACGTAGATGATATCATCTTCGGAACTACCAACTCGATCCTACTAAATGAATTCATTTCACTTATGGAAAGTGAATTTGAAATGAATTTAGTAGGTGAGTTAAGTTTCTTCTTAGGTCTACAAATTAAACAAACTAAAGATGGAATATACCTACATCAATGCAAATACACTAGGGAATTAATTAAATGCTTTGGAATGCAAGACGCTAAAATTATTAATACCCCATGGCAACTAATGTAAATATAGAATAAGATGTAATCGGAAATTCAATTGATTTAAAATACTATAGGAGCATAATAGGGAGTCTCCTTTACTTAACTGCGAGCCGACCTGATATCCTATTTGCAGTAAGTATGTGTGCAAGGTTCCAAACCTGTGCCAAGAAGTCTCACCTAACTCTAGTCAAGCGTATCCTTAGATATCTAAAGGGTACACTTAATGTCGGTATTTGGTACCCTAGATCTACCGAGTTCGAACTAACCGACTACTCCGATTCGAACTATGCCGGTAGTAAGCTCGATAGAAAGAGTACGAGTGGTTGTTGTCAACTTCTCGACTCAAGTCTAGTAAGTTACACTGTGCAGTAGGAAGCTACACTGTGTTGCCTTATCTACCACTGAAGCTGAATACATCGCAATGGGTGAGTGTATCACTCAGCTTCTTTAGATGAAGCACACTCTCCGAGACTTTAAATTAGACTTTACAAACACTAAACTCCACGTAGATAACATTAGTTCAATTAACCTAACCAATAATCCAATATGTCATTCTAGGACCAAACATATAGAGGTCAAACATCATTTCATTCAAGAACATGTGGCCAACGGAGCCATACAACTCGAATACGTCGAATCGAAGTCCAATTTGGCAGACCTATTTACTAAACCCCTACCCGAAGCCGAATTCAGTCTATTAAGATGAAAATTGGGCATGTGCATAGTAGAATAGGAACTTACAAATTATATTTTCTTACTACTATTTCTTACTTTTCATTTTTATAGAACTAGCATAGGACATACCTTAGATATCATGCACCTATAGATTTAAGGAGCCAATACATCTCACAACACATAGGACTAATGTGTTTGTGTACTTAGCCACGTAGATGGGCATGAAATGTTAGAACCTTACTCCTGGTTCTAGATGTAAAGCTAGTGCATCGCCATGAACCACGGAGTATAATCATTTATATTAACCGACTCTGACCCGGACTGGTTGATCTTTCATATCAATCAAGCCAAATATGAGTCGAACATTTTATAGATGAGCTTATTTTCAGTATATTATTTTCAAAATAATATGGAACATGCTTGGACTTTAAATTTAATACCTATATTTATCTTTCACACACCCCCACTCTTCTCGATATATGACAAAAGGGGGAGAAAAAGGCCAAAGTTAAGAGATCAAAATTTTTTTTTGATAACTTAACTTCATATTTATTCACATGGACAAAATTTAAGTAAATGTTTACTTAACTTTAAGTTTTGAAAATTTACTTAACTTGTTTGAGTTAACCAAAAGGAAATAAAGGCCAAGTTAAGAGAATTCTTAACGTTAATGCTTTACTTAAGAAAGGGGGAGAAAGGGCCAAGTTAAGAAGTCCTCTTAACTTAAACATTTCACTAAGGCCGACTTTAAGTAATGTTAATTACTTGAACTCTTCCTAAATAGCAACCATCAAGGGGGAGGATTAAGGTCTTCTGTCAAGACTCACCCTCGGTCAAGGGGGAGGTTTCCTTAAGAGGGAGTACTTGAAGAAAATCCTTACTACTCCTACTAATCTTTATTGTTCATGTGTCTCATGCATATCTTAATTCTTCATGCATATTATCTTCTTAACTTTGTATGTGGGGAGAGATTGTTGGTGCAGTAGGGACCTAAGTCGAACCTGAGTTTTGATTATAGTAAATAATACAAAGTCAAGCTTATATTTTTATCTCACGCGCTAAATCGAGTGTGCAGAAAAGTGTCAATGCCGGAGCTGAAGGATAGTGACACCCGGAGGAAGCCGTGGTGGTCGGACGACACTCGAGTAATTTCGGAGGAAGCCGAAGGAATTGAGTGGAAAGTCGGAAGTGAAAGTGACACAGTAAGTATCGAGATAAAGCTCGTGTGTGTGAGAGTAAGAGAGGTCGTATCCTCCTTACGGGGATGATCTTAAGCATAGATCCGACCAAATACATCCTATAGATGGTCTAGGTCGAGATCGAACGGTCGAAGGCCGTTGAAATAATATTTTTTTTTAGCTAACTTTTGATTTCAGCTAGCATCGATCATTGCCCGGCTTGGAGGACTTATTGTTGTCCATCGATCGGTGCTGCGCGGTCAACACTCGGGATCTTGCCATCGATCGATGATGGCCATCAGCCGACTGATGGTTAAGGATCAGCTTCGAGTAGTCAAGGCTTATCACCTCATTTCAAGGGGATTGGTGCTCAAATCTTATTAGCTGAAGTTCTTTTCGAAAAGAGGCTCAAGGGCTATAAAAGGAGGGCCTATCCTAGGGGTTTCTCATCAATTCTAAGTGCTCAAAAGCCTCCACAATGCTACGACTCTCCGACAACTCTACAACGACGAAGTGCTAACAACCCTAGCTTAATTTCTATTCTCTAGTTGTTGGTATAATCTTACTTTATCGTCTCTTTAATATTGCAATTCTTTTTGTTAATTGAGGTTTTCTATCGTTGCATTTTACATTAATAGAAGAGAGAGTTTGTCTCTCTATCTTTTGATTTCGAAGGTTTTTTGTAATCGTCTAAATCCTACCTCCAACGAGGAGGAGTGTTTTAGTGAATTGCCCTCCGTAGATGGTCTAGGACCGTTAGGGCCTTGGAGTAGTAGCCGAAGGCTACGAACCAAGTAAAAAACCATTTGTCTCTCTTTATTTATCATTTATCTTTCCGCTGTATTTAATTGTCTACAAAACAAATTCAAAGAAAAAGTTTTATCGCTATTAACCCCCCCCCTTTAGCGATCCGCTCGATCCAACAGATCATTAGCACAAATGCCTGATTTTTAGAGGAAGACTATGTGATGAACCACAAGCCCATGAGCAAGATTGTTCTGGAGGAATTAAGAGGGGAAGTGACTACTTCAGTACCAACAGTACAAGAGGACATACCACAAGTGACTGCACCGCATGTCACAGAGGATACACAGGTGATACCTCGTCATAGTGGGAGGGTTGTTAGACAACCTGAGAGATTTATGTTCTTGAGAGAATCTTTTGATTTGATCCCTGGCGAACATGAATCTGATTCCTGAACATATGACGAGGCAATCGAAGATAAAGATGCGGTATCTTGGCAAAGGGCGATGAATTCTAAGATAGAATCTATGGATTCAAATCAGGTCTGGGAGCTAGTAGAACCACCACATGATGTAAAAACCATTGGATGCAAGTGGATCTACAAAAGAAAGAGAGGAACAGACGAGAAGGTTGAGACCTTCAAAGCAAGGCTTGTTGAGAAAGGGTATACTCAGAAAGAGGGTATCAATTATGAGGAGACCTTTTCGCTGGTAGCAATGCTTAAGTCTATCCGGATTCTCTTATCTATTGCTGCTCATATGGATTATGAGGTTTGGAAGATGGATGTCAAGACATCTTTCCTTAATGGAAGTCTTAAAGAAAATATCTATATGGAGCAACCAGAGGAATTCATTGCAAAGGGCAAAGAGCATCTTCTGTGCAAGCTTAATCAGTCCATTTATGGATTGGATCAAGCTTCGAGATCTTGGGACATCCGCTTTGATGAGGTAATCCAGTCATATGGATTTATTCAAAGTCCAGATGAGTCTTGTGTATACAAGAGATGTGACGGAAACATAGTAGTATTTCTTGTACTATACGTAGATGACATTTTGCTCATTGACAACAATGTCAAAGTGTTGTCAGACTTAAGGGTATGGTTGTCCAAATAGTTTGATATGAAAGACTTGGGAGAAGTGGGACACATCCTTGGGATCAAGGTTATAAGGGATCGCAAGAAAAGGATGTTGTGTTTATCTCAAGCTTTATATGTAGACACTATTTTGGCTCGTTTTAGCATGCAGAACTCCAAGAAAGGTTTTCTATCTTTTAGGCATGGAGTACCTTTATCTAAAGAGATGTGTCCTAGAACATCAAAGGAGATAGAGGAGATGAAGGCGGTTCCTTATGCTTCGGTGGTAGGAAGCCTCATGTATGCTATGTTATGTACGAGGTCAGATATCTGCTTTGCCATGGGCATGGTTAGCAGATATCAGAGTAATTCAGGACAGGGACATTGGACTAAGATAAAGCATATATTGAAGTACCTGAGAAGGACTAGGGATTATATGTTGGTATACTAGGCAGATCAATTACTTCCTGTGGGTTACACAGATTTTAACTTCCAATTAGATAGGGATAATAGTAAGTCTACCTCAGGTTTTGTGTTTACTTTGGGAGGTGGAGCCATTGTATGGAGGAGTGTCAAGCAGAAATGTGTGGCGGACTCTACCATGGAAGCTGAGTATGTGACAGCCTCTGAGGCAGCCAAAGAAGTTGTATGACTCAGAAACTTCTTGATGGACTTGGATGTGATTCCTGGTTTGCCCAGAACTATCACAATTTATTATGATAATAGTGGTGCAGTTGCAAACTCGAAGGAACCACGAGCCCATAAGGCAAGTAAACACATAGAGTGCAAGTACCACCTGATACGAGAGATTATAAAGAGAGGAGAAGTTGCTGTCGCCAAGATTGCATTAGAGGATAACCTGGCAGATCCTTTCACTAAGGCCCTTCCAGTGAGAGCTTTTGATAGGCATGTGGAGGGAAAGGGAATCAAATGTATGGTACTTTGATGGCAGTATAGTCTTTTAGTATAAGTGGGAGATTGTTGGGATGTATACTGAAAGCCTAGTCTTTGTATGGACATCTTCATTTTGAAATAAGAATCACATTATCATTGTTTGCATATTTATAGTTATGCATATTGTCTAATACTTTACATTATAGATAACATGGTGTGTGGTGTCGCACATAAGATCATGTTATCAGTTCCTTGTAGAATATAAGTAGATGCTCACAACCAAGATGGTTTTGGACAAACCATTGGCATGGTTGTAGTGTAATTTGGTATTGATTTATCTTGACCATAGAATTACACTAGTACGCTTTGTGTGTATTGAGCATGACCGACTTAGAGGTGATTTATTTTATACTGACTATATAATTGAATCGGACCTCGGATATTATGGTGTACATGCTCTTAATCCCGATATAATAACGGGCACATGTACTTAATATTTATTTCTTTGATTTACCAATGAGCGAGATTTATAGGTTAAATCAATAGGCCCGGTAAGTTGGGAAATGATATTATTTACATGGTGTGTCGTTGATTATAAAAGGAAACCATGTCCTATGTATTAGGATGATGATGTCCCCTTGAGGAGCTCATAAGGATTATCATGTAAATCCTACAGGTGGACTTGGTCCAGCATGATGATAAGGTTGAGTGGTACTACTCATGGAGTTAGATGTTAATTAATTAATTGTCAGTAAATTAATTAATTAATGGACATTCGATATCTTAAACATAGGGAGATATTTTTATAATTAATATATGGAGCCCATATTTAATTACGAGGGTTGGTGAGGTAGATCAATGATAATCCTCTAGTGGAATGAATTATCATTAATGGATCGAATTTTATGTGGGCTGGATCCATTAGGTGGCCAAGATCCAACTCCTCCTCATGGTCCCTATTGTAGCCTATTAAAACCCTCATGAAGCCTAGATCCGACGGACATGATTAAAAGGAGGCTTGGGTGAGATCTATAAATATGAGGGGCTTCTAGGGTTTTTTGTGAGTTGTGCTAGGGTTTGGGGCGCCAAGCATTGGTTGCTAGGGTTTGCTCCTCCTAGGGTCGGCGACAACAAGGTTGGAGGCTTAGGTTTTGTTCTTCTCCTCCTTCACTTGGCCCGCGACTCCTTCCTTCAAGCTTTGGCCGGCGCTTCTACCTCCCCTTCCTTCTCTTAGGGCCGGCGATTTCTTCTCCATTGGAAAGGGCCGACGCCAATTACTTTTTCCTCTCCTTGGCTAGAGGCAACAACCAAGCTAGGAGGCTTGGTGGTCGACACTAGATAGGAGAAGAAGAGTTTGGTCATATTCCCTTGTTCGAAGCGAGCAAGGAAGGGAAGATACGTGATCTAGGAGGCTTCAACTCTTGGAAGATCATTGCCCACACAGTGTCCAAGAGGAGGACAGGTCATACAATAGAAGATCAAGAGGTAAACAAGAGGTATAATCTTGTTTGTTTTGATTTTAGTCCTTTTGTATCATGTATGTGGTTATTTTACTTGGACCCCGATGATAAACACAAAAACCGGCGATCCGTACATCATCTATTCCATGACTAATTGAGGAAAAGAGTTAGGTTGCTTAAATAAGAAGTTTATTCAAGTGACCACTCAAATCGAATAGCACGATGATGGATCGGTTGCTTGGGTAATCCATCTTCGTCTGAATTAATTTTTTAATCCGGGGACATATGATAGGATCGCCATGCATAAGCAACCGAAGTGAAGCTTTAACCTTCACTATACCCACTTGGTTTAGGACATGGTCTATGTGTTCATCCCCACTAGGATGACTACGTCACACCTAGTCCAAGTTAGTTTCCTTGTCCTGTGGATTCAAGTTACTCCTACATGTTCCCAAGAAGACCATCTTCTTAACACGCTTGCTCTGGCCAAAGATTTCTGAGTAACAACCCTGACAAGAGACCTAGGGTATACATCTCCTTTATCAAGAGTGGTGAATCCTCTGTGGGCTATTCAAACACATTCGATCACTTTGGCTTATACCCAATTATCCCGAAGTTACACCTACTATGTAGATGGCTGCGAAGAAGTCAAAGTATAAGACTCCATGATCAAGGTGACTCGAATACCTCAAGTCTAAGGAAGCTTGCACTCAAGCTGCAATGAGATTTTCAACGACATATAGAACCATATGAAGTCTCATAACAGGTCACTCCAATGAACTAGTTACCATAATTAGCATCCATATGTTCGCTCTCAGCATCCCTATGCTTCCATTCAGTGAGTTCCGAATGCTTGGATAAACCAAGGAGCATAACATGTGCTAGTATCACAGAACTGATGATGTCCAATCTCATCAATTCATCGACTAGGGATATTTTCAATACTTGCATATTTACACATGATGAGATACTTACTAATTGTGATCCAATCACAATTTCTCTCATGCTATGCATCATATTGTGGACTTCAGTACATGAGTTTAAGATCCAATCAAGTACATAGATAATGTATACTCAAATAGTGAATTTTATTAATAACTTCTAAGGCGATTGCCTTAGGACACCTCTCAATTACATCAAACTCCCACTTGGCCTACAACCAATCTCCTTGATATCTAATACCATAGGCCTCTATATGTCTCTCGAACTTTTCTTAGGGAAGAGGCTTTGTCATGGTACCTGCTGATTCCTATCATTGGGAACTTTCTCTATTTGTATGTCTCTTCTACCTATGATCTCTCTGATCAGATGGTAATGGCGTAGTATGTGCTTGGATCGCTGATAAGACTGTGGTTCCTTCCCCTGTGCAATGGCGTCATTGTTGTCGTAGCAAACTGGTAATGCTTCAACAATGCTCGGAACTGTTCAGTAATGAACTTCTTGATCCAGACCACCTCCTTTGTTGCTTCAGAAGCTACAATTATTGGATTGAGAACCGTCGCTAGAGGGGGGGGGGTGAATAGCGAGCTTTAAAAACTTTCTTTTTGTTTCAAAATACGAGGAGTGTAGCGGAAAGTAAAACATTAGAAAATAAACAGATACTTTATTTTTACTTGGTTCACAACCCAATGGTTGCTACTCCAAGGCCCCGCGATCCTTGACCGCATACAAAAGGGAAATCCATTATAGAGTCTCCTCCTCATTGGAGGTAGGAGACAATGATCACAAAAATCAAGAGACAAAAACTTGAGAATGAGGCAACAAGCCTACCTCACCTCATTACGATGAAAGCTCTGATTACAAATTAAACAAACTAATACTACCGATGAATATGAATCTGAGATGAAGAGCTTGTCATCGGCGCGTTGGCGTCGTAGTGTCGTCGTCAAAGCATAGCGTTATTAGAGCACTTGGGAGGAAAGAATTGATGATGTAGGGTTCGAGTCCTCCTCTCCTTTTATAGACTCGTGCCATGGAATTAGTCAGGATCCAGATCCTCAACTTATGGTTCTTATCACGAGGTGACACCTTATCTTATCACG
Organism: Wurfbainia villosa; assembly: GCA_025175895.1. Lineage (NCBI taxonomy): Eukaryota > Viridiplantae > Streptophyta > Magnoliopsida > Zingiberales > Zingiberaceae > Wurfbainia > Wurfbainia villosa. The sequence goes on along the minus strand of CM046002.1, from coordinate 39,314,745 downwards.
AAGTGACGACCTCAAACGTTATTCTTTTTGACCTAGCACACAAGGCTGATTCGTCGCCATCAGTCGACTGCCAGCTTGGTCACTTCCCTACAATAAAGAGTTAGAACATAAAATAATAAATGTGACGGTTTCTTACCATTCGATCTCGACCTAGACCTTCCACTGGAAGTCTTAGTCGGATCGCCACCTAGGGTCGTCCCTGTTATGACCTGTCGCTTTGCTTCCAATTTTCCCCTGGGTTCTTCGACTCCCACGAAGTTCTTTTTGAGATGTATACTGAAAAGTCTATTTTTTGTATGAACATCTTTATTTTTGAAATAAGAATAACATGATCATTGTTTGCATATTTATGGTTATGCATATTGTCTAATATATTACATTGTAGATAACATGGTGTGTAGTGTCACACGGGAGATCATGTTATCAGTTCCTTGTAGAGTATAAGTAAAGGCTCAAAACCGAGATGGTTTTGGACAAGCCATTGGTATGGTTGCAGTGTAATTTGGTATTGGTTTGTCTTGACCATAGAATTACACTAGTACACTTTGTGTGTATTGAGCAGGACCGACTTAGAGGTGATTTGATTTATTGCTGACTACATAATTGAATCGGACCTCGGGTATTATGGTGTACATGCCTTCAAAATCCGAAGTATCAGATTTATTTCTTAGTACAAACGATGGAGATTTAGCAATACGTAACTGGAAATATAGAGTAAATCGATAGACTCAATAAGTTGGGAAATGATATTATTTACATGGTGTGCCGTTGATTATAGGAGGAAACCGTGTCCTATATATTAGGATGATGATGCCCCCTTGAGGAGCTCATAAGGTTCATCATGTAAACCCTGCAGGTGGACTTGGTCCGGTATGATGATAAGGTTGAGTGGTACTACTCATGGAGTTAGATGTTGATTAATTAATTGTCAGTAAATTAATTAATTGACGGACATTCGAGATCTTAAACACGGGGAGATATTTGTATAATTAATATATGGAGCCCATATTTATTTATGGGGGTTGGTGAGGTAGATCAATAATAATCCTCTAGTGGAATGAATTATCATTAATGGATCAGACTTTATGTGGGCTAGATCCATTAGGTGGCAAAGATCCAACTCCTCATGATCTCTATTGTTGCCTATTAAAACCCTCATGAAGCCTAGATCCGATGGTGGAAAATGGAACTCTAGATCCGACGGTTGAGATTAAATCTCTAGATCCGATGGTGGAGATTGAAAGGAGGCTTAAGCCTAGCTCTATAAAAGGAGGGCCAAGGCTTGGGCGTGCATTATCTTTTGGGAGATTAGGGTTTTTCTTTCTTTGCTTGGGCGGCAAGGCATTAGGGTTTTGTTTCCTTTTGCTTTGGGCAGCGCCTATTGTCCAAGAGCTAGGGCCGGCAGCAAGGTGGTTAGGGATTAACCTCTCTTCTTCCTCTCTTGGCCGAAGTACCCTTTCCTCCTCTCCTTTGGCCGACAGCAACCTTTCTTCAAGGTTGGTCGGTGCTCCCTCATCCACTCCTTGGCCGGTAGCAATATCAAGCTCCTTGGCTTGGTGGTCAGTCCTAGATAGGAGAAGAAGTTTTGTTTTATTCTTCCCTTTGTTCAAAGCGAGCAAGGAAGGGAAGAACATGATCTAGGAGGCTTTGACTTTTAGAAGATCGTCGCCCACACGACGTCCAAAAGGAGGAAGGATATACAATAGAAGACCTTGAGGTAAACAAGAGGTATAATTCTTGTTTATGTATGTTTCTTATTCTATGCATGTTGTATGTATTGTATGTGGCTAATTTACTTGGACCCCGAAGACAAACACAAAAACCAGCGATCCGTACATCGTCTATCCAGCGACTAATCGAAGAAAAGAGGTAGGTTGTTTCAACAATAAGTTTGTTCAAGTGACCACTCTAATCGAATAGTACGATGATGGATCGGTTGCTTGGGTAATCCCTCATCATCTTGGATTAATTTTTTTTAATCTAGGGATGTAGAAGAGATCGCCATGCACAAGCGACCGAGTTGAAGTGGAAAGCGAAGCTTCGACCTTCAAGTGGTATCAGAGCCATAGTTTCTGATTTTGTGTGTTTAGGATTTGGTTAATTTTTTGCACTTATCATATATTGTATGTGCCGGATGATAGTAGGATGTGCGTAGGCTAACTTTTTGGTTATAGGCATAAGATCCAACTATTATGGCCATATGTGTGTGTATGTGATTGCATGTGTGTAATATTATTTGAATCCTCAGGGTTGACGAGGCTAGTATTTAATTTTTATAATTAAGTACGACATTGTTTAGCCACTCTTTTATTTTAGTTTACTTTTGATCTAGATTTCATGTACACTCCTTCGTGGAGTATAGGATCGATGGATGTAAATTAAAATAATTATTCTCGGCTCGGATCTCCGGATGGCTTGTACATGACGTAGGGAGGAGCAGATGAGATGGCGATACGACGGGAGGCATATTGGAGAACAAAAGCCATAATAGTTGGAAAATATTTTTTTTCATATTTATTGCTTCTTGTTTGATATGCATGTCGTGTACTAGGAAAATTCCTCAATTTTAAATTACTAAGTGGGAGAGGGATATTTTTATAAATTCCCACGACCTCCATTACAATTTGACATGTGATGTAAACAAACTTGCGCGTCAGCTCTGAGTGCCTTCCTCCCCATCGAATGATTTTGTTTTGCGGATCACAGGGTCGAATATGGTTATAGGAAATTATTTAGGAGCGTGTGTACTTCCCCATCGGATGGCACATAACCCAAGATAATTGCCTTAGTACCAAGTAATGGTGAACACTTAGATGCAAATAGGAGTATCCTCCCATCGGAGTCACTGCTTTTATTTGTAGGGCTGAAGAGGAACCAACTATTAATTTTATTTGTCAAAAAGTTAGGTTGACAAGATAGTAAAATTAATGGGTAAAACCTCCTCTTACAAATATAGAATTCGTATACGTCCACACGATCGTGGCATATGATATTCTCGGTGTTTTGAGCTGTTGGTTGATTTTAAAATTTTATTGTTTGAGGAATCAATAATTTTTTGAAATCTAATGTTTTGATCTATGTGATTCTTAGGTTTTTCAAAAATGACTTTCAACCGGCTTGCTGTGATACTAAAAGAGAATAAATTTACCGGACCCAATTATGTTGATTGGAAGAGGAATCTTGATATTGTCTTGACTGATGAGGAGTACAAATACGTACTCTTCGAAGAGTGTCCTCCTAAGCTTGCGGATGATTCTAGGGAAAAGGAGAAGCAGAGTTATAAGAAGTGGATAAAAGCTGATGAGATGGCGTGATGTTACATTTTGGCTTCTATGTCAAATGTATTGCAACATCAGCATCAAGCCATGCCCACTGCTTATGACATGATGTTCAATCTCAAGGAGCTTTTTGGACACCAGAATCGGGCTTCTAGGCAGGAAGCCATGAGGAACTTGATGACAACCACCATGATCGAGGGAACACCCGTGAGGGATCATGTTCTCAAGATGATGGCTCATTTGAATGAGCTGGAAGTCCTTGGAGGTGAGATCGATGGGGAAACCCAAGTCGATATCATTCTCCAGTCTCTACCTAGGAGTTTTGAGCAGTTTTGCCTAAACTACAACATGAATAAAAGATTGTATTTGTTAGCGGAGCTTCTGACAGAACTCCAGGCGGCAGAGGGGCTTTTTCGTCAGAGTGCTCAAACTCAGGCCATGGTTGCCCAAAAGGTTTCTACTTCTAAGCCGAAAGACAAGAAGAAGAAGAAACAAGGTGGGGCAAAGGTGGCGGGAGGATCTCAGGGAGGAGTGAAGAAGCCGAAAGGCAAGTGCTTCACTTGCAAGCAGACTGGACATTGGAAGAAGGACTGCCCCAACAAGAAGCAGAGCAAAGGTATATCTTTTGGTTTAGTCATTGAAACATATTTAATGGTATTATCTACCGGCACATGGTGTGTAGATACGAGAGCCCCTGATCATGTCTGCAATGCTTTAAAGGGGTTCCAGGAAACCAAGACGACTAGCTGAGGGGGAGATTACCATTTACTTGGGCGATGCTACGAAGGTGGTGGCTATTGCAATGGGAGATGTTTATTTGTCTTTTGAGAGGAATAAAATTTTGGTTCTGAAAAATTGCCTTTATGTACCTTTATTTAGAAAGAATTTAATTTCGATTTCTAAATTGTTTATGGATGGATATTCTATTTCTTTTAATGATAGAGTTGTTATAAAAAGGAATAGGGAGATTATCTGTTCTGGTGCATTGATAGAAATTTATATACCCTTGAACCAAAAGCTCCCACGATGCAAATAGAAGTAAATAACTCATCTTCTAATTCTAATAAGAGAAAAGAACCTTCGAAAATGAACCAAACATATCTTTGGCATCTAAGGTTAGGTCATATTAACCTAAGTAGAATTCCAAGGTTGATAGATGATGGACCTCTGGGTTCATTAGTGGTGGTAGATTTCCCAACCTGCGAATCTTGCTTGGAAGGTAAAATGACCAAGAGGCATTTTAAGGCCAAGGGGTATAGAGCCAAAGATGTGTTGGAATTGGTTCATTCTGATTTGTGTGGTCCTATGTCTATCCAAGTAAGAGGTGGTTTTGAATATTTCATCTCTTTTATAGACGATTATTCAAGATATGGATCCATTTACTCGATGCGCAGCAAGTCTGAATGCTTTGACAGATTCAAAGAATTCAAGGCTGATGTGGAGAAATGTCAAGGTAAAAGTATCAAGACACTATGATCTGATCATGGTGGTGAGTGCATCTTGGGAGAGTTTAGGAATTACTTATCAGAGGCTAGGATTCAATCCCAATTGTCTGCACCTAGCACACCCTAGTAGAATGGTGTAGCGGAGCAAAGGAATAGGACTCTTATGGAGATGGTTAGATTGATGATGAGTTATTCTGAGTTGCCAGATTCGTTCTGGGGGTATGCTCTGGATACGACAATGTATATTCTGAACTTGGTACCATCTAAATCAGTGCCTTCTACTCCCACAAAATTGTGGACTGGGCAAAAGCCTAGTCTGAGACATATTCAAATTTGGGGGAGTCCAACACATGTGCTGAAGGCAGATGCTGGTAAGTTAGAATCTTGAACAGAAGTGCGCATGTTCGTTGGCTATCCTAGATGAACGAAAGGTGGTTTGTTTTATAGTCCTAGAGATCTGAGGGTGATTGTTAGCATGAACGCCAGATTTCTAGAGGAAGACTATGTGATGAACTACAAGCCCATGAGTAAGACTGCTCTGGAGGAATTGAGAGGGGAAGTCACTACTTCAGTACCACCGGTACAAGAGGATATACCACAAGTGACTGCACCACGTGTCACAGAGGATACACAGGTAATACCTCATCGTAGTGGGAGGGTTGTTAGACAGCTTGATAGATCTATATTCTTGGGAGAATCTTCTGATTTGGTCCTTGGCGAACATGAACCTGATCCCTGGATATATGACGAGGCAATCCAAGATAAAGATGCGGTATCTTGGCAAAGTGCAATAAATTCTGAGATAGAATCTATGGATTCAAATCAAGTCTGGGAGCTAGTAGAATCACCCAATGGTGTAAAAACTATTGGATGCAAGTGGATCTAAAAACAATGAGAGGAATAGACGGGAAGGTTGAGACCTTCAAAGCAAGGCTTGTTGCGAAAGGGTATACTCAGAAAGAGGGTATCGATTATGAGGAGACCTTTTCGTCGGTAGCCATGCTTAAGTCTATCCGGATTCTTTTATGTATTGCTGCTCATATGGATTATGAGGTGTGGCAGATGGATGTCAAGATAGTTTTCCTTAATGGAAGTTTTGAGGAAAACATCTATATGAAGCAACCAGAGGGATTCATTGCAAAGGGCAAAGAGCATCTTGTGTGCAAGCTTAATCGGTCCATTTATGGATTGAATCAAGCTTCGAGATCTTGGAACATCCGCTTTGATGAGGTGATCCAGTCTAATGGATTTATTCAAAGTCCGGATGAGTCTTGTGTATACAAGAGATGCGACGGAAACGTAGTGGTATTTCTTGTACTATACATAGATGATATTTTATTAATTGGCAATAATGTCAAGGTGTTATTGGACGTAAGGGTATGGTTGTCCAAACAGTTTGATATGAAGGACTCGGAAGAAGTGGGACACATCCTTGGGATCAAGGTTATAAGGGATCGTAAGAAAAGGATATTGTGCTTGTCTCAAGCTTCATACATAGACACCATTTTGGCTCATTTTAGCATGTATAACTCCAAGAAAGGTTTTCTACCTTTTATGTATGGAGTTCCTTTATCTAAAGAGATGTGTCCTAGAACATCAAAGGAGATAGAGGAGATGAAGGCGGTTCTTTATGCTTCGGCAGTAGGAAGCCTCATGTATGCTATGCTATGTACGAGACCGAATATCTGCTTTGCTGTTGGCTTGGTTAGCAAATATCAGAGTAATCCAGCATAGGGACATTGGACTGCGGTAAAGCATATATTGAAGTACCTGAGAAGGACTAAGGATTATATGCTTGTATACTAGGTAGATCAATTACTCCCTGTGGGTTACATAGATTCCAACTTCCAATCAGATAGGGATAACAACAAGTCTACCTCAGGTTTTTTGTTTACTTTGGGAGGTGGAGCCATTGTATGGAGGAGTGTCAAGCATAAATGCATGGCGGGCTCTACCATGGAAGCTGAGTATATGGCAGCCTCTGAGGCGGCCAAAGAAGATGTATGACTCAGGAAATTCTTGATGGACTTGGATGTGATTCCTGGTTTGCCCAGAACTATCACAATTTATTGTGATAACAATGGTGCAGTTACAAACTCGAAGGAACCACGAGCCCATAAGGCAAGTAAACACATAGAGCGTAAGTACCACATGATACGAGAGATCGTAAAGGAGGTAGAAGTTGTTGTCGCCTAGATTTTATCAGAGGATGACTTGGTAGATCCTTTTACTAAGGCCCTTCAAGCGATAGCTTTTGATAGGCATGTGGAGGGAATGGGAATCAGATGTATGGCAGTATGAGGACAATATAGTCTTTTAGTATAAGTGGGAGGTTGTTGGGATGTATACTGAAAAGTCTATTTTTTGTATGAACATCTTTATTTTTGAAATAAGAATCACATAATCATTGTTTGCATATTTATGGTTATGCATATTGTCTAATACATTACATTGTAGATAACATAGTGTGTAGTGTCACACGGGAGATCATGTTATCAGTTCCTTGTAGAGTATAAGTAAAGGCTCACAATTGAGATGGTTTTGGACAAACCATTGGTATGGTTGTAGTGTAATTTGGTATTGGTTTGTCTTGACCATAGAATTACACTAGTACACTTTGTGTGTATTGAGCATGACCAACTTAGAGGTGATTCGATTTATTGCTGACTATATAATTGAATCGAACCTCGGATATTATGGTGTACATTCTCTTAATCTCGATATAATAACAGACACATGTACTTAGTATTTATTTCTTTGATTTACCAATGGGTGAGATTTATAGAGTAAATCGATAGGCTTGGTAAGTTGGGAAATGATATTATTTACATGGTGTGCCATTGATTATAGGAGGAAACCGTGTCCTATATATTAGGGTGATGATGTCCCCTTGAGGAGCTCATAAGGTTCATCATATAAACCTTGCAGGTGGACTTGGTCCGGCATGATGATAAGGTTGAGTGGTACTACTCATGGAGTTAGATGTTGATTAATTAATTGTCAGTAAATTAATTAATTGATGGACATTCGAGATCTTAAACTTGGGGAGATATTTGTACAATTAATATATGAAGCCCATATTTATTTATGGGGGTTGGTGAGGTAGATCAATAATAATCCTCTAGTGGAATGGATTATCATTAATGGATCAGACTTTATGTGGGCTAGATCCATTGGGTGGCCAAGATCCAACTCCTCCTCATGGTCTCTATTGTTGCCTATTAAAACTTTCATGAAGCCTAGATCCGATGGTGGAAAATGGAACTCTAGATCCGACGGTTGAGATTAAATCTTTAGATCCGATGGTGGAGATTGAAAGGAGGCTTAAGCCTAGCTCTATAAAAGGAGGGCCAAGGCTTGGGCGTGCATCATCTTTTGGGAGATTAGGGTTTTGCTTTCTTGGCTTGGGCGGCAAGGCATTAGGGTTTTATTTCCTTTTGCTTTGAACGACGCCTATTGTCCAAGAGCTAGGGCTAGCGGCAAGGTGGTTAGGGATTAACCTCTCTTCTTCCTCTCTTGGCCGGAGTACCCTTTCCTCCTCTCCTTTGGTCGGCGGCAACCTTTCTTCAAGGTTGGTCGGTGCTGCCTCATCCACTCCTTGGCCGGCGGCAATATCAAGCTCCTTGGCTTGGTGGTCGGTCCTAGATAGGAGAAGAAGTTTTATTATATTCTTCCCTTTGTATGGAGTGAGCAAGGAAGGGAAGAACGTGATCTAGGAGGCTTTGACTTTTGGAAGATCGTCTTCCACACGACGTCCAAAAGGAGGAAGGACATACAATAGAAGTCCTTGAGGTAAACAAGAGGTATAATTCTTTTTTATGTATGTTTTCTTATTTTATGCATGTTGTATGTATTATATGTGGCTAATTTACTTGGACCCCGAAGACAAACACAAAAACCAACAATCCGTACATTGTATATTCTGTGGCTAATCGAAGAAAAGAGGTAGGTTGTTTGAACAACAAGTTTGTTCAAGTGACCACTCTAATCGAATAGCACGACGATGGATCGGTTGCTTGGGTAATCCCTTATCGTCTTGGATTATTATTTTTTAATCCAGGGACGTAGAAAGGATCGTCATGCACAAGCGACCGAGTTGAAGTGGGAAGCGAAGCTTTAACCTTCAGTTCTATCGGTGTCACCCGACCACCACGATTTCCCGACTCGGGATTATCCGAGTATCGCTGACCTTCGGCTTAGCTTAACCATTTCCTGCACACTTATTTCAACTCATGAGATAACAATAAGACCTTAACTTTGAGTCTTTGTCATAATTAAAATATAGGTTTGATTATCTGGTGCACCTGCATCAACAATCTTCCCCTTTTTGATCTATGGAAAACCAACACAAAGTTAAGGGAAATTTAAAGCATAAAACAAGTAGAGTAAATGATAAATGCTATTTCAAAAACTCCCCCTTAACCCTAGGTGAGTTTTGAAAGAGATACTTTAATTTTTAAAATAAATTTTGTTGTGTTACTCCCCCTTAACTTTTGAACTTTCGCTCTTCTCCCCCTTTTGCCATAAATAAAAAAAAAATATGGCGGTGTTTATATAAAATAGAGGTTCAAAAATAACATGAGTCTAAAATTATTAAGGATAAATCAACTATGAGTCCAAGCATGCTGTTGGTGCAGTAGGCACCTAAGTCGAACCTGAGTTTTGATTATAGCAAACGATACAAAGTTAAGCTCATGTCGTTATCTCACGAGCTGAATCGAGTGTGCAGAAAATTGCTATAGCTAGAGCTGAAGGCTAGTGACACCCGGAGGAAGCCGCGGTGGTCGGGCGACACTCGAGTGACTTCGAAGGGAGCCGAAGGAATCAAGTGGAAGGCCGGAAGCAAAAGCGACATAGTAAGTATCGAGGTAAGCTAGAGTGAATAAAGTGAAGTGAGGTCGTGTCCTTTGTACGGGGACGTCCTTAGGCGACGATCCGACCCAAGACTTCCCATGGAAGGTCTATGTTGAGATCGAACGGCAAGTGGCCGTCGAATTCACTTATATTTTGAGCTAACTCTTTATTGTAGTCAAAAATCCTGGCCATCAGTTCAACCGGCCAGTTCAACCGGGCCAGTTCAACCGATGGTCAAAAATCAGCCTCGAGGAGTCAAGCTTTATCACCATTTTTCAAGGAGTTTTGTGCCCAATTCCTATTGGTTGAAGACCCATTCGATGAGGGGCTTAAAGGCTATAAAAGGATGGCTTCTCCTAGGGTTTTTCATCATCTCTAAGTGCTCACAAACCTCCACAACTCTGCGATTTTTTGACAACTCTACGATGAAGTGCTGTCAACAACCCTAGTTTACTTTCTACTCCTTTAGTTGTTGGTATTCTTATTTTGTCGTCTCTTTAAATATTGCAATTCCTTTTATTAATCGAGGTTTTCTATCATTGCACTTTACATTAATAGAAGAGAGGGTTTGTCTCTCTATCTTTTCTTTCGAAGTTTTTTTTTGTAATCGTCAAACTCCTACCTCCAACGAGGAGGAGTGTTTTTAGTGAATTGCCCTCCGTGCGTGATCAAGGATCACTAGGGTCTTGGAGTAGTAGCCGAAGGCTACGAACCAAGTAAAAAAACATTTGTCTCATTTATTTATAGTTTATCTTTCCGCTGCAATTAACTGTCTACTCGAGTTTTAACGAACGAATTAAAAAAAAAGTTTATCACTATTCACCTCCCCCTCTAGCGATCCGCTTCGATCCAACAATTGGTATCAGAGCCGGGGGCGCTTAGATTTGGTGAAACCACCAATCTAACATTTTCTTACAGATTTGTTTTTCGTTCATTTAAATTTTTTCCCGCACTACTAATCCAAGACGAAGTCTTGGTACTCTTCGTTTGATTTTGTTTTGCAAGTATTAGCTTTTGGAGTAGCCGATGGTAAAATGAGCATAACTTTTCGTACAAGTTGACCCACGAAACGGTCTACCTACCAAAACGAAGCTCTCGGAAAGATCTACACTTCTTACCAGGGTAAACCCTCGTAACAAGCTGTATTCATCCCGAAAAACCATCGTTTAGTACCATTTCCGGGACATCAAAGGTTGTAAGTGCTCATCTTTTATTTTAGTTGGTTATTTCTCGTTTATTCCTTTTGTTTCTTTTCATTTCCTACATTACTAATCCAAGGCGAAGTCTTGGAACCTTTTTTTCATGTTTTTTTTGGTATTTTTTGTGCAAGGTTTCCCTTCCAAATGGCCCATCTCGAGGGTTTTAGCACCGTCCGACCTCCGTTTTACAACGGAGATGATTTCCGTTACTGGAAAGGTCAGATGGAATGCTTTCTCAAAACTCAAATCGAGATGTGGATCATAATCCAAATGGGTTTCACACTTCCGACTAACGAAGTGGGTGAATCCTTGGGTTATGACCAATGGACCATTGCGACAAAACGACAAGTCGAAGCCGACGCCAAGGCAACACAAATCCTCCAATGCGGCTTGTCCAAGGGGGAGTTAAATCGCGTAAGCCCCTTCATAAGCGCAAAGGACCTTTAGACAAAGCTAGTGGAGCTACACGAAGGGACCGATGAAGCCAAGGTATGTAAGCGCGACCTTTTATTTAATAAATTATATAATCTAAAAATGTAGGAACATGAAACGGCGACGCAACTCCACGCCCGCGTCCAGGACATAGTCAACAATCTACACGCAATCGGGCAAAAGGTCGAAAACCGCGACCTTATAAGGTATGTCCTAAACTCCTTTCCGAGGACTACCTTGTGGGCATCCATGGTCGATGCCTACAAGGTCTCCAAGGATCTTTCGAAACTTAGGTTAGATGAACTATTTTCTGATTTTGAACTTCATGAGCAGTCTAACTCGGAACCTGAGAAGGGTATAACACTTTTTGCAGGTTCAAAGAAGAAAACCGCTAACAAGCCACCCCCGAAGGAAGAAGAGGATGAGTCGGATTCGGAGGTCGACTCGGAAATGGAGGTCGAACTAGTCAACCTAGTTCGGAGGATAGTCAAGGGCCGAAAATGAACCGTAACTCGACCCAACGAAGGTAAGCCTAAAAGTTCAAATATTAAATGTTATGAATGCAACAGGTTTGAACATATCAAGTCTGAATGCCCAAAACTCAAGAGCAAGGCACCAAAACACAAAAAGGCACTCAATGCTACTTGGGAAGAAGCTTCCAAGGAAGATGACGATGATCGAGTCCTCATGGCTAAACTGGTGGAATCGGAGATGGAGTCGGAACCGGAACTTGAATCGGAAACTGAAGACGAGTCGGACTGCGAAGCACTATTCAAGACAAGCCACGGATACGCATCCGGTTCAAAAGATACACTCAAGGTAAGTCGGTCTCTCATTACTACACTTTATAGTGCAATTAAGTTTTTAAATAGAAAGTTAGCTAAGTTCGAGTCCAAGGTCGAGACCCTGGTTGAGGAAGTTAAACTCCTCAAACACGAGGTCTCCCTAACCTCTTCGACTAGTCGAGTTCAAGAGAAGGACTCAACTCGGGTTGAAAAACTCGAAGTTGAGAACTCACTCTTGAAGAGTCAAGTCGAAGATCTTAGGAATACGTTGGAAAGGTTTACTTTGGGATCCAAAGGACTTGACCTCCTACTTGGATCGCAAAGGGCCGTGTACAACAAGGTCGGGCTAGGGTTTAGCTCAAACATGACCAATAAGTCGTATATGTCGATTGTAAGTTGACATAAAAAATGTGTCCAAGCATGGGTCCCTAAGACCACCTTGATTTAAAACTTAGGATCAAACCAGTGCTGGGTTCCCAAGGACCAAATCCACTATGTGGAGAGACCGAATCGAATCAATGGTCCAGGGGAGCTAGTATGAAACTTGTTTATGTTTTAACTTAGAAATTGCATGCTTAGGTTTTTATTTAGTTGGATTTTTCTTTTTAGAATGGTTAGATAGGACTATAACTCGTCAACACTTGATAACATAGTACCAGGATGCGGCGAGATGATAGTACGCTAGGAAAATGGAGTCTCGTGTATTCGAGCTAGATAAGGCGTATCTAGTTCGGTTCACTTGACTGAGTGGAACTAGCTGAAGCTACCTCGCCGTATCCTAGACTAGTTAGACCAGGAAGTGGTCTTAGGTGAGTTAAGTTACTATTTTCTTGAAAATGGATTTGTCTAAGGAAGTGGTCATTGTTCCGATCAAAGAAGGCCTCTGTGCCTCGCCACGACCTGGAAGCCATGATCTTGAAAAGGTGACTTGATAAGCCTAAGGTCAAATCCGAATCTAACGCAAGGTTGACAAGTGTTTAAGTCATTAAATTTAAATCAAGTAAAATTGGAAGTCATCTCACAAGAACATATAGGGTTAACGTGTTTGATCATGTAGACATGGGTGAGATGATTTAGGTTAATAATTTTCAACCAATCTTTAATAAATCCAATATCCGATCCAACTACCTTGCGTGTAGGATCAATGGATGTTGGACAGTGGTTGCTCCCGACACATGACCGGGGATCAACTCAAGTTTTCGAAGCTTCGATTCAAACGACAAGGATCGGTAGCCTTTGGAAATAACGACAAGCTCAAAATCATCGGATCAGGTGATATTGATCTTAACTCAAATTTTGTTATTCAAAACGTTTTATTAGTAGAAAATTTTCAATATAATCTACTTAGTGTATGCCAATTGTGTGATAATAACTATAAGGTCATATTTCTAGAAAATGAATGCGTAATTAATACAAAAGAAACCTCTAAAACAATTCTTAAGGGAACTAGAAATAACAACATTTACACTATTAACTTAACTAACTCCTCAACTAAGTGTCTTATGACACGGCAAGAGGAATCATGGTTGTGGCACCGACGACTCGGTCACTCACACCCAAGACTCATCCACAAGATGAGTCAGAGGTTTGCCTAACCTCAATAACTTGGATAATAAAATATGTAATGCTTGTCAACAAGGTAAACAATCTAGGACACAACATCAACTAACTAATCAAAAACGAATCAAAAGTGAGCTTGAGCTCCTACACATGGATCTATTTGATTCACACTGAGCTAAGTCACTTAAAGGAAGTAAATTCTGCTTAGTCATTATTGATGACTACTCTAGATTTACTTGGGTTAGGTTCATCAAACACAAAAGTGATACCCTAGATCAATTAATCAACCTATTTAAGTTAATAGAAAATCAACAAAACATTAAAATCAAAAGACTTAGGACTGATCATGGTGGTGAATTCGAAAACCATAGGTTTACAGAATTCTGTAACCTAAATGGATACCACCATGAGTTCTCTTGCCCTAGAACTCCACAACAAAATGGCCTAGTAGAACGCAAAAATAGAACCCTACAAGAAGCCGCTAGGACAATGTTAAATGAGTATAACCTACCCGATAGGTTTTGGGCGGAAGCCGTGAGTACGACATGCTATGTCCAAAATAGGATCCTTATGGTAAAGAGGCACCTTAAGACCTCATACGAGATTTATCACGATAAAATACCTAACATCAAGTACTTTAGGGTATTTGAGTGTAAGGTACATATCCTAAACACTAAGGATTACCTAGGGAAATTTACATCCAAAACGACGACCAGAATCTTTCTAGGATACTCGACTATAAGTAAAGCTTATAGAGTATATAACCACGACACCCTTAGAGTCGAGGAGACTATCAATGTAGTATTTGATGAAGGACACGAACCTACAAAACCCCCGGCAACACCAATTAGCTAGCTGACTCATACTAGACCTAACTCTGATCCGGAGATCAGGTCTAGTGTTAATCCTAACCTAAGTCAACCAAGTCACTCTATCGACCAAGTGATAGATGACTCCAACCAAACTAGAACTCAAACGAGTCATCCTATGGATCAAGTTGTAGACTCAAACCCAAATCCAACTAGGACTCAAACGAATCATCCTATCGACCAAGTGATAGGTGATCCAAGTCTAGGAGTTCGAACTAGAGCCTCATACAGAAACCTTAGTTAAATATCTTTGATTTCTAAAATTGAACCCAAAACTATTGACCAAGCTCTTCTTGATCACGATTGGATTATTGCAATGCAAGAAGAGTTGGCTCAATTCACTAGGAACGAAGTATGGGAATTAGTACCACCACCTAAAGATAAAACAATCATTGGAACAAGGTGGGTGTTTAGAAATAAAATTGATGATAAAGGTGAAGTAGTTAGAAATAAAGCTAGACTAGTTGCTAAAGGGTTTATTTAAGTCGAAGGTTTAGATTACGACGAGACCTATGCCCCAGTAGCTAGATTAGAGTCCATTCGAATGCTATTAGCATATGCAGCACATCGAGGATTTAAGTTGTTTCAAATGGATGTGAAATCTGTATTCTTAAATGGATACATTAAAGAAGAAGTTTATGTTAGTCAACCCCCCGATTTCGAAAGTTTAGACAAACCCGATCATGTCCTTAGGTTAAAGAAAGCTCTTTATGGACTTAAACAAGCTCCTCGAGCTTGGTACGAGAGACTTTCGATTTATCTTAAGTCCAAAGGCTTTAACCAAGGTGTAGTTGACCCAACCCTTTTCGTAAAAACCTTAGTTAAAGACATATTCATAGCCCAAATCTACGTAGATGATATTATTTTCGGAACCACCAACTCAATCCTACTAAATGAGTTCATTTTGTTGGGGATCGAACGACCGGCTAGAGGGGGGTGAATAGCCCTCTTACGATGGATGTCGTATTTTGCTCATCTACAAAACGTTAGCGCAAGTGGAATATGCAAATATAAATAAAGACAAGCAAAATATAAACAAGCAATACAAACACGAGATGTAACGTGGTTCACGGCTACGCCGCTAATCCACGGTCCGATTCGTCCACGGTGAATCACTCCGCAATCTATCCACTAGATCTCTCCTTTGCACAAAGCTAGGTGGAGGTAACCTCTTTACACAAAACCACTCCTCTTACAAATATAATGGAAATAAGCTTGAGTAAGAGGATGGAAAGCTTTAGGGAGCTTTGGGAGAGTATTAGAGCATAAGCATTAGCCTCCCAAACCCCCATCCCCTTCCTTTTAATAAAGGAAGAGGGTTTCTTCCCGTTGACACAGGATCAGTCGACTGATGCCCTCGATCAGTTGACTGATCCCGTAGCCGTTGCCCAATAACGGCCGCTTTCCACGTTGGATTCCATCCAATGGTATTGGCATCAGTCGACTGATCCTACCATCGATCGATGCTCGATGCTCGATCAAGTGCTCAACCATCGATCGTGCCATTCCTGGCGATCGACTCGCCGACATCGATCATTGCCCGATCCATAGCGATCGCCAAGCACTAAGCTAGTCTTATACCGGTCGATCGAACCATCGACTTAGGCGATCGCCCGCCATGACATGGCGATTGGCGGTGTCGGAAAACCCATCCGACACTTGGCCAAATGGCCAAGTTTCACCTAAGAGCTACCCTTCCGGGTTACAATCGCTCACTCTCATCCTCGAGTCCTCGCCTTGAAGTTCTCTTCGTTCGCGCCACGTCCTCGGCAAAGCATCGAGCGCCGCGGCTCTGCAATGCTCCTTCGCGTCTCTTGCCTCGAAGTCTACTTCCTCCGGCTTCACTCTAAGCTTCTCGTCCGGCGGTCCCTCGGATGCTCCAAGAGCATGGTTTCCGCAAAGCTATCCTTCACCGACTCAAGGCACGAGTCATGAGATGTGAAACTTGGCACAGCTCCATGTGCGAATTACTAAGTCCTGCACGACTTCAACGCACATATCAAATCAACATAACAAACTAACTTAAACCCTTTTCCACACACATCAAAACCTTATCACGACAAGAGATTGCCCTAACAATCTCCCCCTTTTTGATGTGTGGCAATCCGTTTAAGTTAGGTAAAAATATTTGATAAAAATTTTAAAGGAAAGAAAGCATGTAAACATAAACATGATATAGCAACATGCAACTCCCCCTTAATCCATGAAACTCTCTCTACAAATTATCAATTTTCTCCCCCTATCATAATTTACTTAAACATAATCAATTCTCCCCCTTTGACACCATAAAAAAAAAGATTAACACTAAGTTATAAACTCATGGCATCAAGTCTAATAGAAGAAAAATACCAAAAATTAGTTTAAAAACTGAATTCGGTCATTACTGTTCTGATTTGATTACCACCAATGATCGTTCAGATTACTAATGACGCACGCTAGCTGTAAAATTCTGATTTTTGAACTGAATTTTAGAAATGCGTTAAAAATTCCAGAAAATTCAAAAAATCATGAAATTTTGGGAACATATTTCTTGTAAGGTTCTTTATCAGTGAAAAATATTTTTTCATGAAAAATCATCATATTTTCACGTTTTTGCTAAAAATCCAAAAGGTTTAAAAATCACTAGGTTTTTGACCATTCTAGTATCAAGTTTAACACCTAGTTTTGGTTCCAATTGTTTCAAAACATGAATACATAGATTTTAGATTAAGAAATTATTTTGAAAACATATGAAATATCCAACCATGATCTTTGGGCAATATGTCTATGAATTAAACATAAGTCTTCCCCATGATTGGTCTATTATTGCTATTTTGATACTTTAAATGAAATGCCATAGGCATTAGTGGACATTTGTATCATCCTAACATCTCACTCATGCTAAGTTTTCAATCAAGGTAGCCTATGGTGAGTGTGAGATGCATCCTAGGGGGTATTTGTATATACTTAACCAATATATTCATGCAATTTTATCAAGGTTAAGTATCACCCTAACAATCTACATGATCATAGAGACATATATGATTTAATTTCACATTATGATCATGAACTACATGTTTTCATCAAATTATAATCATGCATTAGGTATTATATCATGATAATAAGTAAAGTATCACCTAAAGCATGATTTAAACCTATTTCTTATGATAATGTGCCAAATTTCAAAATCATAAATCATGATTGCAACCATACATAGGAATTACATTAATCATCATGATTTAAGCATTATTATCTATTTATGGGCACGTTATCATCACCCAACACTATTCTAAAAATGTTGTCCCGCCATCCTAAGTCAACCAAAATATGATATAGGTTAATTGCATATGGTTGACTATCCTAAGGTTTTCCTAACCCTTAAGGATGGATTTTGGAACCCAAAATAGATTTTTGCCTATGGGGTTCACAAGATACTCCTTGGGGATCCATTTTCTATCAATTACTTTCTTTTTATCTTGTCCCCTAGCTATTAGGCATTTATAGGCCTTTTCATTTTTCTTTTCTTTGTATCCTAGGCCCTTTTTGTTGAAGCTAGCTCTTTGGCTCCCTATGATCATATGTAATGTGTTGGAGCCAATAGTGAATTTTTCTAGGGCTTTGGTTAAATAGTCTACCTTTTCCCTTAGGGCCCTATTTTCTTCTATGCATGCATCACTAACATCTAATGGCACATAAAGATCATGTGAGCATGCATCATTTAAGCTAGAAGAAATATTATCATTTAAGCATGCATTTTCTAGCTTATTTTCCAATACCTTAATTTGATTAAGCATGCTTTTATTTTTCTTTTTCATTCCAAATAAGTCCTTAGTTAAACTAGAAATTATGGAAACTATTTTCTTAGGAGAGGCATTCGTTACCATAGTTTCCATGTCCTCTTCTTCTTCGGATGATGAGGATGTAGAAGCTCCCCCTTCATTTGAGCTCTCCCCACTTGAGCTTAATTCTTCATTTTCGGTGGAGGAGGAGGAGCAATCCGAGTCATGAAGAGCCATTAGTGCTAGGTTGGAGTAGACATGCTCTTCTTCTTCGGATGAGGATGAGGAAGCAAGGTCATCCCATGTCTTTGCTTTGAGTGTCATGGTCTTTCCCTTTTCCTTGGCCTTCTTCTCCTCTTCCTTCTTTTTACTCCCCTTTTTCTTCTTCTTTTCTTCTTTCTTCTTTCTTTCTTCCTTGCTCTTGTTTAGGAGGGGACAATTGTCCCTTATGTTCCCCTCTCCTTGGCAATTGTAGCATATGACCTTCCCCCTAGGTCTTCTTCTCCTTTCATGAGATTTATTAAATTGAAAACCTTTTAACGCACGTGTTACCCTCCTTACCATATAGGCTTCTTCGGTGCTATCCATGGAGGAGGAGGAAGACGCTTCGTCATCGGAGGAGGAGGGGATCTCTATCTTCTTCTTCCCCTTGTTTTCTATCAAAGCTACTCCTCTTGAAGTTGGAAACTTTGGCTCTTCTTGTATTCCTTCAAGCCTCGTTTCGTGGAGCTCCATGGTTGAGAAGAATTCCTCCAAGGTGCTCACTTCTAGGTTCTTGGAGATGTAAAATGAGTCCACCATGGAACTTCATCTTGAGGACCAGGGAAAAGCATCTATGGCCTTCATTACCATATCCCGGTTGGAGAGCCTTTCTCCTACACTTGTTAGTCCAATTAAAATTTCTTTGAATCTAGAATGCAAAGAAGTTACCTTTTCTCCCTTTTCAAATTTAATGTTGGATAGTTGGGAGCGGAGGAGATCTCTCCTTGCTAGCTTCGCCTCGGATGTGCCTTCATGAAGCTCAATTAGCTTCTCCCACATCTCCTTGGCACTTAGGCATTCTCCTATTCGGTTGATCTCTTGTTGGGGGAGCACATTGAAAAGATGATGCTTGGCTTTTGAATTTGCAAGGTGCTCTTCCCTTTGCCTTTTGGTCCACCTAGATTTCTCTATCGGCTTCCCCTCTTCATCCCTAGGCAAAATGAAACCGGATTCCATTGTAATCATAATATCAAAATCCGTTTCGAAGAATACCTCCATTCGCTTCTTCCACCAAGCGAATTCGCCGTCGAACTTCGGTGGGTGGATGTTTGAGCCGGCCATTTTTGATGTAGAGCTTGTTGTGGCGGTTAGTCCAGTGACAAGCAACCTGGCTCTGATACCACTTGTTGGGAGATCGATTGGCCGGCTAGAGGGGGGTGAATAGCCCTCTTACGATGGATGTCGGAATTCTCTCATCTACAAAGCATTAGCGCAAGAGGAATATACAAATACAAATAAGGACAACACAAAAGATAGACAAGCAATACAAACACGAGATGTAACGTGGTTCACGTCTACGCCGCTAATCCACGGTCCGATTCGTCCACGGTGAATCACTCCACAATCTATCCACTAGATATCTCCTTTGCACAAAGCTAGGTGGAGGTAACCTCTTTACACAAAAACACTCCTCTTACAAATATAATGGAAATAAGCTTGAGTAAGAGGATGGAAAGCTTTAGGGAACTTTGGGAGAATATTAGAGCATAAGCATTAGCCTCCCAAACCCCCATCTCCTTCCTTTTTATAGAGGAAGAGGGTTTCTTCCCGTTGACATAGGATCAGTCGACTGATGCCCTCGATCAGTCGACTGATCCCGTAGTCGTTGACCAATAACGGCCGCTTTCCACGTTGGATTCCATCCAACGGTATTGGCATCAGTCGACTGATCCTACCATCAGTCGACTGATGCTCGATCAGTCGAGTGCTCAATGGAGTCGACTCCATTCTGTGCTCGTGCACAGTGCCATCAGTCGACTGCCATTCCTTGGCAGTCGACTGCCAAGCACTAAACTGGTCTTATACCAGTCGATCGAACCATCGACTTAGAGCAGTCGACTGCCATGACATGGCAGTCGACTGGTGTCGGGAAAACCCATCCGACACTTGGCCAAATGGCCAAGTTTCACCTAAGAGCTACCCTTCCCGGGTTACAATCGCTCACTCTCATCCCTCGGAGTCCCTCGCCTTCGAAGTTCTCTTCGTTTGCGGCCACGTCCCTCGGCAGCATCAGGCGCACGACTCTGCAATGCTCCTTCGCGTCTCTTGCCTCGAAGTCTACTTCCTCCGGCTTCACTCCAAGCTTCTCGTCCGACGGTCCCTCGGATGCTCCAAGCGCACGACTTCCGCAAAGCTATCCTTCACCGACTCAAGGCACGAGTCATGAGATGTGAAACTTGTCACGGCTCCATGTGCGAATTACTAAGTCCTGCACGACTTCAACGGACATATCAAATCAACATAACAAACTAACTTAAACCCTTTGCCACACACATCAAAACCTTATCACGGCAAGAGATTGCCCTAACACATTTCACTTATGGAAAGTGAATTTGAAATGAATTTAGTAGGCGAGTTAAGTTTCTTCTTAGGTCTACAAATTAAACAAACTAAAGATGGAATATACCTACATCAACGTAAATATACTAGGGAATTAATCAAACGCTTTGGAATGCAAGATTATTAATACCCCAATGGCAACTAATGTGAATATAGAAGAAGATTTAATCGGAAACTCAATTGATTTAAAATACTATAGGAGCATAATAGGGAGTCTCCTTTACTTAACTGCAAGCCGACCTGATATCCTATTTGCAGTAAGTATGTGCGCAAGGTTCCAAACTTGTGCCAAGGAGTCTCACCTAACTCTAGTCAAGCGTATCCTTAGATATCTAAAGGGTACACTTAATGTTGGTATTTGATACCCTAGATCTACTAAGTTCGAACTAACCGGCTACTCCGATTCGGACTATACCGGTAATAAGCTCGATAGAAAGAGTACGAGTGGTTGTTGTCAACTTCTCGGCTCGAGTCTAGTGAGTTGGTGCAGTAGGAAGCAACACTGTGTTGCCTTATCTACCACCGAAGCCGAATACATCGCGATGGGTGAGTGTGTCACTCAGCTTCTTTGGATGAAGCACACTCTCCGTGACTTTAAGTTAGACTTTACGAATACTAAACTTCACGTAGATAACATTAGTTCAATTAATCTTACTAAGAATCCGATATGTCACTCTAGGACCAAACATATGAAGCTGAATTTAGTCTATTAAGACGAAAATTGGGCATGTGCGTAGTAGAATAGAAACTTGCAAATTATATTTTCTCACTACTATTTCTTAATTTTCATTTTTTATGGAACTAGCATAGGACATACCTTAGATATCATGCACCTATAGATTTAAGGAGCCAATACATCTCACAACACATAGGACTAATGTGTTTGTGTACTTAGCCACGTAGATGGGCGTGAGATGTTAGGACCTTACTCCTGGTTCTAGATGTAGAGCTAGTGCATCGCCATGAACCATGGAGTATAATCATACATACTAACCGACTCTAACCAGGACTGGTTGATCTTTCATATCAATCAAGCCAAATATGAGTCGAACATTTTATAGATGAACTTATTTTCAGTATATTATTTTCAAAATAATGTGGAACATTTTCAAATTAATACTTATTTTTTATTCCACACACACCCTCACTCTTTTCGATATATGGCAAAAGGGGGAGAAAAAGGCCAAAGTTAAGGGATAATTTTTTTATGGCCAAGGCTTAGTTAACTTGTTCATGTTAACAAAACGGAAAGGTTTACTTAACTTTAAGTTAACTTGTTAACAAAACGGAAGTAAAGGCCAAGGTTAAGAAATCTGTTTTTTGATTTCTTAACTTAAAACTTATTTTAAACACTATGGCCAATATTAAGTAATTGTGGTTACTTAATTCTTTTGTTTAGTAGCAAACATCAAGGGGGAGAGTTAAAACTCTTTCTCAAGTACTCACCCTCGGTCAAGGGGGAGGATTCCTCAAGGGGGAGCACTTGAAAAAAAAAGTTTTTATATACTCCTGCTCATTCATGCTTTTTTATACTCCTGCTCATTCATGCATATCTCTTGCTCATTTTGCTTAATGCACTTAATTTATTTTTCTTAACTTTGTATGTGGGTTTGCCATAAATCAAAAAGGGGGAGATTGTTGGTGCAGTAGGCACCTAAGTCGAACCTGAGTTTTGATTATAGCAAATGATACAAAGTTAAGCTGATGTCGTTATCTCACGAGCTGAATCGAGTGTGCAGAAAATTGCTATAGCTGGAGCTGAAGGCTAGCGACACCCGGAGGAAGCCGCGGTGGTCGGGCGATATTCGAGTGACTTCAGAGGGAGCCGAAGGAATCAAGTGGAAGGTCGGAAGCAAAAGCGACATAGTAAGTATCGAGGTAAGCTCGAGTGAGTAAAGTGAAGTGAGGTTGTGTCCTTTGTACGGGGACGTCCTTAGGCGACGATCCGACCCAAGACTTCCCATGGAAGGTCTATGTTGAGATCGGACGGCAAGTGACCGTCGAATTCACTTATATTTTGAGCTAACTCTTTATTGTAGTCAAAAATTTTGGCCATCAGTTCAATCGGCCAGTTCAACCGGGCCAGTTCAACCGGCCAGTTCAACCGGCCAGTTCAATCGATGGTCAAAAATCAGCCTCGAGGAGTCAAGCTTTATCACCATTTTTCAAGGAGTTTTGTGCCCAATTCCTATTGGTTGAAGACCCATTCGATGAGGGGCTTAAAGGATATAAAAGGAGGGCTTCTCCTAGGATTTTTCATCATCTCTAAGTGCTCACAAACCTCCACAACTCTGCGATTTTTCGACGACTCTACGACGAAGTGTTGTCAACAACCCTAGTTTACTTTCTACTCCTTTAGTTGTTGATATTCTTATTTTGTCTTCTCTTTAAATATTGCAATTCCTTTTATTAATCGAGGTTTTCTATCGTTGCACTTTACATTAATAGAAGAGAGGGTTTGTCTCTCTATCTTTTCTTTCGAAGTTTTTTTTGTAATCGTCAAACTCCTACCTCCAACGAGGAGGAGTGTTTTTAGTGAATTGCCCTCCGTGCGTGATCAAGGATCACTAGGGTCTTGGAGTAGTAGTCGAAGGCTACGAACCAAGTAAAAAAACATTTGTCTCATTTATTTATAGTTTATCTTTCTGCTATAATTAACTGTCTACTCGAGTTTTAACGAACGAATTAAAAAAAAGGTTTATCGCTATTCACCCCCCCTCTAGCGATCCGCTTCGATCCAACACATGCGTCTAACATTAGTTAGATAGATTGGTTCGAGATGTGTCCCTCTGCACCAACAGTTTAATAAGTTTTTGAAACATATTTTTCAAAATACTTATATTGTTTTTCAAAAAAAAAAACTTCAAAGGTTTGTAATATAACCCTTAGGATTAGTTTGCTCTCCCCCTTAGTCAAATATATAAAGTATACGAGATTTAGGGGGCGCTAAACTTTGGCCTAGAGAGTTGTATACTTAGTATTTGGCCAATCGAAGTTATAATTATTCGTTAAGTGCAAGAAAATAAATAGCATTTTGAAAAAGTTATGTTAAATGTATTTCAATTATCCTTAACATCTCACTCATTCTATGTGTCTCAAAAATGTGATTGCCTTATATGTTTTGTGAGATGATTTTAACTTGATTAAAGTTAGTCAACCTTGGGTTAGATTCGGATTTAACCCTTAGTTATTCAAGTAAACTTTTCAATAAATTGACTTCTAGGTCGTGGCGAGGCACAGGGGCCTTCTTTGATCGGAACAACGACTACCTCCTTAGACAAAGCCAAATTCAAGAAATTGATTACTTAAGTCACTTAAGATTACTTCCTAGTCTAACTAGTTTAGGATACGGCGAGGTAGTTTTAGCTAGTTCAACTTAGTCGAGTGCACCAAGCTAGATATGCCTTATCTAGTTCGGATACACAACACTTCGTTTCCCTAATGTACTATCATCTCGCCGTGTCCTGATACTATGTTATCAAGATTGATTAACTATTTGTCCTATCTAACCATTCTAACAATTAAAACAAGGATTAACTAAGCATGCAAAGCTTTAAGTAAGAAAGTGAGTACACTATTTTAGTACTAGCTCCCCCTAGACCATTGAACCAACATGGTCTATCCACATAGTGGACTTGATCCTGGGAAATCCAATACTTATTGGTCCTTATATGTGAATTCAATAGAATTTTGGGGACCTATACTTGTACTCTTTGATGACTACGATTTACAATAGACATGTAAGATCTATTCGTAGTCGTTGACCTAAACCCGAGTCTGGCTTTATTGTATACGACTCTTTGAGTTCCAAGTAGTCGGTTAAGATTCTTGGATCCCAACATTAACTTTTCCAACCTAGACTCGACCTCTTGAACTTGTCCTTTCAAGAGAGAATTCTCCTCCTCAAGTTTTTCAACTTGAGTTGAGTTTCCCTCTTGAACTTGACTAGTTGAAGAGGTTAGAGTAGCCTCTTGCTTGAGGGTTTCAACCTTCTCAAGTAACGACTCAACTCTAGACTTGGACTTAGTCAATTTCCTATTTAGCAACTTAATTGCATGATTTAAGTTCGCAATTAATGAATGGCTTACCTTAATCTTTTATTTTGATCCAGTTTTGAGTCTCTTCTCGAAATCATCCTCGGAGTCAGAGTCAAAGTTGGATTCGTATTTGGCTTCGGACTCTGACTTGAACTCTACCGGTCTTGCCATGAATGCTACACTGACGCCTTCTTCTTCGTTGTCTCAAGTTGCATGAAAGGCCTTCTTAGACCCCTTTTGCTTTGGCTTCATTTTTGATTTGCAGTGCCCCTTCTTCTTGTTCTTCGACTGCTCCCTTTCTTTTCAAATTATTCTTTGGACTATGTTTACTATTGTGACCTCCTCTTTAGATTCAGACACGGGATCGCCCTCGGGTCCGGATCCTTCTTCTTGCTCGGGAGGTGGCTTACTCTTCTCCTTTCTTCTTTGACCTGTAAGCAAAACAATATCTCTCTCGACCCAGACCACATTAGTTTGTTCATGAAGTTCGAATTTTGAAAAGAGCTCATCTAACCTAATTTTAGAAAGGTCCTTAGAAACCTTGTAGGCATCGACCATGGATGCCCACAAGGTGGTCCTAGGGAAGGCATTTAGTGCATACCTTATTAAGTCCCGATTCTCTATGGCTTGCCCGATCGAGTGGAGACCGTTGACGATGTCCTAGATCCGCACATGTAGTTGGGTGGTGGTCTCGCGATCCTGTATCTTTGGATTATACAACTTATTTAAAAATAGATCCCTTTTACATACCTTAGCATCGTTGGTTCCTTCATGAAGCTCGATGAGCTTGTTCCAAAGATCCTTCGCGCTTATAAATGGGCCGATGCAGTTGAGCTCCTCTTTGGATAGGCCACACTACAACATTTGGGTTGCTTTTGCATCGACTTCGACTTGCCTCTTGGTTGCGTCGGTCCACTTGTCGAAGTCCAAAGGCTCCCCTTGATCATTGGTGGGTAGAGCAAAGCCGGTTTGTATTATTCTCCAAGTCTCGACTTGTGTTTTCAAGAAACTCTCCATCCAGCCTTTCCATTAATAGAAATCATTTCCGTTAAAGAACGGAGGTCGGGTGGTGCTATACCTCTCAATGTGAGCCATTAATTATCTTGCAAAAACACGAATAAAAACCAAAAGGAATTCCAAGACTTGGTCTTGGATTAGTAATGTAGGAAATAATAGGAAATAAAAATAAATAAATGAAAAAATAAAAAGCTAAACAAAAACTAGAAACTTACGACCTTTGATGTCCCCGAAAGGGTACTAAATATTATTTTTTAGGGATGAAAACAGCTTGTTATGAGAGTAAACCCTGGTAAGAAGTGTATATCTCTGAGAGAGCTTCGATTTTGTGGGTATCACATTTTGCGGGTCCACTTGTATGAAAAGTTATGCTCATTTTACTGTGAGCTACTCCCGAGGCGAAGAGATACTTGCAAACACAAAAACAAAAATGCAAATTGCCAAGACTTTGTCTTGGATTAGTAGTGCGGGAGAAGAATTAACCAAAAGCCCAAAAAAAAAATGAAAAGAAAATAAAAAATTTGCTAGATTGGTGGTTACACCAAATCTTAGTGCCCCCGCTCTGATACCAATTGTTGGATCGAGAAGCGTAGCTAGAGGGGGGGGGTGAATAGCGAGCTTTAAAAACTTTCTTTTCGTTTCAAAATATGAGCAATGCAACAGAAAGTAAAATAGTAGAAAATAAATAGATACATTATTTTTACTTGGTTCACAACCCAATGGTTGCTACTCCAAGGCCCCACAATCTTTGATCGCGTACGAAGGGGCAATCCACTATAGAGTCTCCTCTTCATTGGAGGTAGGAGACAACGATCACAAAAATCGAGAGACAAAAACTCAAGGATGAGGCAACAAGCCTACCTCACCTCGTTACGATGAAAAATCCGATTACAAATTAAACAAACTAATACTACTGACAAATATGAATTTGAGATGAAGAGCTTGTCGTCGACATGTTGGCATCGTAGTGTCATCATCAAAGTGTAGCGTTGTTAGAGCACTTGGGAGGAAAGAATTGATGATGTAGGGTTCAAGTCCTCCCCTCCTTTTATAGACTCGTGCCTTGGAATTAGTTCGGATTTAGATCCTCAACTTGTGGTTCTTATCACAAGGTGACACCTTATCTTATCGCGAAGTGACGACATCAAACGTTATCCTTTTTGACCTAGCACACAAGGCTGATTCGTCACCATCAGTCGATTGATGCACTTCATCAATCGCCTAACATCAGTCGACTGCCAATATCTAGCACTCGACTACTAGCCTGGTCACTTCCCTGCAGTAAAGAGTTAGCATGGAAAATGGTAAATGCAACGGTTTCTTACCATCCGATCTCGACCTAGACCTTCCACTGGAAGTCTTAGTTGGATCGCCGCCTAGGGTCATCCCCGTACAGAGGACACGACCTTACCATCTCTCTTCGCACTCGTGCTTACCTCTGGTGCTTTATGACTTATCACTTTACTTCCAGTCTTCACCTGGGTTCTTCGACTCCCACAAAGTTCTTTCGGTGTCGCCCGACCACCACGGTTTCCCGACTCAGTATTCTCCGGGTGTCGCTGACCTTCAGCTTAGCTTAACCATTTCCTGCACACTTAATTCAGCTCATGAGATAATAATATGACCTTAACTTTGAGTCTTTGTCATAATCAAAACCTAGGTTTGATTATCTGGTGCCCCTGCACCAACAGCAATGTACTCTACCTCCATAGTAGAATCAGTAATGGTATCTTGTTTGGAACTTTTCCAACTCACCGCACCTCCGTTCAAGATGAATATATATCCAAACTAAGATTTGGAATCATCCTTATCTGTCTGGAAGCTAGCATCAGTATACCCGCTTAATACAATATCACCTCCTCCATATACCAAGAACAAATCCTTAGTCCTTCTCAAGTACTTAAGGATTGTCTTGATAACCACCCAATGGTCCATACCAAGATCCGACTGATATATACTCGTAATGCTCAAAGCGTATGATACATCGGGCCTCATACATAATATAACATACATGATCGATCCTATAGCTGATGCATATGAGATCTGACTCATGCGAATCCTCTAGTCTTCAGTGCGCAGGCACATAGACTTCGAAAGGTGAATCCCATGCCTCATGGGAATAAAACCTTTCTTGGATTCTTCCATGCTAAACCATTTTAGCACTTTGTCTATGTATGTAGACTGTGAAAGACCAAGCAATCGATTCGATCTATCTCTATAGATCTTAATCCCCAAAATATAGGTTGCTTCTCCCATGTCTTTCATGGAGAACATTCTAGACAACTAGACCTTGATTGTTTGCAAAACAGGCCTATAATTAATATGTCATCGACATACAATACTAGGAACATGTCCGCACTCTCACTAACCTTCTTATACACACATAGCTCCTCAGGATTTTGTGAGAAATCAAACTGTTTGATTGCCTCATCAAAATGAATATTCCAACTCCTGGATGCTTGCTTCAATCCATAAATGGAACGTTGAAGCTTGGATACTTTGTTCTTGTCAATGGATGTCAAACCCTCAGATTGTATCATATATACATCCTTAGATAGGTTTTCGTTAAGGAAAGCTATTTTCACATCCATCTACCATATCTCATAATCAAAATGAGTCACCATGGCTAGGAGTATCCGAATCGATTTAAGCATAGTTACTGGTGAAAAGGTTTTGTCGTAGTCAACACCTTGTCTTTGACGATAGCCTTTTGCCACTAATCTAGCTTTATAGGTAATAATATTACCATCCATGTCGGTTTTCTTCTTGAAAACCCACTTGCACCCTATAGGCGTTATACCTTCAGATGGGTATACTAAGTTCCAAACTTGATTTTCATACATGGAATCCATTTATGATTTCATGGCTATTAGTCATCTATCCCAGTCTGAACTATTCAGTGCCTCTTCGTAACTAGTAGGTTCCTCATCATCTACGAGCAACACGTCATTAGATTCACCTATGAGAAATCCATCTCTCAAGAATCCTACGTGTCCTACTAGACCTATGAGGAGGTGGTGTATTATCAGGTTCAGCTATTACCTCATCCGAATGAGTAATCAGCTGTGGTTCTTGACTAGACATCTTTTCTGTGTCTACCAAAGCCTCTTGAACTACACTTAGTTCAACCTCACTCCCATTGTTTTTCTGTAAGAGAAACTCCTTTTCTAGGAATACAACATGCTTTGAAACAAACACCTTTTGTTCCAAGAGATGATAGAATTAGTAACTCCTTGTTTCCCTAGGGTAACCAATAAATAGACACTTATCAGACTTAACCTCTAGCTTGTCTGATACTGTCCTCTTCACATAAGAAAGACAACTCCATATCTTCAAATAAGATAAATGAGGTTTTCTACTATTCCACATATCATATGGAGTAGTAGAGATTGCCTTAGTCGGGACTCTATTTAACATGTAAACAGCAGTCTCGAGTGCGTAACTCCAAAAGGTTTTTGGAAGACTTGCATGCTGCATCATCGACCTAACCATGTCCAACAAGGTCCGGTTTCACCTTTCAGCCACACTGTTATGTTGTGGTGTGTAAGGTGGAGTCCTTTGGAACAAGATGCCATTGTCCCTTAGATAATCTTAAAACTCTTGGCTTAAATATTCATCACCTTGATCCGATCAAAGTACTTTAATACTTTTGCCAAGTTGTTTCTCTACTTCCTTTCTAAAATCTTTAAACCTTTCAAAGACTTCAGATTTGTATCTTAACAGATACAAATACCCATATTGTGAATAATCATCGATAATGGTAACGAAGTAGTTATAACCTGGTATGGTATGAGTTGACATTGGTCCGCATACATTGGTATGTATAAGGCCTATTACCTCAACTGTTCGTTCACCTTTTCCTCTAAAAGGTAGTTTAGTCATCTTTCCTTTTAAGCATGAAACACATGTGTCTAATGAATCTGATTCATAAGACTCCAAAATGTCAAGCTTATGCAGTTTGGACATGCGTTCATTGCTTATATGGCCAAGACGACAATGCTATAATTGTGAGGTTAATTGATTATCTAACTTAGCACGTTTGCTATTTGATTCGATATTAAATATCTCATTGGATGTATCTAACGTGTAGATTCCATTATTTAACATCCTAGTAGCATAAAGAAGATCATTTAACATAATGTAACAATAATTATTACTAAACGTCAAATGATAACCTTTCTTATTCAAACATGAAATAGAAACAATGTTCTTTATTAATGCAGGAATATAAAAACAATCATCCAGCTCTAAAACTAGTCCCGTAGGAAGTCGCAACATATAAGTACCCTTGGCTACAACAACAACTTTTGCTCCATTGCCAACCCTTAGATCTACTTCTCCCTTAACTAGTCTTCTTTTGTTCTTAAGCCCCTTTATGTCATTATATATATGTGAGCCACACTCGATATCCATTACCCAAGTGCTGGAAGAAATAGTATGACATGCAATAACAAATATACCTGAAGTAGATTGGACATAAGATGCCTTTTTCTACTTCAGTGACTCCAGATACTATTTGCAGTTTCTCTTCCAATGCCCATTCTTGCCACAATGATGGCAGGTGCCCCTGGGAGTTATTTCTTCCTTCTTTGTCTTTTTCTTCCCTTTAGCTTTGGTTTTTGACTTCCTCTTAGAACTTTTCTTTGAGGAGTCAACCAGCATCATCGATTTTTGTTCTTTAATAACAAATGACTCCACTATTTTGAGCATATTGATCAATTCAGGAATCGTGGAGTCAATCTTATTCATCCGATAATTCATCACAAATTGTGAATAGCTACTAGTCAGATTGTGAAGAATTAAGTCAATACTTAATTCATGGTTCATGAAAAATCCTAATAATCCCAATCGCTCAATATAGCTATTCATCCTTAGTGCAAATTGCACTACAGATGAACCCTCCTGCATCTTCGAGCGAAAGAGGAGCCGGATGACCTCAAACCTTTCAGATCGCGCCTGCTCATTAAACAACTCTCGAAGATGAAAGACAATTGTATTAGCATATGATCATGTTGCTTCTGTAACTTAGGAGACATCGACGCTAGCATAATGCAACTCACCATCATAGAGTTAGGAACATATTTTTGGTAAGACAACTTTTGGTCACCAAATGCATTGTCTGTAGTGTTGGGATGTCGCTTCGGAGGCTCATTGGCTCCCATGTCCCCTAATTAAAATTTTCATTAATGAAAGACTTAATCAAGATGGGATGAGCTTCCTTGGCACAACCTATTCGTCGTCGTGCTAACAACTTGAGTGGTCGCTTGAACAAACTAGTTGTTCAAGCAACACAACTCTTCTAGTTGGTTAGCCGCGGAAAAGACGACGGATGGATCGCCGGTTTTTGTGTTTGTCTTCGGGGTCCATGATTATACAATATATATCCATTCATACACATGCATAATCAAAATATTAAAGAACATATTCAGATATGTAAATAAAGTTAAAAACAACTTTATACCTTACGATCTTCTATCGTATGTCCTATCCTTCTCGTGGACGACGTGTGGACGAAGATCCTCCACGAGTTGAAGCCTTCTTGATCACTTTCTTCTCTACCTTGTCCGCTACGAACAAAGAGAAGCAATCACAAATACCTTTCCTATCTAGAACCGACCACCAAATTAGGGAATTTGGTGCAACCGCCGCCAAGGAGCAGGATGATGCGCCGCCACCAAATGAATGGAAACCGCCACCTTGGAGAGATTGGAGGAAGATGATTGCCGGCCACCAATGGATGGAGAACCGCCGGCCAAGGAGCAAGGAAAAGGGAAGAGTGCCGCCCAAAACCAAGGAGGAGAAGAGAGGGATGACCGGCCAAACCCTAGCTTGTCGTCCAAGCTTGTAGCCGCCCAAACCCTAGCCGCCCAATGGAAGATGAGCCAAACCCTAACCCTAATTCGAAAACCAATCTCTTTCTCTTATCCTTGCCGCCCAACCCTAAGCACCTATTTATAGAATAGGGCTTAAGCCTCCTTTAATCTCATCTGTCGGATCTAGGGATTTAACCTCCACCGTCGGATCTAGGGTTTTATCCCAACCGTCGGATCTAGGGTTTCATCTCAATCGTCGGATCTAGGATTTCATCCTAATCGTCGGATCTAGGATTTCATCCCAACCGTCGGATCTAGGGTTTTATCCCAACCGTCGGATCTAGGGATTTAATCTCAACCGTCGATTCTAGGGTTTCATCCTAACCATCGGATCTTAGGGATTTAATCCCAACCGTTGGTTCTAGGGTTTCATCCTAACCATCGGATCTTAGGGATTTAATCCTAACCGTTGGTTCTAGGTTTTGTTTTACATTCTTGGATCTAGACTTCACAAGGATTATATTAGGCTACGATAGGGACCATAAGGAGGAGTTGGGTCTTGGCCACCCGATGGATCGGAACCACACATACTTGATCCATCAATGATGTTCCATTCCACTAGAGGATCATCATTGAACTACCTCACCAACCCCCATAAATTAATATGGGCTCCATATATTATTTGTACATTAATCTCCCCGTGTTTAAGATATCGAATGTCCGTCAATTAATTGATTTACTAACCATCAATTAATTAACATCTAACTCCTCAAGTAGTACCACTCAACCTTATCATCATGTTGACTAAGTCAACCAGCTGGGTTTACATGATGAACCTTATGAGCTCCTCAAGGGGACATCATCAACCTAATATATAGGACACGGTTTCCTCCTATAATCAATGGCACACCATGTAAATAATATTATTTCCCAACTTACGCATATTGATTTAATCCATCTAAATCTCACCCCGTAAATCAAAGAAATAAATACTAAGTACATGTGCCCGTTATTATATCGGGATTAAGAGCATGTACAACATAATATCCGAGGTCCGATTCAATTATGTAGTCAGTATTAAATTGAATCACCTCTGTGTCGGTCCTACTCAATACACCTAAGTGTACTAGTGTAACTCTATGTTCAAGATAAAACAATACCAAGCTACACTACAACCATGCCAATGGTTTGTCCAAAACCATCTTGGTTGTGAGCCTCTACTTATATTTTACAAGGGACTGATAACATGATCTTCTGTGCCACACCAAGCACCATGTTATCTACAATGTAGAATATTAGACAATATGCACACATATATAATGAATATATAAAATGCAAACAATGATCATGTGATTCTTATTTCAAAATAAAATGTCATACAGAAAAGAGCTAGGCTTTCAGTATACATTCTAACAATCTCCCACTTATACTAAAAGACTATGTTGTCATTACTCTGTCATACATCTGATCCCCATGTCCTCCACATGCCTATCAAACGCCTACTGAAGGGCCTTAGTGAATGGATCCGCCAGTTATCCTCTCGATGCAAATCTTGGCGACACCAACTTTTCCTCGCTTACGATCTCTCGTATGAGGTGGTACTTAGCTCTATGTGTTTACTCGCCTTATGGGCTCGTGGTTCCTTCGAGTTTGCAATGCAGACCATCATTATCACAATAAATTGTGATAGTTCGGGAAAACCAGAATCACATCCAAGTCCATCAAGAAGTTCTGAGCCATACTTCCTTGGTACGCCTCGAGGTCGCCACATACTCACTTCCATGGTAGAGTCCGCCACGCATTTCGCTTGACACTCCTCCATACTATGGCTCCACCTCCAAAAGTAAACACAAACCCCGAGGTAGACTTACTCTTGTCCCTATCTCGATTGGAAACTAATCCTGTAACCCAGTGGACTAATTGATCGCCTAACCAAGATATAATCCCTAGTCCTTCTCGTGTACTTCAATATATGCTTTACCTGCATCCAATGTCCTGTCTCAGATTACTCGATATCCGCTAACCATGCCCACGCAGCGGATATCCTGCCTCGACATAGCATAGCATACATAAGGCTTCCTACTGCCGAAGCATAAGGAACCGCCTTCATGTCCTCTATCTCCTTTGATGTTTTGGGACACATCTCTTTAGATAAAGGAACTCCATGCCTAAAAGTTAGAAAACCTTTCTTGGAGTTCTGCATGCTAAAACGAGCAAGGATAGTGTCAATATATGAAGCTTGAGATAAACACAACATCCTTTTCTTGCGATCCCTTATAACTTTGATCCCAAGGATGTGTCCCACTTCTCCCAAGTCCTTCATGTCAAACTGTTTGGACAACCATACCCTTACGTCTGATAACACTTTGATATTGTTGCCAACTAACAAAATGTCATCTACGTATAGTACAAGAAACACCACTACGTTTCCGTCACATCTCTTGTATACACAAGGTTCATCCGGACTTTGAATAAATCCATATGATTAGATTGCCTCATCAAAGCGGATGTTCCAAGATCTAGAAGCTTGTTCAATCCATAAATGGACCGATTAAGCTTACATACAAGATGCTCTTTGCCTTTAGCAATGAATCCCTCTGGTTGCCGCATATAGATGTTCTCCTCAAGACTTCCGTTAAGGAAAGCTGTCTTGACATCCATCTGCCATATCTCATAATCCATATGAGCAGCTATAGATAAGAGAATCCGGATAGACTTAAGCATAGCTACCGGCGAAAAGGTCTCCTCATAGTCGATACCCTCTTTCTGAGTATACCCTTTCGCAACAAGCCTAGCTTTGAAGGTCTCAACCTTCCCGTCTACCCCTCTCTTTCTCTTGTAGATCCACTTGCATCCAATAGTTTTTACACCATTGGGTGGCTCTACTAGCTCCCAGACCTGATTAGAATCCATAGATTCTATCTCTGAATTCATCGCTCTTTGCCAAGATACCGCATCTCTATCTTGGATTGCCTCATCATATGTCCAGGGATCAGGTTCATGTTCACCAGGGACTAAGTCCGAAGACTATCTCAAAAACATGAATCTATCGGGTTGTCTAACAACCCTCCCACTACGACGAGGTACCTCCCGTGTATGCTCTGTGACACGCGATGCAGTGACTTGTGGGGTATCCTCTTGTATCGGTGGTACTGAAGTCGAAACTTCCCCTGCCAACTCCTCAAGAACAATCCTACTCTTGGGCTTGTGGTTCATTACATAATCCTCCTCTAGAAATCTGGCGTTCGTGCTAACGATCACCTTCTGATCTCTAGGATTATAAAATAAACCACCTTTCGTTCCCTTATGGTAGCCAACAAACATGCATACTTCTGTACGAGGTTCCAACTTACCAAGATCGACCTTCAAAGACATGTCGGACTCCCCATATCCGAATATGTCTCAGACTAGGCTTTGCCCACCCACAATTCTCTACAGGTAGAAGGTACTCGATTTAGATGGAACCAAGTTCAGAGTATACATTGTCGTATCCAGCATACCCCCAGGCAACTAAACAGTAACTCGTAATAACTCATCATCGATCCGACCATCTCCATAAGAGTCCTATTCCTTCGCTCCGCTACACCATTCTGCTGGGGTGTGCCAGGTGCAGACAATTGGGATTGAATCCCAGCCTCTGATAAGTAACTCCTAAACTCTCCCAAGAGGTACTCGCCACTACAATCAGATCGTAATGTCTTGATACTTTTACCTTGACGGTTCTCCACATCAGCCTTGAATTCTTTGAACTTGTCAAAGCATTCAGACTTGCGGCGCATCAAGTAAATGTATCCATACCTTGAATAATCGTCTATAAAAGAGACGAAGTATTCAAAGCCACCTCTTGCCTGGATAGACATAGGACCGCACAAATCAGAATGAACCATTTCCAACACATCTTTGGCTCTATACCCCTTAGCCTTGAAAGGCCTCTTGGTCATTTTACCTTCCAAGCAAGATTCGCAGGTTGGGAGATCCTCCACCACTAATGAACCCAAAGGTCCATCAGCTATCAACCTTTGAATTCTACTTAGGTTAATATGACCAAGCCTTAGATGCCAAAGATATGTTTGGTTCATTTGCGAAGGTTCTTTTCTCTTATTAGATTTAGAAGATGAGTTATTTACTTCTATATGCATCGTGGGAGTTTTTGGTTCAAGAGTATATAAATTGCCAACCAATGTACTAGAACAGATAATCTCCCTATTCCTTTTTATAACCACCTTGTCATTAAAAGAAACAGAATATCCATCCAAAAACAATTTAGAAACTGAAATTAAATTCTTTCTAAAAGTAGGTACATAAAGACAATTTCTCAACACCAAAAATTTATTCCTATCAAAAGATAAATAAACGTCTCCCACTGCAATAGTTGCCACCTTTGAAGCATTGCCCATGAAGACGGTGATTTCTCCTCACTAGTCGTCGGGTTTCGAACCCTGCAAAGTATTGCAGACATGATGATCGGTGGCTCTGTATCTACACACCGTCTTGTAGATACGCTAAACATGTTTCAACAACTAAACAAGAAGATATACCTTTATTCTTTCGGCGAGGATAGTCCGCCTTCCAATGTCCAGTCTGCTTGCAAGTGAAGCACTTGCCTTTCGGCTTCTTCACTCCTGCTTGAGGTCCTCCTGCCACTTTCTTCGCTCCACCTTGCTTCTTCTTCTTCTTACCTTTCGGTTTAGAGGAAGAAACCTTCTGAGCGACCATGGCTTGAGAACTCTGACGAAAAAGCCCCTCTTTCACCTGGAGTTCTGTCAGAAGCTCCGCCAACAAATACAACCTCTTGTTCATGTTGTAGTTGAGGCGGAACTGCTCAAAACTCCTAGGCAGAGACTGGAGAATGATATCGACCTGGGTTTCCCCATCGATCTCAGCTCCGAGGACTTCCATCTCATTAAGATGAGCCATCATCTTGAGAACATGATCCCTAACGGGTGTTCCCTCGACCATGGTGGTCGTCATCAAGTTTCTCATTGCCTCCTGCCTAGCCGCCCTACTCTGATGTCCGAAAAGTTCCTTGAGATTGAACATCATGTCATAAGCTATGGCTATGGCCTGATGCTGATGTTGCAGCACATTTGACATAGATGCCAAAATGTAACACCGCGCCATCTCATCTGCCTTAACCCATTTCTTATAATGTTCTTTCTCCTTTTCATCAGAGTCATCGATGGGCTTAGGAGGACAGACCTCGAAGAGTACAAATTTGTACTCCTCCGCAGTTAAGACAATATCCAGGTTTCTTTTCCAATCAATATAGTTTGGACCAGTAAGTTTGTTTTCTTTTAAAATCACAGCAAGTGGGTTGAAAGCCATTTAAAATTCCTAAAAATCACAATGATAAAAAATATTAGATTTCAAATATTATTGATTCCTCAAAACAATAAAATCCTGAAATCAACCAACACCTCAAAACACCGAGAATTTCGTATGCCACGCTGTGTGGACGTATACGAAACCTACATTTGTAAGAGGAGGTTTTACCCATTAATTTTATTATCTTGTCAACCTTACTTTTTGATAAATAAAATTAATAGTTGGTTCCTCTTTGGCCCTACAAATAAAAGCAGTGACTCCGATGGGGAGGATACTTTCATTTGCATCTAAGTGTGCACCATTACACGATACTAAGGGAATTATTTCGGATTATATGCCTTACCGCTGTGGAAGTACACATGCTCCTAGATAATTTTCTATAACCATTAATTGACCTAGTGATCCGCAAATAAACCCGTCCGCAGGGAGGAAGGCACTTAGAGCCAACACACAAGTTTGTTCGCATCACACGTCAAATTGTAATGGAGGCCGCGGGAATTAATTAAAATATCCCTCTCCCACTTAGTAAATTGCAAATGAGGAATTTTAAATCACACACAACATGCATATAAAACAAATAAGCAATAAATATGGAAAAAACAGAATTTTTCCAACTATTATGGCATTGTCCTCCAATATGCATCTTGTCGTGTGGCCACCTCGTCCGCTCCATCTTTTCCCGTGCGCAAGTCACCAAAGAGTTCCGAGCCGAGATAAAACATTTTAATTTACATCCATCGATCCTATACTCCATGAAGGAGTGTACAAATAATCTAGATCGAAAGTAAACTAAAATGAGCGGCTAAACAATGCCGTATTTAATTACAAAAATTAAATACTAATCTAGCCTCGTCAACCCCGAGGATTCAAATAATAAATTTTTACACACATCCATTCACATACACACATGGCCATAATAGTCGGATCTTATGCCCCAACCAAAAAGTTAAACTACGCATATCCTACTATTATCCGCACATATAATATATGAAAATGCATAAAAATTAACCAATCCAAAACACACAAAACCGAAACCGTGGCTCGATACAGCTTGTTGGGATGTCGCCGAGGCTCATTAGCTCCCATGTCCCCGGATTAAAATTTTCACTAATGAAAGACTTAATCCGATGGGATGAGCTTCCTTGGCACAACCTATTCGTCGTCGTGCTAACAACTTGAGTGGTCGCTGAACAAACTAGTTGTTCAAGCAACACAACTCTTCTAGTTGGTTAGCCGAAAAGACGACGGATGGATCGCGGTTTTGTGTTTGTCTTCGGGTCCATGATTATACAATATATATCCATTCATACACATGCATAATCAAAACATTAAAGAACATATTCAGATATGTAAATAAAGTTAAAAACAACTTTATACCTTACGATCTTCTATCGTATGTCCTATCCTTCTCGTGGGATTTACGTGGGACGAAGATCCTCCACGAGTTGAAGCCTTCTTGATCACTTTCTTCTCTACCTTGTCCGCTGCGA
Organism: Wurfbainia villosa; assembly: GCA_025175895.1. Classification (NCBI taxonomy): domain Eukaryota; kingdom Viridiplantae; phylum Streptophyta; class Magnoliopsida; order Zingiberales; family Zingiberaceae; genus Wurfbainia; species Wurfbainia villosa. The sequence goes on along the minus strand of CM046002.1, from coordinate 39,276,282 downwards.
ACAAAGAGAAGCAATCACAAATACCTTTCCTATCTAGAACCGACCACCAAATTAGGGAATTTGGTGCAACCGACGCCAAGGAGCAGTGGATGATGCGCGCCACCAAATGAATGGAAACCACGGCCACCTTGGAGAGATTGGAGGAAGATGATTGCCGCCACCAATGGATGGAGAACCACGCCAAGGAGCAAGGAAAAGGGAAGAGTACCGCCCAAAACCAAGGAGAGAAGAGAGGGATGACTCAAACCCTAGCTTGTCGTCCAAGCCCAAGCTGGAAGCCAAACCCTAGAAGATAACCAATCTCTTTCTCTTATCCTTGCCGCCCAACCCTAAGCACCTATTTATAGAATAGGGCTTAAGCCTCCTTTAATCTCATCCGTCGGATCTAGGATTTAACCTCCACCGCTTCGGATCTAGGGTTTTATCCCAACTCGAATCTAGGGTTTCATCTCAACTGCTTCGGATCTAGGATTTCATCCTAATCGTCGGATCTAGGATTTCATCCCAACCGCTTCGGATCTAGGGTTTTATCCCAACCGTCGGATCTAGGGATTTAATCTCAACCGTCGATTCTAGGGTTTCATCCTAACCATCGGATCTTAGGGATTTAATCCCAACCGTTGGTTCTAGGGTTTCATCCTAACCATCGGATCTTAGGGATTTAATCCCAACCGTTGGGTCTAGGTTTTGTTTTACATTCTTGGATCTAGACTTCACAAGGATTATATTAGGCTACGATAGGGACCATAAGGAGGAGTTGGATCTTGGCCACCGATGGATCGGAACCACACAAACTTGATCCATCAATGATGTTCCATTCCACTAGAGGATCATCATTGAACTACCTCACCAACCCCATAAATTAATATGGGCTCCATATATTATTTGTACATTAATCTCCCCTGTTTAAGATATCGATGTCCACAATTAATTGATTTCACCATCAATTAATTAACATCTAACTCCTCGAGTAGTACCACTCAACCTTATCATCATGTTGACTAAGTCAACCAGCTGGGTTTACATGATGAACCTTATGAGCTCCTCAAGGGGACATCATCAACCTAATATATAGGACACGGTTTCCTCCTATAATCAACGACACACCATGTAAATAATATTATTTCCCAACTTACCGGGCATATTGATTTAATCCATCTAAATCTCACCCACTGGTAAATTAAAGAAATAAATACTAAGTACATGTGCCCGTTATTATATCAGGATTAAGAGCATGTACAACATAATATCCGAGGTCCGATTCAATTATGTAGTCAGTACTAAATTGAATCACCTCTATGTCGGTCCTACTCAATACACCTAAGTGTACTAGTGTAACTCTATGTTCAAGATAAAACAATACCAAGCTACACTACAACCATGCCAATGGTTTGTCCAAAACCATCTTGGTTGTGAGCCTCTACTTATATTTTACAAGGGACTGATAACATGATCTTCTGTGCCACACCAAGCACCATGTTATCTACAATGTAGAATATTAGACAATATGCACACATATATAATGAATATATAAAATGCAAACAATGATCATGTGATTCTTATTTCAAAATAAAATGTTCATACAGAAAAGAGCTAGGCTTTCAGTATACATTCTAACATGTAGGAGGTTGGGGAAGAACCTCTTCAAGAACATAAGCTAGCTTTTCAACCTTGAGAACAATTCTCAGGTTGCGAAGACAGTCGAAAAAGTTTGGCCCAGTCAATTTGTTGTTGTCCAAAATAGAATGTAAATTAATGGAGGTTGACATGTTGTTCTAATTAGTACCTAGACATACAAAAAGAGGTGTACAAGAGAGATGAATTTATAGTAATGCAAACAATTTACATTAACAAGAAACTTCCACTATTTTTATCAAATTCAATATCTCTCACTTTGAATTCGAGAGATGGTAGGCTATCTCCTAGTGGGATGGTATCCATTATGACTAAGAACAACCTTGGAGAGAGTCCAACAAGTCATTCATAGTCATAATGTTAGGTATCAACAGTACCCATTATATATCAAATATATAACTATCACTTTATGCTATCAACTAATTGAATGTCACATATACATTAGGTTGTTAACTCATTAACATATATACATCCAATGCATATCACCTAATTGCACCTCTATCCACATTAACCTTGGAGAGAGTCGAACAAATCAATGATTTCAGTTAGGGTCGGCCCATTAATCGTGAGATCGAATTTAATTGATTTGAACACATCCAATTTACAAGTCAGGCTTGGAGAGAGTTCAACAACCCAAACTTGAAATTAACCTCTGGTCCTTACCATTTAAAATAAACATTGAATCTCATATGAATTGAACATGCTCGATGTCATGCCAGGCTTGGAGAGAGTCCAACAACCCAAACACGAAAAAGAACTTTGGTTCAACCATATTAATGGAAGGTGTTAGCCTTAATATTTGCATGAGGGATTTCAAGTTATTATGGGTCTCATCTATAAAAGGAAATAAACCTAAATATGGAAAAACCAAGGTCACATTAGAAAATAAATTTCCCGATATGAACGTGAGCCTATGCTTAGGCTCTAACGATGCAGCCAACACCTTTGGTGTTTCTAGGCACATCTTCGGTATTCCCTTTTAGGTTACAAACATATCCTATATGTAAAATCAAGCATAATCTAATCTATCATATATATAAACATGACACGGGTATATTAAAACATCAAACATGCTTTAAATATTCTCCTATAACATGCAATCTATGCCAAACAAACAAGGTGGCTCTGATATCACTTGTTGGAGATTCCAGGATCATGCGTAGTAGAATATGAATAAAATAATTTTTATTACATCCTAGACATCCCCTGGGGGCCAGGAAAACTTACTTTGGTATAATCACATGAAAACACACACAAGGAGAAGGAGAAGGAGAAGTACCTTCGAGATTCTTTTGAATCCGTCGAAACCACAAGCAAGACCAACAGGCCTTGCCTCTATCAATATCCACACAGGGATCACCTGAGATAACTCCTAGAGCAGCAAGCCTTTGTCTCCGATTGGTGCTAGCCAACCTGTGGAGACAAGAGAAGAGGAGAGAGAAAAGACGACTACTAAGGGAGAAACCTAAAACCACCACCCCTTCTCCAAAGATTATCAAGGGATCTATTTATAGATCTCTTGATTAGATCATCTTAGGAGGATTAAACGGAACATGTCTTACCATAATTATCCCATAATCGGTGGAACTGCGACACGCCGTGTGTCTTACACATGACCGACCATGCCAAAAAGGCACGGTCGTGCTAAGACACACGACTGGCCATGTGTCCTTTTGGGCACAACCCAAGTTTTAGCCATTTTTTAGCCAGATCCAGGCACAACCTGTGCCAAGTTAGGCATGACCGTGTGAGGCTATGTATGGTCCGTTTAACTTCGTTTAGATGTGATATGGTCATGCTAAGTCCAACAGGGTCATAAAAGGTTCCATAGCCTCCGTTTCGCACCCCTTGGTCTGGTTCAACAAGATATATCCTCTCTCAATGAGAATATCATTTTTAGACTTGTTTTACATCTCAAGATCACCCGTAGTGCATGAGACCCAATAGGTTCCCGAATATGTTGACTATTCATAATTAACCCCTTAATTATGAATAGATCATGAGTGACACCTAATAGTACATCATGACTCCCAATTGACCAGAATATATAAATCGACTCCAGAATATTTTCTGAACCCTTTAGCAGCTTTAGTTGTTCGTGTCTTATTTCTTTCACTCATCCTATACCCACTTGGTTCAGGACATGGTCTATGTGTTCATCCCCACTAGGCTGACTACATCACACCTAACCCAAGTTAGTTTCCTTGTCTTGTGAATTCAAGTTACTCCTACATGTTCCCAAGAAGACCATCTTCTTAACATGCTTGCTCTAGCTAGAGACTTCTGAGTAATAATCCTGAACAGAGGCCTAGGGTATACATCTTCTTTATCAAGAGTGGTGAATCCTCTGTGGGCTATTCAAACACCTTCGATCACTTTGGCTTATACCCAATCATCCCAGAGTTGCACCTACTATATAGATGGCTGGGAAGAAGTCAAAGTATAAGGCGTCATGATCAAGGTGACTTAAATACCTCAAGTCTAAGGAAGCTTGTACTCAAGTTGAAATGAGGTCTTCAACGCCATATAGAACCATATGAAGTCTCATAGCAGGTCACTCCAATGAACTAGTTACCTTAACTAGCATCCACATGTTCGCTATCAGCATCGCTATGCTTCCATTCAATGAGTACCAAATGCTTGGATAAACCAAGGACCATAACATGTTCTAGTCTCATAGAACTGATGATGTCCAATCTCATCAATTCATCGACTAGGGATAGTTTCAACCCTTGCATATTTACACATGATGAGATATCCACTAATTGTGATCCAATCAATATTTCTCTCATGCTATGCATCGTATTGTGGACTTCAGTACATGAGTTTAAGATTTAATCAAATACATAGATAATTTATACTCAAATAGTAGTGAATTTTAATTATAACTTCTAAGGTGATTGCCTTAGGACACCTCTCAATTACATCATGTTGGAGGATCGGTGGCCGGCTAGAGGGGGGTGAATATCCTTCTTTATCGTTGATGATGTTCGATTGCTTAATCGTCTACGAATATGATTAGCGTAGTGAAAAAAAAATGTTAAACAAAATGATTAAGACAAATACAAAGAGAAATAAGGACAAACCCTAACACCGGAGATATAATGTGGTTCACGACCCATGTCGCTAATCCACAGACAATTCGTTCCAGGTGAATCACTCTTTAACCAACTCCACTAGTCTCTCCTTTAGCCCAAGCAAGGTGGAGGTAACCTCTTTACAAGAATGTACTCCTTCTTACAATAAGATTGAAATAAGAACAAGAAGGAGTAGGAATCATGTGGGGCACTTAGGGAGCACTTGGGAGCATGAACAGTGACCTCCCTAAAGCCCACACCCTCTCTTTTTATAGAGAGAGACAAAATCTTCCCGTTGGACATGCAGCATGTAATGCCCATAAAATTCCTAGAAATTTTACAAGAATTTTTGCATTATTATAATGGCCTTTGTATGGGCTCTTTCAAAAAAATAAAAGAAATAGAGCCAAAAAGGATGCATGGCCCAGGATTTGAACCCTAAACCCCCAAGTAGATAGCTAAACCTTAAGATGCACCCAATAACCAGAAGCCCAGCAGAGTTGTGCTATTAGAAGGGTATGGGAAATGATAGATAAGGGTAAGGGAGGATAAGGGACACCTTCAAGTGAATAAATAGGGGAATGAAGAGACAAGAGAAACCACAATTGCCATTCTCCACTTCTCTTCTTCTTCCTCACCGAAACCCTAAGCTCCCCCTCTTCCATTTTCCGAAAACCAACCAAGCAAGAAGAGGGCTCTAGTCTTGGCATCACTTAGGGTCTTTCCAACTATTAAACAAAGAGAAAGATGTAAGTATCCCCTCACCTGCATACAAGTTGTTTCGGTTGATGTTATTAAGAAAATCCTTACATGAAACTTTCGGCCAAGACCTTCCTTATGCTTTCCATGATTGTCCATGCTATGCTTTGTATGAATATGATGATAATAGGTTGCTAGATAGGTTTGGTCTAAGGGTTTGATCTTCAAGCTTCATGAAACTTTCGGCCAAGACCTCTTTTATGCTTGCCATGGTTGTCTATGCTATGTTTAGTTTGAATATGATGATAATAGGTTGCTAGATAGGTTTGGTCTAAGGGTTTGATCTTCAAGGCCCCCTTGAAACTTTCGGCCAAGACCTAATCATGCTCCTAATGGTCTTCCATGCTATGATCTATATGTTTCCATGCCATGTTTTGTATGTAGATGAAGATAACATGTTGATAGCTAGGTTTGATTTGAGTGTTGATCCCAAAGCCCCCTTGAAACTTTCGGCCAAGACCTTTTTTTTATGCTTTCCATGATTGTCTATGCTATGTTTTGTATGAATATGATGATAAAATGTTTCTAGATAGGCTTGGTTTAAGTGTATGATCTTTAAGCTCCATAAGACTCTTGGCCAAGACCTATTTGAAGCTCCTAATGGTTTTCTATGCTATGATCTATATGTGGTCATGTTATATTTTGAATGTAGATGAAGATAATATGTTGATAGCTAAGCTAGATTTAAGTGTGGGAGCCTTAAGCCTCTTGAACCTCTCGGCCAAGACCCATTTAGGCCCCTAAGGGCCTTCCATGCCATAATCTATATGTGATGGAGATTAACATGGGGTTAGTTAGATCTTGTACAAGTTGTTTAGGGTTTAAAATCTTGTTAGAACCCCATGAAGTTTAGACCACACCATGTTATGCTTGTTATGATATTTATGCCATACTCTATATGTGTGTGATGTTAGTATTATGTTAAGTAGATCTTGCACAAGTGTTTAGCATGTAAACTCTTAAGAACCCTCCCTTAGGGTTTCAACCAGCTCATGTACATGCCCTCTACTAAGTCCTCCATGCCATGCTACATGTAGTAAAGATGAAAATATGATGTTAGTTAGATTTTACGGTAGCATGATTGGTTTATGGCACTATCTTATGTCCATGTTGATTGTATGAATGTATGAATATGTCTTGCTCATTGCCATGCTAGTTGTATGAATGTATGATTATGCCATGCTTATTGCCATGTTAATTGTATGAATGTACGATATGTCATAAAGAAGGAACATGATATGTTATGTAAAGAAAATATAATATGTTATGAAGAAGGAAAATGATATGCTATGAAGAAGGAACATGATATGCCATGATAAGGAACATGATATGTATATGAAAAGGAATGTTATATGTTATGATAAGGAACATGATATGTTATGAAAAGAAATGTGATATGTAATGATAAGGAACATGATATGCTATTTTACTTTCTGCATGGCTTGTACCAGACCCTAACAAGGTCCAAGGGATGGGCTCCTATGTGCCCCTGGATCGACGGTCGTAGTACGGACTCAGTACGGGATGGGCTTCAGTTGCCCTAGGCCGACGGTCATAAGTACGAGCTTAGGATGAGCTTCTATGTTATGTTGCCCCTAGGCCAACGGACATAGTACAGGCCTAGTACTCTAGTAGGTTCGGGATTAGCTACCTCGGGTCTATTAGGGATGCACGCTATGATGATGATGTATGTGGTACAATGTCGGGCTCAATATGTTGAGATTATGTTTAAGTACCTATAAGATATATGTTTTCAAAGAGCATCTTTCATATACCCTTATTTTATGTCTAGGTGATTATGATGTTTATATGGTTGTTATGCTTATATGTTTCTGAATGCTCATGTCATTTCTCTTATATGAATGTTATGTTTATATGAATGCTATGCTTATATGTTCTTGTATGTTTATATGAATGTTATGCTTATATGTTCTTGTATGTTTATATGAATGTTATGCTTATATGTTCTTGTATATTTATATGAATGCTATGTTTTTATGTTCTTGTATGTTTATATGCATGCTATGATCATATGTCCTTAAAAGATCATGTCACTACTCTATGTCTAATTCTCGATGTATGGTTTTTGTGAGTAGGAAAGGATCTTACTAAGCCTATGTGCTTATAGTTTTATGTTCCCTTGTACTGCAGATAAGGGTAAAGAATAACTAAACTAAAGGGAGCAGTAGGAGGAGCAAAGTGTGTGTTGTAGTGGCATGGTGGAGGAGATCTGTTTATGTTTCCCATACTTATGCATGTTTTCTTTTAAGTTGAAGTCATGAACTTGAACTAAGTACTTATGAAATGATGATGCATGCTTATGTTTAAAAGAAAGAAAAAAAAAAGTTTAAAGTCTTCCACAGTAAGAAGTATATAGTCTTCCGCTGTAAATGCATGTATGTATGATCATGTCACGCCACCCTTCCAACCCCTGGAAAGGGCGGGCGTGACAGGTTGGTATCAAAGCAGATCTGCCTTTCCACTACACACACATCAACCTCCAATCCTGCCGCTCCAAGTAAGAAATTCTATGCCTACTCTATTTCTTTCATGTATGATAAGAAATGCTTTTAGCTTAAATATGCATGAAAATATATATGATAACCTTATGCTAGCCTTTAGTTTAAATATGTTTAAATATATGACCGATAATCTTATACAAGCCTTATTAAAATATATGAAGATAAACATGGCTGGGAAACGTAGTAATAGAGTCGATGAGACAGTAATACATGGAAGACGTAGTAATAGAGTCGATGAGATAGTAATATATGGAAGACATAGTAATAGAGTCGATGAGATAGTAATATATGGAAGACGTAGTAATAGAGTCGATGAGATAGTATTTCGCTCTCCATGGGGAGCTCCAGTACTGTTGGTGAAGAAGAAAGATGGGTCTATGCAAATGTGCATAGACTACCGAGCGCTAAATAACGTGACAATCAAGAACAAGTACCCTTTACTGTGGATTGATGACCTGTTATACCAGCTAAAGGGTGCCACCGTCTTCTCTAAGATTGACTTGAGGTCTGGCTATCATCAAGTGAAAGTGAAACCAAATGATATACCAAAGATGACTTTCTGAACAAGATACGGACATTATGAGTTCGTAGTTATGCCCTTCGGAGTGACGAATGCAGCTGCTATGTTCATGGATATGATGAATCGGGTATTCTCGGCATTCCTTGACAAATTTGTAATCGTTTTCATCAATGATATACTGATATATTTGAGAACCCAAGAAGAGCATGCAGAACACCTGAATATGGTATTACAGATTCTTCGGGAAAAGTAGTTGTATGCAAAGTTCTCCAAATGCGAGTTCTAGATCGATCAAGTATCATTTTTGGGTCACGTTATAGCCAAGAACGGAGTGATAGTAGACCCAATAAAGATTGAAGCTGTGAGTAACTGGAACAGGCCAAAGAATGCCAGCGAGATCAGAAGCTTTCTTGGGCTAGCAAGCTACTACAGGAAGTTTGTAGAGAACATCTCTAGAATTGCAACCCCTATGATAGTTCTCACCAGAAAGAACAAAAAGCATGAATGGACAGACGCCTACGAGAAGAGTTTCACAGAATTGAAAAAGAGTCTAACTAGCGCTCCAATCCTTGCTCTTCTGGACAGTAACGAAGGCTTCGATATGTAAAACGACGCTTCCAAGTTGGGACTCGGAGCAGTACTCATGCAGAATGACAAGGTCATTGCCTACGCCTCTAGGCAACTCAAGGAACATGAAAGAAATTATCCCACTCATGATCTAGAGCTAGCGGCCGTGGTCTTTGCTCTCAAAACATGGAGACATTATCTATATGGAGCTTAGTGTAGGATTTATACAGACCACTAGAGTCTGAAATATTTCTTCACACAGAAGGACCTAAACATGAGACAACGCAGATGGCTCGAGCTCATCAAGGATTATGATTGTGAGATCTTCTACCATCCAGGAAAAGCGAACAAGGTGGCCGATGCACTCAGCAGGAAGTCCTGTGCCACCTTGATGTCTCTATCGGTATTATCTCGGCCCTTAGAAAAGAAAATTATGCATTACGGGGTTGAAATCATTTTTGGATGGATTTCTACCATGACAATAGCACCGACGCTGTTCGACGATATATTAGAAAAGCAAGCCCGTGACCCGAGCATTCAAAGGATCAAGAAAGAGGTCCTAGAAGGAAAGGATGATGGATTTCGTATCTCTAACAGTGGAGTACTCTACCTCAAGGATCGCTTATGCATTCCCAATGATCCAGAATTACGGAAGAAGATATTTGAGGAAGCTCACGGAACCCCTTATGCGATGCATCCTGGAACCACCAAGATGTACCAAGATCTGAAAAGGAAATTCTGGTGGTTCGATATGAAAAGAGATGTGGCTCAGTATGTCAGTACCTGCCTGACCTGCCAGAGGGTTAAAGCAGAACACCAGAGACCTGGAGAAACACTGCAGCTGATCCAAATTCCAGAATGGAAATGGAAAGATATTTCTATGGATTTCATCTCAGGACTGCCCAAGATGGCGAACAGATATGATGTTATATGGGTAATCGTGGACAGATTGACGAAGTCTGCCCACTTCTTAGCAATCAAGACGACCTATTCGACTGAGCAACTGGCTCAATTATATGCTAAGGAAATTATCAGATTACATGGGATTCCTAAGACCATCATTTCTGACAGAGATGGTCGCTTTATTTCTTATTTCTGGGAATGTGTTCAGAAGGCCCTTGGCATGAAGCTATAATTCAGTACTTCCTTTCATCCTAAGACTGACGGACAGACCGAAAGGGTGAATCAAGTATTGGAGGATATGTTATGAGCTTGCGCCTTGGATTTCAAAGAGAGCTGGTGCCGATACTTATGCTTGGCAGAATTCGCCTACAATAATGGCTACCAAGCTACTATTGGAATGGCGCCCTACGAGGCTCTATACGAGAGGAAATGTAGATCTCCTATATGCTGGTACGAGGGCGGTGAAAAGAAGGGGATGGAACTTCAAACAGATTTCATTGACGACACCACCCGAACTATACAGAACATCCGCCAAAGATTTGAAACTGCTCAGAACCGGCAAAAGAGCTATGCAGATATGCGGCATATACCGTTGGAATTCGACGTCAGGGATCTGGTATTCCTCAAAGAAGCCCCTATGAAGGGAGTGATGAGATTCGGAAGGAAGGGTAAGCTGAGTCCGCACTATGTGGGACCGTATCCGATATTGAAGAGAGTTGGCAAGGTAGCTTATGAGCTAGAACTGCCTCAAGAGATGCCGGCTATTCACAACGTGTTCCACGTTTTGATGCTCAAGAAGTGCATTCCCAGTAGAAACCAAGTGATCGAGCCACAAATGGTGCAAGTTCAAGAGGACCTAAGTTATGAAAGTCGGCCTATCCAGATACTAGACCGAGAAGTCAAAAGACTAAGGAATAAAGAGGTGTCCTTAGTGGAGGTCCTATGGTAAAATCAACGGTACAAAGAAGCCACCTGGGAACGCGAGGAGGACATGAAATAGAAGTACCCAGAGTTATTCTAAGTTTCGAGGATGAAACTTTTAAAAGGTATGATGGATTGTAACGCCTGTAAAATTCCTAGCAATTTTACAAGAATTTTTGCATGATTATAATGGGCTTTGTATGGGCTCTTTCAAAAAAATAAAAGAAATAGAGCCAAAAAGGATGCATGGCCCAGGATTTGAACCCTAAACCCCCAAGTAGATAGCTAAACCTTAAGATGCACGCAATAACCAGAAACCCAGCAGGGTTGTGCTATTAGAAGGGTATGGGAAATGATAGATAAGGGTAAGGGAGGCTAAGGGACACCTTCAAGTGAATAAATAGGGGAATGAGGAGACAAGAGAAACCACAATTGCCATTCTCCACTTCTCTTCTTCTTCCTCACCGAAACCCTAAGCTCCCCCTCTTCCATTTTCCGAAAACCAACCAAGCAAGAAGAGGGCTCTAGTCTTGGCATCACCAGGGTGTTTCTAACTATTAAACAAAGCGAAGGATGTAAGTATCCCCTCACCTGCATACAAGTTGTTTCGGTTGATGTTATTAAGAAAATTCTTACATGAAACTTTCGTCCAAGACCTTCCTTATGCTTTCCATGATTGTTCATGCTATGCTTTGTATGAATATGATGATAATAGGTTGCTAGATAGGTTTGGTCTAAGGGTTTGATCTTCAAGCTTCATGAAACTTTCGGCCAAGACCTCTTTTATGCTTGCCATGGTGGTCTATGCTATGTTTAGTTTGAATATGATGATAATAGGTTGCTAGATAGGTTTGGTCTAAGGTTTTGATCTTCAAGTCCCCCTTGAAACTTTCGGCCAAGACCTAATCATGCTCCTAATGGTCTTCCATGCTATGATCTATATGTTTCCATGCCATGTTTTGTATGTAGATGAAGATAACATGTTGATAGCTAGGCTTGATTTGAGTGTTGATCCCAAAGCCCCCGTGAAACTTTCGGCCAAGACCTTTTTTTTATGCTTTCCATGATTGTCTATGCTATGTTTTGTATGAATATAATGATAAAATGTTTCTAGATAGGCTTGGTTTAAGTGTATGATCTTTAAGCCCCATAAGACTCTCGGCCAAGACCTATTTGAAGCTCCTAATGGTTTTCTATGCTATGATCTATATGTGGTCATGTTATGTTTTAATGTAGATGAAGATAATATGTTGATAGCTAAGCTAGATTTAAGTGTGGGAGCCTTAAGCCTCTTGAACCTCTCGGCCAAGACCCATTTAGGCCCCTAAGGGCCTTCCATGCCATGATCTATATGTGATGGAGATTAACACGGGGTTAGTTAGATCTTGTACAAGTTGTTTAGGGTTTAAAATCTTGTTAGAACCCCATGAAGTTTAGACCACACCATGTTATGCTTGTTATGATGTTTATGTCATACTCTATATGTGTGTGATGTTAGTATTGTTAGTAATATATGAGAGATGTCCTAAGGCAATCGCCTTATGTTTGAACCATTTATATGATAAATGAAGATTCACTATTTGAGTATACATATTTTCATGTATTTGATTAGATCTTAAACTCATTTACTGAATGTCCATGATACGATTCACAGCATGAGAGAATTTGTGATTGGATCACAACTAATGAGTATCTCTACATGTGTAATTGTGATGTATCAAAATTATCCCTAGTCGATGAATTGATGGATTTGGACACAATTGTTTCTGTCGAGACTAGCACGAGGTATACTCCTTGGTGTATCCAAGCAGCTGATTCTCACTGGCTGGAGACATTGTGATGTCCGGAGTTAATCGTGGATGCTAGTTATGGTAACTAGTTCATTGGAGTTACCAGCCATAAGACTTCATATGATTCTCTGCATATATAGATATGTCAATGAAGTTCTTACTGCAGCTTAAGTGCGATGTTCCTTTGACTTACGGTATTCAAGTCATCTTAATCATAAAGACTTATGCTTTGACATCTTAAGCAAGCATCTCTGAGGAGATGTGGACCCGGGATGATTGGGTATAAGTCTAAGTGATCGAAGGTGTTTGAATAGCCTATAAAGGATTCACCACTCCTTGCGAGGAGATGTATACCCATGGCCTCTTGTTGGATTGTTACTAAAGTCTTTGGCCAAAGCATTGCATGTTTAGAGTAAGGTACTCTTCGATACATGTGCAGTAACTATAATCCGTAGGATGGGAAAATGATACTTGGGCTAGGTGTGACGTAGTCAACCTAGTGGGGGCTGACACTATAGACCATGTCCTGAACCAAGTGGGTATAAGATGAGTGAAGGGAATGGGGCACGATTCATTCGAGCTGCTGAAAGGTTTCAGAAATAGTTCTGGATCAACCGTTAATCTTTTCGGTTAATTGGAGATCATGATGTACTACTAGGTGCCACTCATGATCATTCTATAATAAATGGTTAATTATAGACGACTAACATAAACCGAGAACCTATTTGGTCACACGCACAACGAGCATAATCCGAAGGATTTAAAACGAGCTTGAGAATGAGATTCTCAGACCGAGAGAAACTTGGTTTGGTTGGACCAAACATGGAGTGAGCATGAAATCGTTTATGTCGCAATGGAAGCGTGGATGGGCCATGTCTTATGAAGACATGATGGATGAACCAAATTGGTTTGGTTCTAATCCAATGGAGGAGAATAAACCAAAGGGGATTGGTTTGTTTTAAACGAATGAACCAAAGTTGGTTCTGTTCGCTTTAACTTAAAATAGACCAACATGGTTTGATTTATTTTAACTTAAATTAATGGAGCGGGTTAACGAGCTTTTGGTTATGATCCAATAACCATTAAGAGAATTTGTTCTCTATAAAATAGGGCTTAAGGGTTTTGTTAAGCCCTAATCCTTGCAACCCTAAAGTTGCCGCCCACTTCTCCTTGGAGTAATCGGTGCCCAACTCTTTGCCGTCGACCACCACTGCTCAGCCCCTCTACCCGGCGTCCAACAGCTGCCGTCTTCTCCTCTTGCCGGCGTCGAGCTGCTGCCGGAGGAGCTCCGGTGATCTCCTTTGGGTTCGGCAACAAGGTGAGCTTCAACCTTCCTTATTTGGCAAACCCATATTCCTCCACCAAAGCTGTCCAGTTTTCTAGATAGCTTGTTTCCCTCTTGTCGGAGCATCATTTGGACGACGTTTGGGGCTTCGACAGCGGTAGCCTTGCCGGGGATTCGATCTCTGGTAATCCTCATAGGTGGAGGACGAAGGATTCGTCAAACGGTTGACGAATACCTCTCCGGAGAAGCGAGTTTTTGAGGACTCGTTTTGGATCCGAATTTTGATTCGGATCGTGATCTTCTCTCGATCACATCGTCTTCGACACGAGGCTAGTAACCCGTACGAAGATGAGGCTCATGACTTTGTGAAGTCATCCCGAAGATACTCGGCGTGGATACAGATAGAGATGATTCTAGCAAGGATTGTTCCGGTTGATGTCTTTCCCACTACACGTGATACGTCAAGTATACGTAGTATAAATTTCCTTTTATTGTAAAATTTGAATTTACGGTTATGTCTACACATGTTGTACTATGCATGCGTGTGATGTGTGTGTTGTAATAAATTAGATTTATTATTTTATTCCTTCCGCTATGCACATGTTTGCGAAACATATTCGAACACACACTCGCCGCGGTGCCGGAAACCCAACAGTGGTATCAGAGCCCAAGTTGTATTTCGACATAATCGTAAAATTCTTTTGCGATAGTCATAATGATATTTTTGGAAATTTTCTACTTTTGGAAAGATAGAAGTATTTATGAAATTTTTTTAATTTTGGAAAGTCTTGAAGTATTTATGGAAATCTTCTACTTTTGGAAAGTTAGAAGTATTTATGGAAATTGATATTTTCCATAAATAAAATATTTGATTAGATTTTGGAAATTTGTTTTCTAATTTAATCATGATTTGATTTGGGAATCAAATCTTAAAATATTTTATTTCCATAAGTAGTTTTGATGATTTACGAAATTGGTTTCCTAAATTGACTTTCCTTAATCAACTATTTCCACAAAAAAAATATGTGATTAGATTTGGAAATTTGTTTCTTAATTTAATCATGATTTGATTTGGAGAATCAAATTTTAAATATATTTTATTTCCATAAATAGTTATGACATATAAGAAAATTTTATACATGACATAATTGTATGCCATGTAATTGCATTAGATGCATATCATTATACCATGCGTGTCGTGACATGTAGATGTATGCCATGTATGTCATGTCATGTAGATAATAGTTATTTGCATGCAAAGAGGATGAGACATAAAAACCCTAACTCAATATTAAAGCCTACACCTTCCATTAATATGGTTAAAACCAGAGTTCCGTTTCTTGTTCGGGTTGTTGGACTCTCTCCAAGCCCGGCTCGAACCCGAACATGTTCAAACCATGGAATAGTTTAATACTAATATGGTAAGAGTCAGAGGTCAATCGTTAGCTTTGGTTGTTGGACTCTCTCCAAGCCGAGCTAATTGGTTGAATGCGCTCTAACCATATTAAAACTATTTCTCAATTAATGGGTTAGCTTTAACCTAGAGCATCGGCTTATTGGACTCTCTCCAAGGTCAGTGTTAAGGGAGGTGAAGTTGGGTGCTATGCATATGATGCATACTTGTTAATGTGTTAACAACCCGATGTATGTGTGAACATTCAATTAGTTGATAGCACATTGTGATAGTTGCATATACGTGATATGCAATCGGTATATTTGATACCTACCATCGTAGTTATGAATAGCTTGTTGGACTCTCTCCAAGGTTGTTCATATCTATGATGGATATCAGCCCATTCGGAGATGGACCTACGAT
Organism: Wurfbainia villosa; assembly: GCA_025175895.1. Lineage (NCBI taxonomy): Eukaryota > Viridiplantae > Streptophyta > Magnoliopsida > Zingiberales > Zingiberaceae > Wurfbainia > Wurfbainia villosa. Next base: position 39,260,487 of record CM046002.1, on the reverse strand, counting down.
CTCCCGAAGTGATTTTGGGGTTTTTGAAATTCACAAAATGAATGGGATTTATAAATGTATGTTGATGCATTTTAAAATCATTTTCTCATATATGCTCATTTTATATTTCTAGGTTAATCGATTGATCATGACGTCTTTGAATTTGCACACTATTTTGGATTCAAACAAATTGACTGGACCTAACTTCCTGAACTGGCTTAGAAACCTGAGAATTATTCTCAAGGCGAAAAAGCTAACATATGTCCTTGAAGAGCCTCTTCCCAACTGTCCTAGGGACGATGCAACCTGCACTCAAATGTTGGTCTATCAAGCATGTGCGATTCGAATCGGCGAAGGTTGCATCATGCTAGGCGATGGTACCGAGTTAAAAGCATGAGCATATGGATGCTAATACCATGGTCTTCCATCTTCATGAATTGTTTGATGAGCAAGCGAGATCCGAAAGGTTCGAAGTCTCCAGGCTCCTCTTCACCACGAAGATGCAAGAAGGTTTGTCTGTAGTGCAGTTTATGCTAAAGATGAACAGGTACATCGAGCGGCTAGCCACCCTCGGGTTTGTTATGGATCATGAATTAAGTATTGACTTAATTCTTCATTGTTTGCCCAAGAGTTTCTCACAATTTGTGATGAACTATCGGATGAACAAATTAGAATCCACTATTCCTAAGCTCCTCAATATGCTGAAGACTGTGGAGCCTTCTGTGAAGCATGAGGAGAAGGCGGTTTTGTTAGTTGATTCCTCAAAGAAAGGTTCTAAGAGGAAGGCAAAGGAACAGAAGAAAGGGAAGAATAAGAAGGCTAAGAAGGCAGAACCAGCACAAAAGGGCACTTGCCATCATTGTGGCAAGGAAGGCCACTAGCGAAGAAACTGCAAGATTTATCTTGAGTCCATGAAGAAGAAGAAGGCATCCGATGACCCATCCTCTTCAGGTATCTTCGTTATTGATTGTCATTCTATTTCCTTAGACACTTGGGTATTGGATACTGGGTGTGGCTCACATATATGTAATGACATACAGGAGCTAAGGAATAGAAGAAGACTCGTCAGAGGGGAGTCAAATTTGCGAGTTGGCAATGGAGTAAGGGTTGCTGCGGTCGCCATCAGAACTTATTTGCTGAAGCTCCCTAGTGGACTAGTCTTGGAACTGGACAATTGCTATTGTGTTCCTTCTCTAATAAAGAACATTGTTTCTATTTCCTGCTTAAATAGAAATGGTTACCATTTGACGTTTAGTAACAATTGTTGTTATATAACTTTGAATGGTGTACTTTATGGAACTAGAACTTTGAGCAATGACATTTATACGTTGGACGTATCCAGTGACATTTTCAATATCGAAGTGAGCAATAAGCGTGCTCGAAAGGATAATCAATTAGACTCCTACATGTGGCATTGTCGTCTTGGCCATGTAAGCAAAAAATGCATGTCCGAATTAAACCGATGTGGAATTCTGGAATCGTTTGAATTGGATTCATACGATACATGTGAATCATGCTTAAAAGACAAGATGACTAAGTTAACTTTTACAGGAAAAGGTGACCGAGTGGGAGAGTTGCTAGGTCTAATACATATTGATGTATGTGGACCTATGTCAACTCAAGCTTTAGGAGGCTATAACTACTTCATTACCTTCACCGATGATCACTCACGGTTTGGGTATGTGTTCTTGATGAAACACAAGTCTGAAGCCTTTGAAAGGTTCAAAGAATTCAGAAATGAAGTAGAGAAACAACATGACAAGAGTATTAAAATACTTCGATCGGATCGAGGTGGTGAATACTTAAGTCAAGAGTTTCTTGAATATCTAAGAGACAATGGTATATTGTCTCAATGGACTCCGCCATATACACCACAGCATAATGGTGTATCTGAGAGGCGTAACTGGACCTTGTTGGACATGGTCAGGTCAATGATGAATCATGCGAATCTTTCCAAGTCCTTTTGGGGCTATGCACTTCAGACAACTGTTTACTTGTTAAACAGAATGCCAACCAAGGTAGTCTCTACTACTCCATATGAGATATGGAATAGTAAGAAACCTCATGTATCTTACTTGAAGATATGGGGTTGTCCTGCTTATGTTAAGCAGACTGTATCAGACAAATTGGATGCTAAGTCTGATAAATGTCTATTTATTGGATACCCTAAGGAAACAAGGGGTTACCAATTCTATCATCCTGTGGAACAAAAGGTGTTTGTTTCAAGGTATGTTGTGTTTCTAGAGAAAGAGTTTCTCTTGCAAGAAAACAGTGGGAGTGTCATCGAGCTTGAGGAGGCTCGAGAGACTCAAATAGACATTGATGAGATACCTGGTGAAGCACAACAGCCGACAACTCATAGTGATGAGCAATCGGCTGGACCTATTGAAACACCGAATCTTCGTAGATCTGGTAGAACATGCAATATTCCTAAGAGATATGGATTTCTCGTAAGTGAATCGAACGACGTGTTACTCATTGATGATGAGGAGCCTACTAGTTATGAAGAAGTTCTGACAAGTTCAGAAAGGGATAAGTGGCTTGAAGCCATGAAGTCGGAAATGGATTCCATGTATGAAAACCAAGTTTGGAACTTGGTTCACCCACCTGAAGGCATAAAGCCTATAGGGTGCAAGTGGGTTTTCAAGAAGAAAACTGACATGGATGGTAATGTAATTACCTATAAGGCTAGATTAGTGGCGAAAGGATATCATCAAAAACAAGGTGTTGATTATGACGAAACCTATTCTCCTGTAGCTATACTTAAATCCAATCGGATGCTCCTGGCCATAGCGGCTCATTATGATTTTGAGATATGGCAGATGGATGTGAAAACAACTTTCCTTAATGGAAACCTGCTCGAGGACGTGTATATGATACAACCTGAGGGTTTCACATCGGTTGATAAAACCAAGGTATGCAAATTGCGACGGTCCATATATGGATTGAAGCAAGCATCCAGGAGCAAGAATATCCATTTTGATGAGACAATCAAAAAGTTTGATTTCTCACAAAATCCAGACGAACCATGTGTGTACAAGAAGGTTAGTGGGAGTGCAGTTGTGTTCCTAGTATTGTATGTCGATGACATATTACTTATAGGAGACGATGTTTCAGTCTTACAGTCAGTTAAGATTTGGTTATCCAAGACATTCTCCATGAAAGACCTGGGAGAAGCAACCTACATCCTCGGGATTAAGATCTATAGAGATAGATCGAAACGGTTGCTTGGTCTTTCGCAGTCTACATATATAGACCGAGTGCTAAAGAGGTTTAGCATGTCGGAATCTAAGAAAGGTTTCCTACCCATCAGGCATGGGATACACCTTTCGAAGTCTATGTGTCCGCGCACAGAAGACGAGAGGATTTGCATGAGTAAGATTCCCTATGCATCCGCAATAGGATCTATCATGTATGCTATGTTATGTACGAGGCCCAATGTATCGTATGCTCTGAGTGTCACGAGTAGATATCAGTCTGATCCAGGAATGGATCATTGGGCGGCTGTTAAGACAATCCTTAAGTACTTGATAAGAACTAAGGATGTGTTCCTAATATATGGAGAAGGGTACATGGTGATACGTGGGTATACGGATGCTAGCTTCCAGACAGATAAGGATGATTCCATGTCTCAGTCTGGGTATGTATTCACTTGGAATGGAGGCGCAGTAAGTTGGAAAGGTTCCAAGCTTGACACTATAGCGGATTTTGCCACTAAGGCAGAATACATTGCAGTTTTGGAAGCAGCAAAGGAAGCGGTTTGGATCAAGAAGTTCATCTCTGAACTTGATGTGGTCTCATCAATGATCCAAACATGTGCTTCGCAGCTATCATCTGATCAGAGAGATCATTAGTAGGAAGGAAATTCAAATCGAGAAAATCCCCATTGAAAGGAACTTAGCGGACCCTTTGACTAAGGCAATACCTCAAAGTAAGTTTGAGGGTAATGTTAGAGCTTATGGTATTGGATACCGTAGCGATTGACATTAGGCCAAGTGGAAGCTTGTTAGTAATATATGAGAGATGTCCTAAGGCAACCGCCTTATGTTTGAACTATTTATATGATAAATGAAGATTCACAATTTGAGTATACATGTTTTCATGTATTTGATTAGATCTTAAACTCATTTACTTAATGCCCACGATACGATTCACAGCATGAGAGAATTTGTAATTGGATCACAACTAGTGAGTATCTCTACATGTGTAATTGTGATGTATCGAAATTATCCCTAGTCGATGAATTGATGGATTTGGACACCATTGATTTTGTCGAGACTAGCACGAGGTATACTCCTTGGTGTATCCAAGCAGTTGATTCTCACTGGCTGGAGACATTGTGATGTTCGGAGTTAATCGTGGATGCTAGTTATGGTAACTAGTTCATTGGAGTGACCAGCCGTAAGACTTCATATGGTTCTCTGCATATATAGATATGTCAATGAAGTTCTTACTGCAGCTTAAGTGCAATGTTCCTTTGACTTGCGGTATTCAAGTCATCTTAATCATAAAGACTTATGCTTTGACATCTTAAGCAAGCATCTCTGAGGAGATGTGGACCCGGGATGATTGGGTATAAGTCGAAGTGGTCGAAGGTGTTTGAATAGCCTATAAAGGATTCACCACTCCTTGCGAGGAGATGTATACCCATGGCCTCTCGTCGGATTGTTACTAAAGACTTTGGCCAAAGCTTTACATGTTTAGAGTAAGGTACTCTTCGATACATGTGCAGTAACTAGAATTCATAGGATGGGGAAATGATACTTGGGCTAGGTATGACGTAGTCAACCTAGTGGGGATTGACACTATAGACCATGTCCTGAACCAAGTGGGTATAAGATGAGTGAAGGGAATGGGGCACGATTCATTCGAGCTGCTGAAAGGTTTCAGAAATAGTTCTGGATCAACCGTTGATCTTTTCGGTTAATTGGGGATCATGATGTACTACTAGGTGCCACTCATGATCGTTCTATAATTAATGGTTAATTATAGACGGCCAACATAAACCGAGAACCTATTTGGTCACACGCACAACGATCGTAATCCGAAGGATTTAAAACGAGCTTGAGAATGAGATTCCCAGACCCAGAGAAACTAGGTTTGGTTGGACCAAACATGGAGCGAGCATGAAATCGTTTCAGTCGCAATGGAAGCGTGGATGGGTTGTGTCTTATGAAGACATGATGAATGAACCAAATTAGTTCGGTTCTAATCCAATGGAGGAGAATAAACCAAAGGGGTTTGGTTTGTTTTAAACGAATGAACCAAAGTTGGTTCTGTTCGCTTTAACTTAAAATAGACCAACATGGTTTGGTTTATTTTAACTTAAATTAATGGAGCGGGTTAACGGGCTTTTGATTATGATCCGATAACCATTAAGAGAATTTGTTCTCTATAAAATAGGGCTTAAGGGTTTTGTTAAGCCCTAATCCTTATAACCCTAAAGTTGCCGCCCACTTCTACTTGGAGTAATCGGCGCCCAACTCTTTGTCGCTGACCACCACCACCCAACCCCTCTACCCGGCATCCAGCAGCTGCCGTCTTCTCCTCTTGCCGGCGTCGAGCTACTGCCGGAGGAGCTCCGGTGATCTCCTTTGGTTTCGGTAACAAGGTGAGCTTCAACCTTCCTTATTTGGCCGACCCATATTCCTCCACCAAAGCTGTCCAGTTTTCTGGACAGCTTGTTTCCCTCTTGTCGGAGCATCGTTTGGACGACGTGTGGGGCTCCGACAGCGGTAGCCTTGCCGGAGATTCAATCTCCGGTAATCCTCATAGGTAGAGGACGAAGGATTCGTCAAACGTTTGATGAATACCTCTCCGGAGAAGTGAGTTTTTGAGAACTCGTTTTAGATCCAAATTTTGATTCGGATCGTGATCTTCTCTCGATCATATCGTCTTCAACACGAGGCTAGTAACCCGTACGAAGACGAGGCTCGTGACTTTGTGAAGTCATCCCGAAGATACTCGGTGTGGATACGGATAGAGACGATTCTAGCGAGGATCGTTTCGGTTGATGTCTTTCCCGCTACACGTGATATGTCAGGTATACGTAGTATAAATTTCCTATTATTGCAAAATTTGAATTTACAGTTATGTCTACACATGTTGTACTATGCATGCGTGTGATTTGTGTGTTGTAATAAATTAGATTTATTATTTTATTCCTTCCGTTGTGAACATGTTTGCGAAACATGTTCGAACACACACTCGCCGCGGTGCCGGAAACCCAACAAGTATTATGTTAAGTAGATCTTGCACAAGTGTTTAGCATGTAAACTCCTAAGAACCCTCCCTTAGGGTTTCGGCCAGCCCATGTACATGCCCTCTACTAAGTCCTCCATGTTGGGAGATCAATTGGCCGGCTAGAGGGGGGTGAATAGCCCTCTTACGTTGGATGTCAGAATTCTCTCGTCTATAAAGCGTTAGCGCAAGCGGAATATACAAATACAAATAAGGACAACACAAAAGATAGACAAGCAATACAAACACTAGATGTAACGTGGTTCACGGCTACGCCGCCAATCCACGGTCCGATTCATCCACGGTGAATCACTCCGCAATCTATCCACTAGATCTCTCCTTTGCACAAAGCTAGGTGGATGTAACCTCTTTACACAAAAACACTCCTCTTACAAATATAATGGAAATAAGCTTGAGTAAGAGGATAGAAAGCTTTAGGGAACTTTGGGAGAGTATTAGAGCATAAGCATTTTCTCCCAAAGCCCCACCCCCTTCCTTTTTATAGAGGAAGAGGGTTTCTTTCCGTTGACACAGGATCAGTCGACTGATGCCCTCGATCAGTCGACTGATCCCGTAGCCATTGCCCAATAACGACCGCTTTCCATGTTGGATTCAATCCAACGGTATTGGCATCAGTCGACTGATGGCACCATCAGTCGACTGATGCTCGATCAATCGAGTGCTCAATGAGTCGATCATTGCGGCCGACATCGATCATTGCCGATCACGCCCATGGCAATGATCGCCAAGCACTAAACTGATCTTATACCAGTCGATCGAACCATCGACTTAGAGCAGTCGACTGCCATGACATGGCAGTCGACTGGTGTCGGGAAAACCCATCCGACACTTGGTCAAATGGCCAAGTTTCACCTAAGAGCTACTCTTCCCGGGTTACAATCGCTCACTCTCATCCCTCGGAGTCCCTCGCCTTCGAAGTTCTCTTCGTTCTCGGCCACGTCCCTCGGCAACATCAGATGCACGGCTCTGCAATGCTCCTTCGCGTCTCTTGCCTCGAAGTCTACTTCCTCCGGCTTCACTCCAAGCTTCTCGTCCGGTGGTCCCACGGATGCTCCAAGCGCACGGCTTCCGCAAAGCTATCCTTCATCGACTCAAGGCACGAGTCATGAGATGTGAAACTTGCCACGGCTCCATGTGCGAATTACTAAGTCCTGCACGACTTCAACACACATATCAAATCAACATAACAAACTAACTTAAACCCTTTGCCACACACATCAAAACCTTATCATGGCAAGAGATTGCCCCATCAATCTCCCCCTTTTTGATGTGTGGCAATCCGTTTAAGTTAGGTAAAAACATTTGATATAAATTTTAAAGGAAAGAAAGCATGTAAACATAAACATGATATAGCAACATGCAACTCCCCCTTAATCCATGAAACTCTCTCTATAAATTATCAATTTTCTCCCCCTATCATAATTTACTTAAACATAATCAATTCTCCCCCTTTGACACCATCAAAAAGACTAACACTAAGTTATAAACTCATGGCATCAAGTCTAATAGAAGAAAAATACCAAAAATTAGTTTAAAAACTGAACCATTATCTTCTGATTCTGAGCCACGATCGTTGTTCAGACTACGATACCAATGCACGCGATTGAAAAATTCTGATTTTCGAACCAAATTTCAGAAATGCGTTAAAAATTCCAGAAAATTCAAACAATCATGAAATTTTGGGAACATATTTATTGTAAGGTTCTTTATCAGTGAAAAATAATTTTTCATAAAAAATCATCATATTTTCACGTTTTTGCCAAAAATCCAAAAGGTTTAAAAATCACTAGGTTTTTGACCATTCTAGTATCAAGTTTAACACCTAGTTTTGGTTCCAATTGTTTCAAGACATGAATACATAGATTTTAGATTAAGAAATTGTTTTGAAAACATATGAAATATCCAACCATGATCTTTGGGCAATATTTCTATGAATTTAACATAAGCCTTCCCCATGATTGGTCTATTATTGCTATTTTGATACTTTAAATGACCATCTAAATGCCATAGGCATTAGTGGACATTTGTATCATCCTAACATCTCACTCATGCTAAGTTTTCAATCAAAGTAGCCTATGGTGAGTGTGAGATGCATCCTAGGGGGTATTTGTATATACTTAACCATTATATTCATACAATTCTATCAAGGTTAAGTATCAACCTAATAATCCTCATGATCATAAAGGCATATATCAATTAAATTTACATTATGATCATGAAATACATGTTTTCATCAAATTATAATCATGCATTAGGTATTATATCATGATAATAAGAAAAGTATCACCTAAAGCATGATTTAACCCAATTTCTCATGATTATGTGCCAAATATCAATAGCATAAATCATGATTGCAAACATGTGTAACAATTACATTAATCATCATGATTTAAGCATTATTATCTATTTATGGGCACATTATCATCACCCAACACTATTTAAAAATGTTGTCCCGCCATCCTAAGTCAACCAAAATATGATATAGGTCAATTGCATATGGTTGACTACCCTAGGGTTATCCTAACCCTTAAGGATGTATTTTGGAACCCAAAATAGATTTTTGCCTATGGGGTTCACTAAATACTCTTTGGGGATCCATTTCCTAGCTATTACTTTCTTCTTATCTTGTCCCCTAGCTATTAGGTATTTATAGGCCTTTTCATTTTTCTTTTCTTTGTATCCTAGGCCCTTTTTGTTGAAGCTAGCTCTTTGGCTCCCAATAATCATATTTAATGTGTTGGAGCCAATTGTGAATTTTTCTAGGGCTTTGGTTAAATAGTCTACCTTTTCCCTTAGGACCCTATTTTCTTCTATGCATGCATCACTAACATCTAATGGCACATAAAGATCATGTGAGCATACTTCATCATGGCAAGAAGAAATATTTTCATTTAAGCATGCTTTTTCTAATTTTTGTTCTAATTCCTTAATTTGGTCAAGCATGCTTTTGTTTTTCTTTTTCATTCCAAATAAGTCCTTAGTTAAACTAGAAATTATGGAAACTATTTTCTTAGGAGAGGCATTCGTTACCATAGTTTCCATGTCCTCTTCTTCTTCGGATGAGGAGGATGTAGAAGCTCCCCCTTCATTTGAGCTCTCCCCACTTGAGCTTGATTCTTCATTTTCGGTGGAGGAGGAGGAGCAATCTGAGTCATGAAGAGCCATTAGTGCTAGGTTGGAATAGACATGCTCTTCTTCTTCGGATGAGGATGAGGAAGCAAGGTCATCCCATGTCTTTGGTTTGAGAGCCATGACCTTTCCTTTTTCCTTGGCCTTCTTTTCTTCTTCCTTTTTCTTCTTGCTCCCCTTCTTCTTCTTCTTTTCTTCCTTCTTTTTCCTTTTCTCTTTGCTCTTGTTTAGGAGGGGACAATTGTCCCTTATGTGTCCCTCCCCTTGACAATTGTAACAAATGATCTTCCCCCTTGGTCTTCTATTCCTATTATGAGATTTATCAAATCTAAAATTCTTAAATGCACGCCTTACCTTCCTTACCATATAGGCTTCTTCCGTGCTATCCATGGAGGAGGTAGAGGCTTCATCATCGGAGGAGGAGGGGATCTCTATCTTCTTCTTCCCCTTATTTGCCATCAATGCTACTCCTCTTGAGGGTTGAATTCTAGGCTCTTCTTGTATTCCTTCAAGCCTAGATTCATGTAATTCCATAGTGGAGAAAAATTCATCTAGAGTACTTACCTCTAGATTCTTTGAAATATAAAATGAGTCCACCATTGAACTCCACTTGGATGATCGGGGAAAGGCATCTATGGCTTTCATTATCATATCCTGGTTGGATAGCTTCTCTCCTACACTTGTTAGCCCAATTAATATTTCTTTAAACCTAGAATGTAATGATGTTACCTTTTCTCCCTTTTCAAGCTTGATATTTGAAAGTTGGGAGCGGAGGAGGTCTCTTCTTGCAAGTTTGGCTTCCGAAGTGCCTTCATGAAGTTCAACCAATCTCTCCCACATCTCATTGGCACTTGAGCATTCCCCAATTCGGTTGATCTCTTGTTGGGGGAGCACATTGAAGAGATGGTGCTTGGCCTATGAGTTTGCAAGGTGCTCCTCTCTTTGTTTCTTAGTACAACGTAATTTTTCAATTGGTTCACCCCTTTCATCCCTAGGCAACTCGAAACCATTTTCCATTATAAGCATAATATCAAAATCGGTCTCGAAGAATACCTCCATTCGCTTCTTCCACCAAGCGAATTCGCCGTCGAACTTCGGTGGGTGGATGTTTGAGCCGGCCATTTTTGATGTAGAGCTTGTTGCGGCGGTTAGTCCGGTGACAAGCAACCTAGCTCTGATACCACTTGTTGGGAGATCGATTGGCCAGCTAGAGGGGGGTGAATAGCCCTCTTACGATGGATGTCGGAATTCTCTCGTCTACAAAGCGTTAGCGCAAGCGGAATATACAAATACAAATAAGGACAACACAAAAGATAGATAAGCAATACAAACACGAGATGTAACGTGGTTCACGTCTACGCCGCTAATCCACGGTCCGATTCGTCCACGGTGAATCACTCCGCAATCTATCCACTAAATCTCTCCTTTGCACAAAGCTAGGTGGAGGTAACCTCTTTACACAAAAACACTCCTCTTACAAATATAATGGAAATAAGCTTGAGTAAGAGGATGGAAAGCTTTAGGGAACTTTGGGAGAGTATTAAAGCATAAGCATTTTCTCACAAAGCCCCACCCCCTTCCTTTTTATAGAGGAAGAGGGTTTCCTCCCGTTGACACAGGATCAGTCGACTGATGCCCTCAATCAGTCGACTGATCTCGTAGTCGTTGCCCAATAACGGCCGCTTTCCACGTTGGATTCCATCCAACGGTATTGGCATCAGTCGACTGATGGCACCATCAGTCGACTGATGCTTGATCAGTCGAGTGCTCAATGGAGTCGACTCCATTCTATGCGCTGCGCATTGCATCGATCACGATCGCCATTCCCGGCGATCATCGCCGACATCGGGCCGATCACACCATGGCAATGATCGCGCAAGCACTAAACTGGTCTTATACCAATCGATCAAACCATCGACTTAGAGCAGTCGACTGCCATGATATGGCAGTCGACTGGTGTCGGGAAAACCCATCCGACACTTGGCCAAATGGCCAGGTTTCGCCTAAGAGCTACCCTTCCCGGGTTACAATCGCTCACTCTCATCCCTCGGAGTCCCTCGCCTTCGAAGTTCTCTTCGTTCTCGGCCACGTCCCTCGGTAGCATCAGACGCACGGCTCTGCAATGCTCCTTCGCGTCTCTTGCCTCGAAGTCTACTTCCTCTGGCTTCACTCCAAGCTTCTCGTCCGGCGGTCCCTCGGATGCTCCAAGCGCACGACTTCCGCAAAGCTATCCTTCACCGACTCAAGGCACGAGTCATGAGATGTGAAGCTTGCCACGGCTCCATGTGTGAATTACTAAGTCTTGCACGACTTCAACGCACATATCAAATCAACATAACAAACTAACTTAAACCCTTTGCCACGCACATCAAAACATTATCATGGCAAGAGATTGCCCCATCACTCCATGCCATGCTACATGTCGAAAGGTGTAAATATGATGTTAGTTAGATTTTACGGTAGCATGATTGGTTTATGGCACTACCTTATGTCCATGTTGATTGTATGAATGTATGAATATGTCTTGCTCATTGCCATGCTAGTTGTATAAATGTATGATTATGCCATGATCATTGTCATGTTAATTGTATGAATGTACGATATGTCATAAAGAAGGAACATGATTTGTTATGTAAAGAAATATGATATGTTATGAAGAAGGAAAATGATATGCTATGAAGAAGGAACATGATATGTCATGATAAGGAACATGATATGTATATGAAAAGGAATGTTATATGTTATGATAAGGAACATGATATGTTATAAAAAGAAATGTAATATGTAACGATAAGGAACATGATATGCTATTTTACTTTCTGCATGGCTTGTACCAGACCCTAACAAGGTCCATGATGGCTCCATTGTCCTCAAACGGACTCAAGATATCCAAGTTGCTTAGGCCGACGGTCACAAGTACCTAGCAATACGTAACTGAACGAAGTACAATCCCCTAGGCCGACGGACATAGTACGGGCCTTGTGCTCTTGTAGGTTCGGGATTAGCTACCTCGGGTCTATTAGGGATGCGTGCTATGATGATGATGTATGTGGTACAATGTCGGGCCCAATATGTTGAGATTATGTTTAAGTACCTATAAGATATATGTTTTCAAAGAGCATCTTGCATATACCCTTATTTCATGTCTAGGTGATTATGATGTTTATATGGTTGTTATGCTTATATGTTTCTGAATGCTCATGTCATTTATCTTATATGAATGTTATGTTTATATGAATGCTATGCTTATATGTTCTTGTATGGTTATATGAATGCTCTGCTTATATGTTCATGTATGTTTATATGAATGCTATGCTTATATGTTCTTGTATATTTATATGAATGTTATGTTTATATGTTCTTGTATGTTTATATGAATGCTATGCTTTTATGTTCTTGTATGTTTATATGCATGCTATGCTCATATGTCCTTAAAAGATCATGTCACTACTCTATGTCTAATTCTCGATGTATGGTTTTTGTGAGTAGGAAAGGATCTTACTAAGCCTATGTGCTTATAGTTTTATGTTCCCTTGTACTACAGATAAGGGTTAAGAATGGCTAAACTAAAGGGAGCAGCAGGAGGGGCAAAGTGTATGTGGTAGTGGCATGGTGGAGGAGATTTGTTTATGTTTCCCATACTTATGCATGTTTTCTTTTAAGTTGAATGTCATGAACTTGAACTAAGTACTTATGAAATGATGATGCATGCTTATGTTTAAAAGAAAAAAAAAAAGAAGTTTAAAGTCTTCCGCTGTAAGAAGTATATAGTCTTCCACTGTAAATGCATGTATGTATGATCGCGTCGCACCACCCTTCCAACCCCTGGAAAGGGCGGGCGTGAAAGGTTGGTATCAGAGCAGATCTGCCTTTCCACTACACACACATCAAGCTCCAATCCTGCCGCTCCAAGTAAGAAATTCTATGCCTACTCTATTTCTTTCATGTATGATAAGAAATGCTTTTAGCTTAAATATGCATGAAAATATATATGATAACCTTATGCTAGCCTTTAGTTTAAATATGCTTAAATATATGACCGATAATCTTATACGAGCCTTATTAAAATATATGAAGATAAACATGGCTGGGAAACGTAGTAATAGAGTCGATGAGACAGTAATACATGGAAGACATAGTAATAGAGTCGATGAGATAGTAATATATGGAAGACGAAGTAATAGAGTCGATGAGACAGTATTTTGCTCTCCATGGGGAGCTCCAGTACTGTCGGTGAAGAAGAAAGATGGGTCTATGCGAATATGCATAGACTACCGAGTGCTAAATAACGTGACAATCAAGAACAGGTACCCTTTACCGTGGATTGACGACCTGTTCGACCAGCTAAAGGGTGCCACCATCTTCTCTAAGATTGACCTGAGGTCTGGCTATCATCAAGTGAAAGTGAAACCAGATGATATACCAAAGATGACTTTCCGAACAAGATACGGACATTGTGAGTTCGTAGTTATGCCCTTCGGAGTGACGAATGCACCTGCTATGTTCATGGATCTGATGAATCGGGTATTCTCGGCATTCCTCGACAAATTTGTAATCATTTTCATCGATGATATACTGATATATTCGAGAACCCAAGAAGAGCACACAGAACACCTGAATATGGTATTACAGATTCTTCGGGAAAAGCAGTTGTATCCAAAGTTCTCCAAATGCAAGTTCTGACTCGATCAAGTATCATTTTTGGTTCACGTTATAGCCAAGCATGGAGTGATGGTAGACCTAATAAAGATTGAAGTTGTGAGTAACTGGAACAGACCAAAGAATGCCAGCGAGATCAGAAGCTTTCTTGGGCTAGCAAGCTACTACAGGAAGTTTGTAGAGAACTTCTCTAGAATTACAACCCCTATGACAGTTCTCACCAGAAAGAACAAAAAGCATGAATGGAAGGATGCCTGCGAGAAGAGTTTCACAGAATTGAAAAAGAGACTGACCAGTGCTCCAATCCTTGCTCTTCTATACAGTAACGAAGGCTTCGACAAGTACAGCGACCCTTCCAAGTTGGGACTCGGAGCTGTACTCATGCAAAATGGCAAGGTCATTGCCTACGCCTCTAGGCAACTCAAGGAACATGAACGAAATTATCCCACTCTCGATCTAGAGCTAGCGGTCGTGGTCTTTGCTCTCAAAACATGGAGGCATTTTCTATATGGAGCTCCGTGTAGGAATTATACAGACCACCAGAGTCTGAAATATTTCTTCACACAGAAGGACCTAAACATGAGACAATGCAGATGGCTCGAGCTCGTCAAGGATTATGACTGCGAGATCTTCTACCATCCAGGAAAAGTGAGCAAGGTGGCCGATGCACTCAGCAGGAAGTCCTGTGCCACCTTGATGTCTCTATCGGTATTATCTCGGCCCTTAGAAAAGGAAATTTTGCGTTACGGAGTTGAAATCATTTTCGAACAGCTTTATACCATGACGATAGCACCAACGTTGTTCGACGATATATTAGAAAAGCAAACCCATGACCCGAGCATTCAAAGGATCAAGCATGAGGTCCTAGAAGGAAAGGATGATGGATTTCGTATCTCTGACAGTGGAGTACTCTACCTCAGGGATCGCTTATGCATTCCCGATGATCCAGAATTACGGAAGAAGATATTTGAGGAAGCTCACGGAACCCCTTATGCGATGCATCCTGGAACCACCAAGATGTACCAAGATCTTAAAAGGAAATTTTAGTGGTTCGGTATGAAAAGAGATGTGGCTGATGTCAAGATTACCGACCGCCAGAGGGTTAAAGCAGAACACCAGAGACCTGGAGAAACACTGCAGCTGATCCAAATTCCAGAATGGAAATGGAAAGATATTTCTATGGATTTCATCTCAGGACTGCCCAAGATGGCGAACAGATATGATGTTATATGGGTAATCGTGGACAGATTGACGAAGTCTGCCCACTTCTTAGCAATCAAGACGACCTATTCGACTGAGCAACTGGCTCAATTATATGCTAAGGAAATTATCAGATTACATGGGATTCCTAAGACCATCATTTCTGACAGAGATGGTCGCTTTATTTCTTATTTCTGGGAATGTGTTCAGAAGGCCCTTGGCATGAAGCTATAATTCAGTACTTCCTTTCATCCTAAGATTGACGGACAGACCGAAAGGGTGAATCAAGTATTGGAGGATATGTTACGAGCTTGCGCCTTGGATTTCAAAGGGAGCTGGTGTCGATACTTATGCTTGGCAGAATTCGCCTACAATAATGGCTACCAAGCTACTATTGGAATGACGCCCTACGAGGCTCTATACGAGAGGAAATGTAGATCTCCTATATGCTGGTACGAGGGTGGTGAAAAGAAGGGGATGGGACTTCAAACAGATTTCATTGACGACACTACCCGAGCTATACAGAACATCTGCCAAAGAATTGAAACTGCTCAGAGCCGACAAAAGAGCTATGCAGATATGCGGTGTATGTTAGTAATATATGAGAGATGTCCTAAGGCAATCGCCTTATGTATGAACCATTTATATGATAAATGAAGATTCACTATTTGAGTATACATATTTTATGTATTTGATTGGATCTTAAACTCATTTACTGAATGTCCACGATACGATTCACAGCATGAGAGAATTTGTGATTGGATCACAACTAGTGAGTATCTCTACATGTGTAATTGTGATGTATCGGAATTATCCCTAGTCGATGAATTGATGAATCTGGACACCATCAATTCTGTTGAGACTAGCACGAGGTATACTCCTTGGTGTATCCAAGCAGCTGATTCTCACTGGCTGGAGACATAGTGATGTCCGGAGTTAATCGTGGATGCTAGTTATGGTAACTAGTTCATTGGAGTGACCACCGGTAGTAAGACTTCATATGGTTCTCTGCATATATAGATATGTCAATGAAGTTCTTACTGTGGCTTAAGTGCGATGTTCCTTTGACTTGCGGTATTCAAGTCATCTTGATCATGGAGACTTATGCTTTGACATCTTAAGCAAACATCTCTAAGGAGATGTGGGCCCGGGATGATTGGGTATAAGTCGAAGTGATCGAAGGTGTTTGAATAGCCTATAAAGGATTCACCACTCCTTGCGAGGAGATGTATACCCATGGCCTCTCGTCGGATTGTTACTAAAGTCCTTGGCCAAAGCATTACATGTTTAGAGTAAAGTACTCTTCGATACATGTGGAGTAACTAGAATCCGTAGGACGAGGAAATGATACTTGGGCTAGGTGTGACGTAGTCAGCCTAGTGGGGACTGACACAATAGACCATGTCCTGAACCAAGTGGGTATAAGATGAGTGAAGGGAATGGGGCACGATTCATTCTTGAAGGGTTTGAAATAGTTCGATCAACTTGATCTTTTCTTAATTGGGGATCATGATGTACTACTAGGTGCCACTCATGATCGTTCTATAATTAATGGTTAATTATAGACGGCCAACATAAACCGAGAACCTATTTGGTCACACGCACAACGAGTGTAATCCAAAGGATTTAAAACGAGCTTGAGAATGGGATTCTCAGACTGAGAGAAACTATGTTTGGTTGGACCAAACATAAAGCGAGCATGAAATTGTTTCAGTCGCAATGGAAGCGTGGATGGGCAGTGTCTTATGAAGACATAATGGATGGACCAAAATGGTTTGGTTCTAATCCAATGGTGAGAATAAACCAAATGGTTTGGTTTATATTAAATGAATGAACCAAAGGTTGGTTCGGTTCGTTTTAACTTAAAATAAACCATCATGGTTTGGTTTATTTTAACTTATCTTAATGGAGCGGGTTAACGGGCTTTATGGATATGATCCATTAACCATTAAGAGAATTAGTTCTCTATAAAATAGGGATTAAACCCTAACCCTAAACCTAATCAACTAGTTGCCGCCCAACATATTGTGGCCGCCCAACATCTTGTTGCCGCCCAGCTTGTGGTGCAGCCTTCCAACTTGTTGCCGGCGACCAAGCTTCAGCCGGTGAACCTCCGGCGACCCTCCGGTGATCTCCTATAGGTTTGGCATCAAGGTGAGGCTTTTCTCTCCTTGTTTTGGCCGGCGCCTACTCCTCCACCAAGCTGTCCAGTTTTCTGGACAGCTTCTCCTCCTCTCGTCGGAGCGTCGTTTGGACGATGGTTAGTGCTCCGACAGCGGCTAACTTACCGGGGATTTGATCTCCGGTAATCCTCTGAGGTGGAGGACGAAGGATTCGTCAAACGGTTGACGAATACCTCTCCGGAGAAGCAAGTTTTGAGAACTCGTTTTGGATCCGAATTTGGATTCGGATCGTGATCATCTCTCGATCACGTCGTCTTCAACACGAGGCTAGTAACCCGTACGAAGACGAAGCTCATGACTTAGCGAAGTCATCCCGAGGAGCTCGGCGTGGATACGGATAGAGACGATTCTTACGAGGATCGTTCCGGTTGATGCCGTTCCCGCTACACGTCATACGGAAGGTATAACGTAGTTTAATTTCCTTTTATAGCAAATTTTAATTTACGGTTATGTCTACACTTGTTGTAATAGCATGTGTGTGTTGTGTGTGTTGTAATAAATAGGAGTATTTATTATTTTTATTGCTTCCGCTGTGCTCATGTTTACGAAACATGATCGAACACACACACGCCGCGGTGCCGGAAACCCAACAGTGTAGACCGTTGGAATTCGACGTCAGGGATCTGGTATTCCTCAAGGTAGCCCCTATGAAGGGAGTGATGAGATTCGGAAGGAAGGGTAAGCTGAGTCCACGCTATGTGGGACCGTATACGATATTGAAGAGAGTTGGCAAGGTAGCTTACGAGCTAGAGCTGCCTCAAGAGATATCGGCTTTTCACAACGTGTTCCACATTTCGATGCTCAAGAAGTGCATTCCCAGTACAAACCAAGTGATCGAGCCACAAACGATGCAAGTTCAAGAGGACCTGAGTTATGAAAGTCGGCCTTTCCAGATACTAGACCGAGAAGTCAAAAGACTAAGGAATAAAGAGGTGCCCTTAGTGAAGGTCCTGTGGCAAAATCAACGGTACGAAGAAGCCACCTGGGAATGCGAGGAGGACATGAAACATAAGTACCCAGAGTTATTCTAAGTTTCGAGGATGAAACTTTTAAAAGGTATGATGGATTGTAACGCCCGTAAAATTCCTAGCAATTTTATAAGAATTTTTGCATGATTATAATGAGCTTTGTATAGGCTCTTTCAAAAAATTAAAAGAAATAGAGCCAAAAAGGATGCATGGCCCAAGATTTGAACCCTAAACCTCCAAGTAGATAGCTAAACCTTAAGATGCACGCAATAACCAGAAGCCTAGCAGGGTTGTGCTATTAGAAGGGTATGGGAAATGATAAATAAGGGTAAGGGAGGCTAAGGGACACCTTCAAGTGAAAAAATAAGGGAATGAGGAGACAAGAGAAACCACAATTGCCATTCTCCACTTCTCTTCTTCTTCCTCATCGAAACCCTAAGCTCCCCCTCTTCCATTTTCCGAAAACCAACCAAGCAAGAAAAGGGCTCTAGTCTTGGCATCACTAGGGTGTTTCTAACTATTAAACAAAGCGAAGGATGTAAGTATCCCCTCACCTGCATACAAGTTGTTTCGGTTGATGTTATTAAGAAAATCCTTACATGAAACTTTCGGCCAAGACCTTCCTTATGCTTTCCATGATTGTTCATGCTATGCTTTGTATGAATATGATGATAATAGGTTGCTAGATAGGTTTGGTCTAAGGGTTTGATCTTCAAGCTTCATGAAACTTTCGGCCAAGACCTCTTTTATGCTTTCCATGGTGGTCTATGTTATGTTTAGTTTGAATATGATGATAATAGGTTGCTAGATAGGTTTGGTCTAAGGGTTTGATCTTCAAGGCCCCCTTGAAACTTTCGGCCAAGACCTAATCATGCTCCTAATGGTCTTCCATGCTATGATCTATATGTTTCCATGCCATGTTTTGTATGTAGATGAAGATAACATGTTGATAGCTAGGCTTGATTTGAGTGTTGATCCCAAAGCCCCCGTGAAACTTTCGGCCAAGACCTTTTTTTTATGCTTTCCATGATTGTCTATGCTATGTTTTGTATGAATATGATGATAAAATGTTTCTAGATAGGCTTGGTTTAAGTGTATGATCTTTAAGCCCCATAAGACTCTCGGCCAAGACCTATTTGAAGCTCCTAATGGTTTTCTATGCTATGATCTATATGTGGTCATGTTATGTTTTAATGTAGATGAAGATAATATGTTGATAGCTAAGCTAGATTTAAGTGTGGGAGCCTTAAGCCTCTTGAACCTCTCGGCCAAGACCCATTTAGGCCCCTAAGGGCCTTCCATGCCATGATCTATATGTGATGGAGATTAACACGGGGTTAGTTAGATCTTTTACAAGTTGTTTAGGGTTTAAAATCTTGTCAGAACCCCATGAAGTTTAGACCACACCATGTTATGCTTGTTATGATGTTTATGTCATACTCTATATGTGTGTGATGTTAGTATTGTTAGTAATATATGAGAGATGTCCTAAGGTAATCGCCTTATGTTTGAACCATTTATATGATAAATGAAGATTCACTATTTGAGTATACATATTTTCATGTATTTGATTAGATCTTAAACTCATTTACTGAATGTCCACGATACGATTCACATCATGAGAGAATTTGTGATTGGATCACAACTAGTGAGTATCTCTACATTTGTAATTGTGATGTATCGAAATTATCCCTAGTCGATGAATTGATGGATTTGGACACCATTGTTTCTGTCGAGACTAGCACGAGGTATACTCCTTGGTATAACCAAGCAGCTGATTCTCACTGGCTGGAGACATTGTGATGTCCGGAGTTAATCGTGGATGCTAGTTATGGTAACTAGTTCATTGGAGTGATCAGCCATAAGACTTCATATAGTTCTCTGCATATATAGATATGTCAATGAAGTTATGGTAACTAGTTCATTGGAGTGTCAAGGAAGGCCACTGGCGAAGAAACTGCAAGATTTATCTTGAGTCCATGAAGAAGAAGAAGGCATCCGATGACCCATCCTCTTCAGGTATCTTCGTTATTTATTGTCATTCTATTTCCTTAGACACTTGGGTAATGGATATTGGGTGTGGCTCACATATATGTAATGACATACAGGAGCTAATGAATAGAAGAAGACTCGTCAGAGGGGAGTCAAATTTGCGAGTTGGCAATGGAGTAAAGGTTGTTGCGGTCGCCATCAGAACTTATTTGCTGAAGCTCCCTAGTGGACTAGTCTTGGAACTAGACAATTACTATTGTGTTCCTTCTCTAATAAATAACATTGTTTCTATTTCCTGCTTAAATAGAAATGGTTACCATTTGACGTTTAGTAACAATTGTTGTTATATAACTTTGAATGGCGTACTTTATGGAACTAGAACTTTGAGAAATGGCATTTATACGTTGGACGTATCCAGTGACATTTTCAATATCGAAGTGAGCAACAAGCATGCTCGAAAGGATAATCAATTAGACTCCTACATGTGGCATTGTCGTCTTGGCCATGTAAGAAAAAAATGCATGTCCGAATTACACCGATGTGGAATTCTGAAATCGTTTGAATTGGATTCATACGATACATGTGAATCATGCTTAAAAGGCAAGATGACTAAGTTACCTTTTACAGGAAAAGGTGAACGAGTGGGAGAGTTGCTAGGTCTAATACATACTGATGTATGTGGACCTATGTCAACTCAAGCTTTAGGAGGCTATAGCTACTTCATTACCTTCACCGATGATTACTCACGGTTTGGGTATGTGTTCTTAATGAAACACAAGTCTGAAGCCTTTGAAAGGTTCAAAGAATTCAGAAATGAAGTAGAGAAACAACATGACAAGAGTATTAAAATACTTCGATCGGATTGAGGTGGTGAATACTTAAGTCAAGAGTTTCTTGATTATCTAAGAGACAATGGTATATTGTCTCAATGGACTCCGCCATATACACCACAGCATAATGGTGTATCTGAGAGGCGTAACTGGACCTTGTTGGACATGGTCATGTTAATGATGAATCATGCGAATCTTCCCAAGTCCTTTTGGGGCTATGCACTTCAGACAACTGTTTACTTGCTAAACAGAATGCCAACCAAGGTAGTCTCTACTACTCCATATGAGATATGGAATAGTAAGAAACCTCATGTATCTTACTTAAAGATATGGGGTTGTACAGCTTATGTGAAGCGGACAGTATCAGACAAACTGGATGCTAAGTCTGATAAATGTCTATTTATTGGATACCCTAAGGAAACAAGGGGTTACCAATTTTATCATCCTGTGGAACAAAAGGTGTTTGTTTCAAGGCATGCTGTGTTTCTAGAGAAAGAGTTTCTCTTGCAAGAAAACAGTGGGAGTGTCGTCGAGCTTGAGGAGGCTCGAGAGACTCAAATAGACATTGATGAGATACCTGGTGAAGCACAACAACCGACAACTCATAGTGATAAGCAATCGGCTAGACCTATTGAAACACCAAATCTTCGTAGATCTGGTAGAACATGTAATATTCCTAAGAGATATAGATTTCTCATAAGTGAATCGAACGACGTGTTACTCATTGATGATGAGGAGCCTACTAGTTATGAAGAAGTTCTGACAAGTTCAGAAAGGGATAAGTGGCTTGAAGCCATGAAGTCGGAAATGGATTCTATGTATGAAAACCAAGTTTGGAACTTGGTTGACCCACCTGAAGGCATAAAGCCTATAGGGTGCAAGTGGGTTTTCAAGAAGAAAACCAACATGGATGGTAATGTAATTACCTATAAGGCTAGATTGGTGGCGAAAGGATATCGTCAAAAACAAGGTGTTGATTATGACGAAACCTATTCGCCTGTAGCTATGCTTAAATCCATTCGGATGCTCCTAGCCATAGCGGCTCATTATGATTATGAGATATGATAGATGGATGTGAAAATAGCTTTCCTTAATGGAAACCTGCTCGAGGACGTGTATATGATACAACCTGAGGGTTTCACATCAGTTGATAAAACCAAGGTATGCAAATTGCGACGGTCCATTTATGGATTGAAGCAAGCATCCAGGAGCTGGAATATCCATTTTGATGAGACAATCAAAAAGTTTGATTTCTCACAAAATCTAGACGAACCTTGTGTGTACAAGAAGGTTAGTGGGAGTGCAGTTGTGTTCCTAGTATTGTATGTCGATGACATATTACTTATAGGAGATGATGTTTGATCTTCTGATCGATTAAGATTTGGTTATCCAAGACATTCTCCATGAAAGACCTGGGAGAAGCAACCTACATCCTCGGGATTAAGATCTATAGAGATAGATCGAAACGGTTGCTTGGTCTTTCGCAGTCTACATATATAGACCGAGTGCTAAAGAGGTTTAGCATGTCAGAATCCAAGAACGGTTTCCTACCCATCAGGCATGGGGTACACCTTTCGAAGTCTATGTGTCCGCGCACAGAAGACGAGAGGATTTGCATGAGTAAGATTCCCTATGCATCCGCAATAGGATCTATCATGTATGCTATGTTATGTACGAGGCCCGATGTATCGTATGCTCTGAGTGTCATGAGTAGATAGATCGATCGGGAATGGATCATTGGCGGTATTAAGGCGATCCTTAAGTACTTGAGAAGAACTAAGGATGTGTTCCTAATATATGGAGAAGGGTACATGGTGATACGTGGGTATACGGATGCGGCTTCGAGACGAGACAAGGATGATTCCATGTCTCGATGCAGGTATGTATTCACTGGAATGGGCGATAAGTTGGAAAGGTTCCAAGCTTGACACTATAGCGGATTGCCACTAAGAGAATACATTGCGACTTTAGGCGACAAAGGAAGCGGTTTGGATCAAGAAGTTCATCTCTGAACTTGATGTGGTCTCATCAATGATCCAAACATGTGCTTCGCCGCTATCATCTGATCAGAGAGATCATTAGCAGGAAGGAAATAAAAATCAAGAAAATTCCCATTGAAAGGAACTTAGCGGACCCTTTGACTAAGGCATTACCTCAAAGTAAGTTTGAGGGTAATGTTAGAGCTTATGGTATTGGATACCGTAGCGATTGGCATTAGGCCAAGTGAAAGTTTGTTAGTAATATATGAGAGATGTCCTAAGGCAATCGCCTTATGTTTGAACAATTTATATGATAAATGAAGATTCACTATTTGAGTATACATGTTTTCATGTATTTGATTAGATCTTAAACTCATTTACTGAATGTCCACGATACGATTCACCGCATGAGAGAATTTGTGATTAGATCACAACTAGTGAGTATCTCTACATATGTAATTGTGATGTATCGAAATTATCCCTAGTTGATGAATTGATGGATTTGGACACCATTGATTCTGTCGAGACTAGCACGAGGTATACTCCTTGGTGTATCCAAGCAGCTGATTCTCACTGGCTGGAGACATTGTGATGTCCAAAGTTAATCGTGGATGCTAGTTATGGTAACTAGTTCATTGGAGTGACCAGCCGTAAGACTTCATATGGTTCTCTGCATATATAGATATGTCAATGAAGTTCTTATTGCAGCTTAAGTGCAATGTTCCTTTGACTTGCGGTATTCAAGTCATCTTAATCATAAAGACTTATGCTTTGACATCTTAAGCAAGCATCTATGAGGAGATGTGGACCCGGGATGATTGGGTATAAGTCGAAGTGGTCGAAGGTGTTTGAATAGCCTATAAAGGATTCACCACTCCTTGCGAGGAGATGTATACCCATGGCCTCTCGTCGGATTGTTACTAAAGTCTTTGGCCAAAGCATTACATGTTTAGAGTAAGGTACTCTTCGATATATGTGCAGTAACTAGAATCCGTAGGATGGGGAAATGATACTTGGGCTAGGTATGACGTAGTCAACCTAGTGGGGACTGACACTATAGATCATGTCCTGAACCAAGTGGGTATAAGATGAGTGAAGGGAATGGGGCACGATTCATTCGAGCTGCTGAAAGGTTTCAGAAATAGTTCTAGATCAATCGTTGATCTTTTTGGTTAATTGGGGATCATGATGTACTACTAGGTGCCACTCATGATCGTTCTATAATTAATGGTTAATTATAGACGGCCAACATAAATCGAGAACCTATTTGGTCACACGCACAACGATCGTAATCCGAAGGATTTAAAACAAGCTTGAGAATGAGATTCTCAGACCGAGAGAAACTAGGTTTGGTTGGACCAAACATGAAGCGAGCATGAAATTGTTTCAGTCACAATGGAAGCGTGGATGGGTTGTGTCTTATGAAGACATGATGAATGAACCAAATTGGTTTGGTTCTAATCCAATGGAGGAGAATAAACCAAAGGAGTTTGGTTTGTTTTAAACGAATGAACCAAAGTTGGTTCGGTTCGCTTTAACTTTAAATAGACCAACATGGTTTGGTTTATTTTAACTTAAATTAATGGAGCGGGTTAACGGGCTTTTGGTTATGATCCGATAACCATTAAGAGAATTTGTTCTCTATAAAATAGGGCTTAAGGGTTTTGTTAAGCCCTAATCCTTGCAACCCTAAAGTTGCCACCCACTTCTCCTTGGAGTAATCGGCGCCCAACTCTTTGTCGCCGACCACCACCGCCCAGCCCCTCTACCCGGCGTCCAGTAGCTGCCGTCTTCTCCTCTTGCCGGCGTCGAGCTGCTGCCGGAGGAGCTCCGGTGATCTCCTTTGGGTTCGGCAACAAGGTGAGCTTCAACCTTCCTTATTTGGCCGACCCATATTCCTCCACCAAAGCTGTCCAGTTTTCTGGACAGCTTGTTTCCCTCTTGTCGGAGCGTCGTTTGGACGACGTGTGGGGCTCCGACAGCGGTAGCCTTGCCGGAGATTTGATCTCCGATAATCCTCATAGGTAGTGGACGAAGGATTCGTCAAACGGTTGACGAATACCACTCCGGAGAAGCGAGTTTTTGAGAACTCGTTTTAGATCAAAATTTTGATTCGGATCATGATCTTCTCTCGATCACATCGTCTTCAACACGAGGCTAGTAACCCGTACGAAGACGAGGCTCATGACTTTGTGAAGTCATCCCCAAGATACTGAGCGTGGATACGGATATAGACGATTCTAGCGAGGATCATTTCGGTTGATGTCTTTCCCGCTACACGTGATACATCAGGTATACGTAGTATAAATTTCCTTTTATTGCAAAATTTGAATTTATGGTTATGTCTACACATGTTGTACTATGCATGCGTGTGATGTGTGTGTTGTAATAAATTAGATTTATTATTTTATTCCTTCCGTTGTGAACATGTTTGCGAAATATGTTCGAACACACACTCGCCGCGGTGCCGGAAACCCAACAAGTATTATGTTAAGTAGATCTTGCACATGTGTTTAGCATGTAAACTCCTAAGAACCCTCCCTTAGGGTTTCGGCCAGCCCATGTACATGCCCTCTACTAAGTCCTCCATGCCATGCTACATGTCGAAAAGATGCAAATATGATGTTAGTTAGATTTTACGGTAGCATGATTGGTTTATGGCACTACCTTATGTCCATGTTGATTGTATGAATGTATGAATATGTTTTGCTCATTGTCATGCTAGTTGTATGAATGTATGATTATGCCATGCTCATTGTCATGTTAATTGTATGAATGTACGATATGTCATAAAGAAGGAACATGATTTGTTATGTAAAGAAATATGATATGTTATGAAGAAGGAAAATGATATGCTATGAAGAAGGAACATGATATGTCATGATAAGGAACATGATATGTATATGAAAAGGAATGGTATATGTTATGATAAGGAACATGATATGTTATGAAAAGAAATGTGATATGTAACGATAAGGAACATGATATGTTATTTTACTTTCCGCATGGCTTGTACCGGACCCTAACAAGGTCCAAGGGATGGGCTCCTACGTGTCCCTGGGTCGACGGTCATAGTACGGACTCAGTACGGGATGGGCTCCAGTTGCCCTAGGCCGACGATCATAAGTACGGGCTTAGGATGAGCTTCTATGTTATGTTGCCCCTAGGCCGACGGACATAGTACGTGCCTAGTGCTCTAGTAGGTTCGGGATTAGCTACCTCGGGTCTATTAGGGATGCGCGCTATGATGATGATGTATGTAGTACAATGTCGGGCTCAATATGTTGAGATTATGTTTAAGTACCTATAAGATATATGTTTTCAAAGAGCATCTTGCATATACCCTTATTTCATGTCTAGGTGATTATGATGTTTATATGGTTGTTATGCTTATATGTTTCTGAATGCTCATGTCATTTCTCTTATATGAATGTTATGTTTATATGAATGCTATGCTTATATGTTCTTGTATGGTTATATGAATGTTATTCTTATATATTCTTGTATGTTTATGTGAATGTTATGCTTATATGTTCTTGTATATTTATATGAATGTTATGTTTATATGTTCTTGTATGTTTATATGAATGCTATGCTTTTATGTTCTTGTATGTTTATATGCATGCTATGCTCATATGTCCTTAAAAGATCATGTCACTACTCTATGTCTAATTCTCGATGTATGGTTTTTGTGAGTAGGAAAGGATCTTACTAAGCCTATGTGCTTATAGTTTTATGTTCCCTTGTACTACAGATAAGGGTTAAGAATGGCTAAACTAAAGGGAGCAGCAGGAGGAGCAAAGTGTGTGGTAGTGGCATGGTGGAGGAGATCTGTTTGTGTTTCCTATACTTATGCATGTTTTCTTTTAAGTTGAATGTCATGAACTTGAACTAAGTACTTATGAAATGATGATGCATGCTTATGTTTAAAAGAAAGAAAAAAAAAAGAAGTTTAAAGTAAGAAGTATATAGTCTTCCGCTGTAAATGCATGTATGTATGATCGCGTCGCACCACCCTTCCAACCCCTAGAAAGGGCGGGCGTGACAGGTTGGTATCAGAGCAGATCTGCCTTTCCTCTACACACATATCAAGCTCCAATCCTGCCGCTCCAAGTAAGAAATTCTATGTCTACTCTATTTCTTTCATGTATGATAAGAAATGCTTTTAGCTTAAATATGCATGAAAATATATATGATAACCTTATGCTAGCCTTTAGTTTAAATATGCTTAAATATATGACCGATAATCTTATACGAACCTTATTAAAATATATGAAGATAAACATGGCTGGGAAATATAGTAATAGAGTCGATGAGACAGTAATACATGGAATGTTGGAGGATCGATTGGCCGGCTAGAGGGGGGTGAATAGCCCTCGTACGTTGGATGTCGTAATTCGTTCGTTCTCGTGTGCTTGTCTACAATTGTCATTAATATACGCAGCGGAATAACAATAGAAATAACAACAATACAAGCACAATCAATACACAAGCATATACGTGGTTCGGAACTGAATGGTTCCTACTCTACGGGCGAGCTCCTCGAGCTCTAGAGATGCACACAGCAATACTCAAACTCCTTCTCGACTACACGTCGGAGGTGGAAAAACCTCTCACAAGCAATTACAACAGTAATATACAAATACAAATAAGAATACAAATACAATACAAAAGAAACACTTTTCACCGATTGCTTTTGATCACTTGTTTGTTGCTTGCTTTGATTGGCTCTTGAAGGACTGGAATGCAGCAGCAATTCCCCTCCAATAGCTCCACAAAAACCATGGAGAAATCCTCCAACTCGAGCTCCATTTATAACCTGCATCAAGCTATTTTCGCGCCCATCAGTCGACTGATCGTGACCATCAGTCGACTGGTCCAGTAGCCATTGTCTCACAATGGCCAGATCCACGTTGGTTAAGTTCCAACGGATCACACATCAGTCGACTGATGGCACCCATCAGTCGACTGATCATCCATCAGTCGAGTGCTGGCGAGCTCGACTCCATTCTGTGCTCGTGCACAGTGTGATCAGTCGACTGCTTCCCTTAAGCAGTCGACTGCCCTCCCATGGCAGTCGACTGATCAGCCAGACTTGGTTCAGTCGAACACTGGTCGAACCCATACGACCTAGAGCAGTCGACTAGCACCTATGCCAGTCGACTGATGCCAGCTAAAACCTCAAACATAAAGATGTTTGAGCCACCGACACTCAGTCTTAGCCACTTGGCCAAGTCCACCTTATCCCTCATGGAGTTTCCCACCGAAGCTCTCTTCCCTCGGCCTACACCCCTCGGATGTGCCAAGCGCACGGCTTCGCAACGCCATCCTTCGTGTCTCGTGCCCTCGAAGTATGCTTCCCTTTGGTCTCACTCCATTCGCTCCCTGTCCGGCGGTCCCTCGGATGCACCAAGTGCACGGCTTCGCAATGTCATCCTTCACTGACTCAAGGACCCCGAGCCTAGTGAACTTACCCAGTCCTCAAGACTTCCCACATGCACCAAGCGCACGACTTCGCAATGCATTTCCCATGCTAAGCACCAAGCGCACGACTTTGCAATGCTTTGGACTTTCACACCAAGCTCCATACTTGGATTTTCCATGCCAACCCCATGTTGGACTTTCCCATGACATGAGTTTTGTCTATCATCAAAATACCATCAAGGTACTACTCGAGTCAAACTCGAGTCAACCTGGACCGATTGCACCAACAATCTCCCCCTTTTTGATGATCGACAAAACTACCATCTCAAGTCTATCAATTCTCCCATATTGGCAATTCTCATATCCCAATGAGAATTCCAACGAACCCTAATTGGTAACTTGGTAACTTCTCCCCCTTTTTGACATTACATCAAAAAGGTCCTCAAGGGTTTCAATGTCTCATATCCCAATGAGATCTTACAATCTTCCCCTTGGCATGCCCTCAATCTTTCTAGTGATCCCATATCACTTAAGAGAGGTAACCCAATTTTCCTCCCTTGAGGAAATGCACATCCATCTTCCCATGATGGATACCTCCCCCTAGAGGCTTGCTCCCCCTTGACCATTGCACCAACAATGTCCTTGGAGAGTCCCTAAGCCAATAGGAACATTAACCAAATCAAAATTAAGGCAAAGTTCAACAATGAACTCTCCTCCACCTTAAAATTGATACTCACCCTCAACCCTTCTCCTAATCCATATCCAATGGATTTCCACCCTCTCTAATGCTCTCCCAAGCATATCCTTGGGTTATGAGTGGTTAGGGGACCAAAACATGGCTGAACATGGGCCTAACCATCAAGTTTACCCGAAATCAACTGTGCGATCGACTACTGTCGATTACGATCATTCATGACCATCGTCATCGCTATTACAGTGATCGGTGATAATCATTCTGCAGTTTTTCAGTTTCAGCAAATGGATTTTCGAAATCCATAAGTAAATATACGTAATTTTAAAAATCTTGAAAATGCATACGTATAACACTTATCCTAAACACTATGGGTGAAAAATATTGGAAAATTATTTTACCCATTAAATTAGGAGATTGATACAAAGTCCAAAATTTAAGAAAAGCTTCAATAAAGAGCCCTCTTTGTATCATCTCATTCAATGGTGATAGCTATCAAAAGATAGACTTCACCAAGGTTTTTCAAAATGTTTTCAAAATATTTTTTTTTAAAACCTTTATTTTCTTTTTCCTAAATATCTCACCAATATCTAGATATGTAAAACACATACAAGTCAAATTTCTAGTGAGATGTGGGTTTTTGTTCTTTTAATGGTTTCATGCATATTTCTAGGTAATATTATTTGATTCCCACCAAATCATGTCATAGTCCTTAATTTCATTTTAGTTATATGCATGATAATGATTATGGCATAGATATGATATAAATAAATGCATATGCCAAAATCATGATGTCATGGCATGTGAATGATATAACTAGCATACATGACATCTTAAAAATAAGTCTAAACATGATCATGACATTTTTAGAGATACAAATGAGAATGATGTCATGACATGGCAAGGCAAACAAATCATGGCAAGTAAAATAGACTAAGGTATAAAATACCTAAGTGTTGAAATCAATTGCCATTTCTAGGAGGTAATTCAATTTTGCCTTAATGTCATTTATCTCCCTAGTGTACCATAAACCCAAAATGGCACACCATGACCTCTATGACCTAATTGTGTCAATTTAAATCATTTTAAACATCTCAAACACATTGGCACATCCTAATGCGTCAACTCATCATGGCTAGGTTAACTACCCATCCACTTAGGGTTGACACACCCTAACCCATCTAGCGTGAATCAATCACGCTTTTAGGAACCCAATACCTATTGGAGCTCCTTGGGTTAATAAGGTATTCCCTAGGGATAACTTCCCTAGATACCTTCCTAATGACCCTTTTAGGTTTTGAAACCATAGTCTTTTGGGTCTTACTTGGGTCAACTCTAGAGGTGACTCCTCGATTGACCTTCTTAGTGGCTACATTTGATTTCTTTGAGGTGTTAGCCACTAAACACATACCATGGCTAGACTTAGGGATGGCTTCCCTATTAGCCTTGGTTTTCCTAGACCTAGAAATAGTTCCATAATTAAATGGAACATTATGATAAGTCTTCTTGGGCTTAGGTTTGTGACCCAAACCTTCCTTGCCCTTAGACCGTTTTTAAACCCTAGGTCTTGACTTTTGGGCATTTGACCCTAGAATTGAATTTTCTATAATTCTAAGGGTTTTCTCCATTCTTTCAAGTCTTGACCTCAAGACTTGGTTTTCTAATTCCAGTTTTCCCAATTTTAAATTTTCATTAGGTTTAGGGGAAATGTTTTTCTTTTTAGGCATATGCCTAGATTTCTTGGGATTAACACCCAAATTTTCTTCAATTCTCCTAATTGACTCCCTAGGTAAAATAGGTCTAGTGTTTTGAGTCCTAGGTTTGTCCTTAGAGAAACTAACATGCTTAGCACCTAGACAATAAATTTTATTGTTTCTCCTAGCATGATTTTCATTGATAATAGCAAGAGAACTAAAATAATTTTTGGCATGTTTTTTGACTCTAGGAATTGAAGGTGCATTAACTAAATTTACCTTAGGGTTAGCTTTGGAAGCTCCCCCTACATGAGATACACCTTCTTGATCTTTCTTCCTCCCCCTAGGGCATTGGCTTCGGTAGTGTCCCTTTTGATTGCACTTAAAACACACAATGTGCTCTTTGCTCTTGATTTTGGGAACACCGGCATCCTTTGACTTTAGGTTGACTTTTGGTGTCGATGCCTTTTCCTTAGCCAATTTAGGGCATTTGCTCTTGTAGTGCCCTTTCTCCCTACACTCAAAACATATTATATGATCTTTATTTAAAATCATTATGCTTGAGTTACCTATGGAGGTGGAGGACTCTTGGTCACTTCTTCCGGAGGTAGATGTCTCATTTTGATCTTGCTCCGGAATGCAAATCCTTTCCTCCCCCTCAATGCTAGAGGTTGAGGTCTCCACCAAATCATCAACATCTTCAAATGTTGTGGGTGCTTCTTCCTCGGCATTCTCCTCTACTTGTGCCGATTGGGGATTTTCTTGGAATTTCATTATTTTCTCCCATAATTCCCTTGCATCCCTATAATCACCCAAACTAGACCAAATTTTGTTAGGTAACAAATCACTAAATAATTTTATTACCTCGAGATTTGTCTTGAAGTTCTTAATTTGGTCTTGGGTCCACCTTGACTTTTCAATTGGCTTGTTGTATTTGTCCCTAGGCATCTCAAAACCATTTTCTACAATAATCATATAATCAAAATTGGTTTCGAGATATACCTCCATTCGTTTCCTCCACCAAGCAAAATCTCCATCGAATTTCGGTGGATGGATGAAGCCGACCATTTTGTAGTGCTCTCGCGGCGGTTAGTCCTTGAAGAGCGACCTCGACTCTGATACCACTTGTTGGAGGATCGATTGGCCGACTAGAGGGGGGTGAATAGCCCTCGTACGTTAGATGTCGTAATTCGTTCGTTCTCGTGTGCTTGTCTACAATTGTCGTTAATATACGCAGCGGAATAACAATAGAAATAACAACAATACAAGCACAATCAATGCACAAGCATATACGTGGTTCGGAACCGAATGGTTCCTACTCCATGGGCGAGCTCCCCGAGCTTTAGAGATGCACACGGCAATACTCAAACTCCTTCTCGACTACACGTCGGAGGTGGAGAAACCTCTCACAAGCAATTACAACAGTAATATACAAATACAAACAAGAATACAAATACAATACAAAAGAAACACTTTTCACCGATTGCTTTTGATCACTTGTTTGTTGCTTGCTTTGATTGACTCTTGAAGGACTGGAATGCAGCAGCAATTCCCCTCCAATAGCTCCACAAAAACCATGGCGAAATCCTCCAACTCGAGCTCCATTTATAATGATCGTGACCATCGTTATCTGGCGGATCCACGTTAGTTAAGTTCCAGCGGATCACACATCGATCGATGGCACCCATCGATCGGTGATCATTCATCGATCAGTCTTTGAGCTCGACTCCGATCATGCGTGCGCGTGTGATCGATCGTGCTTCCTTAAGCGGATCGTGATCTCTCAACGATGATTGCCCTCCCATGGCAGTCGACTGATCAGCCATACTTGATTCAATCGAACACTGGTCGAACCCATACGACCTAGAGCAGTCGACTGGCACTTATGCCAGTCGACAGATGTCGGCTAAAACCTCAAACATAAAGATGTTTGAGCCACCGACACTCAGTCTTAGCCACTTGGCCAAGTCCACCTTATCCCTCATGGAGTTTCCCACCGAAGCTCTCTTCCCTCGGCCTATGTCCCTCGGATGCGCCAAGCACACGACTTCGCAACGCCATCCTTCGCGTCTCGTGCCCTCGAAGTATGCTTCCCTTTGGTCTCACTCCATTCGCTCCCTGTCCGGCGGTCCCTCGGATGCACCAAGCGCACGGCTTCGCAATGTTATCCTTCACCGACTCAAGGACTCCGAGCCTAGTGAACTTACCAAGTCCTCAAGACTTCCCACATACACCAAGCGCACGGCTTCGCAATGCATTTCCCATGCCAAGCACCAAGCGCACGGCTTCGCAATGCTTTGGACTTCCACACCAAGCTCCATGCTTGGATTTTCCATGCCAACCCCATGTTGGACTTTCCCATGACATGAGTTTTGTCTATCATCAAAATACCATCAAGGTACTACTCGAGTCAAACTCGAGTCAACCTGGGCCAATTGCACCAACATGGAAGACATAGTAATAGAGTCGATGAGATAGTAATATATGGAAGACGTAGTAATAGAGTCGATGAGACAGTATTTCGCTCTCCATAGGGAGCTCCAGTACTGTTGGTGAAGAAGAAAGATGGGTCTATGCGAATGTGCATAGACTACCGAGTGCTAAATAACGTGACAATCAAGAACAGGTACCCTTTACCATGGATTGACGACCTGTTCGACCAGCTAAAAGGTGCCACCATCTTCTCTAAGATTGACCTAAGGTCTGGCTATCATCAAGTGAAAGTGAAACCAGATGATATACCAAAGACGGCTTTCCGGACAAGATACGGACATTATGAGTTCGTAATTATGCCCTTCGGAGTGACGAATGCACCTGTTATGTTCATGGATCTGATGAATCGGGTATTCTCGGCATTCCTCGACAAATTTGTAATCGTTTTCATCGATGATATACTGATATATTCGAGAACCCAAGAAGAGCACGCAGAACACCTGAATATGGTATTACAGATTCTTTGGGAAAAGCAGTTGTATGCAATGTTCTCCAAATGCAAGTTCTGGCTCGATCAAGTATCATTTTTGGGTCACGTTATAGCCAAGCATGGAGTGATGGTAGACCTAATAAAGATTGAAGCTGTGAGTAACTGGAACAGACCAAAGAATGCCAGCGAGATCAGAAGCTTTCTTGGGCTAGCAAGCTACTACAGGAAGTTTGTAGAGAACTTCTCTAGAATTACAGCCCCTATGACAGTTCTCACCAGAAAGAACAAAAAGCATGAATGGAAGGACGCCTGCGAGAAGAGTTTCACAGAATTGAAAAAGAGACTGACCAGCACTCCAATCCTTGCTCTTCCGAACAGTAACGAAGGCTTCGACATGTACAGCGACGCTTCCAAGTTGGGACTCGGAGTTGTACTCATGCAGAATGGCAAGGTCATTGCCTACGCCTCTAGGCAACTCAAGGAACATGAAAGAAATTATCCCACTCACGATCTAGATCTAGCGGCCGTGGTCTTCGCTCTCAAAACATGGAGGCATATTCTATATGGAGCTTCGTGTAGGAATTATACAGACCACCAGAGTCTGAAATATTTCTTCACACAGAAGGACCTAAACATGAGACAATGCAGATGGCTCGAGCTCGTCAAGGATTATGACTGCGAGATCTTCTACCATCCAGGAAAAGCGAGCAAGGTGGCCGATGCACTCAGCAGGAAGTCCTGTGCCACCTTGATGTCTCTATCGGTATTATCTCGGCCCTTAGAAAAGGAAATTTTGCGTTACGGAGTTGAAATCATTTTCGGACGAATTTCTACCATGACGATAGCACCGACGTTGTTCAACGATATATTAGAAAAGCAAGCCCATGACCCGAGCATTCAAAGGATCAAGCATGAGGTCCTAGAAGGAAAGGATGATGGATTTCGTATCTCTGACAGTGGAGTACTCTACCTCAGGGATCGCTTATGCATTCCCGATGATCCAGAATTACGGAAGAAGATATTTGAGGAATTTCACGGAACCCCTTATGCGATGCATCCTGGAACCACCAAGATGTACCAAGATCTGAAAAGGAAATTCTAGTGGTTCGGTATGAAAAGAGATGTGGCTCAGTATGTCAGTACCTGCCTGACCTACCAGAGGGTTAAAGCAGAACACCAGAGACCTGGAGGAACACTACAACCGATCTAAATTCCAGAATGGAAATGGGAAGATATTTCTATGGATTTCATCTCAGGACTGCCCAAGACGACGAACGGATATGATGCTATATGGGTAATCGTGGACAGATTAACCAAGCCTGCCCACTTCTTAGCAATCAAGATGACCTATTCGACTGAGCAACTGGCTCAATTATATGCTAAGGAAATTATCAGATTACATGGGATTCCTAAGTCCATCATTTCTGACAGAGATGGTCGCTTTATTTCTCATTTCTGGGAATGTGTTTAGAAGGCCCTTGGCACGAAGCTATTATTCAGTACTGCCTTTCATCCTCAGACTGACACACAGACCGAAAGGGTGAATCAAGTATTGGAGGATATGTTATGAGCTTGCGCCTTGGATTTCAAAGGGAGCTGGTGCCGATACTTATGCTTGGCAGAATTCGCCTACAATAATGGCTACCAAGCTACTATTGGAATGGCGCCCTACGAGGCTCTATACGAGAGGAAATGTAGATCTCCTATATGCTGGTACGAGGGTGGTGAAAAGAAGGGGATGGGACTTCAAACAGATTTCATTGATGACACTGCCCGAGCTATACAGAACATCCGCCAAAGAATTGAAACTGCTCAGAGCCGGCAAAAGAGCTATGCAGATATGCAGCGTAGACCGTTGGAATTCGACGTCGGGGATCTGGTATTCCTCAAGGTAGCCCCTATGAAGGGAGTGATGAGATTCGGAAGGAAGGGTAAGCTGAGTCCACGCTATGTGAGACCGTATATGATATTGAAGAGAGTTGGCAAGGTAGCTTACGAGCTAGAGCTGCCTCAAGAGATATCGGCTATTCACAACGTGTTCCACGTTTCGATGCTCAAGAAGTGCATTCCCAGTACAAACCAAGTGATCGAGCCACAAACGATGCAAGTTCAAGAGGACCTGAGTTATAAAAGTCGGCCTTTCCAGATACTAGACCGAGAAGTCAAAAGACTAAGGAATAAAGAGGTGCCCTTAGTGAAGGTCCTGTGGCAAAATCATTGGTACGAAGAAGCCACCTGGGAACGCGAGGAGGGCATGAAACAGAAGTACCCAGAGTTATTCTAAGTTTTGAGGAAGAAACTTTTAAAAGGTATGAAGGATTGTAATGCCCGTAAAATTCCTAGTAATTTTACAAGAATTTTTGCATGATTATAATGTGCTTTGTATGGGCTCTTTCAAAAAAATAAAAGAAATAGAGCCAAAAAGGATGCATGGCCCAGGATTTTAACCCTAAACCCCCAAGTAGATAGCTAAACATTAAGATGCACCCAATAACCAGAAGCCTAGCAGGGTTGTGCTATTAGAAGTGTATGGTAAATGATAGATAAGGGTAAGGGAGGCTAAGGGACACCTTCAAGTGAATAAATAGGGGAATGAGGAGACAAGAGAAACCGCAATTGTCATTCTCCACTTCTCTTCTTCTTCCTCACTGAAACCCTAAGCTTCCCCTCTTCCATTTTCCAAAAACCAACCAAGCAAGAAGAGGACTCTAGTCTTGGCATCACTTAGGGTCTTTCCAACTATTAAACAAAGCGAAGGATGTAAGTATCCCCTCACCTGCATACAAGTTGTTTCGGTTGATGTTATTAAGAAAATCCTTACATGAAACTTTCGGCCAAGACCTTCCTTATGCTTTCCATGATTGTCCATGCTATGCTTTGTATGAATATGATGATAATAGGTTTCTAGATAGGTTTGGTCTAAGGGTTTGATCTTCAAGCTTCATGAAATTTTCGGCCAAGACCTCTTTTATGCTTGACATGGTTGTCTATGCTATGTTTAGTTTGAATATGATGATAATAGGTTGCTAGATAGGTTTGGTCTAAGGGTTTGATCTTCAAGGCCCCCTTGAAACTTTTGGCCAAGACCTAATCATGCTCCTAATGGTCTTCCATGCTATGATCTATATGTTTCCATGCCATGTTTTGTATGTAGATGAAGATAACATGTTGATAGCTAGGCTTGATTTGAGTGTAGATCCCAAAGCCCCCTTTAAACTTTCGTCCAAGACCTTTTTTGTATGCTTTCCATGATTGTCTATGCTATGTTTTGTATGAATATGATGATAAAATGTTTCTAGATAGGCTTGGTTTAAGTGTATGATCTTTAAGCCCCATAAGACTCTCGGCCAAGACCTATTTGAAGCTCCTAATGGTTTTCTATGCTATGATCTATATGTGGTCATGTTATGTTTTGAATGTAGATGAAGATAATATGTTGATAGCTAAGCTAGATTTAAGTGTGGGAGCCTTAAGCCTCTTGAACCTCTCGGCCAAGACCCATTTAGGCCCCTAAGGGCCTTCCATGCCATGATCTATATGTGATGGAGATTAACATGGGGTTAGTTAGATCTTGTACAAGTTGTTTAGGGTTTAAAATCTTATTAGAACCCCATGAAGTTTAGACCACACCATGTTATGATTGTTATGATGTTTATACCATACTCTATATGTGTGTGATGTTAGTATTATGTTTAGTAGATCTTGCACAAGTGTTTAGCATGTAAACTCCTAAGAACCCTCCCTTAGGGTTTCGGCCAGCCCATGTACATGCCCTCTACTAAGTCCTCCATGTCATGCTACATGTAGAAAAGATGCAAATATGATGTTAGTTAGATTTTACGGTAGCATGATTAGTTTACGACACTACCTTATGTCCATGTTGATTGTATGAATGTATGAATATGTCTTGCTCATTGCCATGCTAGTTGTATGAATGTATGATTATGCCATGCTCATTACCATGTTAATTGTATGAATGTACGATCTGTCATAAAGAAGGAACATGATATGTTATGAAGAAGGAAAATGATATGCTATGAAGAAGGAACATGATATGTCATGATAAGGAA
The DNA here is from genome assembly GCA_025175895.1 of Wurfbainia villosa. Taxonomy (NCBI): domain Eukaryota; kingdom Viridiplantae; phylum Streptophyta; class Magnoliopsida; order Zingiberales; family Zingiberaceae; genus Wurfbainia; species Wurfbainia villosa. The sequence continues at coordinate 39,222,505 of CM046002.1, read as the reverse complement.
CATGATATGTATATGAAAAGGAATGTTATATGTTATGATAAGGAACATGATATGTTATGAAAAGAAATGTGATATGTAACGATAAGGAACATGATATACTATTTTACTTTCTGCATGGCTTGTACCGGACCCTAACAAGGTCCAACGGATGGGCTCCTATGTGCCCCTGGGTCGACGGTCGTAGTACAGACTCAGTATGGGATGAGCTCCAATTGCCCTAGGCCGATGGTCATAAGTACGGGCTGAGGATGGGCTTCTATGTTATGTTGCCCCTAGGTCGATGGACATAGTACGGGCCTAGTACTCTAGTAGATTCGAGATTAGCTACCTCGGGTCTATTCGGGATGCGCGCTATGATGATGATGTATGTATTACAATGTCGGGCCCAATATGTTGAGATTATGTTTAAGTACCTATAAGATATATGTTTTCAAAGAGCATCTTGCATATACCCTTATTTCATGTCTAGGTGATTATGATGTTTATATGGTTGTTATGCTTATATGTTTCTGAATGCTCATGTCATTTCTCTTATATGAATGTTATGTTTTTATGAATGCTATGCTTATATGTTCTTGTATGTTTATATGAATGCTATGCTTATATGTTCTTGTATGTTTATATGAATGCTATGCTTATATGTTCTTGTATGTTTATATGAATGCTATGCTTTTATGTTCTTGTATGTTTATATACATGCTATGCTCATATGTCCTTAAAAGATCATGTCACTACTCTATGTCTAATTCTCAATGTATGGTTTTTGTGAGTAGGAAAGGATCTTACTAAGCCTATGTGCTTATAGTTTTATGTTCCCTTGTACTGCAGATAAGCGTAAAGAATGGCTAAACTAAAGGGAGCAACAGGAGGGGCAAAGTGTGTGTGGTAGTGGCATGGTGGAGGAGATCTGTTTATGTTTCTCATACTTATGCATGTTTTCTTTTAAGTTGAATGTCATGAACTTGAACTAAGTACTTATGAAATGATGATGCATGCTTATGTTTAAAAGAAAGAAAGAAAAAAAGAAGTTTAAAGTCTTCCGCTGTAAGAAGTATATAGTCTTCCGCTGTAAATGCATGTATGTATGATCGCGTCGCGCCGCCCTTCCAACCCCTGGAAAGGGCGGGTGTGACACAGCAGTCGACTACTGCATGTCAGCAGTCGACAACCACCTTTACAATGACTTATAACACCGTCTGAATTGTGGTCATCACCGTCCAATGACCGGCTTGGCAGTCAACTGGCGATCTCGCCGGTTCGACTGATCGCCCCATAGCTGACTGATCAGTCAGCTACAAAGCGTTATGTGCCCGCACCACTTTCGATAGTCGACTGCAACCTTTGGCTGTCGACTGATGATTGTGCAATTCAGCCGAACACTAGTCGAACTCAATTCGATTTGGACCAGTTCGACTGCCAATACTTGGCAGTCGACTAATGTCGGGTAAACCTCAAACAAATGGCTTGTTTGAGCATCCGACGATCGAGTAAAACCTCAACCCACTCGGTTGAGCATCTGACACTCCCATTCGTTGAGTAAAACCTCAAACTAATGTTTGAGCGTTCTACTTAACTACACGTCAGGTAAAACCTCAAACTCTAGTTTGAGCATCCGACTTATCGGGTAAAACCTCAACCCAATCGGTTGAGCATCCGACACTTGACTTAGCCATTCGACCAAATTTACCTATGAGCTACTGTTTACAAATCATTCATTCTCTCATCTCCCTTAAAGTCTCTCGTCGAATCTCTCTTCTTCCGGCCACGCCCCTCGGATACACCAAGCGCAAGGTTTCGCAATACCATCCTTCGTGTCTCGCCTTGAAGTCTGCTTCCTTAGCTTCACTCCAATGCTCCTTGTCCGACGGTCCCTTAGATGCACCAAGCGCACAACTTCCGCAATGTCATCCTTCACCGACTCAAAGACCCGAGCCATGAGATGGTGAACCCACCAATGCTTTCGTCAAGCCAACACATGTGTGAATTACTAAGTCTTGCACAACTTCAACACACATATCAAATCACATAAACATCCTAACTTAAACCTTTGCCACACACATCAAAACCTTAAACCATACTTGGGTTGATTGCCCTAACACATTAGACTTCCCATCCATGGCAGTTGACTGATCAAGGTCAGTCGACTGCCCATACACGATAGTTGATTGTCATTGACACACAACAACAATTGAGCTGCAGTCGACTACTTACCCATCGATTGGTCATAATCCCAGTTGACTGCTAATGTCTTCTGAATCTTCGAGTGCTTAACACTCAAGACCAATTGACTGGTCTAAGATACCAGTCGATTGGCACACCTCATGTATGACTAATTCATACTTGAGAACACACCCTAAGCCTAAACTAAATCTTCTAGCTTCTCCATCAGCCATGTGCCTCTAGATCCCTCCGAGTCCATGACTCTTTCATCCTTGCGCTTGCCTTCAAAAGCTTCCTTTAGTTTTGTCATGATTTGGATTCCTCCTTTGTCAATGTCCGCTTGGACTTTACGCTGCCATGACTACATGCTTGGACTTATGTTATAAAGACCTTGCCCTTGGACTTCCTTGCCAAGATCCACATCAAAAAGTGAAAGATAATTTTCAATAAATATGTATGAATAGGATGTTTATGCCTTGAATTAAGGTATAAAATATACTAAAAACTTCTCCTTAATCCAAGACACATACTAAGTGTAACCATATTGAGCAAAGTATGAAAACATGAGTAAGAGTCATTCCTAACTTTGTACCAACAATAAACTATGTGCATATAGGTTTCGGGTTTAGAAAGATATCATAGGGAAACTCCCCCTAAACCAATGCATTAATTAGTCCTACTCCCTCTTAATTGTTGTGCTAGTCATATCATAAGGTTAGAACAACTCAGTTTGAGCTCTAAATGATGAAATCAAGTTAACTGCCCAAAATAATGCCAGCAGTCGACTAAGGCAAGCACCAAATGACTAAAGAACTCACCAGTCGACTGCTATATGGAGTAGTTGACTGGTTTCTGATTGTCCAGAAATCAGTAGAGTTCAAACAAGTTTAGAAAAAAGCATAAGTAATTCTACGATGTTGGAAAAATCATGAAACTTTGTATACACATTACTTATTTCAAGTGCAATGGGTGAAAAATAGTTTTATAATAAAATACCCATGATTTTAAAAGATGGATACAAAGTCCTTCAATGGTTTTGGCTAACGCTGTGTCAATATCATTAATGGTGATTGTTATCAAAAGATAGACTTCACCAAGGCTTTTCAAAATGATTTTAAAATTGTTGTCAAACCTTAATTCAAATCATGGTCTATGGGCTAAGTATACATGACGTATACATTAGCTTTTCGTATGATTTAACACATGAGTGAAATAGATTGAGTTCAATTTGATTTATCATGTACACTTAGGTTTTGGGGTAAAATATGTGACATAGTTAAACTTCCCCCTTAACTATACTTAAAGATAAAAACACTTGACACAACAATCACACAAAGAAAATAGACAAACATAATAAAAATATGCATGGCATTCCCAAACGAAATAGTGTCAAACAAGTCTTAGAAGTACAAAACAATCAAAAGCCAAAACACTCACACATATAGAATCAACTAGGGGGAAACTAACAAGTGTCGTCATTATCATCTTCAACCTCCATTATGTGTATATCATAATCTGCAGCAGCACCAACACTAGAGAAGGATGGAAAATGTTGTTGCGACTGTCTTGGTGCTAAGGAGCACAGAATCGCAAGCATCTTAAGCTGTTGTTGGTCTATAACATCAATCTGGGAGAAGACTTGAGTCTGAAACTCTTGAATCTCTATGCTGAGCTCCTCTAGTTGAGTGTCAATGGACTCCTTAAACTTGAGAAATCGAGATGCAAGATCGAAGTCCGACTCAGGTGCATCCTCCTCAGCCTCACTGAGTGCAGCTCTGGTTCCTTCACCGAGCTGACGACCATCGTCCCATATCATGGAGAAGCCAACATACCTGCCAAGGAGAAGGTCCTAGCATTAAGCCGATCGTACTTCTTGCTCATCGGCTTGATCATGCCTTTAGTGATGTCGATGCCGACAGATGCAAGTCATTCTGTAATCATAGGACCATAGGGCATGTGTATCTTCCCACTGTTTGGTTTGATGAAATGAATGATGCACATAAAAGTGTTTAAATTGATGCTTATGTAAATAAAATTCCGAAAGGCATGCATCATGAAGAAATCTGGAGGCTGAACTAAAGCCAAACCACGAGTGACAACGAAAAGGAGGCAATGTACAATGACCTTATAAAGGACATTGTCTTTGGCGGATAGTTTATTGGTCGGAAAAAGATTAACACCAAGTGGACAAAGCCTATGAAAAAATTGGTCATGTATAGAATCTAATGTGACGGTCTCAAATGGTGATGGGAGAGGCTCAAGAAGAGAAGGATAGAAAATAAGATCACTATCGAAGTGGTGACACACTATACATTCCTGCCAGATTTTCAGAGTAAAGTCTAGGTTGCACTGAGCAACGTGAGTCCTATACTTCATGCCATCTCCGAAGGATTGTAAGTTGTTGAAAAATTCAGACAAAAGAGTAGAATTTATGTTATGTTCACAAAAAACTTAGGACTCCAATTTATAATGCTAGATGATGTGAATAATATCAAAATAGTTATCACGGAAGAATTTTTCATCCAGTGATCGAGGCAGAATAAGTTGGAATTAGTGTGTGTTGAAGGTTGTTTGATGAGAAGCAGTGGGAAAACATGGATCAACAGATGGTTGAGGGCCAGATGAGCCCTCACCGGAAGTAACAAACCTACGTTTTGATGCAAGGTTCTTAACCCTAATTAAGATGCATCATGACAATGTATGAATGAAAATGTATGGAAATGGATGAATACAATCACAAAGCGCACATGATTAGCAACTAAAAAATCAACAAAAAAATGAAAAAGGTACAAGATTAGGGTTAGAGATTACTTTGGTGCCATGAAACTTGAGTGGTGCACCAGATGAAGAGGATAGAGACGCCAAAAATCGCCAGAGAAAATCGTCCAAGCCGGAACCCTAGCATCGGGTAAGGGGTGTTGTAGGGTTCCGAGAGGAGGGTTGTAGGGTTCCGAGAGAAGAGTTGTGTCCAATGGAGGAGGTAAGGAGGCATGAATGTGGCGGTGAAAACACCGGAGAGGAGGAAGAAGAACAAGGAGAAGGTCGGCGATGGTGAAGAAACTCGGAGAAGAAAAAAGTGTCGGGTAGTTTTGAGAGTCGAATAAAAGGGCAGTGTTTATAATCTGTGACAAGCAGTTGATTGCCCAAGTATGTCAGTCAACTGATGGAGTTCAGTTGAACTGATCAGTTAGCTACTGACATTCTATGTGCTAGTCCATTTTCACCAGTCGACTGACACAGATCATTAGTCAATTGAGGTTTGTATTCGTGGATGACTTCACCAGTCAATTGTTGTGGGTGACAACTGATCGGTGCAAGGCCAGTCGACTGGCTTCTGGACTAGTCGACTGATATCAGCCTGATGCTGCAGTTTGATTTTTTAGCCAATTTTGAAATGCATAATTAATTCTAGAGATGTCAGAAAATCATGAAATTTCACAGACGCATTTTTAAACTTATTCCTTATCAAAAAAAATTATTTAAAAAATATATCTTCTCCAGATTCCTAGATTGACACAAACTTGAAAGGTCCTAAAAACTTCACTATGTACTATGTTTAACAAACTTTGTACCACTATTGCTACACAGGTAGAGACTATCTTTCAAAATATGATAAACACAATTTGAAAATAATTTTATTTGACATTTTCAACCATATTCTTAGAGCTATGTGCATATTAATTATACACAAGTCTTCCCAATGATTGGTCTAATTAAGGATTCATGTCTCTAGATGTCACTTTGGTTCATAGTAATGCATCATAACAAGCATGATAAACCAAATGCATCTTCCTAACATCTCACATGATGTCTAAGTGGCTAAATAAAGCCCCTAGGGCAATGATGTGTTGGTTACAAGCAGAGCTCTCCACCTGCAATGCCTGGGGTCGATTCCACCCTATTGCGCACGCTGCTCAGGGTCGGAAGAAATCGTCGCATCCTTGTTCAGCGCGGTCGGTCCATCAGGCGCCGCATGGGTTCTCTTTCAATGGGTCGCGCACAACCCTGATTTACCCTATTTGACCGATGGGAAAACTCTGTGGGGTCGGGCCGATCTGCTATCAGGATTAGTGCGAAGAAATCAACCCGATACCTGATGTAAATAAAAAAAAATGGCTAAATACAAAAGTCAAGGTTTCTTAAGTATTTTGTGAGATGTATTAAGGTATAATCCTAGATTTTGCTATGGAATCATGCAAACCTATACCTTTACTCTACAAAGCACATTCTAAGCTCTCACTTAAGTGATGTAAATTCTGCTTTGGGGAGAGCCTTGGTGAAAATTTCGACAAGGTTAGACTTGGATTCAATGTAATTAAGTTCAATGTCTCCTCTTGCTACATGATCTCTAATGAAGTGATATTTCACTTCAATGTTCTTTGTCCTAGAATGATGTACCAGATTTTTGGTCAAATTAATGGTACTCACATTATCACAAAAGTCTTTGATGTTGGAGTAGTGCAGATGATCTTCTAAAGTATGTCTCATCCATAGTAATTGAACTACACAACCACCCATGGCCACATACTCGGCCTCGGTTGTAGACAAAGTAACACAATGTTGCTTTCTACTACTTCAACTTACTATGGAGGATCCAAAAAATTGGCATCCACCACTAGTACTCTTCCGATCCAATTTGCAACCCATATAATCGAAATCGGTGTACCCAATCAAATCAAAAGTTTGAGTCCTAGGGCAGCATAAATCTACATTAAGAGTGCCCTTGATGTATCATAGTATTCTTTTGACCGCTACCAAGTGGGACTCTTTGGCACAAGATTGATATCTTGCACACATACTTACCGTAAATAAAATATCAGGTCTACTAACGGTTAGGTATAGTAAAATACCAATCATACTCCTATAATATTTTTAGCAAATCAATTTTTCGTCTTGATCATTTTCTATCTCAGTGTTGGTTGCCATGAGAGTAGACACTACCTTAGTATTTTCTAAACCAAATTTCTATTGATGCAATTAGCCCAAGTCACAATTGACCAGACTCGAGTGGAACTCGAGTAGTGTTTTGATGTTTGACAATGATTTGATCATTGTTTGACAATGGGTCGATAATATGGGTGACATGAGTTTGACCATATGAGGAGATAAATTTATGGGGAGATTATTGAAGCAATCGGCCTCAGGTCAAGGTTGACATAGCTCGAGTAGAACTCGAGAGAAATCCAAGTTTGGATGCTTGGCATGGAAAGTCCATGTCATGGGGTACTTGGCTTGAAAAGTCCAAGCATGGGTCTTGGCAATGGTAAAGTCCAAGTCATGGGCACTTGACATGTGAAAGTTCAAGTCATAGGTACTTGGCAATTGGAAAGTCCAAGAATGATATTGGCAATGGAAAGTCCAAGTCATGAGTACTTGGCAAGGAAAGTCCAAAGGTATAGTCGTGGCTGCATAAGTCCAAGTGTCTATTCTTAGCAGCGTAAAGTTCAAGTGAACTTTGGCGGTAAAAGTCCAAGTATGAATGCTTGGCAATTAAGAAGTCCAAGGGTGTGATATTGACAACATAAAGTCCAAGCATGGAATCTTGGCAGCATAAGTCCAAATGTACCTTGGTAAGGAACTCAATTAGCATGACATAGACAATGGAGGAACTTGAAGGCTAGTGCAAGGATGAAGAGTCATGGACTCGAGGGATCTGAGAGGTGTGAGGATAATGGAAGTGGGTTGAAGGCTTATGTCTAGGCTAATGGTGTTTATCAAGTATGAAGAGATCATACTTGGGGTTAAACCTCATTGTTGAGGTTTATCAGTCAACTGGGATATTAGATAGTCGACTGACTGAGTATTTGACACTCGAGAGACGAGTTCATTCAGAGTAATCGATTGGGATTATGACCAGTCGACTAGTCATGTAGTCGACTAAGACTCGGCTACTCGAGTTGTGCTCTGGCAGTCGACGACCAGTTATGGGCAGTCGACTGGCCTTGGGCAATAGACTGCCATGAATGGCAGTCCACTGGTGTTTGCGGATAGAGCACAGAAGCTCTGGTAGTTGATTAGCCAGTCGACTACTGAGCAATAGTTGATTGCTAGTAGGGGCAGTTGACTACTGGTGTATCCATTGATTGGAATGCTAACATGGATTAAGTTCGTTGTAAGATAATGCCACTGTAGATAGTCAACTGGTGCCTTTTGGCAGTCAATTACCAGGCAGAAATCCAGGTCGCAAAGAGGCATAACTTGACGGAGAGGATTTTGGCAAGCGGTTCTAGGGGAAATTTGAGGCGAAGTGCTGGTGCATTTTAGGGTCCTTCAAGCTCTCCCAAAGCAACCAACAAGCAAGCATTCAAAGGCCCTAACTTGTAAAGTATGTTCACTTATTTTTCATTTACTTTTGTAATTTGTCGTATTTGCTTGGTGTATTTTGTTCTTATTGTTGCAAGAGACTTGTAAGAGGTTTCTCCACCTCCGGTGTGTCATCGAGAAGGAGAAGTTTGATAGTGGTGGTGTGCATCACTAGAGCTTATTAAAGCTCGCCCGTGGAGTAGGAATCCTAGGTTCCGAACCACATTATATCATGGTGTTTGAATGCTTGTCTTGTGTTTTCTTTTTTGCATTTTATTTGTATATTCCACTGCGCACTAACTTATTGTAGATGAGCACACAATCGAGAATCGCTATTCACCCCCTCTAGTGAGACCATATCGGTCCCTATAATTGGTATCAGAGCTAGGGGCTCTCAGAAGAACAAATTGCTCTGAATCCCTACAAGTGGTATCAAAGTGAGGACACTCTTCAAAAGACTAACTGCCAAGGAGCAAACACGCTAGAGAAGATGGAGCTACCTAATGATGGATTGGGGTACGTCATCGACATTCCTCCACCATACGACCGAGAAGACTTTCCAACATGGAGGGTGAGGATAGAGACTTTCTTAATTATGGATATAGAGAGTTTATTCATCATCATGGATGGATTTGAATCTCTCATGGATAAGAAGGGAGGACTCCTCAAAATCAAGAAATGGACCAAGGAGCAATGTCGAAAATTTAAGATCGAGGTTAAGATAACAAAATTTTTAGAAGATTTAATACTAACAAAGTCTTGTCTAGATTAGGAGAATTTAGGGATTCTAAGGAGTTATGAAGTAAGTTAATTGAGCTCCATGAGAGTTCTGCACTGACCCAGGAAGTGGAAGAGGAGTGCTCCTCATCTCAAGCTCAAGAAGACTCGGAAGTTGAGAGATGCTCAACATCTGAAGAGGAAGAATCATCATTAACATCTCAAGAGCTTGTAGAATCGGAAATTGAGAGGTACTCAACGTCCGAAGGAGAAGAAGTCGAAGAGGTTGGAGAAGCCTCCACCTCAAGGATTGAGGAGGAGGAGATTAGGTCTTTAATGTCGGAGCAAGAGCAAGATGAACAATCTACATCCGGGAGAATTGAAGAAGAAATCCAAAATTCTCCTACCATTCAAGAAGGTAACTCAAGCGTATGTATTAAAAATAAAAATTATATAACTTGCTTTGAGTGTAGGGAGCAAGGGCATTACAAGAGCAAATGCCCAAAAAAAGTCAATAAGACTCAACCGACAACAAAGGGTAAGGAGAAGACCAAATAAGTTGGAGCCCCGATAAGAAAGAGCAAGGAGCATGTGGTGTACTTCAAGTACCAACAAAAAGGACACTATATGAGTCAATGTCCTTGGGGGAGCCATTCAACCAAGGGCAAAGGAGGGAGCTCAAGTGTAGGAGGAGTTAAGGTAAACCCTAAGGTATATTTCAATAATGCTTCTCATTTGCATAACAATTAATAGCATGCTAAGAATTTTATTGCTATTTCTCATGAACAAAAGCATGCTAGGAATAATTTTTTTTTCTTAGGTGCTAAAAGTTATGAATTTAGGTCTAAGGATAAATCTAGATAAATTACCTCAAGAACTAGCTCATCCAAGGATAATAATTTAAGAATTAACTCTAAGAAGGATAGGCATATTCCTAAAAGGAAGAACAATGCTCAAAGAACAAATGGAAATTCAAAATTAGATGCATTAGTAGTGGAAAATCAAGTCTTGAGGTCAAGACTTGAGAAATTGGAGAAGACCCTTAGGAAGATACAAAATTCAATTATAGAGTCTAATGGGAAAGATTTAGGTGTTAGGAGGCAAGAGTCATCTAACAATAAGAAAGGTTTGGGTCACAAATCTAAATCCAAAAAGGTAATGTCATCCTACCATAGTGTTCCATTTAACTATGGAGACAACACTAGGTCTAGAAAAACCAAGGTCACAAGAAAAGTCATCTCTAGAGTTGACCATGGTAGATGTCTAGTGGCTAAGATTTCAAAGAAACCTAGGAAAGTCACTAACAAGATTACAAGGGAAGATATCCCTAGGGTTAACCTTAATGAGACCAAAATGACCAAGACTTCAAAGCCTAGAAGGGTCATGAGAAATGTACTAAGGGAGGCTATTCCTAGTGAGTACCTTGTGAACCCAATAAGCTCAAATAGTTTTTAGGTTTCGAGGAGCGTGATTCCATCACACTAGATGGGTTAGGGTGTGTTGGTCATAAGTGGATGGGTAGTTAATCCAACCATAGTAGAATTGACACTTTAGGATATTTTGAAGGTTATGTGATATCTTGGAAATGAGTTTTAGATTTATATCTTAAAAGATGTTAGGATGTGCCAATAGAATTTGAGAAGTTCGAAAAATCAATCAAAATTGACATAATTAGATTTAGAGGTCATGGTGTGCCATTTTAGATTTTTGGCACACTTGGGAGTTTGAGTTAGTATGGAAAACATGGGTCTAATGTTAACAAATAGCAATTAATATTAAAACTTAGGTATTCTTATACCTTTACATTTTATTTGTCATGTCTTGTTTGCTTTGCCATGTCATGACATCATACTTTATATTAATTATTTAAAATGTCATGATAATGCTTAGGGTTATTATGTCATATTCTTGTTTAGGTCATGTTTATGTCATGACATCATGATTATTGACAAATATTTAATTATACAATTCTTATATACCATGATCATTTTCTTTTTAAAGTTTTACCTTTTGACAATCCTTACTCTCATATCACCTTAGACACTATATATAATTTCTTTGGGAAGAAAAGGACATCTATTGTAAATAACTTTAGTTTTATCAAACTTAGAGTATAGGACTCTATCCTGTATAAAGTTCTTATTATATGTATATTACCTCTTAGCAATAGAGATATTGCTATCATATGACCCTTTTATTCATTTCACTTGTATGTATTATGTCATATATTAGACATAAATATTAATTTGAACATGTTTACTCTATTATTCTTTTTTTATATATATTATTACTATTAGTAGAGTATATATGTCATACTATTTTACTCAACTTAATTCTTTAAGTTACGATATTCAACCCCTTCCTCTATTGTTATTTCGATCATATCACCTAGGCTATACTGCCTAACTCATCAAAATACATAATTGCATCACAATAGTAGGGGAAGAAAGCTCTAACAAAAAAGTCTAGGAGATTTTCGTGGTTTGAAACTTTATGTTTCATAATTTGAAATATTGTTCCAGTTGATAAGTATAAAAGAATAACTCTTAAATGGATAAGAATCAATTCTCAAAGATTACACCGTCTTAAACTATCGATCGATCCTCTCCTTTCCACTTGCCACATGAAATCCTAATTTATCTCCTCCACCAATAGAGACAACCGAAGGAAGCTGCTAATGTGACGATTCCACAGTTAATCCCTCAGATTTAATCCCCCAAACTATAGTGCAACCAAAAAAAACATCCATGCTAAAGTCCAAATACCTCTAGATCGATCCCCAGCTACAACGTATTTATAGACTTTTCCAAATAAAGATCAATCCCTTGAGATGTTGGATACACTGAGATAACACGCTTATGCTTATCCGATTTATCTCCACCGATAGAGACAACCGAAACCACTAATGTGGTTGTTCCACATTTTTAATCCCTCAGATTTATCAAACCCTCCTAGCATGCTCCAATTTATGATATTTATGATCCTTTGCTATTCATCTACAGAGTTCTATTGTACCTTAGAATACACCTCCGTAGAAACTTTTAGTCCCTCAAATATTCAATGTCATCCTTTATCGATCACTTACGAACTCACCTCGTTAAATCATCAAATCATAAAACCATCAACTCCATACTACTCGTGCTACAGTCCACTTACTAAAACTTTTTGTTCTCTCAAATGTTACATGTCATTTTTCTCTAATCACCTCTCAGCCTACCTACTTTTGAGAAATTGAGCACAACCATCCAACTTAAAATAACCTAACCAAAACCAACCACTTGAGAGGATCGTTGCTCCAATAAACCCCACCTAACAATCCCCATGAAACTCACAAATTAAGTATCTACTCACATCGAATCTAATAACCAACCTCAATCCACCTCGAGCAAGCTCCATCCAATTCAGCCAAACTAACACAAACTATATTCCAACTTGAACGAATTCTATAAATGTTCTCTCCATCAATCAAGGTCAGAGCAATACTAAGAGAATAGCAAAAGTCCAATCTCTACTATTTTTTTTTAAAGTCGAAAGTTCATGTATAAATAAAAAACATTTAAAAAATGAGACTAATAAAGAAAATTACATGGTTACACGCATTAGAATTAGAATGATGCCGTGCTGCCCAATTGTCAATTTCCTTGGATGAGAAGGCTATCTTCAAAAAACATATTTCTTGTGCAATATGAACGAATCTATCAATTAGATGCAAAAAAAAAAAAAAAAAAAAAAAAGGCTACAAAAGTTTCAAATATTTCAAAAAAATAGGCTACTTCGTTGCATTAAGGCAAAAAATCAGACTTCACTGATAACATATAAATATAGAAAGGTCAATTGATCAAATTTCGACCAAGCGAATTTAGCCAATAAAGTAACCAGCGATAAAACTCAAGTTTGCGCAGTTGCAGTCTCCATATCTTATCAGTGTCGATCTTCAGCAAGTATAATTTTAGTAGATCATCCAGCAAAATCTGAGGTGAAGCGGAATTTTAGATCACTTTCCGACAGATACCAAAGTAGACAATTTTACAAACCCAGTTCTCTTAAAAGGCTACTTGCATCAGGGATACTCCCACCATTGCAGCTCTGAATTCCCTTTCCAATGAAATCATTCAACAAGTTAACTGGGTCCTTTGCTCCACCATGCTTAAGGAATCTCTCTCTAAGAACAGATCCAGTGTCAAGGGACAAGGGTTCTTCATGGCATATATTATGCCAAATGGTTGCTGCAAAACACCTTGCATAAAGGTAGCTATAGTAGCCTACAATAGAAAATTTCAGACTTTATTGTGAGAAAAGTGGAAATGGAAATTTCAAAAGAATAACTTCCTTGAATTTAAACATAAACAAGAAAAATGCGCACCAGAACCATAATTTATAAGGTGGCTGAAACGGGTGTGCCAATGTGTACCCTTGACATGCTTCCAGTTAGTGTGTTGTGTTTTCAAGTCAGCAACCATCGACACTATATCTATTGGAGTGTTGTGTTGTTCCCCAAAAATTCTTAAATCGATTAATGAGTAAAATATCTAGAGGGCAAGACAATGCAGAGGATTAGTGCTAGTAAAAGAACCAGAGTCAAAAGCAACAATTACAAGCTTACATGGAAATTTAGTCTTATCTAGGAAGAGAGAACACTGTATTTCTCACATAAGAGGAAAACATGCATACCACATTGCACATAACAAACAAAAAACAAAGAATAACCGTAGGAGCACCTGTCGTTGTAGTTCCATAGCAGCAAATCTTCTACGTGCATCATTCATTGCCTTCACCAGCTTTTCTGGTATCAACTCACCAGTTGTTTCATGCTTAGCAAAAGTCCTTAAAACACGGTAATCCCAAGCATAGTACCTGAAGTAAAACAGTCGAACTGGTCAGTTCTGTATATTATGTTACTTCCAGGAACCGATTCTACTATCTTTTGCAGACCCAAATCTGGCGGTAAGCCACTGCAACAAACTATGGCTCACTTTTTATCAAAAATAAGTTCTTAAGATTTATTTTAGTAGATTATTATTCGTTTTTTTTTCAAAAATAGAATTACTAAAATATTTTATTTCCCTCCAAGAAAATAGGAAAGTAAGCTCACATATTTCTTTCCACTTCAAGGAAATGATAGGAGGAATCACTCTATCATTTTATTCTACCGATTTTCTTTCACTCCTAGAAAACAGCCCAAGAGCAAAAGGGAACTATAATTATAGTAAGGATTTGATTTATAACATGTGTCCAAGAGCCATGACAATGAAGAACAATGAAAATATCATACGTGAATCTCAAAAGATAACTCAATTATTTGATCATGTTTACTCCTAATTCTGTTTTTAATTTGAATAAGAACAGGATGTTAAACTGGTTTAAAGCATCTATGGTGGCCTATATAATCTTCACACGTTGACTATGCAAATGATTATTACTCCCTAATATATAATTATCATAATTCCTTTTTATCTTCAGATTCTTATATACTAGTTCCTATTTGAGTGGACTTAATGTTCTCAAATTGCAGGCAGGCCAGCTAGCTTACTAGTAAAATAATTTCTAGGGAAATCACCCATTTCAGTTAAGCCTAAGACTGCATTTTGACAATGGGATGCTTAGTTAAATTGTTTCCCCCTTTTTTTCATTCATCAAATTGAACCGTAGGTGTTTGTTTTTTCACAAGGTGTCTTTAGTTTGCATTAAGATCGTCATTGTCTTAAAAGGGGTCCATTTGGCCTGGTTTGCACCTTACATGCATTTGCATATGTCCATATGCTTCAACATGTTACTTAGATTATCCATTAACTTTCCTCACCATTCTACTTTGTGATGCAGGCACATCTAGTGGCTTAATCAACTCTCTTCTTATGACGCATCCTTATTGTCTTCCGAGCCATGACGAAGAGCAATTAAGACCTCCGACAAGAATCTCGATACCCCTATGACCCCCTGACACGAGTGTGCTTCATTCTAAACCAAAACGAAGTGTGATAGAGCTTCAAGAGGCTACCATAGTCTGCCCGTGGTCACCTCCATAAGTGTGGACTATTATGTGGCTCCACAGGAGTCTGCCTGTGTTCCCCACTACGATCGTAGTCCACACCACAGTCGTGGCGCACCACCACCGCAGCTTAGGTTAATTTTGGGTTTCATTATATTTTTATTTGTTTTGAATTATTCTTGTTTGTTTCAAAGTTTTCTCAATTCCTAATCTATTTAAATATGAGCCAAGCTTGTTGTAAGGGTGATTAGTTTTAGATTAATAATATTACGTTTCATTTAAACCTAAAGGCGGATCATCTTTGTTTGCAAAATTTCTTTCTCCTTCGATTCCTCTGTCACCCTCTATTCTAACCTTGCACGTGGAAGGATTAGCCACTCCGCTACCCTGCCTACGTCAGTTGATATCAGAACTCTAAATCAACGGAGGGTCATCGTGGTCATGGTCATAGTTGTGACAGGGATTACGACTGAGGAAGCCTTGCACCAAGATTGAAGACTCTACGAGCTCACCAATGATCTACAGAGACAAATCATGGAGTTATCTCAGCGATCCATGGATGACCATCGTTGTTATAGTCATGGTTGTGACAAGCAGATTCCGACTGAGGAATCCTCGCACCAGGATCGAAGACTCTACAAGCGTATCAAGGATCTACAGAGACAAGTCCCAGAGTTATCTTAACGTCTATCAACGCAAGATCTTAAAGACCGTAAGGTATTTAATCGACGCGTTATTTCAAGCTTTGAAATTTGCATCATCGAGATGTTGGGTTTCCCCGGCACTACGGCGAGTGTGTGTTCGAACACGTTTCGTAAACATGCACACATCGGAAGCAATAAAAGCAATAAATCTAATTTATTACAACACACACCACACGCATGCAAGATATATCATGTGTAGACATAATCGCAGTTTCAAATTTTGCAATAAAAGGAAATTACGCTAGTTATACCTAACGTATCACGTGCAACGGGAATGACATCAACCAGAGCAGCTCACGCTAGAATTGCCTCTATCCGTATCCACGCCAAGTACCGTCGGGATAGCTTCGCCAAGCAACGAGCCTCGTCTTCGTAGGAGTCACTAGCCTCGTGTCGAAGACGATGTGATCGAGAGAAGATCACAATCCGAATCAAAATTCGGATGCAAAAACGAGTCCCCAAAACTCGCTTCTCCGAAGAGGTATTCGTCAACCGATTGACGAATCCTTGGTCCTCCACCTATGAGGATTGCCGGAGAACCAATCCCCAACAAGTACGTCGCTGTCGGAGTACAAAACGCCGACCAAACGACCTCTCCACGAAGAGGAGAACAAGCTGTCCAGAATCAGTGGAAGATATGGCTGGCCAATCAATGGTCGGCTGCTCCTTGGTCGCCGACGGCCAAGAGAGGATGCCTGGAGGAGTCGTCGGTGGCTGGTGGGTGGCCGACAGCGACTTGGGCAGTAGCAAAACCTGAGCGACAGCTCCTCTTGGGCGGCAATGGCTTGGGCGGCAAGAGCAAGGAGAAGAAGGAAAAGGAGGCTAAGGTTTACAAAACCCTTGAACCAATTAATTCTCCACGAAAAACCCTTAAGCCATGTTTTTATAGAGAACACATTCTCCTAACAGTTATTGGTTCATAATCAAAACCCATTAACCCGCTCCAATAACTTAAGTTAAAATAAACCAAACCGCGTTGGTCTATTTTAAGTTAAAACAAATCGAACCAACTTTGGTTCATTCGTTTAAAACAAACCAAACCACTTTGGTTTATTTTCCACCATTGGATTAGAACCAAACCAATTTGGTTCATCCATCATGTCTTCAAAAGATATGACCCATCCATGCTTCCGATGCAACTGAAACCATTTCATACTCGCTCTTTGTTTGGTCCAACCAAACCAAGTCTCTCTCAATCTGAGAATCCTATTCTCAAACTCGTTTTAAATCCTTCGAATTACACTTGTGCGTGTGACCAAATAGGTTCTCAGTTTATGTTGGTCGTCTATAATTAACCATTAATTATAGAATGATCATGAGTGACACCTAGTAGTACATCATGATCCCCAATTAACCGGAAAATCAACGATTGATCCCAGAACCATTTCTGAAACCCTTCAGCAGCTACAATGAATTGTGCCTCATTCCTTTCACCCATCTTATACCCACTTGGTTCAAGACATGGTTTATTGTGTCGGTCCCCACTAGATTGACTACGTCACACCTAGCCCAAGTATTACTTCCTCGTCCTCCGGATTCTAATTACTGCACATGTATTCAAGAGTACTATACTCTAAACATGTAATGCTTTAGTCAAAGACTTTAGTAACAATCCGACGAGAGACTATAGGGTATACATCTCGCAAGGAGCGGTGAATCCTCTGTAGGCTATTCAAACACCTTTGGCCACTTCGACATATACCCAATTATTCCGGGTCCATATCTCCTCGGAGATGCTTGCTTAAGATGTCAAAGCATAAGTCTTCATGACCAAGATGACTTGAATACCGCAAGTCGAAGGAACATCGCACTTAAGCTGCTGTAAGAACTTCATTGACATATCCATATATGCAGAGAACCATATGAAGTCTTACAACTGGTCACTCTAATAAACTAGTTACCATAACTAGCATCCACGATTAACTCCGGACATCCCAATGTCTCCAGCCAGTGAGAAACAACTGCTTGGATAAACCAAAGAGTATACCTCGTGCTAGTCTCAACAGAATCTATGGTGTCTGAATCCATCAATTCATCGAGTAGGGATAATTCCAATATATCACAATTACACATATAGAGATACTCATTAGTTGTGATCTAATCACAAATTCTCTCATGCTGTGAATTGTATTACGGACATTCAGTAAATGAGTTTAAGATTCAATTAAATACATGAAAACATATATACTCAAATAGTGAATCTTCATTTATCAAATAAATGGTGCAACTATAAGGCGATTGCCTTAGGACATCTCTCATATATTACTAACAAACTCCCACTTGGCCTAATGTCAATCGCCACGATATCCAATACCATAAGCTCTAACATGACCCTCAAACTTACTTTGAGGTAAGGTCTTAGTTAAAGGATCTGCTAAGTTCTTTTCAATGGGAATCTTCTCGATTTATATTTCTTTCCTACTTATGATCTCTCTGATCAAATGATAGCAGCGAAGCACATGTTTGGATCGTTAATGAGACCACATCAAGTTCAGAGATGGACTTATCGATCCAAACCGCTTCCTTTGTTGCTTCGGAAGTTGCAATGTATTCTACCTCAGTGGTAGAATCCACTATAGTGTCTTGCTTGGAACTTTTCCAATTTATTGCGCCTCCATTCAAGGTAAATACGTAACCAGACTGAGACCTTGAATCATTCTTGTCTATCTGAAAATTGGCATCCATATGCCCGCGTATTACTATATCACCTTCTCCATATATTAGGAACACATCCTTAGTTCTTCTTAAGTACTTAAGGATTGTCTTAATAGCCGCCCAATGATCCATTCCTGGATCAGACTGATATCTACTCGTAACACTCAGAGCATACGATACATCGAGCCTCGTAGATAACATAGCATACATGATAGATCCTTTTGCGGATGCATAGAGAATCTTACTCATGCAAATCCTCTTGTCTTCTGTGCGCGGACACAGACTTCGAAAGGTGTATCCCATGCCTGATGGGAAGGAAACCTTTCTTGGATTCCGACGTGCTAAACCTCTTTGCTTTTCGGTGCATATATACGCAGACGCTGAAGACCCTCTATAGATCTTGATCAGGAGAATGTAGGTTGCTTCTCGGTCTTTCATGGAGAATGTTTTGGATAATCAATTTTAAGCGTTGTAAAGGCGGATATATCGTCTCTATAAGTAATATGTGACATCTATTAGGAACACGACTAGACTCCTCTTAACCTTCTTGTACACCACGAGGTTCGGCCGGATTGTGTGAGAAATCAAACATTTTGATTGTCTCGTAAGCGGATATTCGACTCTGGATGCTTGCTTGATCCGTAAATGGACCGTCGAAGTTTCGTACCTTGATTTTATCAGCCGATGTGAAACCCTCGGGTTGCATCGTATACACGTCTTCGAGTAGGTTTCGTTGAAAGCGTTTTACATCCGTCTGTCGTATTTACATGTCATGAGCGCATGGCGAAGCGTCGAATGGATTTAAGCGTAGCTCTGGGTGAATAGGTCTCGTCATGTCGACACTTTATTTTGTGATTGTCTTTTGCCACTAATCTAGCTTTAAAGGTAATCGCATTACCATACATGTCGGTTTTCTTCTTTAAAACACACTTGCACCTATAGGCTTAATGCCTTGGATGGGTCCGCAGGGTTCCAAACTTGATTTTCATCGTGAAATTCATTTCGACCGTGGCTTAGTCGTTTGTCCCTTTACGAACTTGTCGAACTTCTTCGTAATTGATAGGCTCCTCATCATTGATGAGTAGCCGTCGTTCGATTCACTTACGAGAAATCCATATCTCTCGGGAATGTTGCGTGTCTGCGGATCTATGAAGATGTAGTGTCATGATAGGTTCGGTATGTCTAAATCATCTACAGTGTCGGTCGAGGTGTGACCGGTATCTTCTCGATGTCTACTAGAGTCTCTTAAACCTCCTTAAGTTGATGACACTCCCTGTTCTCTTGCAGAGAAACTCTTTCTCTAGAAACCTGACATTCCTTAAAGCGAATGTCTTTTGTTCGAAGGATGATAAATTGATAACCCCTCGTTTCCTTAGGGTATCGATAAATAGATATTTATCGGACTTAGCATCCAATTTATCTAATACATCCGCCATAAGCAGAATGACCCGTATCTTCAAGTAAGATAAATGAGATTTCTTATTATTCCATATCTCGTATGCGATGGTAGAGACTACCTTGGTGGGACTCTGTTTAACAAGTAATGCAATGAAGTCATAGCCCAAAGGACTTGGGAAGATTCGCGTGATTCATCATCGACTAACCGTATCGATAAAGTTCGGTTTCGCCTCTCGGATACACCCGTTATGTTGTGGTGTATCACGGTGAAGTCCGTTGAGATGATATACCATTGTCCCTTAGATAATCAAAACTCTTGACTCAGTATTCACCACCTCAATCCGATCAAAGTATTTTAATACTCTTGCGAGTTATTTCTCTGCCGTTTACAGATTCTTTGAACCTTTGAAGGCTTGGACTTGTGTTCATCGAGAACACATACCCAAAGTAGTGATCGTTGGTGAAGGTAATAAAGTAGCTATAGCCTCCTAGCTTGAGTTGACATAGAGTCCGCGTCATCATGTATGTATTAGACCATCTGACTCTACCACCGATTCACCTTTTCCGTAAAGGTAACTTAGTAAATCTTGTCTTTTAAGCGTGATTGTATGTATCGTATAAATCTAATTGACGATTCTAGAATTACGTCGGTAATCCGGACGCGTTTCTTACTCACTAGCGACAATGATATCATAAGTAGAGTCTAATTGATTTTCTTTTGGCGTGCTTGTTGCTCGATATTGAGAATGTCCTTTGGATCGTCTAAGCGTATATATATCGTTACACTGATATTCGATCCCGTAAAACACGTCGTTCGAAGTTATGTAACAACGATTGTTACTAAAGTCGAATGATACTCATTTCTATTTAAGCAAGAAAAGAAATGATGTTCTTTATCAAGCGAAAGAACGTAAAAATAATTGTCGATTAGACAAGTCTGTAGAGTCTCAAAATACATTCCGATGGCGACTACAAGAACCTTTACTCTATTCCCAACACGTAAATTTGACTCTCCTTATAGTCTTCTTACATTCCTTAGCCCGTATATAGATTACATATATGTGAGTAAATCTCGATGCTCGAATATCCAGTGTTTGAGAAATAAAATGTGATCGATACGAAGATATCTGAAGAAGATAGGCGTCGATGCCTTATTCTTCTTCACGGACTCGAGATAAATTTTGCGATTTCTTCGCTGATGGCCCTCCTTGCCCTGATGATGGCAAGTGCCCTTTTTTAGTTCTCTTTTTAGCTTTTTCTTCTTCCCTTTTGTTGTTCCTTTGACTTCCTTTTAGAACCTTTCTTACAGTAATCAACTAATGACCGCGTCCCTGCTCGTACTTGAAAGCTCCACAGTCTTCGTATTGGCGGTATCACGGATGAACCTTCTTACAACTCGAGGTGAAGAGGAGCTTGGAGATTTGAGCCTTTGGATCTCACTTGCTCGTGAACAACTCGTAAAGATGAAAACTATGGTATGAGCTTCCGTATGCTCGTATTGCTTCGCGACTCGAGTATCATCGGCTAGCATGAGCGACTCACTGGTCAATCACTCATGTTTACGATAGGCCAATTAGTCGAGTTGCGTCGTCACTAAGGCGGGCTGGGGCCAGGCGAGAAGAGGCTCTTCGAGGACGTCACGTGGCTTTACGCCGAGAACAATTCTCGAGTTTCTAAGTCGATCGAAGTTCGGTAATTGATTTATTGATTGAAATAGAGCAAATTGAAGACATGATCGAATGATTAACCTAAAAATACAAATCGATCGTATATGAAAATAATTTTAAAATGCATCAACATACATTCTACAAATCCCGTTCGTTTTGAAATTAAAAACCCTCGAAATTAATTCGGAAGATCGTAGGTCCGTCTCAGAATGGGTTTATATCGATATAGATAAGAAACGACCTTAGAGTGAGTCCAATAGTCATTCTTAGATATGATGGTAGGTATCAAGTATCTAGATTATATATCACGCGTATGTAAGCTATCAGCGATGTCTTTATCGACTAATTGAATATTTACATACGTTGAGTTGTTAACGCATTAACAAGTATGCATCGTATCATAGCGACTTCCCTCTCTTTGCGTCGACCTTGGGTGAATCAAATGAATCGATGATCGAGTTAAATCCCATTAATCGCGAAATAGTTTTAATATGGTTAGAAGCGCGTTGACGATTGCGGACTTGGGTGAGTCAAGCAACCCAGAACTAACAATTGACCTCGGACTCTTACCGTGTGGTGTTAAACTATTCCGATGATTTGAATATGTTGAGGTTGGTAGGAGCTTGGAGTGAGTCAATGACAACAAACAATAAGCGGAACTCCGATTAACCGTATTAATAAAGGTGTAGGCTTTAATATTGTGTAAGGATTTTAATGTCTCATCCTCTTTGCGTCGAATAATTATTATCTACGTGGTATGACACATGGCGTAGCGTTCTACGTATGTCGCGACCGTGAGCGTAATGATATGTCTAATGCGATTCGTGATATCTGATTATAGCGTATCTGAATAGTTTCCTTATTTTATGCAACTATTTTAGAAAATAAAATATGTTTTAGATTTGATTTCCAAATCAAATAATGATTAAATTAGGAAACAAATTTCCAAATCTAATCACATATTTTATTTATGGAAATGTTAATTAAGGAAAGTCAAATCTAATTTAGGAAACAAATTTCCTATATTATAATTTTCTAATCATATTAGAAAATTTCCAATTTGAATTTTTTTATTTGTCATAACTATTTATGGAAACAAAATATGTTTGAGATTTAATTTCCCAAATCAAATCATGATTAAATTTGGAAATAAATTTCCAAATCTAATCATATATTTTATTTATGGAAAGTGTTAATTTCCATAAATACTTCTAAACTTTTCAAAAGTAGAAAATTTCCATAAATACTTCTAAACTTTCCAAAAGTAGAAAATTTCCATAAATAATTCTAAACTTTCCAAAAGTAGAAAATTTCCATAAATACAATTATGACTATCACAAAATAATTTTACGATTATGTCGGAACACAGCGTGGCTCTGATACCACTGTTGGGTTTCCCCAGCACCGCGGCAAATGTGTGTTCGAACATATTTCGTAAACATGCATACCGCAGAAGCAATAAAAGCAATAAATCTAATTTATTACAACACACAGTACAGCGTCTGAGATCATCGTGTGTAAACATAATCGCGATTTGAAATTTTGCGATAAAAGAATATTCGCTAGTTATACGGCGTATCACGTCTGTGGGAATGACATCAGCCGAGACGACTCGCTAGAATTGCCTCTGTCGTATCGCCGTAGAATGCGTCGGGATAAGCCGAGCGAGCCTCGTTTTCGTAGTCACTAGCCTCGTATCGAAGGCGATGTGATCGAAGAAGATCGCAATCCGAATCGAAATTTGGATGCTGAAATGAGTCCCCAAAACTTCGCTTCTCAGAAGAGGTATTCGTCGGTGATTGGAATTCTTGATCCTCACGCTATGAGGATTGCCGAGAACCGATCCCGATAAGTGCGTCATTGTCGAGCCGCACGCCTACGACCTCTCCACGAAGAGGATTTGGACAGCTTGTTTGGTGGAAGATATGGCCGGCCAATCAATGGTCATTGCCCGCCTGATCGTCGGCTAAGGGAGGATGGCGAGTCGCGGTGGTGGGTGGTGGATGGCCGTGACTAGCGGCAATGAAAACACAGGCGGCAGCTCCTCTTGGGGGGTAATGGCTTGGGCGACAAGAGCAAGGCGAAGGAAAAGGAGGTTAGGGTTTCCAAAACCCTTGAACTAGTTAATTCTCCACGAAAAACCCTTAAACCGTGTTTTTATAGAGAACACATTCTCCTAACGGTTATTGGTTCATAACCAAAACCCGTTAACCCGCTCCAATAACTTAAGTTAAAATAAACCAAACCGCGTTGGTCTATTTTAAGTTAAAACGAACCGAACCAATTTTGGTTCATTCGTTTAAAACAAACCAAACCACTTTGGTTTATTTTCCACCATTGGATTATAACAAAACCAATTTGGTTCATCCATTATGTCTTCAAAAGACACGACCCATCCATGCTTCCGATGCGACTGAAACCATTTCATACTCACTTTTTGTTTGGTCCAACCAAACCAAGTCTCTCTCGATCTGAGAATCCTATTCTCGAGCTTCGTTTAAATCCTTGGATTACACGCTCGTTGTCGTGTGACGAATAGGTTCCGGTTTATGTTGGTCGTACATAATTAACCATTAATTATAGAACGATCGAGCGACACCTAGTAGTACATCGTAATCCCGATTAATCGGAAAATCAGCGGTTGATCCGAACCATTTACGAAACCCTTAGCATTCTGATGAATTGTGTCACATTCCTTTCACTAATCTTATACCCACTTGGTTCAGAAGATGGTTTATTGTATCACTAGGTTGGTTATTGCGTCGCCTATCTCGAAGTATTACTTTCGTCTCGTCCTCCGAATTACTGAATTCTTTGCGCATGTATTGAGAGTACCGTACTCTAAATATGTAATGCTTTGGCGAAGTCTTTAATGTAATCGATGAGAGGCCGTAGGGTATACATCTCTCGCGGAGCGGTGAATCCTCTATAGGTTATTGAACACCTTCACCAGCCGACTTACACCCGATCATCCGGGTCCGCATCTCCTGGAGATGCTTGCTTAAGATGTCGCGTCTTCGTGACGAAGATGACTTGAATCTGTCGAAGGAACATCGCACTTAATTTGTGTAGAACCGTTGTGTATCCGTATATGCAGAGAACCGTATAAAGTCTTACTGGTTTAATGAACCGATAGCATAACTAGCATCCATCGATTAACTCGGACATCTCGATGTCTCCGGCCATGAGAACGGACTACTTGGATAAATCGAAAGTATACCTCGTGTTAGTCTCCGAGAATCGATGGTGTCAGAGATCCATCGATTCATCGACTAGGGATAATTCGATACATCGCGATTACTGGCGTAGAGATACACTGGTTGTGATTGATCAAATTCTCTCTGTCTTTGTGAATCTTATTGCGGACATTCAGTAAATGAGTTTAAGATCCAATCAAATACATGAAAACATGTATAGTCAAATAGTAAATCTTCATTTATCAAATAAATGGTGCAATCCTAAGGCGATTGCCTTAGGACATCTCTCATATATTACCAACACGAGATCACTGTGGTTGCAAAGAACGGTATGAAGACTTTGGTTTTCGCGTCGAGCTTCTCGAATTTTTCGACCCGTTACATGTAGAAATTTTCATTGATCGGATTAACGAGATTGAAGAAGACATTGGTGACCTAATTAACGACAAGGACTACATTGACAAGGTCCCTTATGATTTATACGAGACGGAGGAACAATCTCTGCTAATTGAAGAAAACATGGACGACCCCGTTTACGATGATGATGTTGACAAGGTAACATACGAAGATGGACACGAGAGTATCAAGTGCAAAATTCTGTTGACTGAAGAAGACATAGCTGACACCATCTACGACGAGTATGACCATGACGAGCTACTTTACGAAGATGGCCATGAGTGTGAAATATCAAAAAAATAAATTAATAATAATTAATTGAGAAATTTTCTTATAGAATTTCTCAAGAATTTTAAAAGTTTTTTGGATTTAAATGGGAATTAATATGGCGTTCTACGGGGAAAGATTTAATATACTTTGAAGAAGCCTGTTTAAGTTATCTATTATTGAAGAGTTAATTAGGTTAATTAACATAAAGTTTATATACCTAACCTAAGTTTTTCTCTCCTCTCTCGATCCGTCACAGCTTTCCCATGTTCGACTCCTCTCTTCTTCATTTTCGCCCGATCTCATTTCTCTCCTCTCGATCGCCCGACCCATCCAAGTGATCGGCTTGATCCAACTAGCCCCTCAGCCGGCATACTGATTTGCCCTCGTACGACTCTGCGTGGCCATCGCCGGAACTCCTCGACTTGAGTCCGGCGGCGTGCCAAACACCCTGCAGCCAGATCTTGCGATCGCCTCGCGCGTTACAGTGTCGTCGCGGTGGAGTTGCGCGGTATCTCTTGAGTCTCCGTTGTGAGCCATGCGGATCATTTAGTTGTCGACCGCTGACCTTGTCGGTGGCTTTGCTCTTCTCGCATATCATGTATCCTTTGCCTTGAAGTCGGCTTGGTGACACCGTAGCTTACCTTACACTCGTGACCTGACTAACCTTCGTTGCTAGTCTTTGTCTTGGCGATCGTTGCATTGCGGCTAACTCGTATTTATTGTTGCGATTCTGACTTGTGTTCGAATCGATGGTAATAATCATCAATTCTACAATTAGTGGTCAGATCTAGGGTCTCTGGCTCCTTGCACAGTTGTCGTTGTCATTCCTAGTGGGTGTTGCACCTTGATTGTGCTAGAAAGTGGTAAGTATTGTGGATTGGTAAGGTTAAGGGAAGCTGTGAAACTTTGTGATGGTTGGGGAAGGAAGGTGATCTGAGTAATGATCCAGATCTGATGTCTTAACTTTTGATTTCAAGTGATGGAGATGGGTTGTTGCCTCCGTTCATTTGAATTGTACAGATCGGTGTTTCCTAGGATGGAACAAGAAGCTGTGAAGTAAGTCTAGGCAAGGTGAGTTGGGTTTGTATAATTTATGAATGCATACCATTATCGTTGTGATTAAATTGATCTAGTGATGGATTTGTTGTTAATAGAAGATTATTTGTTGGTGTGTGAAGTTGTTTTGTTGGAGGTTACAGGATATGGATTGTGTTGAGGATTGATTAGGTCAATTGTAAAATTAGATCAATCTGATAGATAAGATACTGATTGGAGAATGTTGGATTAGTTAGATATAAAGGTCGATTATGATTTAATCTTATTTGTAATATACTTGAGTTACATATGTTTATTGTTTTGCAGGACTTTGATACGAGACAGATTTGTGAACGCAAAGATTATTAGCACGAGCTATATACTATGTGGGTAATTCCTTACTTTGGTTCAGCAGATCGATAATCTTAGTGCATGAGCTTTATTATGATGATAGTATCATTACCTTGAGTCCACTCTTGTTTATTCTTGTGTTTGATACTTAGCCGTTGAACTTCGAGATGCTTTATTCGATATCTATACAATCTCGTTTCATCACTATTGTTGATTACAAATTCTATATATGTTTGATTTATAGATGTTGTATAAGTGCATGCAGCTGAGCACAGTTGTAGTCTTGGTTTGGGTTATCATGTTGTATTACTGGGGTAGGTGATGGATCTAAATGTGGATTTGATTGTCGTATCATATTACTTTGCGTTGTGTATCTATTGTGGATCATGTCTTCTGTTTATGGTTGAGTGAGTTGTCGATAGAGTATTGTTTACGGACTAGAGGTCCTAGCATGGTTGTCTGTCTGTTGTATATGACTCTCTGTGAGATAGAGAGTGTGTTGTGGATTTATATGTTTGAAGTTGCACATTATCACATTACATGCATGCTGTCGACTTGGTCTCCCTTGTAGTTGAGAGAGTCATCAGTCATTACTGCCTCCTCGGCCACTCGGGGTAATGGTAGCTGGAGTTGAGTGTAGTTCATCTGTTGTGCCGCACTCGTCCACTGTTGATGGTGGTAGTTGGAATTGCATGCAATTTGTCCTGTTGTGCGACACTTGACCACTCATGGGTAGTGACAGTTAGAGTGCGTGGCGTAGGTGGCACGATATGACAACTATCCCATCTCCAACTACCACTACTCTCGAGTGGCCGAATGAGCAGTATAAGTAGCTCCAAGCTACATAATGGGGGTCGTGGTAACGAGCGGGATGTGCAAGCAGTGATCATGCATATGCATTGCCTTGTGTGATGGCTCATATATATATATATATATATATATATATATATATATATATATATATTGTGTGTGATACATATTATATATGCTTGTGATATTTTGCATTTGGATGAGCTATAATTGTTGCATATATTTGTACATTGTCATACATGTCATGTGCATGTTATATGTTGTTATATGATGCTCAGGTGAATGTGAGTTGTACGTATGTGTAATACTGCATTGGATAGGTCAGGTTGGTTTATAGTATTTGATTATCATTGTGATATTGCATTGGATAGGTCAAGTTGGTATATAACAGTTGATTAACCTTATGATACCGTATAGGATGGACCAGGTTGGTTTCTGTCATATGACAATGAGTTGATCACAGGTGTGATGTTCATGCATGTTATTTGTATGTGTTACGTTGTTGTATATTTGCTCAGGTTGTCATGAGTTGTGTTATTGCAGACTTCTAGGTATGTCAGTACATTACAGTATATCTGGTGGATCAGTTTGGTATATGCATTGATTATATTTATACTGATGGTTATTTGATATTACCTTTAAGACTGTATACCTGTTGATCTCCATATGTTTATATGATGTTCATGCACTATCTTTCATATACCATTGAGTCTTATACTCACCACCACAGAACCTAAATTTTTTTGTCGCCCAGGTAACAGGTAGAAGATTCCTTGAGTACTCGGAGCTCCTCAAGCTGATCTCATCTCACACCAAGTGTTTGGATTTTATTCTATATTGATGTTGTATTATGATGGACTTTGTATCTTTATTACTTGTTAGTGTATTTCACTGTGATTTATAGCTTGTGTGTACCAACAACTATTTGAGCCTTATATTGTATTGTTTCTTATATTGTCACAAAAGGGTACCGTCCGGTTGACAGACAAATATACTCTCGGGGCGTGACAACGAGACACTGGTTGTTCTCTCTCCCAAGAACGAAACAAGGAATAATTGGTTGACGACGACAAGCACCTATATTGGAGGACAAAAGATTGTATTAATACCACGACGAGAAGATCCCACTCCTATTTTGGTATTTTCTATCTCTCATCTTCTTTCTATGTCCAGGTATTTAGACGTGGGCGCACAAGAGAAAGCCACCTATGCCCTACTACTTCGCCCGAATAGTGTGTTAACTCAAGTTTGGATTAACCGGCAAAGCAACAAGTGATGGAGCTAGTGGACCAAAGATGCATCCGAGAGAGCAAGGGTCCTTATGCCAAAGAAGGTGATGGCACTAGTTTGAACTCGAGGACGAGTTCTTTTCGACCTCGAGTACCTGATGCAAGCGCATCTAGTAGTTAGATCAACTCTCTTCTTATAATGCGTCCCTGCCTTCTTCCGAGTTATGACGAAGAGCAATTAAGACCAACAAGAATCTCGATACCCCCATGGCACCTTGACACGTGTGCTTCATTCTGGACCAAAACAAGGCGTAATAGAGTTCCCATAGGCTACCACGGCCTGCCCGTGGTCACCCCATGGGTGTGAACTATCTTATGGCCCAACAGGAGTCTTCCAATGGGAATCACGGTTTGCCAGTGGTCCCCATGACAGCCATGGCATACCACCGCCACAAGTTAGGTTAATTTAGAGTTTCGTTATATTTTTATTTGTTTTGAATTATTTTTGTTTTGTTTCAAATTTTTTTCAATTCCTTGTCAATTTAAATATGAGCCAAGGCTCTTGTAAGAGTGACTAGTTTTAGATTAATAAAATTTCGTTTCGTTTAACCTAGAAGTGGATCCTCTTTGTTTACGAAGTTTCTTTCTCCTTTGATTCCTGTCACTCTTTATTCTAACCTCGCACGTGGAAGGATTAGTCATCCCACTATCCCGCCTGCGTCACTTTGGCTATGACAAATTTAATTTTTAGAAATAGCCAAGATAAAGTAAATCATGAATTTAGTGGATGTTTTCATATTTGGTGAAATAAAGAACCAACCAAATGAAAAAGAAATGGAGCTTTTAGCTCAAGATGATATGATACAGCAACAACAACCGGACTTTTATTCCATTAAGTGGGTCAACTATATACATCTTTTTATGTCATTGGGCTCAATCCCCTGCTATATCCTCATTCATGGTTTAAAATTGTATATCATGCCGAGCGAAATAATTGAAAAAATCACTAAAACTAAATACCACTCAGTCCAAAAGTTCAAAATCTCAAATTATGTCATAGTTTCAGCCTTTAACTGAAAAGATATTGTTCTAGTTTTGTGTTAATTCTTTGATGCATAGTATCGATGACAGATTAGAAGTTGGAGGAAGGAGGAAGGAGATGAAGTAAAGGAGACATTATTTGTGGTGAGTAATATCGATTTTCGAAAATTTACCAGAATCATATGTTTTGATTGTTTTGCTTGGCATGATATAAAATTTAAAACTATACCGAGACAATGTCTCCTTTTATGCTTTATCTCCTTCAATTTCAATCCATTACCGATACCAAGCATAAAAAAAACACGATACCAAAGCTGTATCATTCTAGTTAAAGGACGAAACCATGACTCAAAATTTTGAATCTTGATTTTATGTTTTATCATAGCTAACTAAGTCTTATTTGATCTCCCTCTTTCTCAATTAATATGTGCATTTGTCATATTTTTACATCGCCTAACTAGGATATTTATTCGACGCCTAAATGCTAATATAATAAAATAAAAGTAATAAGATAATAGTTAGAACATTTGGATCATGTTACACATGGGATCTATGATGGGGTGTAGGGTGTGGATTAAGAATAATATTATATTTTGAATTTTGAATTGTTTGGTTATTAATTGAGTTATTTGGTAATTCAAATATTTTGGTATAAATTAATGATAATTATTGTATTTCTTGAATTTTTTGTTGTTTCCTAGTTTTAGCAGGATCAAGTCTATAAAAGTATCCCTCTATCTCATGCAAAACTAAGATTTAATACTAAGAATCTAAATTTCCTTCTCTATGTGAGATTCCCCTTTATGTGAAGTCCATATACATTTCAGTCCTATATCAATTAATATCAGAGCCAAACTCCTAAGTTCAGTCTCCATTGTAAATTTTTTCCTCAATTTCTAGTTGCTTCTCACAATCCCTACTGCCTAATGCTAGTGTTGAGCCACACACAGAAGCCTCCATCTTCGCCTTTTCTTCAGCTGCAACATCAACCAAACTTGTGACCTTGGCGAGAGGAGACCAAACTCCTCACCACCACCAGTTGCCTCTATTTCATTATTTGGTGCTCTGGCAACGTGAGTGGTTGCCTTGTTTCCATAACACGACCCAAAACATCCTTGTTTGCAAGAGGAGACCCAAGGCCAAATCTAGATCTGATTTGATTGATTTTTCAAAAAAAAAAAAAAAAGGAAAAAGGAAAAAAGAAAGAAACCTCAATTAATATGGCAACAGCAAAAAAGGATTTTCAGGGACTGCATGGCGCAAACTTCCCAAAGAAGAGGCTCATATCGACCCAATAATTTCGTCACTCATTGAAAATCTCTTGCTTAATTTAATTGATTATGTTAATTTTTGTGCATTATCATTTTCTCACCTCCAATTAATTCTTGCATATTACAAAAGAATCATATTATTTATTTAGTTTTCTACTTATTCCTTTAATTTACTAATTAGTTTTATACTATTCATTGCAAGTCAAAAATCTCCCCATCAACCATGATGAAAAACATTGCTACCAATCAGGCAGATGGCAGGTGTGAGTTATTTGAAGATGAGATTAGGACCCTACAAACTAAAAATGATTTAAAGACTATACCATGACCATAATTGACAATTTACAAAAGAAAATTCATTTTTCAGAAACCCATACATGATCAGGCCTAGACATAAGTCTCTAGCATGAAATAATTGTAGAGGGCTATTTTGATTGGTACAATATACAAATTGAATGAGCACAATTTGCAAAATTCAGGCTCGTCAATTCAACAAAGAAGCACTAACAAAGCTAACAAGTGTTTAGGATCACTATACTGCAATAGGACCCAAACCAATCACAATCAAAGAAGAGATAAAGCAAAAGTTAATGGAGAAGTACATCCCAATACACTTCAAAATTCAATAATATACTATGTGGATTAACCTTAAACAGTCTTTACAAAGTGTAATAGAATGCCAAGTTTGAGGGCTTGCACGTGCATTGCAATCTACCCTAAACACTAGCAAATTGGTCAAACTTTAAGCCTCTAGCATGAAATAATTGTAGAGGACTATTTTGATTGGTACAACGTACAAATTGAACGAGCACAATTCGCAAAATTCAAGCTCGTCAATTCAACAAAGAAGCACTAACAAAGCTAACAAGTGTTTAGGATCATTATACTGCAATAGGAGCTAAACCAATCACAATCAATGAAGAGATAAAGCAAAAGTTAATGGAGAAGTACGTCCCAATACACTTAAAAATTCATACTACATGGATTAACCTTAAATACTCATTGCAAAGTGTAATAGAATGCCAAAGTTTGAGGGCTTGCACATGCATTGCAATCGTAGACTTTACTTCAGGGAAAGCCTTATCCATTTCATTAATGGACTTAGACCAAGTTAGGTTGTCTACTCCGACTTTGATAGAAAAGATGTATTATAAGGCTATAGAGATTGAGCAATTCTTGAGACCCTCTACATTTTGATAATTAGGCTACTTAATGCTTAAGTACCTCCTTATAGATAGTTAATCCAAAACACAAACAAACTTGATTCGCCCTATAGTTGTCATTCAACAAGCAAAAGTTAACACACAAGCCTCTTGAAGACTTGAGAATTCCAATTCTAGCA
This sequence comes from Wurfbainia villosa, assembly GCA_025175895.1. Taxonomy (NCBI): domain Eukaryota; kingdom Viridiplantae; phylum Streptophyta; class Magnoliopsida; order Zingiberales; family Zingiberaceae; genus Wurfbainia; species Wurfbainia villosa. The sequence continues at coordinate 39,189,973 of CM046002.1, read as the reverse complement.
TAATGCTAGAAGTAACTTGGCATGGGTCATGTAGCATCCAAATACTCTCATTGAGATAGCCGTAGAACTCAAATAGACTGTGATACTATTGAACTCTAGATAGTTTTGGTGCAGGAGCACCAGATAATCGAACATAAGTTTTGATCATGGCAAAAATTCAAAGTTAAGTTATCTTGTTATCTCATATGTTATGTTGAGTGTGTAGGTAATGTATTAGGCTTTGCTAAGGTCGACGACGCCAGGAGAATCTCGAGAAGTCGAGAAACGTAGGTGGTCGTATGAACCGGCACCAGGAGAATCTCGATGGGACGAGAAACCTCGGTGGTCGGTTGACCAGGTCAAAAGACGCCAAGAGAACCTCAGGAAGTCAAGGAACCTCGGTGGTCAAGTGACCGAAAACTAAGCGGCAAGTCAGAAGGACCAAAGGTAAGGAAGGTAAGAACTTCGTGTGGAGAGGATAGGTTGTGTCCTCAGTACGGGGACAACCGTTGGCAACGATCCAAGACTTTCGAAGGAAGGTCTAAGTCAAGATCGGACGGTACAAGACCGTCTCACTGTTCACTATATAGTTCTTATGCTAACCATGTAATGCAGGTGACTATTCAAGCCATCAGTCGACTAGAGGAAAATTGCAGTCGACTGGATCACCATCAGTCAACTGATGGAAGCTTCAGTCGACTACTAATGAATCTGGTCACTTCGAGAAAAGTCAAGATAAGAGCTACAAAATGAGAGAAGATAAGCTATTTTGACTCAGATCTAGATCTCAACAAGCTAGAGTTTGGAAAAGCTATAAAAGAAGGGGTGAGACACCCTTCATTCATTAAGAAAGAGGCTCCCAAAGTGCTCCATCAATCCAAAGCTCTCGTCCCCACGCATCAACGTCGTAACGCCGGCAAAGCTTTTAACTTTCACTTCTTGTAGTCGGTACCTCCTTATTGTTTTTGTTCTTTACTTTTTAGTTGCTAGGAGGAGAGGTAGGCTTGTTACCTTGTCCTCCACATTACTTGTAATCGATTAGTCTCTTACCTCGAACCAGGAAGAGATGCTTTTAGTAATTGCCCCTCGGAAGCGATCAAGGATCGCAAGGGTCTTAGATTAGCAGCCGGTGGGCTATGAACTAAGTAAAATCCTCTTGTGTACTTGTGTGTTTTGATTCTTTATTCCGCTGAGAGTACTTTGCATTTTACGAAGTTTTAAAATGAAAGAAAAGAAAAGTTTTTCGAACGCTATTCACCGCCCCCCTCCCCCTCTAGCATTTCTCGATCCTACAGATAGTGATGAAGAGGTCATCATACCCTTAATGAATCCAAGAGATTGAGGGAGGTAATAAAGATACCATAAAGCTTCACATAGTGTCTTCCATTCTATCCACACCCACCACTGATAATACGCAGAAATGCAATCTTCCATACTTTGTGAAGTGTATAAAGAAGATTTCTATGATTGTCATTGACGATGGACGCCACATAAATTTATTTTTTCACACAAGCCCTTTCTCAAATTAAGGTCACATTCAAACCACAACTTTATCCCCACAAACGTGTCACATGGGTAAACAACACTTTTTTTTTACACAACAATTTTTGGTCCCTATTGAGATGGCCCTTGTGTAGTGTTAAAATATGGTGCAATGTTCTACCCATGAGCCTTGCCCAAGTCATCCTCGGTCAAGCTTGGCTTTAAAATCTCTTAATTACTTGTTACATGCGGGAAAACACCTATTTCTTCCATCATAATAAGCAAAATATTGGGTTGTACTGAACCAACCCAAAAGACCACAATAATAAAACCCAACCCATGACAAAGCCAAGTCAACTTTTGAAGCAATGTCTTCACCTTCTTGCATTGGTCTAAATATAAGACACAAGGTACAAAGTTGGTGATGACGATAGGCTTAGTGGCCCAAGGCCTTATGATTAATGCTACTACCTCACCAAACATCTACCTAGAAGTCTAAAAGATTTTAAACAAGTTGCAAGGTACAACTCTAAGAGAGTTACCTGATGAACTCTATCCATATGCATGATTTATCACGTAAACTTGGCTCCAAGATCATAATTGTTAAATCCAGCACATGACTAAATGAACTCCTTAGGACATGCTAAACTAAATAAGCCAACCAAAGAACTTCTACCAAAAGTCCTCAAGTCGTCCCTATTTCATTGACACCTAAAAAGGATGTCTTTTAGAGAATATTCATTGATAATTGTACCATCGACAAGATCACTATTAACTAATTTTCGCAAACCAAGACAACATGCTTGATTAGTGGGAGCTCGATGCTTCTCTAAGATTGACTTACGTAATGGGACTCACTAGATTTGGATTATCATATGTGACGAGTGGAAGACTACTTTTGAAATATAGGATGGATGAATTGTATGAGTGGTTGATCATGTCCTTTGGATGTCCTTTGAGTTTAGGTAATGAGCCAACTTATTCTCATAGTCTACTCTGATTTACAATAAAATGCACATCCACCTAGAACAAATTTGCTGCATCTTTGAGACCCTTACAATTGAAAAGTTGTTATGTGAATTTAAAGAAGTGCGCCTTATAATTCTCTTGGGTTTACCATTTTTGTAGAGGTCATTTTGAAAGACGTAGAAAATTAGGGCAATTCAATAATGACCCAAACCTTTTATGCTTTTGGAGGCTTAAAACTTTCACAACTGTCATTTTCTATAAACACTTTATTATTTTAACACCATTATAGATCCCATAAGGGGAGTTTCAATGATTTAAATCCACCTCCACAACCTTTATGAAGAATTGAAGATTATGGAAAGGATGATTAAGGCCTTGCCTTTAGACATCCTATCCTCTCTAACCCTCTCAAGGAGCCCTATAATACATCTGGGGTAAGAATAAGAGGAACTCAGCTAAGAATGTCGTATAATTGCATTTTTAGCAAAAAAAACTCAACAAAATATGACCATATTATCCTCTCTAACCCTTCCAAGGTATCCTATAATACATCTAGGTAAGAATAAGAGGAACCCTCAGTCAAGAATATCATATAATTGCTTTTTAGGGAAAAAAAACTCAACAAAATGTGACAACATTATTTTGAGAGACAATAAAGAGAATTTGAACTATCATCAAGGCCCATAGACATCGGTGCTACTATCTATTGCCTAATGAATACATCTTACACCTCGACCATAAAGCACTAGATTTCAACCAATTCTAAAAGAAGCTAAGTGTTATATATATTAGGTGTGTACTACACAGATTAGAATTTTTTTCAGGGAATGTAGATTTATTGTAAACCATTAGCCAGGTGAGAACAACAAATTGGTTGATGCACTGAGCTGTGTAATAGCCACATTTCACACAATGATGGGAACCACTATGATTTGGTTGACTTTGTGATTGGAAACGTTTATTTGGAATACCTATATATGACATCACATAGAGACTTCCTTATTGTGGAGATGCATATAAACAACATTGCATTTAGAGGTACTTAGTCCATTAAACAACATTTTTTACCATCAATAATCCTTGGATAACCAAGAAAAAGCTTCGATGTCTTGCCTTCGAGTTACTTGAAGAAATAGAGAAACAACCATCAGATCCATTTACAGAAGCATCCTCATTTGTCATTCGACGCTAGATCTTTTTGGGAGGTGTCACAAATCATGATCTCCCCATTTGACAAAGTGAGTTATTTTGTATGGCAAGAATAGTACTGACTAGAAATAATATTTGAATTTTAAATTTTGAGTTGTTTAGTAATTAGGGTTATCAGTTAATTTTTTCATTTTAATAGTCAATTAAGGACGATTATTGTATTTCCTAATTGTTTAGTTGTTTTTAGACTCTCATAGGAACAAATAGTCAATCAATGATGATTATTGTATGTCCTAATTGTTTAATTGTTTTTTAATTTTTATAGGATCTATTCTATAAAATATGCTCATATCTAATGTAAAATTAAGTTTTGATTGACAAGAATCCTATTAGACTTCCATTTGCCAATATTCGTTGAACTTCCACTTGCCGAGCATCCAATTCAACTAGTCCTTCACTACCAACACTTGTTGGGCTTTTCCTTTATCAACACCTATTGTACAACTGTCAATAGCTGTTAAATTTTTCCTCTGCGAACACCTGTTGAACTTCAATTGCCTAGTGTAACTCAACCTTAACCTACTTGGCACACCATATTACTTAACACATTATTCTAACTTAAACACTTGAATCAAGCAACTCAACACATTATTCTAACTTAAACACTTGAATCAAACACTTACCTTTGACTAAGCATTTACCAAGGAAACCAATCAAAGGTTCATGTTTGTCTCAGTATTACATTTGTGTAGTTGCCACTTGCCAAAACTTTCAGATCAACAAATCATCCAAAGAGTCTTAAATTCACATACTTATAAAAAAAAAGAAATGAATCTGAACTACTTTTGAGAGGTGTATGGAGAAATGTAATATTGGTGGTAATTATAAACTTCAATCATAATTATATTATGTTATATTGTTATGATTATTTTTAGACATTGATCATTTTTTATGGAACTTGAATAAAATTTTTTGCTAAGGACAACATATGCCGGTTAGATATGTTGTTTATGATATTAAATATTCATTCTATTAAGAGTGTTCTTTTAAAGAGATGAACATAAGCTAAAGTGTTACAGAAATTTTACTCTTGATATACATCATTTCTTTAGGTCTTTATAGTACTTATCCATTGTCTTTTTTCTGATTCATCAAATATCTCTTCCATGGATCTAAATGTCTCGTCACCAATTCCACTTGTCATATTTTGTCTACATATACAATTCACAAGTCTCATTTTAATTCACTTGACATGGGCAATTAACATAGTTTATAAGGCATCAATGTTGTTCAATCTATAAAAAATCTGTATCTTTAGGTATACATAAGACCATATAAACAATGTTACTCATATTTTGGTACAAGCATCAGAGACGTGGATGAAAGTGTCCAATTGATTGACCTACAAATTCATTATTGTGATGAATAGGTTTGTTGGGTCTCCACTTATAGTGTTAGTTTCTGAGTATTGGTGTTGAACACAATACAAAGGGGATGATGAAGAGTATGTTTCCTAAAGAAATAAAAACTATTACGAGTATCTGCACTATACAGATTTAACAATGTACAGCAGACATATAAAACATTTATGTTTTCTAATATCAAAATCACCTTAGATTACAGAAAGTATTGCCAAAAACAAAAAGGTGCAATATGTTGTGAGAAAAAGAACTATAGTAATTATTAGGCATGATTTTTCATTGAAATTATAGTTGGTTAATAAATTTCTTATAACAGCCATTTGAATGTCCCAGTAATGTGATGATGAATGTCACTGGATCGGAAAAGATGACCCAATTAGTATATCTTGTAATTAATTTATAAGGAAATAATTTGATTTTGTCTTTTACTGATTTATTAAATGACATAGAATTTGTTGGTGTAATCGTGTGATCGGGCTTGATCATGGGTTTTGACGTTGAGATAAAAAATTTTAAATTATGATTGCTTTTGCATCTAACATGTGTATGAATTCATGAGAACTTGCTTAAATGCACATGGAAACTTGGTGCGGCTAAGGTTGAACATTATCTCAATGACTTGAAGTTCATTGGAGATAAGATAACGATGTTATAACACATTCAAGGGATCACAAGATGACAAACATCAAAGTGCAACAAAGCCAAAAGTGGTGAATTAGGGAGGTGAAGAGTGAAAAATAGCAACGTAGAACAAGACAAGTACGAGCTGCATCCAAGGGACCAGATGACAATGATTAATGATGCATTCGAATGACAAATAACTTGACAAGTGACGACTTTGTGGGCATAGATGAGCTACAAGGTAAAATCTTAAGTAACTTGAGAGACCGATAACCCAAGAGAGGAAGGTAGTTCTCAACTTAAGGGAAAACTCAACTATTAGGTTAGTCGTAGTAAACTGAAGAGTACAATTAACTCAACTGGAGGATGAGTTGACTAAGCAATCGATTCAATCTGATTGGTAAAGAGACTATTTTTATTTGTAACCAAGTCAATTGCGTAGTCAACTAGACTTATAGTCCAATGATGGCATGATCCATTCAACCAATGACTTAGCTAAAAAGTTGGAGGTAATTGTTGACCAAACAAAGCTGAGTGATAATTGCTAAATGACCTATGGTATATAGAAACATAGTTGACTGGCAGTCGAAGCCACTAAACTAAGGTAAGCTATATAGAAAAAGCCGCTCAACTGAGGTATTTGTTGGCAGGCTGAAACTTGTATTGATCAAAAGCTAATCTGGTGGATCCAGTTAAGTGATCTTAGACAAAATAAGAGAACATAAATTGAAGCTGAGGATGTTTGAAGGATATAAAAGGACCACAGAATACATTGAAAGCCTAGTGGTGTTTACGCTTACAGATCTTAATATTTTGAACTTTTTTATAATCTTAGCCATCTAAGCTTCAGTTGTTCCTCATCTTGTAAAGAAGATTATTAAAGATTTTTCCGACTCAAAAGGAAGTCCAAGAAGGAGAAAAGCTAATCACCTTTTGAAAGCAACTTACTGAAGGGTTATAGGGAAATGGAGTGATGCAGGTGCATTCAGTCTCTTGATCAACTATTATCATAAGATACGATGTCGCCCTCCTCTAAATCATGACAAAGAAAAATTGAACCCCAAAATAAAGATTTCAACGCCTTCATGGCCCCCTGACATGGATATCCTTCATTTTGGATCGGAACGAGACGTAAAGAAGTTCCTACAGCCTACCCATGGTCACCACCACGAGCATGGATCATTCCATGGCTCAACACGGGACCTCCAAGGACCACAGCCTACCCATATTCCCCACTACGATCGTGGTCCTCACCACGGTCTGATCGTGGACCAGTCAACGGTCGTAGTTCCCACTACGGCCTGACCGTGGACTAAACCACAACCATGCCATGCTGCCACAACTATTTAGTATTTTTATTAATATTTTACTATTAATTTTATTTGGTTTGATTTTTCTATTTAATTTTAAATTTTTAGTTTTAAATTTTTTTTATTTTATTTTCTATTCCGTTAAGAAATTTTTATATAATTTGTTTTTTTTAACTTTCTTACTTGTTAAGAAATTTTTATTTAAGTTTGTTTAGTTTATTTAGCTTTCTTACTTGTTAAGAAACTTTCTCTTTCCCTAACCTATTTAAAGATGGGCATAGCCTCTTATAATGCATATATTAGTTTTTGATTAACAAAATTTATTTTAGTTTCGTTTAAATATAGAGGTGAATCGGCTATTGCTTGTGAATTCCTCCTCCTTCGATTCTCTCTGCCCTCTCTATCCTAATCTCACGCATGGAAGGTTTTTAGCGTCATCCCGCTATCCCACATGCATCAGTTGGTATCAGAGCACTAGATCCATAAGGGGCGTTGTGGTCGTGGTCATGGGCGTGACAGGCAGGTTCTGATCGAGGAAGTCTACCCCAAGATCAAAGTACCCACAAACTCATCGATCTATAGAGACCAATCACGGAGTTATCTCGGCAATCCATGAATGGTTATAATGGTCATGGTTATGGGTGTGAACGACAGATTCCGATTGAGAAACTCGCACTCCAAGATCAATGTTCCCAGGAAACCATCAGGGATCTACAGAGACAAGTCGCAGAGTTATCTCAACATCTAAATCTTAAAAATCATAAAGCATTTAATCGACCCACCCCTCCTGCATCATGGAGTAGGAACAAAGATTCAAAACCACATTACATTAGCTTATTAGCATTTGTCTGCTTCCTTGTTTTATTTCCGCTGCATAAATAGTTTGTAAATTCACCTTAGTAAAGCATTAGCAATAGCAAGAACTCATTTCATTTGCAAGTCAAACATTGTTCACCCTCACACTCAACCACCACCCCCCTTCTAGTTGTCCGGTCCATGGTTTTAAATCTCGACCCGTGCCGGACAATACAGGCGAAATTTATCGTTTAGCCAAGCACCCGACACAAATACAACATAATGTCATGCGAAGGACACCCCTCGTGGTATCGCGAAGGTTATCGGCATGAGCCTCGTGTCGAGAGGTGCCGCGCGCCTCGATGGAGTTCTGAAACAACAAGTGCGGGGTGGGATTTTAATTAAAACTTAGATTAATAATTTTAATCAATTCCTAGGTATAGTTTTGAATCAAATCAATCAAAATTTAATAGGTATCCCATTAATCTAAAAATATTTCATAAATTTATTTATTTTATATATTATGAGTGTTCTGAATGGTTTACTTCTAGGTAGACATTTTCTACAAGTCAAGAAACCTTGAGGTAAGGACACTAGAAGATTTACTTTCTATAATTAAATTGCATGAATCAAAATGCGATGGAACGGCGGCAGAAGAAAATCCTAGAAATGAGAAGTAGCTCTTATTGTAAGCAAGAAGGTGAAGGATAAGAAGAGAAGACTTATTCCAAAATCATCATCCAAATCTTCATCTTTAGCAGATAGCAATAAAGAGAGCTACACGGTAAGACAAGTAGGATCATAACTCCTCGTCAAAGGAAGAGGAGGAACTTAAGAATAAAACCTTCCTAGCCCTCCCTGTCAATAATGATGGAGTACTCTCAACACCATCCGTGAAAGAAAACGAGAGCTAAAGTCAAGGGGGAGCTCAATCATATGACTTGGAGATTCCATGATGTAAAGAATTTATCACTTAGGTGAGATAAAAGATCTAATTATTATATGTAATTTCTAGTTTAATAGTTGTTACGCCTAAGAAAAAGAAAGTGCATCTCAAGAATGTTGGTGCTAAGAGCATCACATGTTCAATCCTATGCTTTGATGTATGAAACAAGGTTTAAAGTTAGGATGTTTTGTGATCTAATTTGGTTTGTCAAGTGTGCAGAGCAAAATCTTGACAGATCAAGTCCGGGAGGTTCTAAATAGAAGTCCAAATATGGAGTCTAGACCTAGAGGTCCCAAGCAAAAGTCTAGATATGAAGTTTGGCAAGACAAGACCTTGAAGTCATGGAGTCAGGCAAAGCAAGTCCTGAAGGTCCCAAGCAGATGAAGTCTATATGTGCAATTTGGCAAGGTAAGTTCTAATAGTACAGGCGAGTAAGCTTGAGTGATATGTTTCATAAAATAGTGAGGGAGTATCACTATTTATGTGGACATGGTAGACTCAAGCTAGGTGTCACTCTAACTTGGGTTAAGAGTGATGCAACTAAGTTGTTGTAATCACTTACATTATTTATACAATAACTTTGTGATGCAGGAACTCAGGATCATATCCAGACAACCAAAGGTCCAAGCGATCTGATCATTTCCAAGCAACTAGAGTCCAAATTGAATCCAGATACAATGCAATGTGATGCTCAACGATTGATTGGCCATGGTGTCAACCATGTTAGACTTCAGATGCCCGAAAGGAATCCGAGAGACCGGAATAGGAAATGTACCATATGAATCCGAGGCACCCAAAAGGAATCTGAGCAACCAATAGAGGAAACATACCAAATGAATCAGACTCGATAAGGTCGTGCTGGGAGCGCTTAGAAGGGATTCGGGCAACAAAAAAAGAGAATATACCAAATGTACCAGTCATGTTAAGGGCGCCTAGAAGAGTATCTAGGCGACCGGAATGGGCCTATAAAAGATGATGAGCAACAGTCACAACAAGATACAGAAAGAAAGAGAAATACTTAGATTTATCGAAAGCAAGTCGACGCAACTCAGAAACGCTACTCTTCTCTTCTATGGCAACTTATGCTTAATTGGTATATTTAAGTGTTGCCTTTCTTTTAGTATCATACTCTTACTGTGTTGCACATATTATACATACCATGTAAGAGGTTTCTCCACCTTCAAAGCTTGTAGAAAAGAGAAAAGATAGTGGAATAGTACATTTAAGTGATCCACATGACAGATCATAGACCGTGGACTAAGAACCCAAGGGGTTGTTGAACCACGTTAAATAATTATTGTTTAATTGTTGATTTGCACTATCTATGTTAGCTAGTTTACTATTAGCTCAATAAAATCTAAGTAATCCATTGTTGCTTCGGTCTTATCAATTGGTATCAAAGCAGAATGAGTTGATAGTAAGTAGGGAAAGCTTAAATTCATGCATGTCTAGGATGGAAAGGAGATCCTACCTAGTGCAATTAACTGAGTGAAATTGACCGAAGCTACATCACCTTATTCTTAACTAGTTAGACCAAGACTTAGTATTAAGTTCCTTGGATGGTTAGCTTTAAGAAAACTCTAAGGCACGTGGCTACTTTAAGAACATCCCCTGTGACCTGCCATACCATGGGAATTTACCTTAAAAAAACTACTTGGTAGATCCAAAACTAAATTTGAATCTAACCTAGAGTCAAATTAACGTTCAGATAGGGGTTAAACCCTAATTAAAAAGTACAATCAACCCAAATTTTACCCTACCTAAGCCTACCCTACTCCTTATCCTTAATCCCAATAACTTAGCCCTAAACAACTTTAACAAATCATTGGCTTGTACTACTTATCCAAGTACTTGAAGAGGAAACTTTTCGATTTTGGAGATCTACCTTAATGACATTGCAAGAAGACTATAGTACTATCCATCCTCCCTCTTTGATGGCAATAACTTTGCCTATTGGAAGGGAAGGATGAAGTACTATCTCACAAACAAGATAAACAACTAGATCATAATAAAGACTGGGCTAAACCTACCAAGAGATGAAAGCGGTCTACCCTTGAGTTTCGACAGATGGACTAGTGACATTAACAAGAGGGCTCAAATAAATGCAAGAGCTACTACTACACTTCAGTGCAGCCTGACTCAAGAGCAGCTGAGCAAAGTGGAGAAATTCCAAAGTGCTAAGGAGTTGTAGGAAAAGTTTATTGAGTTGCAGAAAGGAATCATTAATTCTAGAACCGCCAAAAGAGATCTTCAAAATCAACTTCAGACCATTCAAATGAAGAAGGGTGAATCTTTGAGTCAATTACATGGTCGATTCAAGAAGATTCTAAATAGTCTGCACTGACTAGGGAAACAAGTTAAAAATAAAGACTTGATTAGATACGCACTAAAGGCATTTCCAAAGACATCCTTACGACATCCATGGTGGATGTGTATAAAGTGTTCAGAGACTTGCCTTTAGTTAAATTAGATGTGTTTTTTTGTGAGTTTAAGCTTCATTAACAGACAAATGTCAGCCAGGTCAAGAAAGGTATAGCTTTACAAGTAACTTGAAATCAATGCAAGTCAAACCAAAGTCAAATTCAAGGCTACATACGAGTCTAGATCGGAGTCTAAGTCTAATGACGAAGATTTCTCCTCAGAAATAGCAAATGCAATTAAAAGGATGGTTAGAAGAAAGAAGTTTACAAAAAGAGTAGTTAAAAGGGTGTTTCAAAAGAAAGAAGTCAAATGCTTATGCTGTAACAAGAAATGTCATTTTAAGACAATGTCCCCAGCTTAAAGAAGCAAAAAAGGAAGGTAAACAAAGAAGTCTAGGAAAGTCCTAAATGCAACTTGGGATGAGGTATCTGAATCTGAGTTAGACACGGAGCAAATTAGCAGCTTAGTATTTGTAGCAAAAACCTCAATTCAAGAGTCGAAATCTGGGTCAGAGTCAAGTTCAAAATCATAGTCAAAAAATGAAGAATTAATCAGTGACTTAGATAAGTCAACTAATGAGGTGACGAATCCTCTCACTAAAAAATTATATTGCACAATTTCATATTCAACTAAGTTCTTAGCTAAGTCAAAGACTAGACTCATTCTCTGCTTAAAGAGGTCAATGACATTAAAGAGAAGACTTATGCTGACTTTTCAACTAAGCATCAAGATGGAACTTCAACTCAAGTATCAAAACTTGAGGAAGAAAATTCTATCACGAAGACTCAAGTTGAAGAGTTGAGAATCTTGTTAGATGAATTCTCGATGAGCTTAAAATATTTGAATATGATGCTTGGATCCCAACGAGCATTGTATAACAAGACTAAACTTAGATTTAGACAAGATAATCATGTCTCATATTTATCTTTGGTTAATAGAATTTGACATGCACTAGGAAAGCTTGGGTGTCTAAATCATTTTGAGCACCTAAGTCTTATATGCAGTTTATGAACTCACATGGGAAGACTTGAACTCTTAATTTATTTCTACTTGCAATAATTTAGTAGGAGCTTAGCCTAAGATTCTAATTTAAAAAATTTAAAGTTTGCTTATTATAATTAATGATTAAAGAATTTTTTTAATTCAAAATGCCTTTAAAAAATATTTTCAAACTTTATGTTTAAAATGTCTTTCAAAATGTATGTTCAAAACATTTTTTAAAACTTATTTTCAAAATTTATATTCAAAATATATTTTAAATCTTTATTTTTTTAATAAATGGACTTAGTCTAGGCCTTGTCGCATAAACAAGGATTATAAATATCATATCACATTATGTGACCAATCAATTGAAGGCTTATGTTTTATTGACATTAAATTGAAAATAAGAAGATTAGATATTTATAAAATAATTTTTGAATTTAGCATTCTTCAAAATAAATATTTTTGTAAAAATTGTGATTTCACTGTTGCAAACATCCAGAGCAAATCAGGATGCTCCAAAGAGTTTATTATAATATTAAAATTTGATTTTAGTAATCTTGGAAATTTTGATCGATTTTGACTACTCGCGATCGAAACTTATATGGGTGCCGAAATAGGCACTTAACTATTCTTGCGACGTTTGACCGAAGTTTGACCACTCCCAGCGACCAAAACTTATGTAGTCGCCCGAATAGGTAAAAATTAATTATGTCAGTACATTTTATGAATCCAAGTGGCTGGAACGCCTTTCAGGTGCTCAAAGTGTTATTCAATTAGACCAATCCAGGTGTATGGATCCCTTCCGAGCACCCACATTAACTTTATATAAGGGGGTTGGGGCTCAGCTTCCAGTCGCCCTAAAGTCTCAAGCCTTCCCTCGATTATTCCCTTCTCGATTCGATTCGAGTTTGTAATCATCTTAGATCTTCAAGTCTTTATATAAATCTGAAAATGCCTAGGTAACTTTGACTTTTCTACTTAAGAATTAACTTATTTTCACTTAATTCTTGACTTATTTTCTTGATAGACTAAACATGTTTTTTACTATTACATATGTTTAAGTTGACTCAAGTTAGTACGAGAAAGTTGACTCAACTTTTCTCTTACTCCATGTTGTTTATGTAGCTTTGATTTTTCGCATACTTAAGATGGTGTTATCATACTTATCATTTCTCCATGTTTTGATGCAGGTCAAGGGGGGAGAGAAGAGAGTTTAAAGTTGAAACTAGTTTTTGAAACTAATTATTTGCCAAAAAGGAGAGAAAAGTTGAAAAGGGGGAGAGGAGTTTTTTTTTTTTTACTTGAAAGTTATGTATTATTCAAGGGGAGAGTGCATTGTGCATTCATGTATATTTTCTCCTAATTTTAAACAAGGTTGGCATGCATCAAAAAAGAAAAGATTGTTGGTTCCAAAAGCACCACAAGTTCAATCATATATTTTGATGTATTAAATAAGATTTAAAGTTAGGATATTTTGTGATCTAATTTGGTTTGTCAAGTGTGCAGGAACAAAAGCTTAACAAGTCCTGCAGATCTCAAGCAAAAATTCATAAATGCAGTTTGGCAAGACAAGATTTGGAGGTCCCAAGCAGAAGTCTAGATATGAGTCTGGCAAGACAAGTCCTGAAGATCCCATGCAACAAAAATCCAGATGAAGACTGGAGGTCCCAGGCAACAAAAGTCCAGAAATGAAATCTAGCAAAAGCAAGTCTTGGATGTCCCAAGCAGGTGAAGTACATATTTGAAATCTAGTAAGGTAAGTCCTGGAAGTACCAGACAGGTAAGCTTGAATGATCTTCTGTTTCAAAAGATAGTGAGGGAGTGACTATTTCAATGGACGAGATAGACTCAAGCTAGGTGCCAGTCTGACTTGGGTCAAGAGTGAGACAATTGAATTGCTATAGTCACATACTTTATTTGTGAAATAATTTTGTGATACAGGATCATACATATCCAGGTGGTCGGATCATCTCCAGGTGACCAAAGGTCCAAGCAACCATATCATTTCCAGACAACTAGAGTTCAGATTCAATCCAGATACAATGCAATGTGGTGCTCAGCGATCAGTTGGCCACGGTGTCGGCCACTTCAAACTTCAAGCACTAGGAAGGAATCTGGGAGACCAAAAGAGGAAACTTACCATATGAATTCGGGGCCCCCAAAAGGAATCTGAGCAACCAGAAGAGAAAAGATACCAAATGAATCGAACTAGATAAGATCGCGCTGGGTGCCCGAAAGGGATCCGCACAACCAAAAGAGAAAATATACCAAATGTACCAGTCGTGTTGGGGGTGCCTAAAAGGCGATCCGAGCTACCTATAAAAGAAGTCGAGTAGCAGCCACGACAAGATATAGAAAGAAAGAGATACTCAGATTCATTGAAAGCAAGTCAAAGCGACTTAGAAACGCTACTCCTCTTCTATAGCAATTTGTGCTTAATTGGTATATTTAAGTGTTGCTTTTCCTTTTAGTATTATACTCTTACTGTGTTGCATATATTATACATACTGTGTACGAGATTTCTCCACCTCCAGAATTTTTGGACAGGAGAAAAGATAGTGGGATATGTGCATTCGAGTGATCCACGTGACGAATCACAGACTGTGGACTAGGAACTCAAGGATTGTCAAACTACATTAAACAATTGTGTCAACTTACTTTTCCGCTGCATACTCTATATTATTGTTTGACTTGTTTGATTTTTTATTTACACTATTTGTATTAACTAGTTTACTATTAGCTCAATAAAACCTAAATAACAATATTCAGCTGCCCCTCTATCATTGATTCGGTCCTATCAAAGAAACTTGTAGGAATTTTAGAATAAAGTGTACAAGACTCTACTTCATAGTAATAAATTTCTTTATTTAGAAGTAGAGAATAAGGGGCTGAAGAAACAAATAAATAGCTTAATAACGACCCTAGGAAGTTTTACCATAGGCTATAAATCCTTGAACACAATAAATAGAGAGGTAAAGAGTAAGTTTTAGCAAGAATAGATTACGATACAAAGAATCTAAAAAATGAAAAAGCATATCATTGTCTAATTGCTAGGAGCAATATAAAACAAAGAAGACACATAGAAAATGGATGCCTAGAGTGTATTTAGTAAATTTGATCGAGTCTTGAATATTTTGGATAGAGTATCTTAGGAAAGTAAATCAAATTGGATTTCATTCAAAATCTTATTAAGTATACTTGACATGATGCTTTACTTGATCACATAGCAAAGTTAGTATTACCTTATTTACATTTCATTTAAAAACTTAGGTTGAACTTGATTTGAGGAACATAAATATTAATTGACATGTTAGGACGATGTTATTGGATCACAATGTTTGTTGTGACACATTTTAATGAATCATAAGTATCTAAGATGGTAATCAATGACCAACTATGAGGAAGGCTAATGCAATGATAAATGTATTGATAGCTATTAAGATCAAGGGCAGAGCGGCGCGATCGAAGGCGATCGATTCCGATCTACGCGATCGCGATCGCGATCGCGATCGCGGACGGACAGTTGATCGCACAAGGCGATCGGACAGCCGATCGTACGCGCATGATCGGGAAGGTGATCGCGCTGCGCGATCGGGAAGGCGATCGCGCTTCCCGATCGCGCAGCGCGATCGCGGGGAGAAACCGCGATCGCGATCGCGTGAAATTTCTGATTTTCTAAAAATATAAATAAATAAATAAATAAATAAATAAATAAATAAATATATATATATATATATATATATATATATATATATATAACTGTAAAATTTAATTAAATAAATTATTAATTAATTTATATATTAAATAAAAATTAAAAATTAAAATATATTTTTATTAAAATTCTAAATTCTAAATTTATAATTTAGGTAAAATTAAATTTTAAATTCTTTTTTAAAAATTAACTAAAATTTAAAAAAAAAATCAAATAATTAATATTAATGTTTAAAAAAATACCGAAATAGTATCGGCACGGACGATATGATACCGAAACCGTATCGTTCCGGTCGCAGACCGAAATTCCGATACGAGTCGAGATTTTAAACCTTGATTAAGATCATACTTAAAAATTTTATTTTAAAAATATAAATTCATTTTTAAAAACGTAAGGTGTGGGCTATGATTTTCCAAATTTAGATCTCAAAACAAATACTTGAAACTTAATAATTATTGAAACTTTTGACTGATTTTCATGTTTGTGTCAAATTTAAAAATTATGATGAATTTTCATGAAAAATTATTGTGTTAGAAACACTTAAAAGAAACATGATTGCAAAACTGTGCAGAAAGTTCAATAATGAACTTTTTAGGCTGATTTTGATCATGTTGGCTCGTTTATTGGTTTTAGATAGGAATACAACTTAATGATACTTCATAAGTTTATATTGTGCTTGTGCAACACTTTTAATCTTTGTCAAGAGGTAAAAGAGGCAAAGTTTAAGTTTGAGGCTTATTCTCTTCTTAGAAAATTCTTAGCTCTATGGAAGCTGGTTTAGGTCTCAATTTATTTTGTAGTTTTGCCTAAATTAAATGTATTATCAAACATTAAAAAGGTGGTTATAGGTGCAATCATACTGTAAGTGAACAGTTTGATCATGAATTTTGATCTTTGGACAAATAGTTTAAGTTAATATTTGTTTTGTATCTAATGTGTGTGTATGAAATTGAATAGGAACTTGATTGACTACGTTAAGAGATTTGGCATGCATAGGTTAGAGATTGATTTGGTGACTCGAGCTACACTAGAGATTGAAGATGGATAATTATGATACATCTAAGGGACCACCGGATGAGGAGTATGAAGGCACAACTCAAGGCAAGTAACCTGATGAGAGATGAGCTTTCGGCAAAGATGTACAACAAATTAAACCCTTAAATGATTTGAGATAGACTTGCAACTCATAGTAATTCTCAACTTACATGAAGACTTGACCATTAGGTGGTCGTGGTCAATGATCCATTCGACTAAAGAGTCTGATTCAGTCAACTAGTGATTAAGTCTATTAGGCAATCAATTAATAGAATATTTTTTTCATAACTAAGTCAAATGGGCAACCCATTGATGACTCAGCCAAAAAGTTGTAGTGGCCATTGACTTAGACAAAATTGACCGGAAATAATATGCAACAATACTATAATGATCTAAGGCTGATTGTGGAAACCAAATCAACTGAGATAGTTATTAGTAGAGTGAAACTTCTAACAATTGGAAAAAATAATCTATGATGGTGGATCCAATCAATTGATCGGTGACAAAGCAACAGAAGAGAAAGTGAAGCTGAAGATGTTTAAAGACTATAAAATGAGGATCATGGGGAGCATTCAAGGGGTTATGTTTATATTTATTGTGCTTAATATCTTGAGCTTTCTTTGTGTAATCTTTAGCCTTAATCTCCTAAGCTTTATTTGTTACTCATCTTGTAAAGAAGATAGGTTTCTTAACCTCAAGAAGATCTGAGAAAGACAAAAGCCAGTGAGTTTTTGGGAGCGACTCACTAAAGAGCCATAGGTGGTAGAGTAGGTACTGTTGAACCACTTGATATTGTCTTGTTAGCATTGGTATTCTTGCTTATTTTATTCTTGCTACACTAATAATTTTTAATTGACCTTGCTAAGTCATTAACAAGAATAAAAGCTCATTTGAAAGTTAAATGCTATTCACCCAATATCCTTCGCAGTTCTAATAGCTATGATCATGTCTACACAAGTCAAATCCTGTTTCTTTGTAGATATTGAAAGCTTCATAATTCTAGCACATTATAAAACTACATGATTGCATAGGTAAACAACATATATAAACATTGAAGATTATATTTGTCTTCAACTGCCTTGAACTAACACCAATTAGCATATTGAAACCCATAATCAATCATTCGACTGTTTAGTCCAAATCACATAAAAAATGCATTACTCTGATAAGACTATTATATGTGATCGATTGCACCAAATATAACAAACCAAGAGACTAATTTTATCTTACTCAAAAAGGATTGAAGGTATCTCAGCAATATCAAGAACAACTCTGGTACCAGAGAAATGCTGATAATCCTGAGAAGTAATAATTAGTTATGTCAATGTAAATAAAGAAAGTATCAACAACAAAGAATAAAGAGAAGCAAAAGTTGACCAATTTTAAGTACCGTTCTCGAGAGAAGAGAATGAAGAGCGTGACCAAACTCATGAAAAAGAGTTTCAACTTCATAGTGGTTGAGCCTTGAAGTTAATGATCCAGGCGAACCTATGAAATCACAAACTAAAGCAACAACCTGTAACAACAATTACTTCACAGTTAAAAATTTAGCAATGATTCAATATAAAAAAATCCCATCAAGTGCTACAGATTGAAAGAGTAGCTTAATTAGATGTTACTGTTAAATCTTCCAAACATGAGCTAATGCTTCCTTTCCGGTAACAAAAACTGTTCAGACTAGGAGAATAATACGTCTGATTAAAGAAATTAACAGATCCATTTAAAGGCAATCTGAAATGTATATTTCAGCGAAGGACAAATGAGCCACCAAATTCCTAATTAATTAATCAATGGATCAATGACTCATCAAAAAAGAAGCTAGCACAGAGGCATATAATTACGTACATTAACTCAGCTTGTCCTAATGGGTCGAATCATCATCCTATAGGCTTGTTTGTCCCAACTATTTAGGTTGGCTACATGACCTTATGAACATTGTGAAAGGCTACCGAATAAACTAAATCTTTTTTATAAACACAACAACAACCAAGTTTTTATTTTACTAAGCGTGGTTAGTTATATGAATTCTCCTATACCATTGGACTCGACCTCCTACTATATCATCCATATTTAAATGAATTTTATATTGTTTTATTATTATTAATCAAGCCTTCCTTCATTTCACTCTTGCTCGATTAATGTGCATATTTGCAATGATTTCAAATCGCCTAATTAGGGATGCTATTCTTACTTTCTCTTTAATATTCTAATTTGTGTTTTTTTTTTTGCATCTTAAATGGTCTCACTTTTGATGTAATCCTTTTTTTTATTTTATTATTAATAAAGTTTTACCTCATAGCTATCGTATAAGAGTGTTTTTCTTATCTTTCCTTTTCTAGTATCAACAACATATACAATTATGCATTTTCATTTTTTTTACTATATTAATTTTCTAAGCCCAATACACCCGTCCATAGAATATGGTAGAATATAAAATTGTTTTAGCCTAAAGGGCATGCAAAAACTACATAGGATTTTAAAAGCTCCTCTTCATTTCCGAACAACGTGAAAGACATGAGTAGCTCTCTTTGAGCAACTCCAACTTCCTGACGACTGCGACATACTATCGATACAAGAAGACGAGGAGCAGAGTGATGCCATCTTCAGTATTTCTGAAGGAGAAGACGATGAAGACCTGCAACGGTCCATTCAGACAATATGCATAAATGAATCAATATTTATGCTTGGTCAGATAGATGGAGGGTACCGACAGCAAATACGAGTCTCAGAAGAACAACTAAACTGCGTTCACGACTGGAAAATCAATGAGGTAATTCCATGGCCTCAATCAAGCATTTGCATCTGCTGCAGAAGACCTACAATTCAAAGGGCTAGGATCCACTGCCAATTATGCCTCATCACGGCATGCAACTTATGTGGACCATACTACTTCAATAAGCAAGTCCCAATAGCACCTGCACCACCAGCCCAATTTTTTCCAAAGGAGCTCATAGAGCAACAAAACTATTACATCACCTGGTGCACAGGTGAGATCAGTAGACTCCAGAAAGAAGTCCACTTTTACAAAGCACAATACGAAGAATTATTGCTGGAAAAAGAACTAACTCGAGATTTTCAAAATCTCGAGCTCAACAGCGAGAAGGATGGGGAGATAAACGTCCTCATTGGAAAAATAACACAGGAAAAGGTACAGGAAACTCCGAAAGGACCAAGGTTTGTTAAAAATATGCTCAATAACCTTGGTGTTGAGATCGAGATACAGGAAGTCCAGAAGTTCAAGCTAAAGGCCATCTTAGACACAGGGGCAACCACATGCTGTGTGGATCCGAATTCCGTCCCAAAAGCAACCCTCGAAGAGATACCTTACGAAATCCACTTCAGCGGGATAAATTCAAGACAGACCGCAAAGATGAAACTCAAGCCAGGAAGGATGATGATAGAATCCAACACCTTGAGAATCCCCTACCCTTATAGCTTCCCAATGATGTCGGGAGATGACATAAAAATGATAATTGGGGTCAATTTCATCCGAGCAATGCAAGGAGGCATCAGGATTGAAGGTAATGTTGTAACTATTTACAAGAATGTTACAACAATTCACACTTTACCTGCAGTTGAGACAGCGGCTGCTATCGAAGAGCTTGAGCTAGACGAAGAAGAGTATCTCCAGATAAAGGAGATGGTGCACTACTCTGCAGGGCCCCTAGACAACAATGAATTCGGCCCACTCATAAAAGAACTAAAGGACCAAGGCTACATTGGCGAGAACCCATTACAGCATTGGGCCAAAAACAAGATCACTTACAGATTAGACATCAAAAATCCCGATTTTACCATTGAAGACAGGCCACTCAAGCAGTTAACCCCAGCTCAGAAAGCGGCATTCTCAAAACATGTGAAGGCCCTGTTAGAAATTGGGGTCATAAGACCAAGCAACAGCAGACACAGGACGACTGCAATTATTGTCAACTCAGGGACAACTTGAGCCTCACTTTGGGTTTTCTTTCAAGTTCCCAGTTCAAGTTTCCAGCTTTCAAGTTCCCATTCCCAGTTCTTTAAGCAATAAACTCGTGAGTTTTTCATCATTTCTCCTTTGTTTATTTGCTATAATCACGCTTCTTTTTGGTATCAGAGCACCGACCTTTTTGGTAGTGAGGGTGTTTGTTGCTTCTTCCAAGGTTGTTACCCTGGCTTCGAGTCGCCCGATTGCTTCTAATATATGCTTGAAATGCTTAGTATGTACTTTTGAGGAAAGATAAGTGCGATCGTAGATCACGGAAATGTTATACGCAATATGAGAATTGGTTGCTCTGGGTTGGGATCTTTTCATGAAGGTACGCTTTACAAACTAGCAAAGCAAGCATGCACACACTTTACAGCTAATGAACACGCACTCACAGTGTCCTTTATGAAGGTACACCTTTACAGCTAGCAAAGTATTCACATGTGGCAGACAACATCTTCTTTCACAGCTTGAAGTGTGACATTGATCTGATGTTGTCCTTGATCATGCCAATGGATTCCTCCAGCTGTACATCTACCATTTTGGTGGTGGGGTACCAGTCGTGGCACCAATTGTTAGGGGTGCTTAGTCTGGTACACTCTTGCAATTTTAGAGTGTGGAGCACCCGGAGTTGTTCCAGTGCTCTAATGGCAGTGTCTGCTGCTTGTTTCTGTAACTGGTGGAGCTGGCACCCGATCCTTTGGTCCTCTTCAAGAAGGAATCCTCCGTCGCGAAGTCTCTTCCTCCGGAATAACAGTAATGCCTCGTACTGCTGATCAACAGTCCTGCTATCCCCATGCCAAAAAACCTCCTCGTATTGTTGGTTAAGTGGTTGATGGCTTGCACCAGTTGGGCTTGCATAGAGTCGTTCGGCTTGTCTTGTAGTTCCAGCAGGGCCGGATGAATTTGTCCAAGCTGCTCCATTAAATCCTCCTACCATTCTGTAATAATTAAACAATTAATTAATCTTGACAAACTATCAGCTAGCTGGTTGTCCTGGCCGCTGATATGTTCAAAGGTAACGGAGACTCCGGTGCCGGTGATGTAATCTGTAAAAGCCAACCATCGAACTCTGGATGGTTTGTTGCTGGATGTTTTGCCAAAGAAGCTAATGATCGCTTGACAATCTGTTCTGATTGTGACCTCACTTTTATCCAGAAAGTAAATTTTTAATGCTTCTAATGTGTTCATCACCGCATATATCTCAGCTTCGATTGTTGATTTTAGCGGGTTGAATTTGCCACTGGCGTAGGCACAAATTCTTTCTGTGGTCTTTGGGTCCTGTATGTGGATTTTCCACTTATAGATTCCTCCCCACCCGCTCATGCATCCATCTGTTTCAAGGATTATGTAACAATCCTCAGGGGGAACTTCTAGGTCAGGCAGGTTTCTGACTAAGTTCTTGATCTGTTTGACCAGGGCCCAATCATGCTCGTTCATCCTTTTATCCCCAGTAGGACTCGTCTTTGCATACAGTGGGCTGAGTAATTTCCCCAGGTTAGGGATGTAGTTCCTAGCATAGTTTAGTAGTCCCAGCCACGATCTGAGGCCCTTTTTGTTGAGTAGTTCTTGTTCATCAAAATCTGCTATTTTGGAGATTATATATGGTTGAAGCCGGATTTTCTGGTTTCCCAGTATTGCCCCTAAGAATTCTATCTCGGGAACAACAATTTTCATCTTTGTTGGGCTTAGGACAAGCCCATTCTTCTTGCATACGTCAAGCATGATTTTCAGATGTTTTGAGTGGGCTTCTTTATTTTCTGAGAATACCAAAATGTCGTCGATGTATACTGCTATGAAATCTTGGGTGCCCTGGAAACAATTAAATCGCTCTGTTGCTCGTCTTCTTGTACCGATAGTATGTCGCAGTCGTCAGGAAGCTGGAGTTGCTCAAAGATAGCTACTCTTTTGACATTGCGGTTGTCACTAGGGCACTCCCTTGCGAAGTGTCCTTCCTGTCCACATATATAGCACCTGCATTTTTTATTCCTTACCAGGTGCTTCCGTTTTTCAATCCTGGCATGTGATTCGTGGGGTTTGCCTTTGTAGGTACGGGACCTTCTAACTCCAAGCTTCTTTTTATCCTGGTAATATCCATGTATTGATATCTGGTTGCAAAATGAGAGATTTTTCAGTGACCTCTAGAATACGGCGTCTTTGCACTCCTGCTCCAGGAATTTGTATGCAAAAAGTATCCTGGGAAATACTCCTACTGTGAGTCCTGGGAACTTTTCATCGAATGATGCTTTGATTCGGTTGCCAAGATCACCTAGCATTTTTAGCCATAACTTCTCAGATAGCTCCGACCCAGTGTATAGTCTGCCAGTTTTTGCAGCTAACTTCATGTAATCATTCATATATTTCACCAAGTCTTTCACGTTGTCGCAGGATAACCTCTCCAAATCTCTGTATGCTGCATCCTGAATTATCGTAGATCCTTGTGCCGGGTCTTCTAATGAGAATACCCTTCTCATCTGGGATAGGATATTTTGAGTGCCTTCCCTGCCATCAGCTGTGTTTAGCAGGGCTTCATATTCAGCTGGATAGCTCATTCGCCACTGAATCCAGGCTAATTTTTCAATTTCGCCCAGAAGGTTCTCAATGTACTCCGCCTTATCCCTGACGTCTGTAAATCCTTGGGGTGATACGTGATTTTTGGTGATGGACTCCCATCTTGAGAACACGTCATCAAATAGTCCTAATTGAGTAGGGATGACGAACATTGCACCGACCTTTTGCTGTGCTGATGGTAATGTCCATAGCTTATTGCTTTCATCTCGTCTGAACCGAGCGTTTGCGAAGGGTCTTTGGCTCTGGTGGGGTGTTGATGGCCCGGGCTCCGTTCTGGCTGGTGGGTATCCTGGGGGCCCCATGGTTGCCTCATGTAACGGGTGGAATGTAAGGAGATGCCACTGTACTGGTAGAGTACACCCTTTGTTCCTCCAATTGAGTATTAATGAGTCTTCTGAGAGATTGATACTCCATGTTTGACTCTACTCCTACTGCCAGTACTTCTGCGAATGGGTTGAGTCATTCCTCTTCTTCTTCTGGATATTCATCCCATACAGGTTCTGTTTGTGCAGGTCTTGCTAGTCTGGCCATATATTGAATTTGTTCCAGATAATCGTTATCTTCCGAGTTTTCAGGATCACCTTCCATGGACCGGAGTACAGTGGCCCCTGGGCTTGTATCTCCTGCATGGTGGTTTTCCTGTCTTCTCAGTAGATATGATGTATCTTCTACTAGGGCATGGTGGTCATGTTTTTGTTAAATAAATCCTGAAGTGTAGTATACTCTTGCCTTTGTAGGGGCCTGGGTGGCCCTCTTACTTCATTGGTGTCCCTTTCCTTCGGTAATAAGAGGTTAAATATTTCTGGTGGAGCTGTTGAAGTTCCTTCACCGTAGTAGTCCTGGCTTTCTTCATTTTCTTTGTCGTGGCGACTGCAATCGCATGCATCGTGATCATCCCCTCCGAAGCTACATCCATCACAGCACATGGAGCAACCTAAACAATTGGGGTCATGTAGGCTTGGGTCCGGTTCTTCAGGATATTCCGCCCTTTCTGGATCCGGTATCCAGATCAAGGGATGGTTGTAGCTGTAATGGGTTACCATCTGGGCAATCAGCTGGCCCTGGTAGACATACATCGAAGAGTCAGTTAGGTTGTATACTGTTACCTTCACTTCCCCGGTGTAGTGACTGTCGACGGTGCTTGTCTCGATGCTTAGTGGGTTGTCCCTATAAGGGAGGGACCTGGCAGTTACCTGCCCATATATTCCTTCCGGGAACTCAAAGCTTAGTCCCGTAGATACCTGCATCTTTGTGTAGGGGGAGATTTCGCAATCTTCGTCCGCCATTAGATCATAGCCTGCTGTCCCACTGTGATATTGCTTGGGCATGCGAGCCATAGGAGATAGTAGTCTTATAAGGATGCCTAGTTCACTGTGCTCTGGGATGTATGCAGCGTCTCCTTCTATTAATACGGCAAGAGTGCATTCTCAGTTCCTCTTCATCGCTTTGTACTTCTTCATCTTTTGCATTGTAGCGTGGTCTCCCTGAGACTGAGGGAGCTGTATACCTATCAAAGGTGATAGACATTCTTCCGTCTATCAGGTTTCTGCTTGTGACTTCCGTAGGCAAGCGGGGGTTTATGATTTGCGAGGGTTGGATGACCCAGCTCAGGCCTTGTAATGCCGCCGTTGAGTATCTTCTTCCTTGAAGTGCTCTCACCCCATGGCTCATGAGGTAGTCCACCACTCCTTGGACTTCATAGAGGAAGCCTACGTTCGGAGTGTTGGATAGTCTGCCAATAAGTCCCCTTGTGATTAAGAGGTTTGCTTCGCCATTGTGCCACTGCTCATAGCCTCTTGTCAGTATAGAGACTTGTATATTCCTATAGAAATCTCCAATAGTGAGCATTAGATCAGGTATTACATATATCATCTGAGATCCATGGGATAAATCTACTTCCATCGCTGCTTTAAGTATTTAGGTTCGACAATAACTAAGTTTTATCTCACTATGTGGGGTCGACTACATGAATCCTTCTACGTCATTAGACTCTATCCCCTATTATATCATCATCTATACTTAAATAAAGTTTATCTTATTTTATTGTTATTAATCAAGTCTTTTTTAATCTTCCTCTTCCTCTTCCTCGTTTGATGTGCATATTTGTCATAGTTTCACATTGCCTAACTGGAACATTTATTGGTCGTCTAAATACATGTCTACACCACCTTAAACGTATCTCTCGGAGATTTTCCTCATTATATGCAACTCTGACTTTCTCTCTAATCCTCTCATTTCTTATTCTATCCATCCTCTCATTTCTTATTCTATCCTTGCAATATTTACAAATCTTTCTATCCCTCTTCCTAACCATAAGAAAGTCGATTTGCAATTTATTATTCCTCCCTTTGAATGTGACTAAGTATTCTTCTCTTTTGTTAAAAAATATATTAGCTAATATAAGATTATATATTGTCGCAAAATCCAATATAGTTTTACCTTATTCATTTCTTGTTCCAAATTTATAACCTCTATGCACCCTCTCATATTCCTCATTTTTCACTCCGATATACCTATTTAGATCGCCTCCTATTAAAATTATTTCATTTGGCGAAATATTTTGTAATACTTCATCTATATCATTCCAAAATCTTAATTTGATATCTTCATTTAATTCTACTTGAGGTACATATACGCTAATTACATTTATAGTTTCTTTCTCCATTACTATCTTGAGAGTTATAATTCTATTCCTCTTTCTAACTACAACAACTTCATCCTTTAACGAACTATCTACAATAATATCCACTTCATTTCTTGTTTTACTCTTTCCTGCGTACCATAACTTAAAACCCGAGTTCTCTATCGGCTTTGCCTTCTCGCCTACCCATTGTCTCTTGTACACACAAAATACTAATTCTCTCCTAATCATCGTATATACTACCTTCATTGCTTTTATAGTGAGAATTCTTATATTTCATATTTCAAATCTTAGACTATTAGTTTTTCTATCATATTTGTTCTTACCCAACCTATGGTGTTAGAACTCTTGTTTATTTAAGACTATACTCAAGTTCCTTTACGGAGACGAAGTGATGGTTATGGAACGCGTCGGTTAGCCCATAGAGGGTGAACGGGCGCGCTCGTCATTGACGGAATTCTGCTTAGGTTTTATCGCCTATAACACTTTGTTATACGCGCAATTTAAATAAAGATAATGGAGCAATAACAAAAACATAAGCACACAATTACACTCTTTTGAATGCTTGCTTGTTTGATTGCGAGCCGCACTTGAAGACCCTGACTTGCACCAGCAAATCGCCCAAAAAATCACTGCTAAAAATCTTCCCTTCAAGCTCCCTTTAAAGCTGCAACTCGGGCTGATTTTTGCCTACCAGTCGACTGCTCATACCCATCAGTCGACTGCTCCTATAGCCGTTGTCTCACAACGACTTAATCCACACTAAAAAAACTCCAACGGATATCTCATCAGTCGATTGCCCTTACCGTGATGATCGATGCCGTGATCGATCGATCACCGAAGATTCTGAAATCCGCGACACAACCATCACCGATCGCCTCCATAACTAATCGATCAAGGTCGAGCGCGCTTCGTCTGTTCGCGATCGAAGCTACCGGTAGCCAATCTGGGACTCGGTCGAGCTGCTCAAGGCCGGTCGCAATTCGAAGTCGATTGTCAGTCGACTCACATCAATCGACTGATCAGTGTCAACTCAGCTGTCAAGTGTCAAAACACTTGACCAGTTGACTAGTCTATGACCCCAGTCGACTGATACACCTCAACCATGAGATTTAACCCAAGTATGATGCCCTCATACTTACTAGACCACCCTTAGCATAGACCTAAGCCTTTTAGCCACCTCCATCAGCCTCACGCCTATCGGATCCCTCCAAGTCATCCATGACTTGTTCATCCATACGCTAGCCTTCAGGTGCTTCCATCGGCTATTGTCATACTAAGCTGGTCTACACCGCCAAGGCACATTGGGCTTACGCTGCCAAGACACACGCTTGGACTTTACGCCACCACCCATTGGACTTATACCGCCAAAACTCCACCCTTGGACTTTACGCCGCCAATATCAACCTCGACTTCCACAACCCACGTATTGGACTTTCCATTCGCTAAGACTCAAGCTTCAAGACCCGCTTTCCCCTCGCAGACCCATGCTTGGACTTTCCATGTCAACCCATGTTGGACTTTTCAATTACCAAAACTCAAGCTTGGACTTTCCTTTGCCAAGACCCATGCTTGGACTTTCCATCATATGGTCAACTATATAGTCAACCCATTGTCAAACAATGGTAAACTCATTGTCAAACATCAAAACACTACTCGAGTCAAACTCGAGTCTGGTCAATCGTGACCTGGGTCGATTGCACCAACAATCTCCCCCTTTTTAATGTTTGACAAAAATCAAATACCTTTGAGTTAGAACACTAACTCAATCCAATTCTCCCAATTGTCCAAATTGGGAATCCCATTTTCCCTTAATTCTCCCTCTTTTTGACATACATCAAAAAGGCTCTCTCTAAGGGTATTAATGTCTCATATCCCAATAAGATCTTACAATCTCCACTTGGTCCAAAAACATCTAGGATGCATTCACTCTTCCTAGTGATAAGTCCAATATCACTAAAGAGAGGCAATCCTCACTTCTCTAAAAACTCAAAATTCTCCCCCTCATGAGGAAGAATACATCCATCATCCCATAATGGATAACCTCCCCCTAAAGGCTTGCTCCCCCTTGACTATTGCACAAACACTGTCCTTGGAGAGTCCCTAAGCCTATAGGAACACTAACCCATTAAAATTAAGATTAAAAGTTCAAACTTGAACTTTCACATACCTCAAAATTGATACATCACCTAAATAACTCTCCTAATTCATATCCAATGGATTTTTACCCTTTATAATGTTTTCCAAAGCATATACTAGAGTTAGGAGCAGTTAGGGTAGCATAACATAGCTGAAATCAAGCTAAACAGATCTTGTTTACTCGAAATCAGCATTAACTGATCGTTCGATTAACGACCGCCTCTATGATCACTGACCGAGAAAGCTTCCATTGAGCGAAGGGCTCGATCGAGGCTCGACCGTTTCGATTTCATTAAACCGCATTTTCGGACCATCTTTAGAAATGCATAAGTAATTCTAGAAAATTCAAAAAATCGTGAAATTTTGATTACACATTACTTATGTCAAATATTATAGGAGAAAAATATTTGAAAAATAAAATACCCAAAAATTAGTGAGATTGATACAAAGTTCAAAAATAATAAAAACTTTATTGTTTTGAGCCTACTTTGTATCAATTTCATCAATGGTGACTTCTATCAAAAGATAGACTACACTAAGATTTTTCAAAATGATTTTGAAATGTTTTTAAAACCTTATATTGAACCATAGTCTATGGGCTTAATGCATATGACTTGTACATAAACTTTCCTCATGATTCATCCATGGTATAAGATAAATTTGAGTTCATCTAGATGCAAAAACTATACACCTTGAACTTAACTCATTTCCTAACATCTCGCATGTATCTAGAGTGTATCAATACACACACATGTTAATATGATGTGAGATGTGAGTTTTGTTCATCCTAATCTAAGGCCTCATGCATTTTCGAAGGCAACACTACTTGATTCCCTTATATACATGGGACTTCAAGTCATGTCATGGTCCTTAAATAAATTTTCATTAATCCTAGATGCATGAATGATGATTATGGCATAAATGATAACATAAATGAAACATGTGCTAATAATCATGATATCATGGCATATGAAGACAACCTAAATAACACATGACAAAAAAAAGTCCTAAGCATAATCATGATATTTTATATGATTAAAAATGAATATTATGTCATGACATGACATATGACAAACAAGTTATGACAAATAAAATATGAAGGTATAAAAATACCTAAGTTTTAGTATTGATTGTCATTTGTTATGATTAAGTTCATTTTGTCATATTACTACTTATCTCCCAAGTGTGTCAAAACCAAAATGGCACACTATGACCTCTAAACCTAGTTTGTGTCAATTTGATTAATTTTTCAACTTTCATAAATTATATTGGCACATCCTAAAATCCTTTAGGATATAAAATTAAACTTCATTTCCAAGGTATCACATAACCTTGAAAATGTCCTAAAGTGTCATGGTTGGGTTAACTACCCATCCAATCAAGGTTGACACATCCTAACTCATTTACCGTGAATCGATCAAGCTCCTAGGAACCCAATACCTATTGGAGCTCCTTGGGTTTACTAGGTATTCCTTAGAGATAACTTCCCTAGATACCCTCCTAATGACCCTTCTAGGCTTAGAAGCTTTGGTCATTTGGGTCTTGCCTAGGTTAACTATAGGGGTAACTCCCTTTGTAACCTTCTTAGTGGCTTCCTTAGGTTTCTTCGAAACTTTAGCCACTAAGCACTTGTCATGGTCAACCTTAGGGATGACTTCCCTAATAACCTTGGCTCTCCTAGACCTAGGTTGTATTCCATAATCGAATGGAATACTATGGTAGATCTCCTTGGGCTTAGGTTTGTGACCCAAACCTTTCTTGCCTTTGGATGAATCTTGCCTCCTAGATCCTAAATCTTGACCATTTGACTCTTGCATTTAATTTTGCATTTTCCTAAAGGTCTTTTCAAGTTTCTCAAGCCTTGACCATAAGACTTGATTTTCCAATTCTAATTGCCCAATCTTTGAATTTTAATTTAGTCTTTCGGCGTGGTTCTTCATTTTAGGCATATGCCTATGGTTTTTGAGATTAAAGCCTAGATGGTCTTCTATCTTCCTAATACTTTCCTTAGGAAGGATTTTTCTAGGGCTATTAGTCTTAAATTTCTCCTTAGTTCTAAAATCGACATGTTTAGCTCATAAGCAATAAAATTTATTATTTCTAACATGCTCCTTATGAAAAATAACAAGATTATTAACATTATTCCTAGCATGCTTCTTAACATGAAAATTTGAAGGTGCATTACTAACTTTTACCTTAGGGTTTGCTTTAGAAGCTCCCCCTACATATGATACTCCTTCTTGGGTCTTCTTTCTCCCCCTAGGGCATTGGCTTCTATAGTGCCCCTTTTGATGGCATTTGAAGCAAATAATATGTTCCTTACTCTTTTGACTTTGGGCACCGATTTCCTTGGTCTTTGGCACGACTTGTGACGTCTTCTTGACTCGTTTAGGACACTTATTCTTGTAGTGTCCTTGCTCCCTACACTTAAAGCAAATTATATGATTTTTATTTTTAATTAAATTGCTTGAGTTACCTAGGGGAGTGGTGGTCATATGGGAAGATTCTTTACTTCTTCCGAAGGTTGAAACTTCTTCTTGATGCTCCGGAGTGGATGGTTTAATCTCCTCCCCCTCAATCCTAGAGGTAGAGGCTTCTTCCACCTCTTCTCCATCGGATGTTGAGCACCTCTCAACCTCCGATTCCTCAAGCTCTTGAGCCGATGAGCATTCTTCGGCTTCTTGGGATTGTTCTTCACTTGGGGCCGGTGATGGTCTTTTATGGAGCTTTGTCAATTCGCCCCAAAACTCCTTTGCATCCTTATATTCACCTAATCTACACAAAACATCATTAGGGATTAAATCACCCAAGAATTTTATTACCTTCTTATTTCTCTCGAAATTTTGGAGTTGTTCCTCGGTCCATTTCTTCATCTTGAGGAATCCTCCCTTCGAACTTCTCGGATATCTCATCGATCGTTGCCCTTACGCCGATCGATGATGCTCGATCGACTAATCGATCGTCTCACCGAAGGTTTTCGAGTCCGCGACCACCATCACCGATCGCGCCCTCCACGGCATCGACTAATCAAGCGATCGAGCGCCGCCTCGATGGACTCAATTGAGGCACCGCCTCGGGTACTCGATCGGCGCCTCATCTGTTGGCCACGATCGAGCGCGCACCGGGACTCCAGTCGAGCCGCCTTGCGTCTTTGGCCGTAATTCGACCGCAGTCGATCGCCAGTCAACTCACATCAGTCGACTGATCAGTGTCGACTCGGTTGTTAAGTGTCAAAACACTTGACCAGTCGACTGATCTATGACCCCAGTCGACTGATACACCTCAACCATGAGATTTAACCCAAGTATAATGCCTTCATACTTGCTAGACCTCCCTTAGCCTAGACCTAAGCCTTCTAGCCACCTTCATCAGTCTCACGCCTATCGGATCCCTTCAAGTCATCAATGACTTGTTCATCCATACGTTAGCTTTCGAGTGTTTCCATCGGCTATTGTCATGCTAAGCTGGTCTACACAGCCAAGGCACATTGGGCTTACGCTGCCAAGACACACGCTTAGACTTTACGCCGCCAACCATTGGACTTATACTACCAAGACTCCAACGTTAGACTTTACGCCGCCAATATTAACCCTTGGACTTCTCTTGCCAACCCATGTTGAACTTTCCATTTGTCAAGACTAAAG
The DNA here is from genome assembly GCA_025175895.1 of Wurfbainia villosa. Taxonomy (NCBI): domain Eukaryota; kingdom Viridiplantae; phylum Streptophyta; class Magnoliopsida; order Zingiberales; family Zingiberaceae; genus Wurfbainia; species Wurfbainia villosa. The sequence continues at coordinate 39,158,190 of CM046002.1, read as the reverse complement.
CTTGGACTATGCCTTGCCAAGACCCATGTTTGGGCTTTCCATGTCAACCCATATTGGACTTTCCAATTGCCAAGACTCATGCTTGGACTTTCCCTTGCCAAGACTCATGCTTGGACTTTCCATCATATAGTCAACTCCATGTCAACCATATAGTCAACCCATTGTCAAACAATGGTCAACTCATTGTCAAACATCAAAATACTACTCGAGTCAAACTCGAATCTGGTCAATCATGACCTGGGTCGATTGCACCAATAGTGGTCCTTACCGATACCATTACAGTCGAACTCTATAATGCGAACTCTTGCATGTTTATCACTACACTTGAATTCTGGAGATGTAACGGTCATTGTTGAGACGTTATAATCAAGTCTTGCAACGCGTTCCTTCCGAAGAACAACCTAGCAGTTGCACCAATAGTTCAATGGATTCATGCATTGAACACTTGCCTTAGTTTGACGTTGGCTGGCAACCTAACTCAATCCTCCTCCTTTATCCGGATTTAAGATCATCCACGACAAGATTAACTCGTCATGGACAGAGTTCTTTAAGTATCTAGGTTCGTTTTTGCAAAATAATGGAAGAGTTGATAAAGATGTTTTACATAGGATACAGATAAGATTGTTGAAATGGATGAGGGCAACAAGTGTTCTTCGTGATTGTAAGGTGTATTTAAAGCTTAAAAAAAAAGTTTTATAAAATGGAGGTTAAACTTACTATATTATGTGAAGCCGAATGTTGGACTATAAAACAAGCACATAATATAGAAGATGAGAGTCACAAAGGATGTTAAGGTAAATATACACACAAACAAGGACGGATAGGATAAGAAAATGAAAGCATTAGAGAGAGTCAGATCGTGACAATTGAGGAAAAGCTCTTAGAAACGCAATTAAAATGGTACGAACATGTATTTAGGCGATCAATAAATGCTCCACTTATTAATGTTTCTTACTGTTCCACTTTTACATTCCACTCCAATAGATTTAACTATTTTTTTTACACTATAAAATATATTAATTGTCATTAAGCATGTTCATATCATCTTAGAATATTTTGTATCATGTTATCATTTATTAGATCTACTCCAAATCCCTCTTACATATTATTTTACTGTTTATCCTTTCTGAAGAGGAGTCTTAGTGCAATGGTAAAGTTGATATCATATAACTTAGTAGTCACAAATTCAAGACATGAAAACAATCTCTTGCAATGCAAAATAAAGTTGCATATAATTGACTCATCCCTAAGACCCACTATTGGCAGAAGTTGTGTGCACCTAGTTGCCCTTTTTTATCCTTTCTAATATCTCCACATATCTATCTTACCATTCTAATCTTTGTTTCATTAACTCTTCATTCATATTGTTTTGTAATAGCTTAACGCTCTAATCCATAAATAATAGAGGGTGTCTTTTAAGATTTTTTTCCTCGCCCAAACAAGGTAGGGTGATCACATAAGACTCCAAACTGTCCATTGTGTATGAATAATATCTTTATCAGTATTATAGTTTTTTCAATAATAAATTTAAGTTATCTATAGCTGACTTTCAAAGATTTCATTTCCATCCATCTTAACTATTCCATTCATTAGTTTTGTGATTAAAAAATTTCATTTCATATATCCACTTTTTTTATTTATATTAAAACCTTTGGTTTCTAAATTTTCCAGAAAAATCATGTTTTAAATTTAATCTAATTACTATCTCATCACAAAATACTAAGAAAGTATATCTTATATATTAGTTACTTGGACTAAACCCTTGATGTAAATGTATAACTATTGAAAATAATTTGTAATACTCCAATTAACTCTAACACTAATAATAATTCAAAATATATATATATATAGGAATGATTCCCTACATAATTCATCCGTGAACACCAATATTATTCACCGTCTGATCGAAATGAGCACTATAGCTCAATCCTTGAATCTTAGGAGATCGGACGATGGATAATGGAGGTGCTCATAGATAAGTTATATAGGATAACATTCTTTTGTGTGTGTGTATCGTCTTGGTACTTTATTACAAGTATTTTCTTAGTCAATCAAAAGCAAAATCCTTTATACTTTTTGTTTGTTTTTTTATTAAAATAATTAGCATCTATGGTTGATCTTCTATATAACAAACAAAAATATCAAAAATTGTTCTATTGTATTTTTTATTATTAGGATAAAAAAGATTAACCAAGATGCTAGATTTAAAAGAAAGGGGAGGGAAAGAGATGCACCAACCAAAACACCAATAGGTAGAGAAATCAAAATACATTCTTATATTCTGTACCTATACTTGTTCCAGTTTTAATTATGTCAGACAAAGTCCATCTCATGGTTAATCAAGATTCATTCTAATTCTAAATATTCAGAGAGCATTATTTAATGAGTCTTAAAATATCATAAATTAATCTCAGAAGGAGCTATAGAACTAAAGTTCTCATCCAATGCACAATATTAAGAATGTATAATCGGCAATGGAGATACTTTTTATATTTTCATTGTTTCCAATTTTAATTCAATTGACTTTGTAATTACTATAGGCTTACATTTACAAATAACAAACTAAGTGAAACAAAAGATTATAAAAGTAGAACCCATTGAGTTGATAATGGAGTGTTTTGAAGCACGTTGAGGTGCTGAGTGTGAGCAATGCATGGTACCAAAATTGTACCATTTTAAATGTCCAACTCATGATATAGAATGATACTTCAAATTTTGGTTCTACTCAAAATTATAATCTTGGTTCTAAAAGATTTTTGTATAAGTCAAACTCCAAGTTAATCATTCTATACTCACCAATTAGCATAATATCTTCAGCATAGAATATAAATAAAAGACATTTTTCTTCAATATCATCGTAAGTGAGATTATCTAAACTAATATAAAAATAAATAAATTTAATTTGTAACTGGACTTTCATTTCACTCCCAAGTAAATGTTTAAAACATGGTTTGTGATAACAACCTATGTCGTTCGACATAGGAAGAATTTAACGTTTCACCCACCAACCAACACTAGCACAGACAGAGTCGTGAGGCAGTGATAGCCTCGCAGAGGCTTCCATGAGGTCACAAAGTCATGAAGCCATCCATGACCTCATGGCCGCACGCGGAGGCCTTCACGGAGTGGCGAGGCCACTTGCAATGACCTTGCTTGGCAAGCGGCCTTCATTTTTTTTTTTAATTCTTCTTTTTCATTTTTCCTTTCCAGTTTATTTCATCTTACTTTAGGGGTTAAGACAATTTTCATTTAAGGTTTAGGAGTTTAGATTAGTAAAACATCTATAGTGATTAAATATTAATAAAAAAAATTTAATTATTATTTTTTTATATTTTAGAAAGTACTGAAACCGTATCGACATGACACGATACAATACCAAAATCATATCATTCCAATTATAAAATAAAATTCTAGCATGGCTCGAAATTTCAAACCTAGAATTAAAATAAACTCCAAAAGTAAAATACTTACATATTCAACTATGGTTTTAAATCTCGATCCGTGCTAAGCGATACGGGCAGAATTTACTGTTCCATCCGCAGCTCGACATCGGTACGAACGGTCCCGACGGCCATGCATGGTCGCAGCTACCTCCCACGAGGCTGCAACGTCCTCAAGCAGCCTCACACGGGACCACAACGACCTTCGCGAGGCCCAGGGGGTTTGCGCGGGGGCTCGCGCGGCCTCCGTGGGGCTCTCGTGGGGTCGTGAGAGCCCCGCACGAGGTCGCGACGGCCATGGGCGACCTCCACGGGGCTCGCGTGAGGCCATTGCCTCCGCCGGTCGCGGGTGAAACTGTGGGCCACAATAATATTTAATTAAAAATTAGGTTAATAACTCCAATCAACTCTTAGCTATAGTTTAGATAAAATAAATAAAACAAATCAAAATTTAATAAAATTATCTCATTAATCTAAAAATATTCCAAAAATTATTTTAAAATTTATTTTATTAATTTATATATTATGAATAATAATTTTACTATTATAATCATTTTTTTGGTATTTTAATTTTAATTTTTTTAATATTTAAGTTAAAAAAAATATTTTTAATTTATGTATTTTATATTTAAAAATTATCAAAACTTATCGATATGACACGATACGATATTAAAACTATATCGTTCCGGTCACATACTCGAAACTTCGATACGAATTGAGATTTTCAACCTTGCATTCAACCCCATCAAGTTTAACTCGATCTTGGCTTTCACATGTTGCACCCCAATTTTGAATCTAAAGGCCATGCAAATATGCATATAACTCTTAAGAAGCCAAAACTCAATTGTTGCAGCTAACTGCACAGAGTGTGAGTAGCATTAGTGCAGTCGGGCTCAAATGTTATGGCTAAGAAAATACACATGATACCCATCTAGCGAGCCATATTAAAAAAGCAAACAGATAGATCATGGGCAATTTTCGATGACATAGGAGTGGTCATATGATGTAGTACAGGTGGATTGCCCATGAACCCATCAATCTTACATCATCGAAGGGGGGAACTCTTCCAAAACTACAAGAAATTTCAAGTTCAACTAGTTATATGCCGGTCTAAATATTTATGTTTTACTATTTGTTAGAAAAGAGAATTATCTTTATTACATGAAATAAACATTATTTATAGGATAAAGTTAGGACTTAGAATAAATCAAACTCTATCCTAAGAGATAAATTAAGAAGTAATTATTCTTAACTCTATTTAGGGATAACAAATTATCTCTAGTCATATTTACAATATTCTAACACTCCCCTCAAGCTGAAGAATATAAATTATATGCACCCAGCTTGTTACATATGTAGTCAATTAGGAGACCTCTCAGTGACTTAGTAAATATATTTCCTAGTTGATCATGTGAGTTAACAAAACTAATAAATATTTCTCCAGATATGACTTTCTCTCTGACAAAGTGACAGTCGACTTCAATATGCTTTGTCTTCTCAAGAAAAACTGGATTTGAGGCGATATGCATAGCGGCTTGGGTATCACATATAAGTGACATTTGTGTAACATCTCCAAACCTTAGCTCCTGAAGCAACTGTTTGAGTCATATAAGCTCTTGACTGGCTATGGCCATAGCTCGATATTCTACCTATGCACTGGATCTTGCCACAATATTCTGTTTTTTGCTTTTCCAAGAAACAAGATTATCTTCGACAAATATACAAAAACTGTTAAGGCAATCAACTCAAGTATGTGTTTGGTTTTGATGTGTGACAAAGAGTTTAAGTTAGGTTGATTATGTGATTTGATATGTGTGTTTAAGTTGTGCAGGATTTAGTAAATCACATATGGTTTACTTGATGAAGCATTGGCGAGTTCATCATCTCATAGCTCGGGTCCTTGAGTCACTGAAGGATTACACGGGGAGAAGTCATGAGCTTGGTGCATCCAAAGGATCGTCGGACAAGAAGCGAATGGAGTGAAGTCAAATGAAGCAGACTTTAGGGCAAGACGCGAAAGATGGCACGGGAGAAGCCGCGGGCTTAGTGCATCCGAGGGACGTAGCCGGACGAAGAGAGCTTCGGTTAGGGACTCCATGGGAGATGAGAGATTTAGCGATTGTAACCCGGGACAAGGTAGCTCAAGTAGGTGAACTTGGTCGAATGGCTAAGTCAAGTGTCGGACACTCAAACATGTGCTTGAGATTTTACCCGACGATTGGAAGTGTCGGATGCTCAAACATGTGGTTTGAGGTTTACCCAACGGTCGGATGCTTAAACATCTTGATGTTTGAGGTTTTACCCGACAAAAGTCGACTGCCAAGTAATGGCAGTCAACTGGTCCAAGTCGACTAGTAGTTGACCGGTGTCAACTAGGGTTTTCAGCCTAACGATCATTGCCAAGGGATGGCAATCATTGCTCAACATCGATCATTGCGAGAATGGCGATCGCTATAGGTGAATCGCGGGCACAAAACCACTCGTGGCCGATTAATCAATCGGCTCACGCAGAAGTAGTCGACAATAGAAAGCGATCATTGCTAAAGGTGTCGTTGGGACGATGGCGACTACAAGTCGGAAGTCGTTGGAAGGCATTTATTATAGCGGCGATCGTGATGGCATGCATCAGTCGACTGTTGCATGCCTAACGAGAAGAAACCCTTCTTCTCTATAAAAAGAAGGGTTGGGGGTCTTGGGGGGGTTAATGCTTCCACTCCTAACTGTTCCCCAAGTGTTGTGAACGTCTCTACTCTCCTCTTCCTTGCTCTTATCTCAATTCTATTGTAAGAGGGAGAGATTGTGTAAGAAGGTTTACCTCCACCTTGTCTTGGGCTAAAGGAGAGATTAGTGGATTGATTTGAGAGAGTGATTCGCCTGACGAATCGTCCGTGGATTAGCGGCAAGGGTCGTGAACCACGTTACATCCTCGTCTTAGCGTTTGCTTCTCTTTAACTTTTGTATTAGCTTAATTGTCTTATTTTAGTATATATTCCACTGTGCTAACTATTTGTAGACGCTTAAGAACGCGAGAATTCCATCGAGCACATCGTAGGCTATTCAACCCCCCCTTCTAGCCGAGCTACGATCCTCCAACAAGTGGTATCAGAGCCAAGGTTGCTTGTCAACGGACTCACCGCCGCAACAAGCACAACTACAATGGCCGGCATGAATATCCATCCGCCCAAATTCGAAGGGGACTTCATATGGTGGAAAAAGCGAATAGAGGTATTTTTCGAAACCGACTTTGAAATTATGTTGATTATGGAAAACGATTTTGAAGTGTCTAGGGATGAAGAAGGGAGGCTATTAAAGAAATCAAAATGGATAAAGAAGCAAAGGGAGGAGCACCTTGCAAATTCAAAAGTCAAGCACCATCTTTTCAATGTGCTACCTCAACAAGAGATTAATCGGATTGGAGAGTGCTCTAGCGCCAAGGAGATGTGGGAGAAGCTAGTGGAACTTCATGAAGGCACCTCCATAGCCAAACTCGCAATAAGAGACCTTCTCCGCTCTCAACTCAATAATATCAAATTAGATAAGAGGGAAAAGGTATTATCACTACACTCTAGATTTAAAGAAATTATTAATGGGTTATCGAGTGTAGGTAAAAAGTTATCAAACCGGGATATGATAATGAAGGCAATTAATGCATTCCCCCAGTCTTCAAAATGGAGCTCCATGGTGGACTCATTTTACATCTCAAGGAATCTAGAGGTAAGTACTCTAGAAGAATTCTTTTCTACTATGGAGCTTCATGAAACTAAACTTGAAGGGATAATAGAAGAACCAAGTACACAATCAAGGAGAGTAGCTCTAGTAGCAAACAAAGGGAAGAAAAAGAAGAGCACACCCTCCTCATCCGACGATGAATCATCATCTTCAATGGATAACAACGAGGAGGCATACATAGTAAGAAAGGTAAGACGTGCCTTAAAAGGTTTTAAATTTAACAAATCTCATGATAGGGGAAGAAGGCAAAGAAAGATCATTTGGTATAATTGCCAAGGAGAGGGACATGAGAGATGAATGTCCTCTCTTGAACAAGAAGAAGGAAGAAAGAAAGAAGGATGACAAGAAAGGAAGCAAGAAGAAGGATGAAAAGAAGTCAAAAGAAAAGGGAAAGGGAAAAGTGAACCTAAAAGTCACATGAGATAACCTATCATCATCGCAAGAAGAAGAAATTGTCTTCCATTTTGCACTTATAGGAATGGACGATATAGCCTCCACCTCCTCCGAGCAAGAAGAAGGAAGCACAAGTGAGGAGGAGAGCCCAAGCATAGGGGAGCATCATCATCATCGGAATCGGAAGGAGATTGGATAAGTAAGGTAAGAAATCTCCCTCCTCAAAAGGTTACTTCTATGATTTCTAGTTTAACTAGGGATTTATTTAAAACTAAGAAGAAAAATAAATACATGCAAAATGAAATTAAAAATCTAGAAGAAAAGATCAAAAATGCAAGTTCATATGATAATGCTTTTTCTTCTAGTGAAAATGATGCGTGCTTAGAAGAGAATAGGATTTTAAGGGAAAAGGTAGAATTCCTCACTAAGGCCCTTGAGAAATTCACAATTGGCTCAAATACTTTAAATATGATCATTGGGAGCCAAAGAGCAAGCTTTAACAAGAAGGGCTTAGGATATAAAGGATAAAAAAATGAGAAAGCTTACCATTGCCTAATTGCTAGAGGACAACCAAAGACAACAATGGTAGCTAAGAAATGGATCCCTAAGGAGTACTTGGTAAACCCTATTGGAAAGAATTTATATTGGGTTCTCAAGTCAATCCTTAAAGGTTAGAAAAACCTAGGATAATCAACCATATTTGGATTTATTTTATATTATGATAAATGGTCGACTTATGATCTTTATGATGATGTTGGGATAATATTTGATTTATGATCATGATGTGTAGTTATAGATAATATTTGATTTATAATCATAATGTGCAATTATGGATAACCCTTGTTTTATGCATGATACTTAACCTTGGGTAAAAATGGCATGAAATTTGTGGTTAAGTATAAATACCTTAGTTACATCTCACATTCACCATAAAGCTAACTTGATTGAAAATATAGCAATGGGTGAGATGTTAAGTTGATACAAGTGATTAACTAATGCTTATGGTATTTTGATGAATCATTATATGTATCATGATAAAGTAATCATATACCAACTATGGGAAAAGCATGTGTTTAATTCATGGACATATTGCCCAAAGATCATAGTTGGATATTTTTAATGATTTAAAACCATTTCATATTTCAAAAACTTAGAGTTCATACATTGAAACATTCCAAGGCAAAACTAGGCTTTCAAGTTGATATAAACTTTAGTGATTGAATTTTCATGAAAAATCATTTTTCCTTGATAAAGGGACTCATTAGAAATGTGTTCCCCAAATTTCGTGATTTTTCGAATTTTTCTGATTTTTTTAATGTATTTTTGAAGTTGGTTTCAGAAATCAAAATTCGGGACTTTCATATATCAGTCGACTGATGAAGAATGTCAGTCGACTGATACATTGAAAACCTGTTTTTTTGTGTTTTAAAATCTGATTTTTATTTTTGGTGTTTTTACTCCCTTAAACTGTGATACCAACTTGTATAACATATATATGATGTTTTTGATGGTGTCAAAAGGGGAGAGTGTTGAAGTTTAAGTTAATCATGCTAAGGGGAATTAGCATGTGTTGAGGGAGAGTTTGCATGTGTGTTAAGGGGGAGTTTTGATACTCATGTTATGATTTACATGCTTACTTTCCTTATGTTTTTTGTTTATGTTTTACCTAACTTAAAAATGTTGTCACACATCAAAAATGGAGAGATTGTTATGGCAATCAACCCAAGTATGTGTTTGGTTTTGAAGTGTGTGGCAAAGAATTTAAGTTAGGTTGATTATGTGATTTGATATGTGTGTTTAAGTTGTGCAGGACTTAGTAAATCACACATGGTTTACTTGATAAAGCATTGGCGAGTTCATCATCTCATGACTCGGGTCCTTGAGTCGGTGAAAGATTGCACGGGGAGAAGCCGTGAGCTTGGTGCATCTGAGGGACCGTCGGACAAGGAGTGAATGGAGTGAAGCCAAAGGAGGTAGACTTCAAGGCAAGATGCGAAGGATGGCACGGGAGAAGCCGCAAGCTTAGTGCATCCGAGGGACATAGCTGGACAAAGAGAGCTTCGGTGAGGGACTACATGGGAGATGAGAGATTGAGCGATTATAACCCGGGACGGGGTAGCTCAAGTAGGTGAACTTGGTCGAATGGTAAAGTCAAGTGTCGAATGCTCACATGTGTTTAAGGTTTTACCCGACGATTGGAAGTGTCAGATGCTCAATCATATGGTTTGAGGTTTACCCAACGGTCGAATGCTCAAACATCTTGATGTTTGAGGTTTTACCCGACAATAGTCGACTGCCAAGTAATGGCAGTCGACTGATCCGAGTTAACTAGTAGTTCACCGGTGTCAACTAGGGTTTTGTGGCCCAACAGCTGTCGAGGATGACGGATCATTTGCTCGACATCGATCGCCGGAATGGCGGTCGGCTATTATAGGTGAGCAGGGCAGAACCACTTCGTGGCCGGTGATCGATCGATTCTACATAAGCGACGATCGGCGCGAGTGTCGTTGAATGGTGGCGGCTGCAGAAGTCGTTGGAATACAGTCGTTATAGTGGCAGTCGACTGATAGCATGCATCAGTCGACTGATGCATATCTAACGGGAAGAAACCCTTCTTCTCTATAAAAAGAAGGGTTGGGGGCTTTGGGAGGTTAATGCTTCCACTCCTAACTGTTACCCAAGTGTTGTGAACGTCTCTACTCTCCTCTTCCTTGCTCTTATCTCAATTCTATTGTAAGAGGGAGAGATTGTGTAAGAAGGTTTACCTCCACCTTGTCTTGGGCTAAAGGAGAGATTAGTGGATTGATTTGAGGAAGTGATTCGCCTTACGAATCGTCCGTGGATTAGCGGCAAGGGCCGTAAACCATGTTACATCCTTGTCTTATCGTTTACTTCTCTTTAACTTTTGTATTAGCTTAATTGTCTTGTTTTAGTATATATTCCGCTGCACTAACTATTTGTAGATAATTAAGAACGCGAGAATTCCATCGAGCACATCGTAAGTTATTCAACCCCCCTCCTTCTAGCTGGGCCACGATCCTCCAACAAAAACCAGAGGTAGATCTATCAATGGGAGATTCTGCCCAATCTGCATCAAAATACCCTATGATTCGAGTATGTCCTTTGTCTTCGTACAAAAGGCCCTTTCCTAGAGCACCTCTAATATCGAACAATACGAATCACAGCATCCCAATGTTCTTTATATGGAGAGTTGAGAAATTGACTTAATACACTTACTGCAAATGAGATATCTGGACGAGTAACAGTAAGGTAGCTTATTCTCCCTACTAATCGTCTGTATCGTTCGGGATCTGGTAGAGGTTCCCCCTGATTTGGCAAGAGCTTGACATTAGGATCTATAGGGTTGTCAACTGTCTTTGAGTTTAACATTCCTATTTCCTCTAGAATATTTACTGCATACTTCCTTTGGAATATAATAATCCCATTTTTGGACTGTGCTACTTCTATCCCCAAGAAATATTTGAGTCTGCTGAGATCTTTTATCTGGAAATGTTTGAAACGATGTTGTTTCACCTGTAAGATCCCGAGATGATCACTACCTGTGATGACAATATCATCAACATAAACCAGCGGTAGATCTGACGATAGATGAGTGGCGATAAAAGGCAGAATGGTCGACCTCGCTCAGAATCATGCGAATTATTGAATTACAATCTTGAATCTACCGAACCATGCTGCAGGGTAAGCTGCGAGACCATATAAAGATTTTATGGCGGCTGAAACCGAAGCCTCCTGGCAATGAAAACACGGAGGTTGCTCGTATAAACTTCTTGACGAGTCACCATGTAAGAATGCATTTTTGATGTCCAACTGATAAAGAGACAAGTGTTGAATCGCAGCAATAGACATGAATAGGTGTATAGAGGACATCTTGACAATAGAAGAAAAAGTGTCCCTATAATCAAATCCGAAGATCTGAGTATAGCCTTTAGCAACGAGACGAGCCTTAAGCCGATCAACCGTTCCGTCTGGACCAACATTCATCATATATATCTATCGACAACCAACAACTGACTTTCTTGGTGGTAGAGGAACGAGATCCCAAGTCTCACAGCTCCGTAAAGCACTCATTTCGTCCAACATAGTTTGTTTCCATCCTGGATGGGCAAATTAATCTCCTGCAGTCTTTGGAAAAGAAACAGACGACAAGGAGGAAAGACAAGAATAATAGGAAGGAGAAAGACGATGGTAACTCAAAGAAACATAATGAGGAGAAGGATTCTGAGTGGGCATTATACCTTTCCGAAGTCTGATAGAATATCAGTTGAAGACTAGGCCCGAAGGAATGGGCGAGGACTTGGCTCGAAGATGAATCCATGCATGAGTAGTGTTTGCGGCGACAAGCGAGATGAGGGCGATAAACCCTGCGAGGAGGAGAAATTGGGACTGGGGTGATAGAGAATCTTCCGGAGGATAAAAGACTGGTGCAGGTATAGAAGAAGGAAACTCGGACGACGACTCTGAAGGCCCAAAGAAAGGAACCGAATCAAAGAACGTAACATCAACAAAGATGAAATACCGATGGAGAGTAGAAGAATAACATTTGTACTCTTTTTGAGACCGTGGGTACCCAAGAAAAACACATTTATGCGATCGAGGAGAAAGTTTATCAATGTCAGGATCAAAAGCATGAGCAAAACATGTAGAACCAAAGACCCTAGGAGGTAAAGAATGAAGAGGTCGATTTGGATAAAGTACATGATATGGTATTTGACCCTGTAAAGTAGAGGAAGGCATGCGATTGATGAGATAACATGCAGTAAGTACAGCGTCACCCCAAAAACGAAGAGGAACATGAGAATGGAGGAGAAGAGTTCGAGTTGTCTCGAGAAGATGGTGATTCTTGCGTTCTGCAACTCCATTCTGTTAGGGGGTATGAGGACAAGACGTCCGATGTAATATGCCATGAGACGCTAAGAAGACCCGAAACGGAGTAGATAGATACTCACGTGCATTATCACTTTGCAAGGACCGAAGGGGAATACCAAATTGTGTCTTGATTTCATTAAAAAAAGATTGAAAAATAGAAAACAATTCCGAACGATCCTTCATTAGATATAACCAAGTACAACGGGAAAAATCGTCAATAAAGGCAACAAAATATCGTGACCCCAATGTAAAAGAAACGTGACTCGGACCCCAAACATCAGAATGAACCAAAGCAAAAGGGAATGTAGCCCGACATATAATGCGAGGAGAAAACAAACTACGAACATGCTTGCCTAATTGGCATAACTCACAAGACAAAGACTAGTGAGAAAGACTAGGATGTAATTGTTTTAATTTATCAAGACCAGGATGTCCCAACTAAGCATGAATAACAAGTGGAGATGCCGCCGCCGAACCAACAAGAGAGGTTTGGTGAAGTCAATATAGGCCATGAGACTCACATCCGAAGTCAATCATCGTCCCCGTACTCCGGTTCTGTAATGAAACAGAAGATTTAGTAAAAAAAATGGCAGAATCAAAAGATCGAGTAAGCTGACTTATCGATAACAAATTAAAGGGAGTTCCGAGAACATAAAGAACATTATGAATGGAAAGAGATGAAGAAGGATGAACAACACCAACACCTTGGGACTGAGTTTGAGAACCATTCGCCATGGTGACAAAGGGTAAATAACCGGAAGTAGATAGTGAAGAAAAAAAAATTTATTACCAGTGATATAATCGGTGGCCCCAGAGTCAAGTACCTAAGGACTCGAAGAGCGGGATATGCCAGCAAAGGAATTATCAGCTTGTGTAACGGCAGCAGGGGAATTAAAATCCCGTCGATCCTCATACCATTTCAGAAAGTCATCATAGGAAGGCGGTGGAGTTGGAGTCAGTGTGAACTGTGAAGTGGAAGCTGGATAAGTGACAGAACTCTGAAGCGTCGGCGGAGGAAGTCGACCGTGGAGACTCAACGTTTATCAATCGTGTGTCTGGTCGGTGTGATAGTCGCAAGGACGTCCTTTGCCACCCTTACGAGGTGGAGGTCTGTTGTTGTTTCGAGAGACCAAAGCTGAAGAATCAACAAGAACGGAAGATGGCAATGTCAAGACTTTGGCTGGGACACGGAGAAGAGCCGCCCAGGTAGAGTCCATGGTGGCCTCTATGGGGTTGCCCAAGATCTAATCACGAACATAAGAGTAATCTATGGGCAGACCATACAAGGCCAGAGACAAAAAAAATTTCTTCCGATTTTCAAGCTCTGCAATAGGAATGGTCGCAAGTGGGAGCAGGTGATTAAACTCACACAGAAGGCTAGAGACTGATCTCAGATAGGTTGACATAGAATCCTTGATCTGATGGGTATTAAGAATGGTCATGAGGTTTTCACAAACTTGATAGAGTCGTCGAAAAGTGTTTGTAAAAAGTTGTTGAACCTGTGTCCAAACATCCCTGCAGGTCTTGTGAGTGCGGAAGACATCCCTAAGAGATGGATGGATGGTGACTCGGATAATGCAACACAACTGAGCATCAACCTTTTTCCACAAAGGACGATCGGCGACTTGAATATTCTCTTCGATTTTGGTGAGATGTGTTTCATAACCCTGTCCAACAAGTCAAAGCTCAATGTGAGAGGCTCAAGAGGAGTAGTTCTTACCATCCAACAGCTCAGACGAGAGCGGTGCCATGACGTGGTTGGTAAAAATTGGGAAATCCGACTTTGAAGTGTCGGAGCTAGCCATGACGGATAAAACAGGTCCTGATCAGACAGAGAAGATGAGGGTTGGACGGTTCGGCTTCGAAGTGCCAGAGGAAGACTGTCGGAGTTGGATGATGGCTGATCGAAGACTGGAAATGGGCTGCCGAAGGAAGATGTTGTACAAAACCATGGGAAACCCCAACGGATCAAAGAAGATGGCTGGCCGTGTACTGATGGAGGTCGACGCGAGCAGTAGCAAGGATGCTGGGACAGGAGAAGGCGGCTCTTGGAGATCAGAGAGAGGAAAGCTCCACACGAGGCTGCAAGGTTTGCGATCGGTGAAGGCAATCCGATGTCTCAAGGCCACGGCGAACAAAAGGGGCTCAGCGTCAGGGTATCTTATCGAATAGGGAAAAGACTTTGCGGCTCCAGGGCTCTGGTGGAATCGCAAGCGAAGCCAACTACGCGGCAGCTACGTGGAATCTGACTTTCTCAGAGCTCTAGGGCTCCAGCGAGATCCTCGATCCTTTGTTTTTTTTTTCAAATCCAGAGGCCGGAGAAGCTGACCGCGAGGGAGGCGGCCACGGGTTTTGTCGTGGTGGGCGGAAGGAGGCAGATCGCATGGGAAAGAGCTTGTGGCGAGTGGGGAAAAAAAAAACCTAATCTGATACCATGTTAAAAAAGAGAATTATCTTTATTTCATGAAATAAGCCCTATTTATAGGATAAAGTTAGGACCTATTCTTAAGGAATAAATCAAACTCTATCCTAAGAGATAAATTAAGAAATAATTATCTTTAACCCTATTTAGGGATAACAAATTATCCCTAGTCATATTTACAATATTCTAACACTATTAATGATAATTCAATTCTCAGCAAATGTCCAAGTGTGGTGGATCAGAAACGAGTGTAAATATCTAAATTACTGCCTATGCTATGTTCCGATCCAAGTCAAGCATAACTATTCCAAGGTTGATCCCTAGATATCTGAATATTAAACCATACTGGTTGACACGGTCAGTGTACAAATTTAGCAGTCCAAGCAAAGACTGGAGGTGAACTACTCTTTGTAGAGAATGCCGCAGTACATAACAATAAGCTTGATAGAGCAATAAAAATTATATTTAATTGATTACATTTTCAGTACGAGTGGTACAAAATGACAAATCAGTAAGAACAAATTTTGTTACTAATTCAAGAAATCGAACCATTCTTCTTCTGTTGGTTAAGTTGAAAGAAAACAGAATATTCAAGTAGTTGAAATTTGCAGAAAACAAAAAAGAAATATCCAGACATACAGGAAGCTGGTATTCTGACTCGGAAATCAGGCGCCCTCCTCTTATAGCAAAGTGTGCACAGCCAGAATATTTGCCCTTCCTGGAATAAAGATCCAGATACATGAAACCTAAATCACCCTGAGACAAAAGACAGGATTTGAAATATTTTAGTTAGAAACATACATATAATTGGTGAAGAAATCAGACCATTTAGTTTGCGAGTAAATAGAACTTTCAAGAGATAACGCTCAATTTATTTTCGAACTTGAACAAAAGTATAGATGTTCAACTTTCTATAGCATGCAAGTTAGCATGCAATATCATCTGTGCCATTAGGAAGAAGAAACAGGCCTACATGCTAACCATAGAATAGTAGAGAAAAAATTAGTGTTGGTGCAATCGGTCCAGGTCACGATTAAGCAGATTTGAGTTGGACTCGAGTAGTATTTTGATGTTTAACAATGTTTTGAAGAGATTGTTGGTGCAATCAACCCGAGTCATGATTGACCGGACTCGAGTTAGTGGTATTTTGATGTTTGACGAAGGGTTGACTATTGTTTGACTATATGGTTGACATGGAGTTGACCATATGATTGAAAGTTCAACATGGGTTGACATGGAAAGTCCAACATGGGTTGACATGGAAAGTCCAACATGGGTCTTGGCAAAGGAAAGTCCAAACTTGAGTCTTGGCAATTGGAAAGTCCAACATGGGTTGGCAAGGAAAGTTCAAGCATGGGTCTTGGCAAGGGAAAGTCCAAACTTGAGCCTTGGCAATTGGAAAGTCCAACATGGGTTGGCAAGGAAAGTCCAAGGGAAAGTCCAAGGGGTGATATTGGCGGCGTAAAGTCTAAGGGCGGAGTCTTAGCAGCATAAGTCCAATGATTAGCAGCGTAAAGTCCAAGCGGTAGTCTTGGTAGCGTAAGCCCAATGTGCCTTGGCGGTGTAGACCACATTAGCATGATAATAGTTGATGGAAGCACCTGAAAGCTAGCGTATGGATGAACAAGTCATGGATGACTTGGTGGGATCCGATAGACGTGAGGCTGACAGAGGTGGCTAGAATGCTTAGGTCTAGGCTAAGGGTGATCTAGCAAATATGAGGGCATCATACTTGGTGCTAAACCTCATGGTTGAGATTATCAATTGACTAGGACTTTGGACCAGTCGATTGGTCAAGTGTTTTGACACTTGGCGGTAGAATCGGACGTCGGCGATCGGGGATTATGGTCGATCAGCGCTCGGACTCGGCGTCGTGCTCATTGCGAATTAGGCGGATTGGTGATGGCGATCGGATCGGTATTATATGGCGATTGGCTAGCTCGGGGTTGCGAAGCGAGAATGCTAGGTAGCGGTGATCGATCGATCGACTCTGACCTTAGCGATCATTGCCGGTGTAACCGTTGGCTTGGATCGGCGTGGATTAAGATGTCTCCGCCGATGCTGTTGGCGGTCGTATCGAAGTGTGAATCGATCCGTCTGAGCGTAAAAGGAGCAGCTCGTGGAGGATTTGGACAGCAATTTCTTGAGCGTTTTTAAGGCAATTTGCTGGTGCAAATCAGGGTCTTCAAGCACGGTTCAAGCAATCAACAAGCAAGCTTCTGTAGGGATGTATACTGAAAAGTCTACCTTTTGTATGAACATCTTTATTTTGAAATAAAAATCACATGATCATTGTTTGCATTTTTATGGTTATGCAATATTGTCTAATACTTTACATTGTAGATAACATGGTGTGTGGTGTCACACGGGAGATCATGTTATCGGCTCTTTGTAAAGTATAAGTAAAGGCTCACAACCGAGATGGCTTTGGACAAACCATCGGAATGGTTGTAGTGTGATTTAGTATTGATTTGTCTTGACCATAGAATCACACTAGTGTACTTTGAGTGTATTGAGCATGACCAACTTAGAGGTGATTCGATTTATTGCTGACTACATAATAAAATCGGACCTCAGATATTATTATGTACATGCTCTTAATCCCGATATAATAACAGGCACATATACTTAGTAGTCATCACTTTGATTTACCAATGGGCGAGATTTATAGATTAAATCGATAGACTCGGTAAGTTGGGAGATGATATTATTTATATGGTGTGTCGTTGATTATAGGAGGAAACCGTGTCCTATATATTAGGATGATGATGTCCCCTTGAGGAGCTCATAAGGTTAAATCGTATAAACCTACTGGTGGACTTGGTCGGCGTGATGAAAAGGTTGAGTGATACTTACTCGAGGAGTTAGATGTTGATTAATTAATGGTGATAAATTAATTAATCGACGGACATTCGAGATTTTAAACACGGGGAGAAAATGTACAAATAATATATGGAGCCCATATTATCCTATGGGGGTTGGTGAGGTAGATCAATGATAATCCTTTAGTGGATTGGATTATCATTAGTGGATCGGACTTTATGTGGGCTTGATCCATGGGTGGCCAAGATCCAACTCCTCCTCATGGTCCCTAATGTAGCCTATTAACACCTCATGAAGCTTAGATCCAATGGATAGAAACAAAACTCTAGATCTAAAGGTAGAGATTAAATCTCTAGATCCGACGGTTGAGATTAAATCCCTAGAACCAATGGAGGAGATTAAATCATGACTTATCCCTAACTCTATAAAAGGAGGGCAAGGGGGTTGGCATGAAGAATATCCAAGAGAGCTAGGGTTTTGGGCGGCAAGAGAGGAATCCTAGTTGAGATAGGATTAGAGTTAGGGTTTGGAGGCTTGGGCGGCACCAAAAAAGGAAGGTTTACCTTTCTTCTTCTTCCTTCATTGGCCGGAGTCCAGCAGCTTTTCCAACCCCTTTCCAACCTTGGTCGGCGGCCAAAGCTTCTCTTCTCCTTCTCATTAGGTGGTAGAAACAAGATATAGGGCTTTCCCTTGGTGTCTTGGCCGGATTCCACCACAAACTCCTCCTCCTAGTTGGCCGGCGGCAAGGATTCTATTTGTTCCTTGTTGGTTGGTTTTAGGGAGGAGAAGAACCTTGTTTCTATTCTTCCTCTTGCTTTGGAAGAGCAAGGAAGGAAGATTTGCGATCTAGGAGCTTCGACTTTTGGTAGAGCGTCGCCCACATGACGTCCGAAAGGAGAAAGGTCATACATTAGAAGATCAAGAGGTATATCGATTCTCTAATCTTTATATGTTACATGTTTGTATTTGTTTTTCAACTATGAGCATGATATAAATCTGTATATGGCTAAATAATACTTGGATCCCGAGCATAAACACAAAAATCGACGATCCGGATATCGTCTATTCCGCGGCTACTCGTAGAATAGAGGATGGTCGCTTAAACAACAAGTTTGTTCAAATGACCTCTCTAAACGAATAGTACGACGATGACTTGGTTGTTTGGGCAATCCCTTTGTCTAGGATTAAATTTTTTTTAATCCGGGGACATCGATGAGATCGCCATGAACAAACAACCGAAGTGAAGTGGGAAGCGAAGTTTCCCCTCACGGACTCGATAAGCAAAACCCTTCAGCTTCCAAAAGATCATTTGTAAAGTGTTCTTTGCATTCTTTTGTGTATTTCATTTGTATTTGCTTCTTTATTGTTTCTTATTGTTGCAAGAATCATTGTACGTGGTTGGTTTTAGGGAGGAGAACCTTGTTTCTATTCTTCCTCTTGCTTTGGAAGAGCAAGGAAGGAAGATTTGCGATCTAGGAGCTTCGACTTTTGGTAGAGCGTCGCCCACACGACGTCCGAAAGGAGAAAGGTCATACATTAGAAGATCGAGAGGTATATCGATTCTCTAATCTTTATATGTTATATGTTTGTATTTGTTTTTCAACTATGAGCATGATATAAATCTGTATATGGCTAAATAATACTTGGATCCCGAGCATAAACACAAAAACCGGCGATCCGGATATCGTCTATTCCGCGGCTACTCGTAGAATAGAGGATGGTCGCTTGAACAACAAGTTTGTTCAAGTGACCTCTCTAAACGAATAGTACGACGATGACTTGGTTGTTTGGGCAATCCCTTTGTCTAGGATTAAATTTTTTTTAATCCGGGGACATCGATGAGATCGCCATGAACAAACAACCGAGGTGAAGTGGGAAGCGAAGTTTCCCCTCACGGACTCGATAAGCAAAACCCTTCAGCTTCCAAAAGATCATTTGTAAAGTGTTCTTTGCATTCTTTTGTGTATTTCATTTATATTTGCTTCTTTATTGTTTCTTATTGTTGCAAGAATCATTGTACATGGTTTCTCCGCCTCCAACTTGTTGTCGAGAAGGAGTTTATTGGTTTAATGGTGGTATTTGCATCGCTAGGGCTCGTTCGAGCCCAACCCGTAAAGTAGGAATCTTGAAGTTCCGAACCACGTTATATCTTTGTGTTGTGATAGTGTATTTGTCTCTATATTCATATTCTATTTTGTATTTCGGCTGCGCTAACGAAATTATAGAGACGAACGAACGAGTTCCATCCATCAACGTACAACACGCTATTCGCTATTCACCCCCCCCCCTCTAGCGACGATCAATTCCCAACAAGTGGTATCAGAGTGAGGCCGCTCTTCTTTTGGACTAATCGCTAGAGGGTGGAGAAGATGGAATTTGAAGAAAGACTAGGATAGGACATCAACACTCTGGTCCCGTATACTTTCTATGGACAAGAAGGGTTTGAGTAGACCTGGCAAATCTGGACACGACACGAAAATACGACACGAATACGATCCGCTTTTTTTGTATATGGATCGTGCATTTTTGGATTCGTGTCTATTTAGTGTCTATCCATTAGACACATAAAAATTTCGTGTCGGATTAGTGTCTTGTCTTCTGAATCTGTTAGATCCGTTAGACCCGTTTACTTTTCTTTTACTTGAAAAAATTTATACATGAAAAGGAAAGAAGATGAATGACATTTGCATAATCTCTATAAGTTGCAATCTTTGAAATTCATTTTATATTTTTATGATAATTCTAGGGTGTGTATTTTATGGTCATGCACTTATAATCATAATTAGGTAGCATGGATTGTGGGGATTGTTAATTTTTTGTAAGCTCATTGGTTTAATTTATTACATTATCGTGTACTTATGGGTATTTTTGCGTCTATTAGTGTGGATCATGTCTAGTAATCTATTTTATACTTTGTTTAAGTTATTGCATTTTCGTGTAATTATGGATTGTTTTGTGTCTATTAGTTTGGATCGTATATTGCAATCCATTTTACACGTCTTTTTTTCGTGTCTAATGGATCGTATCGTGTCTACTCGAATTAAGCGGTTTGTGTTCGGATTGAACCCATTGACACGAAAAATTAAATGGATTGGATATGGATTAACATTTTCGGATCGTGTCTAGATCGTGTCAAGACACGAATCCGATCCATTATCCGATTGCCAGGTCTAGGTTTGAGCAATGGAGGGCACGGATGGAGAATTTCTTGATTATGGACATCGAGCAATGGTTCATCATACAAGACGGATTCGAACTTCCAAGAGGTCCAAAAGGTGGATACCTCAAGAGGAAAAGATTGACCGAAGAGCAAGTCCAACCCTTCGAAAGAAACGATAAGTAACACAATTGATATTAAATTCGTTACCTAACAATATTGTATCTAGGTTAGGTGAATTTCATGATGCCAAGAAGCTATGGGAGAAATTGATCAAGCTCCATGAAGAACCATTCATGGCTCAAGTAGAAAGAGAGCCCGAAGAAGAAACATCTTCCTCACAAGAAAATGAGGAGTTGGAGGTCGAAAGGTGTTCGACATCCGAGGAGGAAGAAGTAGGGGAAGCCTCCACCTCTAGAATTGAGGGGGAGGAAATTAGATCATCTACACCGGAGCAACCTCAAGAGGAACCATCAACCTCCAGTCAAGAAGATGAACAAACTCAAGAGGCTTCCACCATTGACCTAGGTAACTCAAACAATTTAGTTAAAAATAAAAATCACATAATTTGCTTTGAGTGTAGGAAACCCGGACACTACAAGAGCAAGTGTCCTAAGAAAGTCAAGAAGGCTCCACCGGTACCAAAGGTCAAGGATGTCGGTGCCCCAACAATTAAAAACAAGGAGCACATCATTTGCTTCAAATGTCAACAAAGAGGGCATTATAGGAGTCAATGCCCTAGGGGGAAGAAGCCTAGCAAGGTCCAAGAAAGAGCTACATAAGTAGGGGGAGTCACTAAGGCAAACCCTAAGGTATATTTTAATACATCTTCTAGTTCTAAGGTTAAAAAGCATGTTTTTAGTACTCTTGCTATTACTCATGAACAAAGAGCATGCTAGAAATAGATTTTATTGCCTAGGTGCTAAACATCTCGATCTTAGAAATAAGGAGAAATTTACGACTAATAATCCTAAGAAAATCCTACCTAAGGCAAGAATTAGGAAAATAGAAGATCATCTAAGTTTTAATCAAAAGAAATCTAGACATATGTCTAGGAAGGGAAAAAATGACCAAAGAAACAATGGGCCCACCAAAATGGAAAAATTAGAAATTGAAAATCAAGTCTTGAGGTCAAGGCTTGAGAAGTTGGAGAAGACCCTTAGGATTATGCAAAATCAAATTAAGGAGTCAAATGGTCAAAGCCTAAAGTCTAAGAGGCAAGGCTCATCTATGGGCAAGAAAGGCTTGAGCCATAAGCCTAGGTCCAAGGTAGATAAGCCTACCTATCACAATATT
This sequence comes from Wurfbainia villosa, assembly GCA_025175895.1. Classification (NCBI taxonomy): domain Eukaryota; kingdom Viridiplantae; phylum Streptophyta; class Magnoliopsida; order Zingiberales; family Zingiberaceae; genus Wurfbainia; species Wurfbainia villosa. Next base: position 39,136,040 of record CM046002.1, on the reverse strand, counting down.
CCATTCGATTATGGAACTAATACTAGATCTAGAAAAACCAAAGTCACAAGGGAAGTCATCCCTAGAGTTGACCATGGAGTGTGCCTAGTGGCTAAGGTTTCGAAAAAACCTAAGGAGGCCACTAAGAAGGTTACAAGGAGAGTCACCCTTAGAGTTAACCTAAGCAAGACCACAATGACCAAGACTACTAAGCCTAGAAGGGTCATTAGGAGGGTATCTAAGGAGGTCATCCCTAAGGAATACCTAGTTAACCCAAAGAGCTCAAATAGGTTTTGGGTTCCTATGAGCGTGATCGACTCACGCTAAATGGGTTAGGGTGTGCCAACTTTAGATGGATAGGTAGTTAACCTAACCATAGTAAATGTGGCACTTTAGGTCATTTTCAAGGTTATGAGTACCTTGAAAATGTGGTTTAAATTTATATCGTAAAGGATTTTAGGATATGCCAATACATTTTGAGAATTATGAAAAATCAATTAAATTGGCACAATTTAAGTCTTAGGTCATAGTGTACCATTTTGAGTTTTTGGCACACTTGGGAGATGAGTGATAATATGGCAAAATGAAATTAATAATAACAAATAGCAACAGATATTAAAATTTAGGTATTATATACCTTTATATTTTATTTGTCATGTCTTATTTGTCATATGTCATGTCATGACATCATATTCATTTGAATCATATAAAATGTCATGATTAATTTCTAGGGTTTATTTTTTAGTGTCATGTATATTTAGGATCTAATCATATGTCATGACATCATGATTATTGGTCATGCTTATTTATGTTATATTTATGTCATGATCATTTCATGCATTAATAAAATTGAGTTAAGGACTACGGCATGACTTGAAGTCTCATGTATAAGGGAATCAAGTAGTGTTGTCTTAGAAAATACATGAGACCTTAGATTAGAATGAACAAAACTTACATTTCACATCACATTAACTTGTGTGTGGTTTTATATACCCTAGACACATGTGAGATGCTAGGAAATGAGTTAAGTTCAATATGCATAGTTTTTGCATCTAGATGAACTCAAACTCATCATATATCATGGGTGGATAATAAAGAAAGCTAATGTGCAAGTCATGTGCATTGAGCCTATTGATCATGATCCAATATAGGTTTTCAAAAATATTTCAAAAACATTTTAGAAAACCTTGGTGTAATCTATCTTTTGATAGAAATCACCATTGAGAGAGTTAATAAAAAGTAGGGTCAAAACATTGAACTTTTCAATGGTTTTGAACTTTGTGTCAAACTCATTATTTTATAGGTAATTTATTTTTCAAATATTTTTCACCCATAATGATTGTTATAAGTATTATACATATAAATTTTCATGATTTTTCATATTATGTATAATTACCTATGATTTTTGAAATTCTGCATTTGCAAATCGGTCATCGCGCTATAGCTTATAGCGATCAAGGCGTCAACTATGATCATTGAGTTTTCGATTAAACAAGGATGTTTAGCCCATGTTTCAGCTATGTTAAGTTACCCTAACTGCTTCTAACCCTAGGATATGCTTTGGAAAGCATTAGAAAGGGTGAAAATCCATTGGATATGAATAAGGAGAGTTGTTTAGGGTGTATCAATTTTAAGATATGTGAGAGTTCATGTTTGAACTTTTGCCTTTAATTTTGATGGTTTAGTGTTCCTATAGGCTTAGAAACTCTCCAAGGACATTGTTAGTGCAATGGTTAAGGGGAAGCAAGCCTTTAGGGGAGGCATCCATCATGGGATGATGGATGTGTTCTTCCTCATGAGGGGGAGAAATGGGAATGTGAGATGCCCAATTTGGAAATTAGGAGAGTTTATAGGAAGTCTCTATTAAGTGATATGGGACCTATCACTAGGAAGAGTAAAGGCATCATAGATGTTTTTGGACCAAGGGTGAGATTGTAAGATCTCATTGGGATATGAGACATTGACCTTCTTGAGGAGAACCTTTTCAATGTATGTCAAAAAGGGAAAGAATTAACGGGATTACCAATTTGGGAGAATTGGTAAGGAGATTTGAGTTAGGTAGCCTAACTCAATGGTTTTGTGGTTCAATGGTTTTGTGGATTTTGTCAAACATCAAAAAAGGAGAGATTGTTGGTGCAATTGGTCTAGGTCACGATTGACCAGACTCGAGTTGGACTCGAGTAGTGTTTTGATGTTTGACAATGTTTTGGGGAGATTGTTGGTGTAATCGACCCGGGTCATGATTGACCGGACTCGAGTTTGACTCGAGTGGTATTTTGATGTTTGACGATGGATTGACTATTGTTTAATTATATGGTTGACATGAGGTTGACCATATGATTGAAAATCCAAGCTTGAGTTTTGGCAATTGGAAAGTCCAACATGGGTTGGCTTGGAAAATCGGCGTAGGGTCTTGGCGAGGAAAGTCGAGCTTGAGTCTTAGCGATTGGAAAGTCGACAATGGGTTGTGAAGAAAGTCGATAGGTCTTGAGGAAAGTCCAAGCTTGAGCCTTGGCAATTGGAAAGTCCAACATTGGTTGGCAAGGGAAGTCCAAGCATGGGTCTTGGCAAGAAAAAGTCCAAGCTTGAGTCTTGGCAAATGGAAAGTCTAACATAGGTTGGCAAGGGAAGTCCAAGGGGTGATATTGGCAGCATAAAGCCCAAGAGTGGAGTCTTAGCAACATTAGTTCAATGGTTGGCGGCATAAAGTCCAAGCGGTAGTCTTGGCAGCGTAAGCCCAATGTGCCTTAGCAGTGTAGACCACGTTAGCATGACAATAGCTGATGGAAGCACCTGAAGACTAGCGTATGGATGAATAAGTCATGAATGACTTGGAGGGATCCAATAGGCGTGAGGCTGACGGAGGTGACTAGAAGGCTTAGATCTAGGCTAAGGGTGGACTAGCAAGCATGAGGGCATCATAGTTGGTGCTAAACCTCATGGTTGAGGTTATCAGTTGACTGGAGCTTTGGACCAGTCGATTGGTCAAGTGTTTTGACACTTAGCGGTAGAAGTCGGCGTCGTGATCGGTGGGATTATCTTAATCGAGCTACGAGAAAATAGCTGTGCATTGCGAAATTAGGCAATCGGTGATGGCATCGATCGGTATCGTATATGGTAGTCATTGTTGGTCGGGATTGCGGGAGAGCGAATGCTCGATGCGGTGATCGATCATTCTGACGACCACTAGCGATCGGCTTGGGTTATAGCGATCATTGTCGGTCTGATCGTTGGCTTGGATGTCGACGTGGATTAAGTCGTCTCACAACGGTACTGTTGGCAGTCGACTGGGGTCTTATGGCAGTCGTCTGCCAGACGCGAATCATGCCCGATGTAGGCATAAAAGGAGCAGCTCGTGGAGGATTTGGGCAGCGATTTCTTGAGCATTTTTTAGGCGATTTGCTGGTGCAAATCAGGGTCTTCAAGCACGGTTCAAACAATCAACAAGCAAGCTTCCAAAAGATCGTTTGTAAAGTGTTCTTTGCATTCTTTTGTGTATTTCACTTGTTTATTATTTCTTATTGTTGTAAGAATCATTGTACGAGGTTTCTCCGCCTCCGACTTGTTGTCGAGAAGGAGTTTATTAGTTTAGTGGTGGTATTTGCATCGCTTGGGCTCGTTCGAGCCCAACCCGTGGAGTAGGAACCATGAGATTCCAAACCACGTTATATCTTTGTGTTGTGATTATGTATTTGTCTTTATATTCGTATTCTATTTTGTATTCCCGCTGCGCTAACCGAATTATAGAGACGAACGAACGAGTTCCATCTATCAACGTACAACACGTTATCCCCCCCCCCCCTCTAGCGATGATCAATTCCCAACAATTAGTATATAGCAATCAATGTGAAAAAAACATGGTTTTAAAAGTTCTCTATGCGATTACATATGTGGCCACCTAGGAATTTTAAAGAAGGGACTAAGATTGCGTTTGGTGAGGGGTAATCAACCTTGTAATGTAATCGAATTACAAAAGATGAGGCAAAATTCATAATCTGGATTACAAAGGAAAATTATGTAATCTGATTATATTACGGACTCAATATTTATCATGACAAATATATCTTTTTATTTTTCTCATTGCTTCCGTGATGCGTAAGCAATCAATGAGCGTCGTCGGGCGAGTCGGAGTCGGGGCGACCGACTCTTAGGCGATCGCGGCCGGCCGGCGCGTCGACCGAAACTCTTTGAAGCGATAAACCGTACGGCCAACCGGTCGGCGACGGCGTCGGCCGCCCGATCGCGTCGGAGGTCGACGATCGTGACTATCATTTTTGATTATATTTAGACGAAATTATAAAGGTATATTTGTCATTTTATAATAATATGAATTACATTCCTTATAACAAATAATGGACACCAAACAAAAATATATAATCAAAGATCACACCGATCGCTAACCAAACACAGTAATGTAATGTACATTACATTACAAACTTGATTTAAATTACAAGCTTGATTATATTACCCCGTACCAAACACAGCCTAATTGTAAAATGCTATCCATTTAGGCAGTTCTTTTTATTGAACTACTAGGCGAGCATAGATCTATGCTGGCTGTCCATGCAGTGAGGGGAAAAAAACCTGGTTCAGTTTATTTAATGTGGAATTCAATTATTTTTCTCCTAGAGAGGAACATTCAATTAAATTTTTGATGTAGCAATATGAAACTTGTAATTGCTAACTTAAATATTTGTTTTAATATGCAATTGTTAAGTGGACCTCTAGATATTAATTACATGTTGCATTTGTCATTGAAAGAAAAAGAGAGTTCATAATGGAAACAAATGTACATGGAAAATTTGTTGCTCATGGACATCATCAATTGCATTCTCAATGATGAGAAACCTTCATCTGTATTTATCAATTCTATGCGTTCAAATCGTCAACATGGTAGACAGGGAAGTGGGCATAATTGGTGAAAACGGATGCAGCAGATTTAAACTCTAGATTGCTTATCAATTCTATTTGTGTTTATGAGCGCTCTATGTGGTTCAATTCTAAATTCAGGACTGCATATACTTCGAAAAATACCAATCTATAGTCAAATTTCTCTCTTTATGATCAACTTCTCACTACCTATCACACTCAACCATAGAAGCATACTAAGGCCCTCTGTTCTCTTCATACTACTTTGTACCATGAATCGATTGTCCCTCATTATCCTAGAACATGGTTCCACAGGCTTGTGAACCAATGAAATATCAAGGATCCAATGCGATTCAAATCAGTGATGTTAGAAATTACAAAATTTTCAAAACACAATATTTTAACAAGAATTCTTTGGCATGTTTACTCTGGGTCATGCATAGGAGTGAAGAGTGGAGGGAAAGGGAGAAAAACAATGAAAAATCTTTTTCTTAACGTATTTTCATTGTTCTTCTGCATCCCCCTGTCCCCTTCCCTCTTTGTTGATCCACACCCAACCATACATCTCATTACTTCTAAGTCAATAAGCATGATAGATCAACATAAATCATAGAACCTACAACACAAACATGATCATAGCACAGAAGTTTGTAGATTTAAACACTAATCATATCAGCCTGGGTCAGTACTGGCCGCTAACAAAAAGATTGTTCTTTCTACGGGCCACTGGTAAGGTACACCAGTTGGCATGCTAGTAAAATATAGAATGGAGATTGGAGTGATCTTAGTACTAGTAAGAGACATCAAACCATCCTTTGAAGAAAGACTGAACTAGAACAAGTTCAGGAATGGAATTAATAGATGTTTAGTACTCCAAAGGAATGAGAGAATAAATCACAAACTTGGTTCGTGAAAATTTTCTATTTTCAATTTGTAGTCTCAAAACATCAAAAAAATAAATATTTATCTCATCATTCACTTGCAAATGTATCAAGAAAAATCAATTCTAAATATTTATTTTATTTCTCTTTCAATTTTTGAAATATATTTTACAAATGAAATTAGAAAATAGAAAATTTCCCAACCAATTACAGATCTTGGAGTATCAAAAAAAGCATAGATAGAGCTATACATACCTCCTGAGGATGATGAAGAGATAGCTTCACTACGTCTGGATGCCAGGATTCCCCAGGCATCATTGGAACTTGACAAAATGTTGCCCCAAATAACGATTCAACTAACATTTTCAATCCCTCAAGGCACCTAGACAATGAGAAATATGATGCAATGACCTGCTCCAATGGCCAAACAGATTAGCACTAGAATGCAGATGGAAAAATGCATATTATCCCAAATTTTATCCTTCTAAGCGTTAAAAAAATAAATAGAATCGCATATAATATGGCACTCTATCTCAGGGGAAATAAATAAAAATTATCTTAAAGGTAAATGTGGAATGAACTGTTGCCACCTTTGCCAGATTAGCCTTGCACATGAAGCTAGATTAAAAAAGGAAAATGCAATATCCATTATGAATTGTTTTAACAATTTTCCATTTATTTTTCCAAATGGAAATTTATTCAAAAAAATGAGTTTGATAGTAATTTTTTTTTATATATAGGGAAGTTCAAACAACCTGGCTAAGAAATAAATTATGATTACCAAAGGGTGCACATAAAGTAATCAAATACTCAAAAGGCACACCGTAGTTTCGAAATTCCTGTAGAGTATATCTAATTCCAACATTATCCCTCTGTCAAAGCTGACTTCTTCTTCTATTTCCTCTCTCCCATGCAACATTTTTTCTCTTCTCTTTCCTCTTAAATTAAATTAAACTTTTCTCTCTCCTTTCATGCATGCAACAATTAATATCATTGGTTATTAAAAATCAGCACCACAGTTTAATTACATCAACACCATGGTAGTGTTGATTTCTGAAAATCAGTACTACGATGGCACTGATTTTAAAAATCAACACTATAGTAGTACTGATTTCTATCACGACAGTGCTAATTTTTAGAAACCAACTTCACAATGATACCAGTGTGTTAAAATATGGTATATTTTTTAAAAAATAGTAAAGATCTCTGAATTCAAAAAAAAAAATTGATTTTAGAAATCAACACCACGATAGTGTTGGTGTGTGTCAATTGTCTTCTGTCGAAGGTCATAACTTTTGACTCGGGTATCATAATGAGACAAAAAAAATTTTGAATCGAAATTCATTCAAAGATCTTTACTATTTTAAAAAAAATACCACACCTTAACACACCAACATCGTCGTGAAGCTGGTTTCTAAAAATCAACACCATTGTAGTACTAGTTTTAGAAACCAGCTTTAGGGCAATACTGGTGTGTCGATTGTCTACTTCGAAGGTCATAATTTTTGATTCGGATATCAAAACAAGGCGTAATTTTTGTTTAATCATAGCTCATTCAGAGATCTACTTTTGTTGTCAGGTGAAACCCTTAACAACCTAGTTTCAAGCTAAAAAATAGCATTTAAAGTCTTTTCGAGTCCTTCAAAGGGTGTCGGTCAAAACTCATTAATGGACTTATAGAGCTCTGATTGATCTCACTCCATGTGCTACAAGTTTCTGAAGTGTCCTAAAGTCTATATGTGCCTAACAATATTAGATCAAAGTCATTAACAGTAATGATCAGAAAATTTTTAAAGTTTATAACTTTAAAACAATGGGCAAATACGCATAACTTATCGTAGTGATGTCAAAATTAAGTATGGGCATCATAAATGTTTTCACTGCACTACCTTCTTCCATTGCATATCAACTTTTCAAAAATCCAAATCCTTGGAGGCCATGAATTTCGATCAAAACTCATTGATGGATCTAAAGAACTCCAATTGGATTCATTCTAACTCCTATAAATTTTTGCAGTACTTCAGAGTCAAAATATGTCCTTTAATATTTTTAAAAAACCAACACCACAGTTTAACACGCCAGCACTATCATGGTGCTGATTTTTAGAAACCAACACCATGGCAGTGTTGGTGTGTCGATTGTCTGCTTCTAGAAGTCATAACTTTTGACTCGGATATCAGAACGAAATGAAATTTCTTTTTAATTAATGCTCATTCAGAGATCTTTAATATTTTTCTTAAAATACCACATCTTAATACACAATCACTGACGTGATGTTGGTGTCTAAAAATCACCTATATTAAGATGTGGTATTCTTTTAAAAAATAGTAAAGATCTCTGAATAAGATTCAATTAAAAAAAATTGCACCTCATGCTGATATCCGAGTCAAAAGTTATGACCTCCAAAAGCAAACAATCAACACATACAAGCATTGTCATGGTGTTGGTTTCTAAAAGCAGCACCACAGCAGCGTTGTTGTTTGTCGATTGTCTTCAAAGGTCATAACCTTTGACTCAAATATTAGAACGAAGCACAATTTTTTTTGAATCGAAGCTGATTCAGAGATCTTTACTATTGGTACTGGTTTTTAGAAACTAACACTGCGATAGTACTAGTGTGTTAAGATGTGATTTTTTTTTAAACAGCAAAGATCTCTGAATGAGCTCCAATTATAAAAAAAATTGTGCCTCGTTCTAATACCCGAGTCAAAAGTTATAGCCTCCGAAAATAGACAATCGACACACACCAACACTTTTTTTTTTTTTTTGATTTACATCAGGTATCAGGTACGATTTCTCTTCCCTACTAGTCCTGATGGCTGACCGGCCCTGCCCCACGGCCTTCAACTAGAGTCTCCACCGGTCAACGAGGGTAAATCAGGATGACGCGTGGCCCGACACGTTAGGACCCATGCTGCCCAGGTGGCCGACCACGCTGGGACGAGAGGGCATCGTGCACCGCTACTCGCCCAGCACGCGCTGCTGGGGCGGAATCGACCCCTGGATGCGCAGAGGGGAACTTCATGCCTTACCAACGCGTCGTTGCCCTGGGGGCTAGAAACCAACACCACGATAGTATTGGTGTGTGTCGATTGTCTATATCCGTAGATCATAACTTTTGACTCGGGTATCAGAATGAGGTGTAATTTTTTTAACCGAAGCTTATTCAAAAATCTTTGATGTTTTTTTAAAAAATACTACATCTTAACACACTAGCACCGTCGTGATGTTGAAGGTGCTGAATTTTAAAAACTAACACCACGACGGTGGTGTTGGTTTTTAATAACCAACATCACATTAGTTTTTTCTTTTTACTAGCACCAAACATTCAGGCCTTCGGCTTAACTAATCCTGGAGCGACCGGCCTTGCCCACGATCCCTAACGGAGTGCTACGTACCTCTAAACGAGATGTGCTCCACCGATCACGAAGATAAATTAGGAAGTGCTCGTGTGGGCAACCTCAACAACTACAACATCCTTGATTTGTCACTCCATTTAGAGGAAAATCCTATAAATACGCTATGGTTGGAGATCGAACCGTAGGTATCTGACAGTCGAACTGGATATCACACCGTTGCACCGAAGCCCTAGGGCAACCAATATCACATTAGTTGTTGTATACAAAGAGAGAAAAGTTTAATTTAATTTAAGATGAAAGAGAAGAAAAAAAAACATTGCATGCAAAGGAAAGAGGAAAGAGAAGAAAAAGTCAATTTTGGCAGAGTAATCTTCGGGAATTTTGAAACTGTTATTTCGTAACTAAGGATACCCTATTACATGAAAGAAGCCCTATTTATATACAAGATTAGGGTCTATTCAAAAGAATAAATCAAACCCTATCCTAGAAATAAATTAAATTCTATTCTAAGAAATAATTATTCCTAATGATATTTAGGGATAACAATTATCCCTAGTCATATCTACAATATTCTAACACTCCCCCTCAAGCTGAAGAATATAAATTATATGCACCCAGCTTATTACATATGTAGTCAATTCGGAGACCCCTCAGTGACTTAGTAAATATATCTGCTAACTGATCATGTGAGTTAACAAAACTAGTAGATATTTCTCCATATATGACTTTCTCTCTGACAAAGTGACAGTCGACTTCAATATGCTTTGTCCTCTCATGAAAAATTGGATTTGAGGCGATATGCATAGCGGTCTAGTTATCACATATAAGTGACATTTGTGTAACATCTCCAAACCTTAGCTCCTGAAGCAACTGTTTGAGCCATATAAATTCTTGACTAACTATGGTCATAGCTCGATACTCTGCCTCTGCACTGGATCTTGCCACAATATTCTGCTTTTTGCTTTTCCAAGAAACAAGGTCATCTCCGACAAATATACAAAAATCAGAAGTAGATCTCCTATCAATGAGAGATCATGCTCATTCTGCATCAGAATATCCTATGACTCGAGTATGTCCTTTATTTTTATACAAAAGATCCTTTCCTGGAGCGCCTCTGATATATCAAACAATGCGAATCACAGTATCTCAATGTTCTTTACACGAAGAGTTGAGAAACTAAGGTAGCGTTTGGTTCATAGAAAATTTTTTATTTTTTATTTTCATTTTTTGAAAAATGGGAAAATAACGTTTGGTTGGCGTTTTCCATCTTTGTTTTATGAGAGAGAATTTTATGAACTGTTTTCTGTTTTCCAGAAAATGGAAAAGACGGTGCTTACCAAACACCGCCTAACTTACTACACTTACTGCAAATGAGATATCTGGACGAGTAACAGTAAGGTAACTTAGTCTTCCTACTAATCGTCTATATCATTCAGGATTTAGTAGAGGCTCCCCCTGCTTTGGTAGGAGCTTGACATTAGGATTCATAGGGTTGTCAACTGTCTTTGAGTTTAACATTCCTGTTTCTTCTAGAATATTCATTGCATACTTCCTTTGAGAAATAATGATCTCATTTCTAGACTGTGCTACTTCTATCCCCAAGAAGTATTTAAGTCTGTCGAGATCCTTTGTCTGGAAATGTTTGAAAAAATGTTGTTTCACCTGTGAGATCCCGAGATGATCACTACCTATGATGACAATATCATCAACATAAACCACTAGGTAGATACAACCAGTAGATGAATGGCAATAAAAAATAGAATGGTCAGCCTCGCTCCGAGTCATGCCGAACTATTGAATTACAATACTGAATCTACCAAACCATGCTCTGGGTGACTGCTTGAGACTATATAAAGATTTTATGGCGGCGCAAGACGGAAGACTCACGAGCAACAAAATCGGAGGTTGCTACATGTAGACTTCTTGACGGTCGTATAAGAACGCATTTTGATGTCCAACTGATAAAGAGACCAGTGTTGAATCGCAACAATGGACATGAATAAGCGTATGGAGGATATCTTGGCAACAGGAGAAAATGTGTCTCCATAATCCAATCTGAAGATCTGAGTATAACCTTTAACAACGAGACGAGTCTTAAGCCGATCAAGTGTTCCGTCTGGACCAACCTTCACTGTATATACCCATCGACAACCAACAACTGACTTTCCTGGTGGTAGAGGAACGAGATCCCAAGTCCCACAACTCTGTAAGGCACTTATTTTGTCTAGCATAGCCTGTTTCCATCCTGGATAGGCAAATGCATCTCTTGCAGTCTTTGGAAGAGAAACAGACGACAAGGAGGAAAAACAAGAATAATAGGAAGGAGAAAGACGATGGTAACTCAAAGAAACATAATGTGGAGAAGGATTACGAGTGGAACGTATACCTTTTCGAAGGGTAATGGGAATATCAGATTCAGAAGACTGGACCGGAGGAGGGAGCAGAGGACCAGGCTCCAGAGATGATTTCATGGCAGAGTCAGTGTTGGCCGGCAATAAATCAGAACGAGAACGGTGTTGATAAACCTGCAACGGAGGAGGAATTGGGGCTGGGGGTGATAGAGAATCCTCCGAAGGATCAAAGACTGATACAGGCATAGAAGGATGAAATTCAGACGATGACTCTAAAGACCCAAAGAAAGGAACTAAATCAAAGAACGTAACATCGACAGAGATGAAATACTGATGGAGAGTAGGGGAATAGCACTTATACCCTTTCTGAGACCGTGGGTACCCAAGGAAAATACATTTATGTGACCGAAGAGAGAGTTTATCAATGTCAGGATCAAGAGCATGAGCAAAACATGTAGAAGCAAAGACCCTAGGTGGTAAAGGATGAAGGGACTGCTTCGGATAAAGTACATGATGAGGTATTTGACCCTGTAAAGTAGAGGAAGACATGCGATTGATGAGATAACATGCAGTAAGTACGGTGTCACCCCAAAAACGAAGAGGAACGGGAGAGTGGAAGAGAAGAGTTCGGGTGGTCTCGAGAAGATAGCGATTCTTGCGTTCTGCAACTCCATTATGTTGGGGGGTATGAGGACAAGACTTCCGATGTAATATGTCATGAGATGTCAAAAAGGTTTGAAACGGAGTAGATAGATATTCACGTGCATTTTCACTCTGTAAGGATCGAAGAGGGATACCAAATTGTATTTTGACTTCATTAAAAAAAGATTGAAAAATAGAAAACAATTCCGAGCGATCCTTCATCAGATATAACCAAGTACAACGGAAAAAATCGTCTACAAAAGTAACAAAATATCGTGACCCCAATGTAGAGGCAACACGATTGGACCCCAAATATCGGAATGAACCAGCGAGGGAGGCGTGGAGACTTATAATGCGAGGAGAAAGCAGAACTACGTATATACTGCTGGCGCGATCGATGAGCAAAACAGTGACTCGAGACTAGGATGTAATTGTTTTAACTTATCAAGACCGGGATGTCCCAACCGAGCATGGATAACAAGTGGAGATGCTACTGCCGCGCAACAAGAGAGTTTTGGTGAAGTTGATATAGACCGTAGGACTACATCCGGACGATCATCCTCCCACATACTCGGTCCGATTAAAAAAGATTTAGTAAATGAAATGACACAATCAAGAGACCGAGTGAGCTGGCTTATTGATAATAAATTAAAAGGAGCTCCGGAAACATAAAGAACATTTTGAATGGGAAGAGATGGAGAAGAATGTACAATACCAACATCTTGGGATTGAGTTTGAGAACCATTTGCCATGGTGATAAAGGGTAAATAACCGGAAGTAGATAGTGAGGAAAAAAAATCTATTACCAGTGATATGATCGGTGGCCCCAGAGTCAGGTACCCAAGGACCCGAGGAGCGAGATATGCCAGTAAAGGAATTACCAGCTTGTGTAATGGCAACAAGGGAATTAGACTCCTGTCGATCCTCATACCACTTCAGAAAGTCATCATAGGAAGGCGGTAGAGTTGGAGTCGGTGTCAATTGAGGTGGTGGAGTTGGAGCTGATGTCAGTGGTAAGGCGAAGGCGTGTGAACTCAGGCGTCTGAAAGCGATGCGAGGAGGTCGACCATGGAGACTCCAATATTTATCAATCGTGTGTCCTGATCGGTGACAATAATTACACCAAAGACGTCCTTTGTCATTCTTACGCGGTGGAGGTTTGTTGTTGTTTCCAGAGACCAATGCTAAAAAGTCAATCGGAACGGAAGATGGTAATGTCAAGACTTTGGTAGGGACACGGAAGAGAGTCGCCCAGATAGAGTCCATAGTGGCCTGGTTCTCGAGATCGATCACGACATGAGAGTAATCAGTGCGATATAACGCCAGAGACATAAAAAATTTCTTCCGATTTTCAAGCTCTGCAACAGGAGTGGTCGCAAGTGGGAGCGGGTTATTGAACTCACGCAGAAGGTTAGAGACTGATCCCAAATAAGTTGACATAGACTCCTTGATCTGACGGGCATTAAGAATGGTTATGAGGTCATCATAAACTTGATAGAGTCGCCGAGAAGTGTTCGTAAAAAGTTGTTGAGCTTGTATCCAAACATCCTTGCAGGTCTTATGAGTCCGAAATATATCCCGGAGAGATGGATGGATGGTGGCTCGGATAATGCAACACAACTGAGCATCAACCTTTCTCCATAAAAGACGATCGGCCATTTGAATATCCTCTTCAGTTTGTGTGAGATGTGTTTCATAACCCTGTCCAACAAGCCAAAGTTCAATGTAAAAGGCCCAAGAGGAGTAGTTCTTACCATCCAAGAGCTCAGACGAGAGCGGTGTCATGACGTGGTTGGTAAAGATTGGAAAATCTAGTTTCGAAGTGCCGAAGGTAGCCATGACGAGTTAAGCAGGTGTTGATCAAGTTGCAGCTGCGACAGCGGTGTTATATGGTCTGGGCAGCAGCTTGCGGAGAAGAGGGAGAGCCTTTTCCGTGGTGTGGAGGGCCGGAGTCGCGTCTGGCCAAGGTGGCCGGTGAAAGTGACGACGGAGGATCTGAAGGAGCTAGAGGAGGTGTGTTGTAGGTAGGTGATAATGGCGAGCTAAGCGTTGACGATGAGAGTAGCACGCGCCGTAAACAGCGACGAGACCACGAAACCGCCATGCGTGGCCAGTCGGAAGAGGCTAAAACGGCGAGAGAAGGCCGGCGTCGAGGTGGTGGGAGATCGTGTCAGGCGGAAGATTAGCGCCGGAGGCGGCGAAGTCGCGTCTTGCGCGGAAGAGGCGCTCGCGTGAGAAAGCGTCGGAGGCGGCGAAGGCAGCGTCTTGGAGAAAGCGCTTCAGCGTGAGAAAGTCGCGAAGGAGAAGCGCGCTTGGGAGAGGAACGCGAGCCGCGGCGGAAGATCGCGAAAGGTGGAAAACCATGTTATTTCGTAACTAAGAATACCCTATTACATGAAAGAAGCTCTATTTATATACAAGATTAGGGTCTATTCAAAAGAATAAATCAAACCCTATCCTACGAATAAATCAAATTCTATTCTAGGAAATAATTATTCCTAATGATATTTAGGGATAACAATTATCCCTAGTCATATCTACAATATTCTAACAGAAACTATGGTGTGCCTTTTAGGAATTTGATTACTTTACATGCACCTTTGGTAAATTGCCAAACAAATTATATGGCAGAGATGGCCATTTTTACTTCTTTTTTTTATTTTTCTTTTCAATTATCACTTAGTTCTGGAAAAATAAAACTGCTAAGATAAAATTGAAAAAGTTTCCAGGAAATAAAATATCTTTCAGAAACATTATAACATTCTTTGGGAAATACCTAAGTATTAGAAAAATAAAAATATAGTAATGAAAGTTTCTGGTGAAAGAATATTAAGGACGACTTTACTTTGAGGCAAGGAACCTGAGGGGGAAAGAAAGATGATAGAGGAAAAAATTCCTAGCATGTATTTCCTTGGGAGAAAGAAAAGGTTTGTTTGCCTTCTCACAATGTCCTTGGAGAGAAACTTTAATTTCAAAATTTAATTGTTTAAAGACAACAAACAGTTTCAAAACAAGATTATAAAAACTCCAAAAATATTTTTTTATTGAATTGGGAAGGCATCCACACAACTTGTGGCTTTCTGGCTAATTTAAGTGCCAACTGAAACCTACACTGCAGGGGAAATAATTCTCCCAGTGTGTCCTTATCTACCTCCATTGTCATGGAAGGGTTGCCTGGGGAACATTTCCCCAGGATACTTTCTGCTGTTGTTTCCTTCCATCATGGGAAAAAGGCCCAAAAGATTTAGAAAGAATGAAATCTCAAAAGTTACTATATGAAGCAATTTAACATACTGATGTGTCCAAGCTGTATGCAGAAGATTTCACCATTCCTACAAAGTATGCCTCGTCCCATGGCTCCAAATCTGCACTTCTTTCACTCAAGTATTGTCTCTTGCATTCTCGTATTAAATTGAACTCCTAAACAAGATACATCAAAACCACAAGTTAATTGCCAGCATTTAAAAGGAAATGAATTCATGTCATCAACGTACCTCATCAGCTTTGCATCTCACATGTTTGCTTAAATCAAGCAAAAATGACATAGCAACATCAGGTGACCCAGCCATGTTAGGACGAATTGCAAAGTCAGCATAGGATTTGTATTCCATTATCTAAATAAACCACTAGGAAGTTAGAATAACAAAGATCAAGCACCACAGGAAAGATAGAACAAGACAAACTGAGCTAACAAGTAGAAAAATAGGTTGAGAAATTCTCCCAAGATAAGGAAACAAGGAGATCATCTAACAACTCAGTGACCAAGTTTACATGAACAAGAAAATTATAATTTATATCAAAAATTTCTTTGGGCTACATTATTACAAAAGTATTCTGGAGAATTTTGTCCTTTTGGGGAAATCACTATAATCTTCTGGTGATGATTCATTTCTTAGTGAAATTCTGTGCAGTGGAAAGCCACAAGAATAAATGAGTAGATATTGGTGGGTGTTTATATGCTAAAGAATTGTTCCTTAGAAAATTGAAGGATATTTTGGTGGAAATGTTCGTCCTCCAGTGTATTGTTTGGTATTGTTAAATGTCCCTGAGAATTATGGCAGAGAAGTGTGAGCAAATAATGAATTTTCAGTGTTTCTTTGCCAATCGTTGGCAGGTTTAAATTTGGATTAAGGTCATTACGACTTGCAAGAGTTTTAGCTTTTTCTGGAAACTGAAGGCAAGAGTTAGCCTTGCTCTTTGAATTGAAATACATATTTCGCTAGTGAAAAACAAACAATGACTTTGCTGCAATTGTGATCTTTCAACCAATAAAGATGAAAATTAAACTCTCTCATAATGATATCAACAAAGGTAACAACAAAAAAGTATGCAAGAATTTGTAACCATATTGATTGCCAAAAGAATACTACTAATCATTAAGGTCTAAAAGATTAACAAATGAAATCTAGTTAAATTAGATGGCAATAGTAGCAAAGAATTGCAAGAATTAGAAACACCAAAGAAGTACCTGTGCAAGTTCATGACGAGTACTTATAAGTTTATTGAGAACATCAAGATTTGCATGTGGCGTCGAATTTCCCTTCATGTATGATTGTTTTCTTACCTGAATAGTTTGAGAAAATGAGTTATTTGACTGGCTTTGAAGGATATTCATTTTTCAGTAGCTCTTATTATAACAATGTAGAGATTCTTTGAAGGAACTCAGTTAAAAATTAATGTTGGAAAGAGCATCATCATCTAAGGAAACTGTGCATGAGAAACTAAACGAAGAGGACAAAGCAAAGATATGAACAAGGATCTTCACAGTAAAACATTATTCAAATTAAAGTAGTCCCAGATTACCTAGAGATGAACAAGAAAAAAATATAGAATCATTATCATGTATGCTTGCTTATTTGTAAACAATTTAGATGAAGTTTAGTTACTAATGTACTGACATGCAAAATCAACATAAATTCACAAGCTAAGACAAATGGAGACTCTTGAGTATCACTGAAAATTTTCATCAATTGGCAATCACAGGTTACAATGTCACAACAGATTGGAATCAGCCTATTTTTTCACTCAATAACAACCATACCAACTAGTTCAAGTTGACAAAATTAAAATGGACCAAAAACAGTTAAAATCATTATCTCACAAAAAGATAAAAGAGGATGTGAAAAAAACTGTCATTTGGAATTAAATATGGCGTACAGTGACCAAAAACAAAATCAGAATAGGGCAAAAATAGCTAAAATTATCACCTCACAAAACGATAAGAGGAAGGAGTGAAAAAATTGTCATTTGGAATCAAGGTTTAAAATCTTCTTATCATGTCATTCCAATATAATTTTGATACTTATTTAATTGAATTATTAATAATAACATAATCAATTTCAGTTAATCTACATAAATTTAATTGATTATTTACTAAGTAATTAATTATATTGTTATATATATTTTTTCTTTTATTTATTTGTTGATAAATTTAATACTCTCAGCTTTTAGAATTAAAAAAGTTTGTAACCTTTAGTTTAATTTTTAGCTTTAGTTATGTTTCTTTTGTTTTATGAAAATTTATGGTTAGTTTATTCAATTTTTACATAAAACATTGATCAGTGCATGCTTTACTTTTAAATTCTACAAAATTAGAACAATTTCAGATTTGAAAACCTAAGCCCAAGAAGTTTTCAGTGTTGATGTAGTTTTGTTTGAAATGAATTGATATTTTTATTAGTTTATATAATTGTTTAAAATTTATTTATGAGCATTTAATAGACCATCAAATATAACTTTTTTAATAATTTATTTCATAAAATATAAATAAAAAATCTCTTTTGGATGCAATGAAATAATATTGTTTCTTTAACATAACCATAATTCACAGGTGGACAAAAAATAAAAAAGATGAAAAGTTACAAATTTTAGGATGTAAAATATTATGTTTATATTTTTAAAAGTTAAATATGTGAAACTTGATTAGAAGTAGACTAAATTAAATTTGAGGTTTAAGATGTTTTCAATAAAATATACGAAACTCAAAAACATTTTATGTGGACAAAAAAAATAAATCGATTTAAAATTTTTAAATTTTAGATGTAAAATATTATATTTAAATTTTTTTAAAAAAATAAATGTATGAAACTCAATTTGAACTCGACTCAATTAAATTTGAAAATTTGCGGTTCAATAAAATAACATTTAAATTTGAAAATAAAATTTTTTTAGAAAAATAATTTTAAACGATGAGTTCACACATATTGCAATTATAATGTAAATTAATTAATATTTCAATAAAATAACTTTAAAATTATGGGAAAACAATAAATGATTTTTTATTTTAATAAAATAAATTTTCATCTTAATCAAAATGAGGTGCCAAATCCAAGTTATTTGTTGACATTTGAATCAAAGCTAAGAAAAAACAATTAGATATTCAATCAAACTAGCAATGTTTAGTTCTTATTGTTTGCTAACATAATCTCTCGGTCTCTTCAAGATAAAGTTAGAACACAAAAATATTCACTAATACTAGATACCAAATTTTGTCATATTTAGAGTTTTATAGTTTAAGTTATTTTAAACGATCTTAAAATAACTAATTAAGTTAAATCAAATTAACTTTTTAAGTTTTGCAGTTGAATGGAAGTTGGTTTAGTGTTAAATAGAGCTAATCAAGTAGATATATCCAAAACTAATTTGGATAATCAAGTAGATATAGAGTATTAGGATAAGTGGGTTCAAATATAGCTCGATATGAATTTATTTTGATCTATTAAAAACAAAACTAATTTTATATATAGAAAACTCATTGCCCATTTCCTGAAGTAGCTACCACTTCTATTATCTATTGCGCCCTTCTCTCCCATTAAGTTATTCCTCTTCTTGTTCTCTTCGAACTTCCTTTTCTACTTCCCTCTCTTCTCTTTCGGAAGTTTTTATGCCTATGTCAAGCGCGTGTTGATCAACTAGTGAAATGGTGATCTTCATCTGTGCTAAATGGCAGGGCTCTCACTTGAAACCTTGTTTGGAATCAGATATAGAGAATAATAAAAAAAATAATGTGCAACACTGCTCGGATAAAGCTTTGTTATTGTACTAGGAATTTAAATCTTATAATTAACATTAAAACTTAATTATATCAAATTTCAATAATTCATCTTAATGTCGCAGTAATACTAATTGAAGCGATAAATCATGATTTAATATAAAATTTCCACTACTTTCAATTAATTATTATTTTGTATTGGTAAATTTGTATAGTATTAACACAAACTCCACTTTTCTTATGTTAATAATGTTGGTGCAATAGGCCCCGAGTCAATATTGACCAGACTCGAGTAGTATTTTGATGTTTGTCAATACGGTTGGATATGGTTTGACCAGATGTTGACCATATGACTAGTGGATGATTGAAATATCCAAAATCATATGAGGGAGATTATTTGAGGGAGATTGTTGGAGCAATCAAGTTGACCAGACTCAAGGGGAAGTCCAAGTTTGGATACTTGGCATGGAAAGTCCAAATTTAAAGTCTTGGCAAGGAAAGTCCAAGTTTTAAATCTTGACCACGTAAGTCTAAGTGTATAGTGTTGGCGGTGAAAGTCCAAACATTGAGGCATGGCAATGGGAAAGTCTAAGGGCGTAGTCTTGGCGGCATAAGTCCAAGCATGTGGTCTTAGCGGCGTAAGTCCAAGTGGATCTTGTCAAGGAAGTCCAAGGGTGAGATTTTAGCAGTGTAAAGTCCAAGCATGTAGTATTGACGGTATAAATCCAAATGAACCTTAACAAAGGAGACCCCGTTAGCATAACATAGCCGATGGAAACACCTGAAGGCTAACGTGAATGGTGAAGGAGTCGTGGAGGACTCGGATGAACCCTGAGGGCGTAAGGCTGATGGAGGTGACTAGAAGGCTTAGGTCTAGGCTAAGGGTGGTCGATCAAGTATGAGGGGATCATACTTGGGTTAAATCTCATGTTTAAGATCTATCAGCCGACTGGGGTTATGAACCAATTGATTGGCCAAGTGCACGGCACTTGAGAGCCTAGTTTGACTCAAGAAGTCGACTGGGATTATGACCAATAACTAGTCATGTAGTCGACTGAAGCTCGACTGCTAGGGTTTAGCGATCATTGCTAGAGTCGGCGATTGGTGATGCGTAGGTGGCGAGCCGCGAGAATGTCACGGTAGTCGACCTGCGGCTTGATAGTTGAAGTAATCGGCGTGGATTAATCCGTTGTGAGATAAAAGATAGACGAGCAATCGACTAGTGTCTTTTGGTTGTCGACTACTAGCCGAAATCCATCCCGATGCAGATTATAAAAGGAGCTCGAGTTAGAAGATTTCACAACGATTTTTAGAGCGATTTTGAAGGGAAAGTGTTGCATTCCAAACCTTCAAAAGCAATCCAAAGCAACCAACAAGCAAGCAATCAAAAGTTATCTTTGTAAAGTTTTATTTACTTATTGTTGTATTTGCTTCTTGTATTTGATTATAGTCTATTGTTTATTGTTGTTGTTAGAATATTGTAGATACGACTAGGGATAAAATATTATCCCTAAATATCATTAGGAATAATTATTTCCTAGGATAGAATTTGATTTATTCCTAGGATAGGGTTTGATTTATTCTTTTGACTAAGCCCTAATCTTGTATATAAATAGGGCTTCTTTCATGTAATAGAGGTATCCTTTGTTACAAAAATAACATGGTATCAGAGCTTTAGATTTTCCACCTTTCACGATCTTCCGTTGCTCGCGTTTCTTCTCCCAAGCGCGCTTCTTCTTCCACATCGCGATCTCTTTCCCCGCGACGCTGCTCACGCTCGCAATCTTCTCACGCTCGCGATCTTCTCAAGCAGCCCCCTCTGCAAGCGACGGCCCGCCCTTCCGTCGCCGTCTTCGACCTTCTCTCACGTCAGCATCCACCGCCACTGTCGCCTCTTCTCCGTGGCCCTTCACTGCCACTCTTCGCCGCCGTCACGCAGCCTCCTTCCGGTCAGTCGAGCGGTAAGCCTTGCGCGGAAGCGGGACCCTCTGCTCTCGCTTCTCCTGACCTCCTTCAGGCGGTCAGCGGCAAGGTCGCGGGGAGGTTGCGCCCTGGCTTGACCTCTCCGATGAGTCGTCGTGCTCATGCCTGTCGCTGCCCGCACCTTCTTCCTCGTTCTTCAACTCTCCCATCGCTTACGCTTCCGCCTTTTTATTTTCTTCCTCCGTCGCTTCGAGCAGTCGCCAGAACCCAAGAGCACGCAGCCTTGATTGCGCTCGAGCACGCGTCGCTGGCGATCCTATCAGCGGACCATCCAGTCATCTGATCAATACCTGCATCATTAGTCATGACTACCTCCAACACTTCGAAGCCGGAGTTCCTAATTTCTACCAACCACGTGACGGCACCGCTCTCGTCTTAGCTCTTGGATGGTAAAAACTACTCCTCTTGGACCTCTTACATTGAGCTTTGGCTTGTTGGACAGAGTTATGAAACACATCTCACACAAACTGAAGAGGATATTCAAGTGGTCGATTGTCCTTTATGGAGAAAGGTTGATGCTCAGTTGTGTTACATTATCTGAGTCACTATCCATCCATCTCTCCGAGATGTCTTTCGGACTCATAAGACCTGCAAGGATGTTTGGATACAAGCTCAACAACTTCTTACGAATACTTCTCGGCGACTCTATCAAGTATGTGACGACCTCATGACCATCCTAAATGCCCATCGAATCAAGGAGTTTATGTCAACTTATTTGGGATCAGTCTCTAGTCTTCTGTGTGAGTTCAATGACCTGCTCCCACCCGCGGCCACTCTTGCTGCAGAGCTTGAAAATTGGAAGAAATTTTGTCTCTGGCGTTATATAGTGCCTTGGCGCATTATTCTCGTATTCGTGATCGGATCGGCGGCCCATAGAGGCCACCGTGGATTCTACGGCGACTCTCCTCTGTGTCCCTACCGAAGTCTTAACATTACCGTCTTCCGTTCGGTTGACTCTTGACATTGGTCTCTGGAAGCGACAATGAGCCTCCACGCGTAAGAATGAGGGCGTCCTTGGTGTAATCATTGTCACGACCGGGACACCGATTGATAAATGTTGGAGTCTCCGTGGTCGACCTCCTCGTCTTGCTCGGATCGCCCGAGTTACATCGCGTCTTGACTTCGATTCACGATTGACACGGCTCGACTCATCGCCTCGGTTGACACGGCTTTAACTCCTGCCTTCCTATGATGACTTTCTGAAGTGGGATGAGGATCGACGGGAGTCTAATTCTCTTGCTGCCATTACACAAGCTAGTAATTCCTTTGCTGGTATATCTCGCTCTTCGGGCCCTTGGGTACTTGACTCTGGGGCCACCGATCATATCACTGGTAATAGATCTCTTTTTTCCTCACTATCTACTTCCGGTTATTTACCCTTTGTCATCATGGCAAATGGTTCTCAAACTCAGTCCCAAGGTGTTGGTATTGTACATTTTTCTCCATCTCTTCCCATTCAGAATGTTCTTTATGTTCCCGGAGCTCCCTTTAATTTATTATCAATAAGCCAGCTTACTCGGTCTCTTGATTGTGTCATCTCATTTACTAAATCTTACATTTCATTCAGAATGAGATATGGGGAGGATGATTAGCTCAGGATTGAGTCTCGTAGTATATCGAACTTCACAAAACTCTCTTGTTGGTGCGGCGTGAGAATCTCCTTATCCATGCTCGGTTGGGCGTCACGGTCTTAATAAGTTAAAACAATTACATCCTAGTCTGTCTCTCACTTAGAATCTTTGTCTTGTGAGTCGTGTCGATTAAAGCGACATGCGTAGTTCGTTTTCTCCTCGCGTTATAAGTCATTTCGTCTCCTTGCTTTGGTTCGTTCAGATATTTGGGGTCAGTCGTATTGCCTCTACATTGGGGTCGCGATATTTTGTTACTTTTGTGAAATGATTTTCTGTTGTACTTGGTTATATCGATGAAGGATCGCTCGGAATTGTTTTTATTTTCCGATCTTTTTAATAAAGTCGAAATCTGATTTGGTATCCCTCTTGATCCTTGCGAGTGATAATGCGTGAATATCTATCTACTCCGTTTGAACCTTCTTGGCATCTCGGCGTATTACATCGAAAGTCTTGTCCTCATACCCCCAGCCAGAATGGAGTTGCGAGAGCGAGAATCGCCGTCTTCTCGAGACCACGGACTCTTCTCATCTTACGTTCCTCTTCGTTTTGGGATGGCGTACTTACTGCGTATTATCTCATCGTGAATGCATGTCTTCCTCTGCTTTCTGAGGTTAAATACCTCATCGTATACTTTATTGAAATAGCCCCTTCATCCTTTACCACAAGGGTCTTTGGTTCTACGTATTCTTGATCACGGCATTGATAAACTCTATCCTCGATTCGCGTAAATGTGTTTTCCTTGGATACCACGGTCTCGAGAAAGGGTATAAGTATTATTCCCTACTCTCAGTCGGTATTTTATCTCTGCCGATATCACGTTCTTTGATTGATCTCTTTCTTTGGGTCTTGAGTCGTCGTCGAATTCGTCATATGATCCTCGGAGGATTCTACTATTACCTGACCCCAGATTCCTCCTCCGTTGCGGGTTTATCGGTAGTCCTCGTCTGCTTTACTCACCGCCAACACCGACTCTGCCGTGGAATCGTCTGAGCGAGTCCTCCGCTCCTTCCTCCGGTCCAGTCTTCAGAATCAGATATTCCCATTGCCCTTCGGAAGGTATCGTTCGCTCGTAATCCTTCTCGCATTATGTTTCTTTGAGTTACCATCGTCTTTCTCTTTCCTATTATTCTTGTCTTTCCTCCTTGTAAATGCATTTCTCTTCCAGCTGCAAGAGATCGTTGCCCATCCGGGATGAAGCAGACTATGCTAGACGAAATGAGTGTCTTCTGAGTTGAGGACTTGGGAGCTCGTTCCTCTACCACCAGGAAAGTCAGTTGTTGGTTGTCAATGGGTATATACAGTGAAGGTCCAGACGGAACGGTTGATCGGCTTAAGGCTCGTCTTATTGCTAAAGGTTATACTCAGATCTTCGGATTGGATTATGGGGACACATTTTCTCCTGTTGTCAAGATGTCTTCTATACGCTTATTCGTATTCATTCTTCGATTGAACACGGCCTCTTTATCGGTTGGGACATCAAGAATGCATTCTTACTAGTGACTTGCTCGAAGAAGTCTACGTGAAGCGATCTCCGTGTTTTGTTGCTCGAAGTCTTACGATCTTGTGTGCGCTTGCGAAAATCTTTATATGGTCTCAGCGATCGTCAAGCATGGTTAGATAGATTGATATTGTAATTCAACGATTCGGCGTGACTCGGGCGAGGTGACCATTACATCTTTATCGTCACTCGTCTGCGATTGCATCTACCTAGTGGTTTATGTTGATGATATTGTTATCACGGTAGTGATCGTCTCGGAATCTCGCGGGTGAAAGCGTCTTTTCAAACATTTCAGGACGAAAGATCTCGGCGGACTTAAATACTTCTTGGGGATAAGTAGCCGTCAATCGAAATGGTATCATTATATCTCGAAGGAAGTATCACGATGGATATTACAGAAAAGCGAGAATGTTAAACTCAAAGGCGGTTGTGACCCTACGGATCTTAATATCAAGCTCTACGAATCGGAGGAGCCTCTCTTAGATCACGAGCGATCTGAGCGATTAGTAGGAAGACTAAGTTACCTTACTATTACTCGTCGGATATCTCGTTTTGCGGTAAGTGTAGTAAGTCGGTTTCGACTCTCAGTGTAAAGAACGTTGGGATCTTGTGATTCGCGTTATTCGATATATCGTGACGCTCAGAAAAGGGTATTTTGTATAAAGACAAAGGGCGTACTCGAGTCGTAGGATATTTTGATCTGATGGCGGGATCTCCCATTGATAGGAGATCTACTTACAGTTTTGTATATTTATCGGAGATAACCTTGTTTCTTGGAAGAAGCAGCGAATGTTGTGGCGAGATCGATCTGAGGCGAGTATCGAGCTATGATCATAGTGATCGAACTTATATGCTCAAACAGCGATTTGCTTGAGCTAAGGTTTGGAAGGCGTTACCTGAAATGTCACTTATATGTGATAATAGCGCCATGCATATCGCCTCAAATCGATTTTTATGAGAGGATGAAAATATATTGAAGTCATTGTCACTTTGTCGGAGAGAAAGTCGTATATGGAGAAATATCTACTTAGTTTTGTTAACTCACGATCGACTAGCGGATATGTTTACTAAGTCTCTGAGAGGTCCCAGATTATTTACGTATATAACAATTTAGAGTGGATATAATTTATATTCTTGACGAAGTGTTAGAATATTGTAGATATGACTAGGGATAAAATATTATCCCTAAATATCATTAGGAATAATTATTTCCTAGGATAGAATTTAATTTATTCCTAGGATAGGGTTTGATTTATTCTTTTGACTAAGCTCTAATCTTGTATATAAATAGGGCTTCTTTCATGTAATAGATGTATCCTTTGTTACAAAAATAACAGTTGTAAATATCTTGTAAGAGATTTCTCCACCTCCGAAGTATTTTCCGAGGAGGAGAAGTTTGTTAATGGTGGTGTGCATCACTAGAGCTCACTTTAGAGCTCGACCGTGGAATAGGAACTAGGGTTCCAAACCACGTTAAATCAGTTTTGCCTTGTGTTGTGTGTTGTATATTTGTATTTGTTTTGTATTCCGTTATGCTAACTTGTGTAGACAAGAACACATGAATACGATCGAATCGAGTTAAACGGGAATCGCTATTCACCTCCCCTATTATTGTGTTAAACTGGTCATTGTCTCCAATACTTCAATGTTTTTTTTGGATAATTAAATCGTCAATGAATTAAATAAAGACCTACATTAAAATATATTCTATTATCGCACTTAT
The DNA here is from genome assembly GCA_025175895.1 of Wurfbainia villosa. Taxonomy (NCBI): domain Eukaryota; kingdom Viridiplantae; phylum Streptophyta; class Magnoliopsida; order Zingiberales; family Zingiberaceae; genus Wurfbainia; species Wurfbainia villosa. The sequence continues at coordinate 39,110,133 of CM046002.1, read as the reverse complement.
TTACTTTAAATTATTATAAACCATTAAACCAGTTGGCCAAACAATTTTCACTTTGTGCCAACGAAGCTTTGGCCTAAGACACTGTTCAAGTCATAAACTCTTTCTTGACAAACTAAATTTCTAAGTGGAAGGTTGTGCCTGATGGACAGAACCACCACATGGGACTCATGGGTACCAAGCCCGTGGCAAGTGGAATCAAAGCCTTTTGCTACACCAATAATCAATTCTTCAAAACACAAGTGTGTAAAACAACAGGTACAGTTTTCGGCAATGCTAGAGAAGGCATTAGCGAGTTCTCACTGAGTAATCCATCAACAGCCCCACAAGTAATGACACAGGTGGTGGTTCGACCACAAGCAAACAAAAAACCATGAGCACTAAAGATGGACAAAATGACTTGAAAGGCTACCATCTAGTAGCGTCCTTGTTTGTATCCTGGTTAGTGCTACAGGGCTTTGTCGGGCTGATGGTCGTAATATCCATCTTTGTTGTTGCAACTCCTCCATAGTGAACCTTGTTCCTGGCAGGGCGTTAACTCTCCTGCTAGTTAAATAATCTGCAACATTTTGGATATTATAGGCAAAATTCGTAAAACTTGTATTTGTAAGCGCTTGACCATCGATTACGGTTATTAACAAATTGCTTGATCCTCCTTGCCAGTCTTGGTACCCATGTGTCTGAATAGATATTTCAACATGATTTGCGAAGTCTTCAATATTCATCATTAGATCCGGAATGACATAAATCATCTGGGTTCCTCTTGTTAGGTCTATTTCCATGGTCGCAATAATGGATCTGTCACCGCGCCATCTGGTATCCCGTAGAACTATTAATACCATAGCTCCTGTATCCCTTCGATGTAAGGCATAAACTCTGATCATGACCAACCCTATATGGATATGGGCAAATCCTGCTTCGCGTAAGGCCTGATGACTTTGTTCTGTGACAAGTGGTAGTGGTAGATCTACTTGCCTTTCTTCTACATAAAGAATTCCTTCCTCAGAGTAATATTGGTATGCCCTATGTTGTGTTGGCTGGAATCCAATAGAATATAATATTTCTGTTGGTACCATGTTGGCTCTTTTGGACCTTTAAATTTCCAGCTGTTCTTCAAGGTTGATTTGACTTTCAATAGTTCTTCAGTAATGGCCTTGCCTTGGTAACAATCTTATTTACCTCCGGAGAGATTACAAGACAGAGTAGGCTAAGAACGAGAGAAGTTAGAAAGAGGAAACTTGGTAGTGCTCAAGATGCCTCATAGTCTCATCTTCCTGGCCTTTTATAGAGCAGCAAAAGTGATAACAATTATCGAAGCGGGTGCTCATTGGGCCCCATCGTCCTTCGTATTGGTATCTTTTGTCATCCACTAAGGCTTTACAACTTTCTTTACAGCTAATAGATAGAACGGATCCCTGGGGCTCAATCCTTTTTATTCTTCCTTTGAAGATTTTTTAATCCGCGCACATTACACATGTGGATAAGCTGCAGCTGGTGCAATGGGCTCGGGATCGCTTTGTAGTTGCTACCCTACAGAACCTACAACAAATATCATTGGTACTTCCTGATTTATCTGCCAATGGTGCTCGCATTTGGCTTGTTCTTCCGAGATATCTACCTGAACCTGCCATCCCGTTTCCTCGCCAATTAGGACAAACAAATTTTCCGCAGGTAGTATGCTTGTTGCGATTCCGCAATGCTGCTTTGTATTTTGTTCTCCTTCAGACATACTGTAGATTGCCTCACTGTCTGATTCCTCAGGGTCTACTAAGAGAACATCATATTCTTCTGGTAGATCAAGGCTTTCCAGCATTGCTACTCATTCCTTATTTCCATATTTATTCCTGCACTCCCTTGCAAAGTGCCCTTCTTCGCCACATATGTAGCATTTATACTTCTTGACTTTGGTTTTGTCGTGTTGGTACTTCTTAATTACCCGTACATGAGTTTTGTGTGGTTTTCCCTTATACGTCTGAGCTTTTCTTAAGCCAAACTTCTTACCATTTGTATAAAACTCTGGTTGTTGTTTTTTAGTTTTTCTATACATTAGACATAACTCTATAATCTTTCGGTTCCTTGGCGTTTGATTTTAACTCCCAAGCTTTTGTACGATTTAAGAAACATGGGAACTTGATGTTGGGGATAAAGTCTTTATGCAGCTTCTACTTGCTTCCCTTAGGGTGTTTTGAAGCAACATTCACAAGTGTTTGGTGCACAACTATAAAAGCCCCTTTCTAATTATTTGAAAGCTTAGGGAAGTAACCTATAAGTTGCAATTATTAACATGGTTCCGAATCCATCTAGTGTTCCATGTGAGTTGTTTAAAGTTTTATGCCAACAAAAAGAAGGAAGAGTCACATTTTTGCATGACCTCGTCCACGTATCAAATATAATAACGGGTGTAACTTAAACTTTTTACCTAACCCATCAAAACCAAAATCAAAATTAAGGATTGATTGCATCAATAATCTTCTCTTTGTAATTGACAATATATTTAAGTTAAATAAGTACTAATAAAGCATAAATGAAAATAAGAACGGTAAAAGTTATCTACGCGTAAGCTGGCCTTAAGCTATGATATGCGAGGAAGAATAGTGAATCTCAACCAAATTTCAAAAATCCCCTCCCCCCCCATTATTCATAAAAAAAAAAAAGGCACTCAAGACATTTTGAGAGTGGTAATTGGGATCATAACTGAGTATTTCACATCATAAATATATAGGATCGAATTACTCCAAGAGAGGGGGGTGAATCTCGAAGGTTATAAATTCTCTTTAGATTTTAAAAACTTATTTTAAAATACGAGTATGCAGCAGAATAAATGAAATAAAGAGACAAGCTTTTTACTTGGTTCACAACCCTGGCTGGGTTGCTACTCCAAAGCCCGTAGCTCTTCCGAGAGCTACCTCGATGGGCAATCACTATAATACCCTCCGATTCGAGAACTCTCGACTTCGGAGGGGTTCGCTTTTTACAAACAATGAGAGATGGGTAACACTACCTTCTCTTTGAAATTAAGTACATAAAAGTGAAAATGAATACAAATATTAAGAACTAAATTATACAGACACTTTTGGAGATTTAGAAGTAGGCACGGAGTGTCGGAAATGCGTCTTCGTGAATGGATGAAGCTCTTGTGGAAAAAGACAAATAGTAGCCGCACTTGGACGTAGTAGATGAGTTGTATTCGGAGCTGGTCGTGCATTCCTTTTATAAAGCTTTTCTAGTCGACTGGAATTCCCTCGATCGACTCACATCATTTGTCGATATGGTACTTGAGTCTTCGATCATTGATGAACACGCCCGATCGACTCGGTACTCGGCTCCGCGTGGAAAGTTTGCCTCTCTAGTCGATGAAAATCTTTCTATCTGTCTTGCGGATCTTCGATCGATCACCGGCTAATCACGCGACTAGGTATCCGGTCAATCGACTCGTCAATCGGCCGAACTTGATCACCAATCGAATCCATTGATCGACTAATCCTGCAGCGAGATTAGCACGAGCAAACAATATGAAACATGATAGCAATAGTAACACTGCTCGATCTCGACTTCTAAATCCCACGCGGACTATTCGTCGGATTGACGCCTAGCTTTGTCCCCCTACAGAGAATTCGACCTCACCTCTCCACTCGAGGCTTACCTGCCGGCTGCCCTGCCGAACTTACCATTCTTGACATCCGATCTGACCCACCAGGACTTCCACGGTGTCGGTCTTCCACGACTTCAATTGGACTTTTCTGCGTCGTCGGTCTCGACGACCCAACCGGTCTTCATGCCAAATGTCCGGTCCACTCGACCCATCTAGACTTCATGCCTGGTGTCCGATCCTCCTGATCTATCAAGACATCTGCTTAATATCCAATCAATACGGCCTACTAGGACTTCCTGTTAAGTCTGCATATTTAACACTCATATCAGAATACAAATAAATCCTAACTTTAACTATAGTTCATACATCAAAAGTAAGGAATGGTACTTTCTGCACCAACAAAATATGGAAACAAAATTAAAAACGGTAGTGAATTTTTATTTTCAAATGCTTAGCAAAGCATCAACTAAAGGAGGAGACTAGTTAACTATTAAGTTGACTCTGACTAGATTTTTGAAGAGTCAACTAATACACATGTTTTTTTATGACAAATTTGCAGAATGTGTTAAAAAATCTACAAATTTCTAAAAATTCTGAAATCGTGCACCGAACTGGCCTTTCTCTTTGTAGAGACAAAAATATAATATTTTAAATCGCAAAATTTAAAAAATTTAAAACTTTTTATTCTTTGTCTATTCAAATAATTATAATAGCATGGAAAAATAAATTAAAATTAAATAATAGAATTTTAAATTATTTCGCATAATGTAATATTTCTTATTTAGGATTCTGTCATATCAAATATAACAAAAATATATTTAATGATCAAAATTCTTATAAATACTTTTAAATAAATTCCACACAATTATATAAAAATATGTATTGTTCACTTCGAATAAAATTACATTATAATAGACTCAACCATGGTTCAGAATCAACGGTTTGAAACCAACGATTCGTGGAAGATTGACCACCCTTAATCTTAATCGCGGTTATGGAATTCGATTTGGAATCGCCGATCAAAGTTCATTTCGAGTTCGGTATGTTTTTTTATATATATATATATATATACATAATTTTTTTAAAATATAAAATATAAAAAAAAATTGCACTTATTTAAGTTGCCTACATATTTCCTTAGAATAAAGGGGAATAAAATCTACATAGTTTGATTATTTTTTTACCTTTGTTATCTAAGAAAATGACATTGTTACTCCCTTCCATTTCTCGTTCTCATAGTATTAGTTCCTTCGATATCAAATTCTTTTACCTCGTCACGAGAAGTTACATTTCTTATATTCGTTTTGACTCTTGTCCAATCATCAAATAATACTTGTTCTTCCAGGAATCAAAAACAATATCGATCATCGTTAAATCCAATATATTATCTCGAAACTAAACATGTTGAATATGTTACATCCAACATAATAGTTTTCTATATTAAAATGAATCTTGTAATAATTGATATGTTAAATTCCAACATGTTGGTACATCACATGGAAATTCTTTAGATGTCATTCCATTACTTTACAAAATTTATTCTATTATTTCATTACTTTAGGATGTGGCCATAAATAAAAATACTAATTTAGATTGAGTTAATTTAATTTTGTAAAATTTGTAATATATCTTAAACACATAAATTTAAAATATGGCATATGCAATAAATATGAAAAAATAAATCACTAATAACATATTGACAAATAAATTTAAGTTCATCAATACTTGTAAAATTAAAACTAGCAATGTCAAATAATATTGAAAATATTTTAATAGTTAATTCTTATCCTTCTAAAATTAAACATAATAACTAGAGAAGTTGTGAGCAATATGTGATTTATCAAAAATTTGATATACTAATAAATATTTTTGAATTATCCAGGAGTTATCGATCAAATGGCATGTGACACCCGAAAGCGATTGAGATTTTGAAATTAAGAGAAAAAAAAAAAAAAAGATGATATGAAAATGATGAAATGAGCATCCTATATATAAAACTTAAAGAATAACGATCACAAAAAAGGTCAAATAATCTCCACCATTAAAATAACAAAAAAAAGTTATAAACTTGATGTTGGAACCATTGGTTCCAACAACAAAAAAAATAAGTGAACTAGCAATTCGAACTGTCAATTCACGATTATTTTGGGCCTTAAACCGTAATCGGCCCGTCATAACCCATGTAACTAAGTCAACGGGTAACTATCGTTGATTTGATTACGGATCCAATTTAGACTTATACTAGGGTCGAGTCTACATAAAAAATGAAATTTTTTTATTGAAATATGAACCTGAAATATAAAATTAATAGTGAACATATATAACAATCAAATATTAGCAAAAATAATTTTTTAATTGATATACATTTTTAAAAAATATATGAAAATCATACAATACAAGCATGATATGATACCAAAACTATATCATCTGATCGGAGATTAAAACTCTAGTAGGATTAAAAAATTTAAACCCTAGTAAGATCATCCCATGTGACCTTTAAATTCTTCTTTTCTTGGCCTTTTTTGAAAGTGGCTACCTCCTTTTCTTCTACTCTTTATTTTCAGACGTTGGTCCTTTACATTTCTCTCATTTTAACAATTGTAGGTTCGGACCTTGTTCTTCCTTCTCTTTTCTTCTTTAAATAATCCTTTAAATTGTTCCTACTCAGTCTTAATTTATTTTTAAACTTTCTTCTTACCTTACCATGTAAGCTTCCCTATCATTGTCCTCCATGGTGTATTTTTCAAAATCTAAAGATGATGATTTGTGTTTTTTTTCTTTTCCTTCTCAATTAGTGCCAAGTTCTTATTTCTATAGGCCTTTTCACAATAAAGCTTCAATAAGATGTCTATGGGAACACATTTAGAATAATCCAGATAAGATCTCGGTTCTAATTTCCTTGTTCTCCCGTAGTTCCTTGACGATTGAGTATCTCCCAATCTAATTCATCTCCTGCTAGGATTAGGCATGTTCTAGCATCAATTTGACTTTTGTGTCAATCATAACCACCTCCTTTTACATCTTTGTTAACCTAGACAAGGGTAACATTTTGTTATCTTCATCAATTAGAAAATCATACCCTTCTAGATTGTGATTATCATATCAATGTCAAAGCATTAGCATAGGGCTATCTTTCTCTTCTATGCATGAATTTTCCTTCTAGCTTTGGAACCTAAAATTTCTCCGGTTATTGCTTAATTTTCTAGAAGCTCACAAGGTACTTATATCAATTGTCGGAACGAGTGAGATCGATGACCGAAGTTATTGATCTAAAGCAAATATATGTAATGGAAAATAAGAGCAATGAAGATAAGACAAAATGCATTAATATTTAATGTACCACCCTAGGCTCCTAGTCCACAATCTATCAATCATTCAGTGGATCACTCCGCTATCTTTTTTCCTTTTTGGTGGCACCAGAGACGGAAAAACATAATGCTATAATATAAAATAAGAAGGTTATAAGAAAATATAGCAATTTGATAGAGTATTCATGTTGAATAGTTTTTAATTTGCAGACTTTAAGTCTTTTACATAGCCTCTTCTCAACTTTCAGTTGTTGAGTCGTTTATCTATTCGGGTGCTTATTAGTTGGCTAATTGCACCATCAGTTGACTAATTTAATGAAATCCCTATTGTTACACTATCCATCCACGCTCTATTTGAACTGGTCTCTATAGCATCTAATAACTAAATAGTTTAGTGTTAGTTGTTCTCCATAACGATGACACACCATTCGATTGTCATGAGTCGATTGCCAAATTGACTCATCCATCTGAACTAATCCAAACAATAAACCCCAACTATACAACTGAATCAACACAGTTAACTAATAAAAACACCCAATTGGAGTCCAAAGGCTTTGATCATCCTAATGATCAAGTTTGCGAATGTTGAGTTATACATTTCTCTCATGGGTACACATCACTCAACTCCTATGGAGTCTTAACATGCCTTGAGGTCTTTTCCAGTGAAACTAAACAGCCCTCGAATGCACTAAATCTTCGACTCACTCCACATACCATCCTTTATAGCTTGACTTGCATATTTTACCTTCTCGATTTAACAATGCTCTGTCACATCTCGCATCCCATGGCTCCTCAACTTTATCTTCAATTATTAATTAACAAACAAAATCATCACAACATAGCCTATGCTACAAACTAACGCTTGAGGAGCTCACCTCGCAGAGCTCACCGACACCCACAATTTCTCTAAAACCATATTATCCAAAATCACCCTAGAGATCTATCTTTCGCAGCAATGCTCAACATTGCATACACCTCTTATCAGCTATCACTCCAAATTGAATGAAGCAAACACAACATCATCGTCCTTGCTTCCTAAACTAAAGTCAGGCAGTAGATCTTTTTTTTTTTAACTAATATTAAATTTTACATTTTTAGACTAAAAATTTTGTAATTTATATTTCAACTCTTTTAAACAACACCTTGACAATATAGCATTAGTAACAAACAAAAAATTATTAAAAAAAAAAGATAAAAAAACAAAAGGAAAATCCAGAGAGAAAAAATAATTAAAAAGAAGGAAAAAGGAAAAAAAAAACATTAGTAAAAAACAAAGAGAGAAAGTTGTCAAAAATCAATAAAACAAAAAATACAAAGTAAAACAACCAAAGAAAGAAAATTAGAAAAATATGCATTCCAGTTTTAGAGGTCAGTCTCATATAATCATTCATATACTGAATGATATTCTTAACGTTGTCACAGGATAGCTTTTCTATACCAGGTGGAGTAGTAGATCAAAAAGATCAATAAAAGTAAGGGTGGAGGAGTAGATCAAAAAGATCAATAAAAGCAAGCTGGGATCGAACAGCTAATTTGCAAAATAATAAAAATAAGGAGAGAACTCACAGATTTTATTACTCTGCAACACTCCTTTTCACAATTACTTCCCAAGTAGCACTCAAGTGTCGCTTGAACTTGTGCTGCAAGGGTTTACAAATCTCTCTTATATAGGAGAGAGGTAGAGATGCTGGGTGCTCATTGGCCCCATCATCACATGCTCATACCTCTTTTGATAAGGGAGAATCCTTACTAGGGCTACTTTATAGCATGCAGCTTACACACTTTATAACCCGTGACCATACTTTACAACTCATATCCTTATCGCTTACCCCTAGTGGGTTTATAAAGTTACATACACAACTTAATTATTTCAACCCCTTATGGGCCCATCACGTCCGTAAGATTCTTGATGTTTGTCCTTAAAGGCGGAAAGAGGACATCCTTCTAACGGCGTCATTCAACAAGTTTGCTATAGTTTCCAGCTGCTCATCCACCTGCTTAGTGGCTGGGTACCAATCTGACCACCAGTTGTCAGATGCGCTCCTCCGTTGGCATTCCTGCCTTTTCAAGGCATGTAGCAGCCTAAGCTGCTGGAGTGCATTGGTTGCCCTGACAGTTGCTTGTTGTTGAAGCTCATGGAGTTGTTGGTCAATTCCATCTGCTTTCTTGAGGGCAATTGGACCATTTGGCTACCTCTTGTTAGATCAATTTCCATGGTTGTCAAGATTGCCTGGTCTCCCATCCAGCGGTTGTCTTAGAATACTATTAAGGCCATTGTGCCTTCTTCTTGTCGATGTAGGGTTTAGATACGAACTTGAAGGATGCCCAAGTGTATATCTTGCATCCCGATTCTTGGCTTAGCTTAAAGCTTTCTTCTTGGATAAACTTTTGTCTACTTGATTTCCTTTGGCTACCAACATTGGTTCCTCAGATCTATGAATGTAGACCCGATGATGCATATCATCACTTCTTGAATATAGACTTCTGCAGGAACTATAGCTGCCCTTTCTTGCATGGACAGCCGCAGCTGAGCTTGAGGATCAATTTGTTGCTCAATAGTTTGTTGCTGCATAGGTCCTCCTACTAAGTGTCTGCCTAGTCATCTTATGGTTTGCTGGGCGTTGTGCCATCTTCTGTGGTTTCTTTGGTATTCCCTTATCTGATCTTAAAATAGGGTGGTTAAAGATGGAGATTGCTCAGTGATGGTTCTTGTGGCCATCAGTTGTCATGCTCCATCTAATAGCCATACACCTACCTCCACAGCCTATCTTGTCTTAACCAAAGGGTTTAGCACCCTCTAGCAGGCCTCTTCCAAAAACAACCATCTCTTTCCAATCCAATAAAAGGGCAAACTGTAAAATTCCTATATTAACTATCTTCATTTACTAGTCAAGTTAAAATATCGTGGCAAGTAACAACTTCAACATTGACAAAAGCTCGTATCATCTCAATATAATCATATTTCCTCTTTTTAAAAAAAAATTATTTATTTAGTTCGTAATATTAAATTTCATACATTTAATTCATTTTACTCACAATTATATTGCATATTAGCATCTCCTTGTTTATGTGATTCATCAATCATAAAAAAATCCAAAAATGCATCAATAGATTTCTTATTTAGTTTAGTCATCCATCAAATAAGTAAACAAATAATATTGTCATATCCATAATTACTCTAGTTTTCACACGACCCCGAGTCGAGTCCAAATCAGACCAAGACCCGTAATCAAATCAATAGGCCAATTACCCATTGACCCGATTAGATGGGCTAGAATAATAATCAGTCTATCCCCAGACGGGTCAATTATAGTACTGACCTAGTTTTAACTGTGAACTAGCAGTTTGAATAACCAATTTCAACTAGCGACTCAAATTGTCGATTCAAGCAAATATTTTGATTTTTACTATTGGAACCACCAATGAATTAGTGATTTTTAAGGTTGGAACCAATTGTTAAAACCGCTTTTTTCCTTTTTTTTTTTTTTTTGAATGGCTGAAATTATTTGAACATTTTGTTATCAATGGCTACAATTAATTAACCGTTATTCCCCAAACTCTATAAATAAGATACCCACTTCATTGTTTCTACATCAACTTCTCTACTTGTCTTTAAATTCTGAAATCTCAATTGTTTTCAATTTCAATTTAACAATTTAAAGGAAAGAAGTTCATCTCAATCTTAAATGGGCAAAGAAATGGCAACTCCAAATATGGATCTTGACAATATTCAATTTATCAATGATGAACCAGAACAACTTTCAACAACCAAGACGTAAAAAAGTATTGAAACTTCTAAGGTTTGAGATGCTCCATCTTAAAAATTATCTATTTTTATAAAATATTTTGAGAAAATTACTCTTCCGTTTGGAGAAACGCATACAAAATATACATATTGTAAAACTTCTTATAAATTTCAATTGGATGTCAGTTATGGATTATTGAAGCAACACCTCGAAACAAAGTACCTAACTGAGTTTGGGGTCGAATATTCTTAAACACAAGAGCCCAAACTTTCATCGACAAGTAGAGGTACTAATTCTAGTTTATTTAAATATTCTAATATTAAATTAAGAGAATCATTTATAGAATTTATTTTTGTAAAATATCTTTCTTTTAGTGTTAGGTCTAAATGTCATTTGAAGATTTTTTGTCAAATTAACTTAATTCAGTTGTTCCAAACACTAATGAGACAAGATTAAAAAAAAATAATTGAAGAATTTAATAATTAAACAACGAGGTATCTTTATATTATGAGTGATCATTGACAAACTCATTAATATACAAGTGTACTTGTCATTAGATTAACAACTCTTGATTAATTCAAAAATATTTAACATATCGATCTTAGATGAAGCACACACTGCTCCCAATATATCTTAATTAATATGCTTAATTTTAAAAGAATATAGATTAAATTCTAAAATATTTTCAATATCATTTAATAATGTTAATTCTAATGTTGTAAGTATTAACTAACTTAAATGTATATATCAATTTAGTATTAGTATTCGATGTGTATGTTATTTTTTAAATTTGTGTCCAAGATGAATTAAAAATTTTAAAAAATCAAATAAAACTAATTAAATTGTTATTTCTTATTTGCCGTTGCATCCTAACATAACGAATCAATCGAGTTGATTTTGAAAAAATAATAAAATGATACCTAAAAAATTTCCACGTGATATACCAATATGTTGAAAATCAATATATAAATTATTACAAGATTTATTTCAATATAGAAAATTATTATGTTCATGTTTTGCACAAAATATTAATAATACCAATGTATGTTAATTTTTGCACTAATAGAATATATGTAATACTATTTATGAAATTTTAAAAATATTTAATGATGCAATTAAACAACTATCTGTATTTATTATCTTACTTATCATTTAGCTATAATGAATTTTTATAACATAGCTTCTCATTTAGTTATCTTGCGTGTTAGCAACGAAGGTAAAATGAGAAAAATATTTTTTTTATCATATTCTTGATATTTATTTAATTGCATTTATTTTAGATCGTAGACTTAAATTAAATGTTTTATATGAAATATCAATTATATATTATGATACTTTAATTCTAATTAAAGATTCTTTTTCCCCTAATCCTGCTAATATCGTACAAAATATTAAAAATAATTTGTACGATATTTATAAAGAATAATTTTAAACCACCACGAACTGTGAACCAAACAGTACCGATGGCTCCGAACTGTGAACCATAACCTCCTTTAAAGGTTAATGTTAAGGGTCGATATTTTTCAAACTATCGGTTTCGTACTGTTGTTGGGTCTACTCTAATAATATTTAATTTATCAAATTATTTTATAATCATCTTTATTTCTTAATATACAGTAATTGCCACTAAAAAAGTGAAAAGTGAGAGATATTAACCAATTAATAATCATGTGAATGTCGAGCTTAATTTCATGAGAACCAAAACTAACGACCCAAATAATTATTTTTATACATAACTCTATTAATAACATGTTATTTAATTGTTAATGTATGTGTGTTAACATAGATGCCCATATGTGTGATGGAAGAATGAACCCAATATATTTCTTAATTTGTTAGACATTGAAAATTATTTTGAAAAATACAATTTGTCTAGTCAAACAACTAAAAATTATTAGTGAAATGTCGAAACCATTAAAGATCAAGGCAAATAAGATCCTATCATGCATTGATATGAAATGAATAGATAAAAAGGCAGCCCGATGGATAAAGCTCCCGTCAATGCGAAGTCCCAGAAAGGATCTATTGTATGCAATCTTACTCTACTTTACAAAAAAATCGTCTTCGAGACTCAAACCTGTGACCTCTAGATCACACAGCAACAATTTTATCGTTGCATCAAAGCTCTAGTTGATGAAAAGATATGTTCGACTAAATTTTAATAGACGATTTCACAAAAAAATATATAAATACAAATAAATCTTTCTTGAGTGAACTAAGGTTGAAGATTTTTGAAGACCTTAGCTCGCAATAAAACAACTTTTAGCTAAAATGAAAGAGTTGTGGTCAAAGAATCCTCCTAATAGGTCAACCCTAGAAAAGTCCTCTCTAGGATTTTAGAAAAGTCCTCCCATGACACCTTAGATGAGTCTCTTACTAATGCAATCTTAGATGAATCTCTTGTTAACTTGACTTCTTTAGAGATCAACCAAAATCATATAATCATGGCTTAAACTCACAAAATATGACTCGTTCATATTATACAGAGAAATCAAATGAGAAAATTAAACAAAAAAATGGTAAAATAGTAATGCAAAATACCAACTTAAAAATTTACAAATCACTTGGCATGATTCTTTCTAAAGTTCCTTATGACCTTAATGTTTGTCAATTAAGTAAGTTTATTGCTTCTATCTACTAAAATGAGATCCACTATGCATATAAGAGTTATATTTATCAATACTAGAATAAAATTATGCTGCATAATAATTATTATAAAGTGTCTAGTAAAATGCTAAATTTCATGTTACATTTATGAATTCAAATTTCCTCACTATATCTACTTTAGATGCATTCATATGCTTTCTATCTAGTTTATTAGGCTATATTATGAGGAAAATTAATTATAATGTTTGTTTATTTAAGTTTAGAATTTTTATACACAAGTTAAAATTTTAATTAGAAGATATGTTAATTTGTTAAGAGCAAGTGGAACATCCATCTTTGTATATTAACTTTATTAAAAGTTATATAGATTAATCCTCATGATAACTACCTCCATTTACTACGAGTTTAATGAAGGATTAGTCAATATTCTCACACTATAAGAAATATATTTTTTTATTCATTAGAAAGGCACACTAAAAAGATATAACACGAAGACAAAGTGCTAAGAAAAGCAAAGAGCACACATTTCTTGCCAATTAAAAGGGATATAAGTAAAAGGAATACGGAGGAAACATTGCCTCATTGCTAGATAGAGTTGATAAAAACCATTGTTCGCTATACTTGGATGCGATGAACCAAAATGATGAGTTAGCATTTTCAAATAAAATTGTTGAAAAGTTCAAAGTTGTCCGAGCCTTTCAAAGTTTTATAATTTGTCATATTTCCTCGAAAATAGTGGGAGAAATTTTAAAAAATAGTGTTTTAAGAAAAAATATATTAGAATTTCTATTAGGATAAATAAATTCTTTATTGTAGAAAAAAACTGCAGTCAATATAAAAAAGGGATCAAAATCAAATATCTTAGGCCAATTTTTAATTAATAAATTTCCCTTTGAGAGTGTATCTTCTGGGTAGGTTTTATTTTTTATTCATTAGATAATTATCACTTCTAGAAGGGAAGTCTTGGCATAGCACAGCAAAGTTGCTCTTGTGTATCTAAAGGTCACGAATTCGAGTTATAGAAACAGCATCTTGCAAAGCAGAATAAGACTACATACAATAGACTCTTTTCTGGAACCCTGCATTGGCAGAAGCTTCGTGTATCATGCTACCTTTGAAATAATTATCACCTTCAATTAATTTCATCTCACTAGTGATTTGAGGATTCCACTTTGATGGTGCATCAATAAATATAAAAGAGAAACAACTAATATATTCTGTTCAACATTACTTGACACAACATCTATAAGAACTTCTAAAAATAAAGCATAGAGAAACTAGTAAACAAGCATAGAGAAGCTAGGACTTCCCATTCAAGGGATTGTTTTTTTTTGGATATAGATATAAAGTAAAAAACAATAATTTATTGATTCAAGTCCAAATGGGAAAATACCTCAGCATCTGATACCCATTTCAAAATTGAGGATAAAGTACTGGAGTCTGTAGTAATTCTATAACCCTTCTCTTTTCTTGTAATCCCTGATTTAGAAGATCCATCTGAAGCAGGAACTGACCTATATACGGTTCTACAAAGATGTTGAATATTTTTGGGTATGCGTGAAGCCGGAAATATGTCAACAGAACCTGGATCAAGTATAATGTTTTCATTGAACCTGAAAAAAACATATATACAAGATATTATCTGGCGACAAGTTGGAACAAAATATGAAAGCAAAAAGGTTGACAATTTTTTCCCAAATGCACAAAACTAAAGAGCACAACTTATTTAGCATCAGCATGAAACTATATTGAAAGTGATGATCCTCTGAATAATGAGATGCAGAAACTCGAGTTTCAAGGTAACTAATCAGAAGAACCTAGTCACGAGGAAAAAAAACTAATAGAACATACAATGAGTAGAAGTAGAGTTCTTACTTTTCCTTGAATTTTATATACTGCCTCCACATGGTATTAAAGTTATATTACCGCATACAGAAACCACAGCCGTTTGGTTCAAGACCAGTAAAAAGCTAGCCTTTTGTTTAGTAGTCATCGTTCTATTAGTACAGAGGTCAAAGGAAGAATAATGGCTAGAAAATGAATAAATCTCAAAAAGCCATTGTGCCTATAGGCCTTTGCGAACCTGAGATAATGGAAAATGATGTGAGCAATTTTACCCATTAGTTCTAGGAATCATCATATGATTGATACATGTAATTTGAGATAAACAATGTGAACAGAGTTTGATTCGTGTGTGCTTTGAATTTAACGAATGAGAATTCTCATGTATCAGATCAAATTAATTAACATGCGAAAACTAAAGCCACCAGGGAGACATTGCTAGAACCTTGTGAATAGGTGGGCGCTCACTTTAAGGCCTATAAAAGGATGCAAGAGCCCTTCTTTAGACTAAGATACAATAACACTGCTCTGGTCAATTTCTTGGCAACAGCCTATCACCATCGCCGCGTCAGTCTATATTTGCAGCATTCTAAGTTCTCTCCGCCCTGTGTAACCCACCCCATAAAACTTATCCCCGCCTCATCACAATTCTTAAGATACCTAAATCAATCCCATTCTGATTCACTTTGACTATGTTGTTTGCACCTCGGCCAACCTCAACCCACTTTGACCAAACTCCTTGTAGTTTGTCCCAACTTGAGTATACCCCACACCCAAATACGGCCAAGTTCTTCCTAACTCAGTCCCCCCTCCAGCCAACATACCCAACCAAGGTTTAAGCTAGCACAAAAGGCCAAGAAACTTCTAAATCTGTTATAATGTTATCCATGCTAGATTGGCACTATCTGCAGGATGGTGCAAGGCATGGAGACACGAGATATCGAGGAGAAGAAGATGATTTAGAAGTCATTTGACTCAGTGTGAAGAAAATGTCCAACTCCAAATGCATAGCTATTAAGTTATATCTTAGATTTAAAAGGATATACACTCCATTCCTCGTGATTCCCCTTTCTCCTGCATAATGTTAATGATTAATGGCCAATGTTAATTTTTATAAATGGAATAAATTAGAATAATTAAAAGCCAGAAATAACCTACATAATTGACATTTATGATTTGATGTTTCAGGGGTGATTGCTCTAAAAAGGTCCTTATTTAATGGCCCTAATAAGGCCACCTATCTTAAATATACCTGTTAAGATCTCATAAAAAGGACAGTTCCAATTTTACCTTTAGAACCATGTTCGACTGCCAAAAAAAGGTTTGAGAGCTAAATGGAAACTGAATATTGGATCGTAATAGAGTCATTCTATAAAGAGACCTTATCTTCATTTTTTATAAAACTTAGGGGCACTTTTAGGGCATCTTCTCATGTTGTATATTTCCCAGCACATGACTTCATGCACATACACATATATAAATGATGAGATCACTTATATGTCAGGAATCCTAATGATAAGCAGGCAAGTTTGGCTCAGTTTCACTATAGCGGCACATTCTTGAACTTCAATGTGTGTTCATCTAAGAATCTATGTAGGACACACACTCTTGAAGTTCACTGTGGGTTCATCTAAGAATCTCTGTGTTGTTCTCCCCATCTACAACTAACTTACCTTACCTGCTTCAAAGTTCAAACCTCTACTTTTTATCTTATGTGAGACAGATTTGTGCATAAGACACAAATCAAGCTCCAGGAACAACTATAGAATTTTATAAATTTCTGACAGAATAATATTAATAGGAGAAAACAAGTGGATGATGCATACTCTTTACCCAACTTAGCTATCTCCATTTTCAATTGATTGATTCGTCGCATTTTCTCTACAACAAATGAAACATAAGATCATAAGCAAGCAAAATAGAGTAATAGATAGCAGGAAAAAGTTATCAGTAGAAGATTAGTTACCATCAGAAAGATGGATGCCACCATTTTCAAAGTCAACACGCAAGGCATGCGCTGCCCTTTGAGCTTCTTCTGTATGTAGAGCACCTCCATGCTCAACTTTCACTATTGCAGTGTACAAACTATTATTTGTATTTAGGAACTACAAGCAATAGCAAGCACATTACTGAAGGACGAAAAGATGAACCTTGTCAAAAGATTCTTGCTATGACAGATTTAATATGATGACATAATAATTATAGTTAAAGTTAGTATGTTAGATAGATTAAACATTGTTTAGGAACTTCAAATATAAAAAAACTCTTAGGGTGCATTTGGTTGAAGGTTATCATGGATAACATTGGTTATCCATCTAAGATTATCCATAATGACCTTAATTGGTTCAAGGGATAAGTGATTCCCAAGTAATGAACCATGCCCGCCACATCAGCAAATGGGGCATGCAATCCAGAATCACATTACCTAGGAGAGGGTAAGGTTTTTCTTGATTCCAGGGTTAACAAACATTTTTTCCCAAAATTATCCCTCAAGTTTTATCAAATCTCAATTTCGTCCTAATATAATCAAAACCTTAGTCGATCGCTCGCCGCTACCACTATTGACCGCCACCGTCGGCCGGCGATCAACGGCCACCGATCGCCTCGCCGTTAATGTTGTCGATCTTTGCCACATATCGATACCATCATCTTTCAAAGTAAACGGAACCTTAGAATTGAATCAAGAATAATATAATAAAATATTAAATTAGGTTATACACTAAAACCTCCAAACAAACAAGTTTTTATTGCATTACTTAGAATTGAACCAAACAACATAATTTATGTTTCATTCCCCATAATCTTGGTTATGTGATTATCTGACAATCACATAACCAAGATTACGCATGATAACTTGAACCAAACGCTGTTGGACTTTCCGAGCCGCAAAAACCGCTTTTTGCGTTGCGGAAACCCCAGAAGTCCGGTCACGGATCCGTGCGAAGATATATTAAAATAAAAACATGTATGTGCTTATAAAACCCTAGATCTACCTTAGATCTAGAAAGTGAGAGCATTACCCTCGTAGCGACGTCCTTCGCTTATCCCGCTCGTCCAAAAGCTTCGCCGGAACTCGAGAGTGTCAAGTGCACACTCCTCTATTGGTATCCACACAAGCAATAGGTGGAGAAAACACAACCTTGAATGTGCTAGCACCCTTTGGATGGTTCGACCAAGATGAGGGATAGGAGAGCAAGCTTGAGAGGAAGATGATCCAAGGAAGAAGATGAAGTTCTAGTAACTCACCAAAATCAATTACACCCATCAAATGGAGTGGTCGGCCACTTCATGACTTGGGGGGGTTACATGCATACATGTAACTCCAAGAGCCTCTTGGTCTCCCTCATGAGGTGGCACCACATGATAAATCAATGATGATGTGGAGCATCATCATTGGCCGACCATGCCAAGTCATCATCATGACATGGCATTTGGTCAAGTCAAACTTGACCTTTCATCTTCCCTCTCAAGTCAAGTCAAACTTGACCGCTTATCTCCCATGGTTGATCAAATCCAACCACTTGATTCAAGTCAATTTGATTTAATGAATCTCTATTCATTAATTTAAATTTACTAAATGAATCAAATCTAAATTAGACTCATTCAACACTTGAATCAACTTGAGTCTAACTCAATTAGTCTAATTTGGATTACTCTTAATCCAATTTGGTTCATCACATGAACCTAATCCTCATGGTTCATCATATGAACCTAATCTCCATCTAATTGCCCTTTGTGTGTGACCCTATAGGTTCTTGTAACGTTGGCAATGTCCCTAAACCGATTTAGGAACATAAACAATGAGCGGTATTTAGCAACACATCATTGCTACCCAAGTTACAAGAATGTTGAGCTCCAACATCACCTTTGTGACTACTAATTGTGACTTTCACAATATGTGACAATGTCCCTCTATCCTTGACATTTAGATTGACCAATTGAGGCATAGACCGTGTTATCCTCGATACAATCTATATCTTGAACTCCAAGTAGACTCACTCTAATCAAATGAGCTCAATATCTCATATTGACTCATTTGGGCATGGTCATGCACTTCGTGGTCTCACTCTATCAAGAATAACGATGTCACTCCCGTTATATAGGAGCAATAGATCTCATCTACATCACTCACATCCCTCCGCATAATTTGTTACATACCCAGTAATCACCTTTATAGTCCACCCATTTACGGGTGACGTTTGACGGCAAAGTACGAACTCCTTATGTAGGGAACCCATGATTCAGTGTCTAAGGACTAATAGTCATACTAATAGTCGCGACGAGAAAGTATACGACACTATAACGATCCACGATACTTTCCCTACAGCGGATCATTCAAGATACATTCTCTAATGTATACCCAATGTGTCAACTCGATATTTCATATCCACGTGACTTGTGAGATTAAGTCATCGACCGACCTACACGTTAGTCTCTACGCATTAACATCATTCCTGAATGTTAATACTTGACTAGTAATGATTAAGAGTAGTATTCTCTATATCATCTCATTATCGATTCAACCAATCGATTGATATAGATAAGAACCTACTACTCAAGGACGTTATTATATTTAGTTATTTGGCATCAATACAAGTAAATATAATATTTATCAATAGGAATATGATACAATAAAGTCCATACAACAATCATCACATGATTGGCTCTAGGGCTTTCACTAACAAACGCACCCTTAGGATAATGATTACATTTGGTAAATATGAGGATTAAAAGAAAAATAAACATAATGTTCTCACCAGAAATAAAATGGTTAAGCCAAGGCCTAAGAAATAGATAAAGACTTAATTTGAGTTTCCTTATTTACAAATCTAAGGTTGAGGCTAGTTTGTGTATATAAATAGGGTACAATAAGACCTTCAAATAGGACAAAAATTACATTTAAATTTTCTCATTCTCTATATCATAAAAGTTTTCTTGTAGAGTTTTCTTTTTCTACAACTACTTTTCTCACATGCCTATTATATTACCAGTAGAGAAAAAAAAATATTGTTATTTTCTTTTAAGCTTCCACTAATTATAATCGACCCACTTAGTGGAAAAAAAAATTTTGGTGGCTGTTGTTGTTGCACTAATTAACTTATAATAAGAAGTAATGCTTGGAAAGCTTGACTCCGCACGCTAATCGAGTCTTGATGAAGGAGGACAATTGCATTAAGTTGCCATCCAACATTAAAAAATAGATAAACGTTATATATAGATCTATCATACTATTGCACTAATGTTAAATTGTTCCTCGAAAGAAACACATTGCGGCATCTAATTACAATGTCTTGGCAATGATCCTTTATATCTTCGTGAAAATTTGAGTGTAGTGTTAAATATACAAGAAATCTCAAACCTTAAGTTGGATAAGAACAAAATTAGAAGAATACTAATTGTCTTAGATTTGGAATATGAAACGTAGAAATGTTTACCAACAAAACAATAGAGATAATAGAAATAATGATTAGGAGAATACTTGATATTTTGTGTTTATAAAAAAAAAATGGGTAGGGGAGAAGGCAAAATGATAAACTTTGTTATGATTATAATAAGTCACAAATTGACTTTCCTATAATCATAAAGAAGAATTGAAAATTTTATAAAGATTACAAAGTCATCCATAGAGAAAACTTAACCACCCAATATAGATTCGTAGTGTTAGATACACACCTCAAGCATAGTATCGATAGATAGAAAATCTTTGTGACTCCTAGAATCAAGTAGCGAAAGTTAAAAGATGGAAAACAAAGTATCTTTAAGGGGGAGGATAAGAGCACAAGTATTAAGAGAAATTCATGACAACTCAAAAAAGACATAAAATAAGATAGTGTCGAATTTGAAAACAGTGGTCAAGACCATACTCGATGAAGTCAGGGACAAACATCATCAAATAAAGAATTTTGATGATTAAATACAAGAGAAACCGAAAGAAAAGATCTGCCTATAAGTTACTATACGCTTATAAGAATGAAAAAACTTTAAAAAGTATGAAGTACCTAAGAAAGGAACCAAGAAGACACTAGTTAGTTAAATCAAGAATGAAGAAACAAGTATAAAAGAAGGGAATAAGGTCTTCTTTGGATCCTGCCCAATCAGCACCTGAAAAAAACTAAACCTTGAGATAACCATAGTTTTTAATTTCATGTCATGTCGATTGGCACACCAATCGACACAGACACGTACTGACACTACCACGACCCCTACACGAGACCACCACATGGGTACTGAGGCCGTCGCGACCTACATGCGGCCTCCATGAGCACATAGAGTGTGTTGTAAACCCTGCACGATCTCCACGGGGGCACGAAGCCCTTCGCAACCCCTACGACACTCGCGACTGATTTATTTTTTAAAATCTAAGAGTCGAATTTTTTTTATTTGTCAAATAGTATTTCCTTTTCCCTATTAAATTATTCCTTTTTAAAATGTTTTCACTTTTATCCACTATTTTTTTCTTCCTTATTAATTTTTTTCCTCTTTCATTGATCATTCTTTTCCTCCATCAAAATAAACAAAGAGAAAAAATACCTCTAAATAAAGGAAAAACAAAACTTCTTAACCTATTTAAAAATGATTATCCTTTTCACTTCTTAGGTAAAAATAAATAAATAAATATAATATAATTTCTATTTTTATAAATTGTATTGCTACTAATAAACTAAATTATTTTATATATATATATTTAATTTAGTTTTTAACTAATCAAAATATATTTAAATTAAATATAGTTTAAACCTTTTTAATGGACTTCAGTTAACCTAAATTGACTTTTACTTAATAAGAATCAAATATTTCGCAAGAAAATATCAAAACCTAAATTCAATATTCAACATCTCAAATATAACTTAATGATAATTATCTATAATGATCAAATCTTAATAAAAATATTTTTAATTAATGTACTTTATATTCAAAAAATACCGAAACCGTATTGACATGGCACGATACCGAAATCATACCGTTCCGATCATATACTGAAACTTTAACACGACTTGAAATTTTAAACTTTGAGTATATCCATGATTGCTATACAAGATACCTCGTTTTGATGCTCCTTTCAAATACCACAAAATTTATTAAGCCACCCATTAATTAATTGTCGGAGAAACCATATATGAATATGCAATATCTAGACGAGCCACAATGAACTAATTTAACTTTCCAACCAATCTTCTATACCTCTCGAAATCTTAAATAATTCACCATCTTTTGTGAATTGAAAATTAGAAGTCATTAGAGTACCACATGATTTAGGCTCTAATTTCCTATCACAAACAATAAGTCAAGTATATATTTCCTCTAAAATAAAAAAAAATCCTTTCTTAAAATTCCTAAACTCTTTGTATGAAATTGGCTGAAAAAAGGAGTTAAAAGATGAAATACCTGCAATATTATTCCCAATAATGACAATATCGTCACATAATTAATAAGATGATGCCCATTATAAACTATCTATAGAATACATAACAACCAAACTTACATTTCTTCAAACCAAGTACAGGGACTTGGTTTCGAAACCATATAAGGATTCTGAAGGCAGCGACTTTCTCAAACTCCTTGAAATAAAACCTTGAGGTTGCTCCATAGACTTCCTCTTGAAGGTCACCACAAAGAAAAGCATTTTGATATCTAAGCGATGTAAGGACCAATTATAAGTAGCTGCTATGGAAACAAATAATCGGACGAAAGAAAATTTAGCAACAGGAGAAAAATATCTGAATAATCCACTCCATAATTTTCGACATGGCCTTTAGCAATAAGACGGACTTTCAATCAAGCAGTAGACTCACTAGGATTCATTTTAATTGTAAAGACCAATTTACATCCAATTGTCTTCTTCCCTACAAGTAATTTGACTAGGGTTCAAGTATCATTGTCATCCAAAGCATTCATCTCTTCAATTATAGCATTACACCAACCAAGATGAGATGGACCTTTATGAACAATTTCAAGAAGGGATATAGAATTGAGAGATGCAATAAAGGAACAAGCAAATGATAATAAGTGATTACAAGACACAAAAGAAGGCATTGGATAAGTACATTGACGTTTACCTTTGCGAAGAGCAATTAGTAGATCATTACTTGAAATTGAATCCACTCACAAAGAAGCTAGTGCATAATAGGGATCAGAAGGAATATGTCGCCGAGAATAAACCTGTTTTATTGAACGCTTAACAAGAACAAATTCAGCAGGAACAGAAATAGAGGATGTTGTTGAGACCATTGACGTCGCGAGGGATGAATAGCAATTCGTGATTCATACATTGTACTCGTCGTCTACAAAGAATTAACACGCAATGGAAACAAAAACAAAATAACAAGACAAACACAAGCACGACAAACTAAGATTTTTACATCAATCGTGACTCACTTAGACTTCTCATTCAACTATCAAAGTCGATTGCACCACAATCTCCCTCTCCAACAAACCCAACTTGGTCGCCTTTAACCAACAATCTTCTCCTTAAAAATATTGCTCATTCACCATCACATATGCTCAAACATCAAAACTCAACTCGAGCTTAATCAACTTTGACAAAAGTCGATTGTGTCAACCGATGTGACAATTCAAAATAACAAATTATCATCCTCCCCTAACAAGGGCAATCGGTAGCGGGAAAGAAAGGTGTAGCTTCAAGAAAAGTGACATCAGCGGGCACAAAATACTTGCTAAGATGACTAGGGCAAGAACATTTATATCCTTTTTGAATCCAAGAATACCCAAGAAAAATATACTTCAAAGATTTTGGACCAAATTTTGTGACCTAAGGACGAATATCCCAAATAAAGCACAAACAACTAAATGTTCTAGGTTCACTAGGAAACAATGACTTATTTAGAAAGACAACGTGATAAGGAATCTCATCATGAAGAACAAACGATGGCATGCAATTAATTAGAAAACAAGGTGTGGAAATTGCATCAACCCAAAACCATTTAGGAATCTGCATTTAAAAAAATAAAACTCTAGCAATTTCAAGATGTTTATTCTTTCTTTCAGCAACCTCATTTTAAGATAGTATCTATACAAGAGGTTTAATGGAGAATGTCATATTGAGTCATGAAAGTTTGACAAGGCTCTTATAAGTATTCCTTAGCATTATCACTTCATAATATTTGTAGAGGGACATTAAATTGAGTTTTAATCTCAACAAAAAAAGGCAGAGAAATGAAAGAACTCAAAACAATTTTTCAACAAGTACAATCATATTATACAAAGAATAATCATTGATAAAAGTAATAAAATACCTAAACCCAGGTTGAGACACAATAAGACAAGGGCACCAAACATCTAAATGAATTCATTCAAAAGGAGCACTAGTTTCTTTATTAACTCTTGGACTTGAACTAAAATAATGGTGTTTAGCAAACTAACATGACTCCCAATCAAATAAGGATGGACTACAAAATTGGAGATAAAATTTCTTCGATACTGGGAAAGGACGAGAAGGATGATCCAACCAACCGTGTGCTTTTAACGAAGTGATTATTTTCGAATGGGCGATGGACTTTAATACTTGTGCATCAAGGATGTAGAGGTCCTCAAACTCAATAATCTTCTTTGTCGTAAGATCTTGAAAAATATAATAATTAGGAAAAAATGAAACACGACAGTTAAGAGTACGGATGAGTTTATAGAAATGAAATTAAAAGACAATTGAAGTAAGCTTAAGACAGTGTAAAGGAATAGAAGGAATTGGAGTGATTGTGTCAGACCCAAGAATATAAGAGGCTAACTCATCAGCTAAAGCGCAGGTAGAAGTAGAGCTATGTGATTGAAAAGTTGAGAACAAATTACAATTACTTGTCATATGATCTATGGCACTATAATCGATGACCCATTTGGGCATGAGGAAATAAAACATGTATTTAGTTTATCAAACTCAATGATAGCACTAATTAGTGTAGATGAAGATTTTAACAATTCTTAATATTAAGAGAATTTGACATATTCATCAACAAAAATCATGACAAACTCCTTCTCAATCAAGTGACCAAAGAGCAGCAAGAACAAAAGAAAATAGAGAATTAAATCTAAAATATCACACAAACTCTAAGCCTATTGTATAAAAAGTCCCACATCTAAACAAATGTCGACTTAACAAGGTATGCAAAGATGTTATATGGAGTAGGGTGAAGAATAATGACAACCAAAGAGATTTCTAGTAATGAATGTGCTTTCAAGCACTAGCACATAGGATTGGACCAAAAACTCAGAACAACACATGTGGCTCACATGCAAAGATTCTGATGACCATCATCTGGGCGATGATAGATCAGTGGTTCCTAAGCCCACGACAGCTAATGGAAGAAAAGAGTTATAGCCATTGATCAATAATGAAAGAGAAGAAGAGGCTAGGGTTTAGAATGACAACTAAGGTTTGGAATGACATGATATTTGCTTTGATACCATGTTAAAAAATTCTAGAAAAATTAAAAAAATATATTAATTTTATTAATCAATCTCATACATATATATATAAAGAATCTAGACTTAATCAAATCCCTACAATCAAGGGGAATGCAATAGAATACTACTGTAAATGAGAAGATAAAAAAAGTAATAGAAGAGGTATCTTCATTAACTTTTAAATAAAAATTTAGATAACCAACTTAGTTTAGGAAATTAAGTAAAGTAGAAGAGTATAAAATTTTAAATTTTTATTGAAGAATTTAAATTTCTGAAGTAGCGCAAGTATTAAATGGGATTAAAAAATGGAAAAGCAATTGAACTGCAGAGCAATTTTTTGTCCACTCATAATTCGGCAAAATGAACTTTCCTTCCCTTCCTTGTAAAGTCCGTGCCTCACTCGAATCTCTCCCACAACTCTGCAAGGTTGCTCACGACTACAAGAGAGGCAGCATGCAGCCATGGGCGACCTCACTTGTGTCGTGAGCTACCTCGCTCACAACCATGAGGTTCCATGAGGAGGCCACAAAAATTCTTTTTTTTTCCTTGTTTTTCCCTTTTTCATTTCCTTTTCCCTAGGGATTTTTCACCGGTTTGGATTCCTTTCCTTCTTCAATCGACACTTCAGAGTAAACAGAGCATTATCAATTAAACTCTACATCTTGGGTGCATAATACACATGGTTATGAATTTTGTGGCATGTATATAGTTAATGGTGCATGAGCAATAGACATTTGGCATATCTTTTCCCTACAATATTGATTAATCATAGGCAACATTTGTGTTGACTTTCCTTTTTCTTTGCCTCAAATACAAGTATATTGTTCAGTAGTGGTTCTAGCTAGGAGGAGTTAACATTGGTTGATATCAAGTAATCACTCTGACATTGTTTGCGTGGTTGGGATTATCATCTTGTAATTTTTATCTAGGGATGTGAATGATGAGACATGTAATGCAGCATGTCATGTTTTATAAGGAATTCTAAGATATAATTTGTCTGTGATGGATCGGTGGTTAGTGATCATTGATGTTGTGATGGACAATCTTCAGATCCTGTGGTTTAGCAGTTTGTGTTTGCGATTGATGATCCAGCATGTAATATATGGTCCTTTGTGTCAATGTTCTTTTTCAGATCCTTATGTATGAGTTATAGTTGGAAGTTGCAGGTGTTCATATTTACAATCTGGTAGAAAATATATACCACTCAAGGGTTTACACCTGATAAGGTGCAACAGCATACACAAATCTGGCCACAGAGTCCATTTTAAACAAAGGATAGATTGATGGCGCAGAGGCATAACCACATTTCTATTCACCACAAAATCTAAACAGAAATGGATCGGTGAAGGAAAAAACAGTTTAGACTCACATGGAGATACTCATTTATTCTCATTGATGCCTTGTTTGCTTCCTCCACGTATTCCCTAAGAAGCACAAATGTACCAACGTAAGTCAATATCAATGAACCAGAAATATTATATTAAAAAAGGATGAAAACAAAAGAAACTGTTCAACAACCTGTCAGGATGGGTGTTCCGACACAGTTCTGCGGAATCAATAACCGAGCAGACCTATGATAGATCAAAGGAACACATGAAGCCTTCTGAGAACGAGAAACAAAAACACAAACAAATAAAAAAGAAATGAGATAGAGATTTACAGTATCAGAGATTTCGTCCATTGCCCTGATAACCTCCATCGAAGGTGGCAACTGAGAGATGTAGGAGACGAGATCTCCGGATCTAAAGCCGAGGTGTTAACAGTTTAGGAAAATACTAGGAACGAGTATTTCCTTTTCGAGTATCGGGATTTCTCTTACCGACTGATAGCCTCGTTGACGAATCTACGGAAGCCTTCGGCGGTCTTGAGTATATCGAAGCCATAAAGACCCGTCTGGGCACCAACGGCGACAGCAGCATCGGCAGATGAAGAAGTAGCGAAGCAGATGCCACTTGAGGAAGTTCGAGAGGAGGAAAAGAGGCGGGTGACAACGCATCGGCGAGTAGTTAGGGCACGAAACATTAGAAAACGGCGTTCTGCTCTCGTCACCCGCCACTGCCAGCCGCTAGGTCGCTGCTAGAAACTGCACTATCGCAGTCGTTTGGAGCGAGGCACTTCCCAAATTATTCGAGGTTTCTAAATTTCAAACCACACTATCGCCGCACGCCTAAACTCCCACTCGCAAAATCAACTACTCTGAAATATGTTTAGAGTTGCTCTAAAAGACTGCAGCAGGGATTTAAAATTTTTATTCGGATTCAAAAGTTTTTCATTATTTTGATCAACGATTTAAAAGATATAGTCCATTATAATTTATCTCAGTCGTATTAACTATGAAACCAACTGACAAAGATGCTGAAAATAAATAAATCATGACAATAGCATAAGATCAAATGTGATTTGACAGTGTAGATCAGCTTAGCATGACAATAGTCGATGGAAGCACTTAAAAGCTAGCGTATAAGTGAACAAGTCATAGATGACTTGGAATGATCCGATAGGCGTGAGGCTGATGGAGGTGGTTAGAAGGCTTAGGTCTAGGCTAAGGGTGATTTAGCAAGTATGAAGGGATCATACTTGGGATAAATCTCATGATTGAGGCTTATCAGTCGATTGGGGTTATAGATCAGTCAACTGGTCAAGTGTTTTGACACTTGGCAGTCGAGTCAACTCTGAGTAGTCGACTGGGATTATGACTAGTCGATTGGTCGGGAGTCGACTGGCGTTCGACTGTGGCCGCGTGGCCTTGGCAGTCGACTATCAGCTTTGGGCAGTCAATTGGCCTTGAGCAATTGACTGCTGGTCGAGGACACGGGCACAAAAACTTCTGTAGTCGACTAACGGAGCAACAGTCGACTGCTAGGGTTTGGCAGTCGACTGATGGACTATTTGTTGGAGTTTTTTCAGTGCGGATTAAGTCGTTGTCTCACAACGACTACAGGAGCAGTCAACTGATGGATATGAGTAGTTAACTGCTGGGCGCGAAATTAACTCGATGCAGGTTATAAAAGCAGCTCGAAAATGAGGATTTTGCAGCGATTTTTGAGGAGATTTTGAAGGAGAATTGTTGTTGTATTCCAGACCTTCAAGAGTAAACCAAAGCAATCAACAAGCAAAGCGTTCAAAGTAATTATTGTAAAGTTTTATTTACTTGTATTTCATTATTGTCTTTGTATTTGCTTGTATCTTTTGTATTACTTTTGTAATCATTTGTACAAGATTTCTTCACCTCTGGATTGTTCTGAGAAGGAGTGTATTAGTGGTGGTGTGCATCACTAGAGCTCGTTGAGCTCGCCCCGTGGAATAGGAACCCTAAAGTTTCGAACCACGTTATATCGTTTGTGTTTGTATGCTTGTTGTGTTTTTGTGTTTACTATTATATATATTATGCTGCATTAACAAGTTTTGTAGACAAATATGAACAAATTTCGAGCAACGACGAAATTGCTATTCACCTCCCCTCTAGCGACGTACGATCCCCCTACAAGTGGTATCAGAGCAGGTCGCTCTTCACCGGCTTCACAATCGAAGAAGCAAACTGCTAGAGGGAAGAAGGAAGATGGAGGAGTCATGTTTTAAACTAGGTCGTGAAATCAACACGCCTCCTCCATATGAACTTTTTGGAGCTAAGAGATTTGATCAATGGAGGATGTGGATGGGGCATTTCTTGATGATGGACTTCGAGTAGTGGATCATCCTAATAAAGGGACTTGAATTTCCAAGGGGTTCAAAAAGTGGATATCTCAAGAAGAAAAAATGGACCAAAGAGCAAATCCAAGGCTTCGAAATAAATGAAAGGGTAACAAATATTTTGGTTAATGTAATCCCTAATGGCATTTTGTGTAGATTAGGTGAATATAAGGATGTCAAGGAGCTTTGGAATGAATTGACAAAATTCCATGAAGAACCCACAACGACTCAAGAAATAGAGGAGCCCAAAGGACAAGAATGTTCAATGGCTCAATTGGAGAAAGAGACCGAAGAGGCAAGTTCATCCTTACAAGAGTGTGAGAATTCGAAGGTTGAAAGGTCATTAACATCCGAGGAAGAAGAATTAGAGGAAGCTTCCACCTCTAGGATTGAGGGGGAGGAGATTAGGTCTTTCACTCCGGAGCAAGAAGAAGAACCATCTACCTCCGGGAGAGATGAAGAATCAACTCCGGTTCTAACCACCGACCTAGGTAACTCAAATACATATGTTAATAATAAAGATCACATAACTTATTTTGAGTGTAGGGAAGTAGGACACTACAAGAGCAAGTATCTAAAACAGGTCAAGAAAATGACACAAGTTATGCCAAAGGTCAAGGAACCCGGTGCCCTGACAATTAAAAGCAAGGAACACGTGGTGTGCTTCAAATGTCATCAAAAGGGACATTATAGAAGTCAATGCCCTAGGAGGAGAAAGCAAATCAAGGGTTAAGGAGGAACATCACATGTAGGGTGAGCTTCTAAAGCAAACTCTAAGGTAAAATTTAGTAATCCATCTTCTTTGTTTCATAATGAAAAGCATGCTTTTAATTCACTTATAATTTACCACAAAAAGCATGCAAGTAATAATAAATCTTTTGTTTATGTGCTATGTGTTATAATTTTCGGCCTAAGGATAAATCTTGAACCAATAACTCTAAAATAATTCTACCTAAGGAAAGTATTAGGAAGGTAGAAGATCGTTTAGACATTAACCCTAAGAAGGGTAGACATATGCCTAAAATGAAGAACCATTCCCAAAGAAAGAATGAAAATTCCAAATTGAAAAATTAGAGTAGAGAACCAAGCTTTGAGGACAAAGTTTGAAAAAATGGAGAAGACCCTTAAGAAAATGCAAAATTAAATCCAATGGTCAAATGATCAAAAATCAAGATCTAGGAGGCAAGAATCATCTAGGGGCAAGAAAGGTTTGGGTCATAAACTTAAGCCCAAAGAGATCTACCATAGTATTCCATTCGATTATGAAACCATCCATAGGTCTAGGAAAACCAAGGTTACTAAGGAAGTCATCCCTAAGGCTAACCATGGTGTGTGCCTAATGGTTAAGGTTTCAAGAAAATCTAAGGAAACCACTAAGAAGGTTACAAGGGTAGTTACCCCTAGAGTTAACCTAGGTAAGACTCAAATGATCAATGCTTTAAAGCCTATAAGGGTTATTAGGAAGGTATCAAGGGAGGTTATCCCTAATGAATACCTTGCAAACCCAAGGAGTTCCAATAAGTATTGGATTCCTAGGAGTGTGATTCTCTCACGCTAAATGGGATAGGTTGTGTCAACCTTGAATAGATGGGTAGTTAACCTAACTATAGCAAAGTTGGCACTTTAGGTCATTTCCAAGGTAATGAGATACTTTGGAAATAAGTTTTAATTTCATATCCTAAAGGATGTTAGGTTGTGCCAATATCATTTAAGAAGTTTAAAAAATTGATCAAATTTGCACAATTAAATTTAGAGGTCATAGTGTGTCATTTTGGGTTTTTGACAGACTTGGAAGATGAGTTGGTTATGACAAATTAGTGTTAATTCTAGAAAATGACAATTTGAGCTTAACACTTAGGTATTATATACCTTTGTATTTTATACTTGTCATGCTTTGTTTGTCTTGCCATGTCATGACATCATATTTCATTTTATTATTTAAAATGTCATGATAATACTTAGGTCTATTTTGTTTTGTTTTTGTCATGTATGTTTTTGTGAGATATCAGAAAAAAAACTGTTTGGATTATTAGGTTAAGGAAAGGTTGATTAGGGGTTAATGCAACTTAACTCTAAGATTAAGCTTCTTATAAAAACCTGGTTCAGAATTTTTTTCCCCAATTTCTGATTTTTCTGAGGCTTCTCTTCCGAGATCTTTCTCTTCCCCACCCGTGCCCAATCCTTTTCTTCTTCGATTCCTTCTCATTCTCGATCGTCGACTCCTCTTCTCCAATTCCGTCATTTCTTCTTCTCCCGAACACACGAGATCGATCTGTCGCCGACGTCGCTACCCTCTCGCTGGCGTGCCAAAGGCCCCGCTGACAATCCTGCTCACGGTCACCACTGGATCTACTCACACAAGCTTAGCTCGGCAAGATCGCGGCAATGAGTGTCAACAACCTCTTCGATCGCGGTCGCAGTCGTGTTGGTGGTCGTCTCCTTCCTCTGTCGACGGTTCATGCAACGTCGCCTTTTTCCCAAATCAAATCGAGCGATGAATCCAGTGACATTCTCCTCACGATTGTTGCTGCGGCAATCGTTTTGGAGCTTGTTCCACCATCAGCTGCATCGCTAAGTTGCTATACAGATTCTTCAAGGCATATAGTATTGTCAATTAACTATTTCCTATTATGATAGCCTATACATTTTATTTGGGTAATTTTGTTTATCTTCCTGTTGCTTAGACTGGGGATTTCGGCTGGAGTTGTCGTCGTGAACGGGAATAACCCTACCACCAGTACCAGTAGCTTATGGCGGTTCGAGAGGCTGGATCAGGGAATCTGTTGTAGGATTCCATATCGTCTTCACCCTCGATTTGTGGTAAATGACCTCTGTGATGTTCTATTTCTTTAGATTAAGAGAATATGAGAATTTACAGATTCGATGTGAGCTTGGATATTGTGATTACAGGGGTTAGGGTAAATGAAATGGGGTTTTGGTT
Organism: Wurfbainia villosa; assembly: GCA_025175895.1. NCBI lineage: Eukaryota > Viridiplantae > Streptophyta > Magnoliopsida > Zingiberales > Zingiberaceae > Wurfbainia > Wurfbainia villosa. Next base: position 39,077,994 of record CM046002.1, on the reverse strand, counting down.
GTAGTTCAATCGAATGATTCATATCGGAGAATTTTAGGTGAATCAAGAAACTATGAAGCACTATGAGGTAAGTTTTAATTTGGTTACATTATGGTAATGAACTACGTTGTGGCAACATAATGGATATGGATTGATTTGTTGTAGAATTGTAGCTATGAGTTAGTGAGGTGGTTAATTATTGCAAGCATGTCATCATGGTGATAAAGCGGATATTATGTGGGATGGGTGAACGAAACCTTAGTTAATATTCGTTTTATAGATTAAAATACAAAATTGATGTAAGATTCGATTTGATCATTCGTTGTACGATAGAATTAAATTGTATTCTATATGGTGTACAGGACTTTTATGCGAGGCGAGTTTGCAGATGTGAAGACAGTTACGATTTACATGATAGTGGGTAATATTTCCTACCCTGGTCAAGTAGTAGCTAAACCCTGATGTATATGATTTCATATTATTGTCACTTTGACCTTGACTCCACTATAGTTTTTCTATTGCTTGATACTTGCCTTTGCACTTAAATGCTCTGTCATTATTGTTATCTATTCATTCATCATTGTTATGAATTATAGAGGTTATGGTAAGTTGACCTATAGTGGTTTACCTACGTTTACGTAGCTAAATTCGGTTGTAGATCCGAATTGTGCATTTTAGATAAATCATCGGGGGGGGGGGGGGGTGATGTTCTAGAAGTAAAGCGAGTTTTCATATCATATCTTGATGTTGTGTATAGATCTACCATGGATCATGTAGTCGTGTATGGACGTGTGATTTGTCGATACAACGTCGCTGCGGATTAGAGGCCCTAGTTTAGTTGTTGTCAGCTATATATGCCTCTTTATAGAATAGAGAGTGTGTTGTGGACATATATGTGTTGTCGTGCATTCATTCCATTTACATGCATGCTGGCGACTTGGTCTCCCTTGTGGTTGAGAGGGTCGTCAATCATCCTGCCTCTCAGGTTACTCGTGGAGGAGTAACTGGTGTAAGGGCATAACATTTTGTTGAGCCGCACTCGCCCCACTATTGACAGTGGTTGTTAGAGTAGCGTGTAGTTGTCCTGGGTGTGTGACACTCAACCACTCATGGACTATGATAGTCGGAGTGGCCAGCAGCAGGGACCCTATTGTGTAGCTAGCTCTTTACGCTTATATGCTACTTGTTCATACTGCCCACTCGACCACTCGAGAGCAGTGGTTGTTGTTGAGTTGGGACAGTTATCATGTCGTGTCACCTAGGCCACACTGGGGTCGTGGTAGTTAGTAAGTCTTGTGAGCATAACCATGCATTTGCATTGCCATGGTAGATGACGTTTGCCTGTATATATATATATATATATATATATATATATATATATATATATATATAGTTGAGTGTGATGAGAATATATATAGATAGAGTCTATATATATGATCGTTGTGATGTTGCATTTGTTTGAGCTATATTTGCTACATTTGATTGTACATCATCTTGCATTCTACTTGCATATTCTATATGGTTGGGTGTGGATTACCAGTGTTGAGTTGGTCAGACTGTTGTATACCTTTGACCAGTACCTTGAGGTGATACGGGATGGACTCGGTTCATTGTGTATTTGACATAGAATGTTAGTATGTCGGTGTTATTGATTACAGAGTCAGTATTTACTCTACCATGTTGTAGGTGTTGTATTATAGTACTTATACTCAGATTGTATGAGTTACATCGTTGTCGATCTTTAGATATGTCAGTACCTTATGTTGTTATTGCTGATCAGTTTAGTCATACAGTTATTGTATCATGCTGGTGTATACCTGTTATGCCTTTAAATAGCATATTGTTGACTCGCATGTGATATATATAAATATTATGCATGCACTTCTATTCTTATTACCGCTGAGTTTTGTACTCACCACCATAGACCCTGGGTTTTCTTGTTGCCCAAGTAACAGGTAACCTGACTTCGTAATGAGTTTGGAGCATCGCTGGATGGCAACATCTCATCTCACTTCCAAGGGTCCCGACTTTGAATTTATGTTTCCTTTAGTTTCGGATGTTTCTTATATTGATCTGGATTTATATGGTGGATATTGTGTTAGACATTGTTGATGTACATACTTGTTGATTCGGGTTTTGACGATGCTTTCTTTATGTTATGGTCAGTCATACCGGTATGCATTGTGTGTAGTTTATTATTTTATTGTGATATTTTTTCGCTGTGTTTTGTTATATATACATTTATATATGTTGTTGTGATTATGGGTGAAAGGCCTTGTATCAACAGGATATAGTGTCACGTACAGAGGAGATGTTGTCCGTTTATTTTTCGGCTCGAGATACTCTCGGGGATTGATAGTTTTAGTCTTGCTTTTATGTCATGACATTATGATTATTGACACATGTTTTAATTATGCTATCATTATATGTCATAATCATCATTCATGCATTTAGGATTAATTGAAATTGATTTAAGGACTATAGCATGATAAGTCCCATGTATGAGGGAATCAAATAGTGTTGCCTAGAAAATGCATGAGACCTTAGTATAAGAATAACCAAAACTCACATCTCATATCAAATTGATAGGTGTGTGTATTGATACACCCTAGACATATGTGAGATATTAGAAAAATGAGTTAAGTTCAAGGTGCATAGTTCTTGCATCTAGATGAACTCAAACTCATTTTATACTATTGATGGATCATGGGGAAAGCTAATGTGCAAGTCATGTGCATTGAGCCCATAGATCATGGTCCAGTATAAGATTTTAAAATCATTTCAAAATCGTTTTGAAAAAATCTTGGTGTAGTCTATCTTTTGATAGAAATCACTATTGATGAAATTGATACAAAGTAGACTCAAAACATTGAAATTTTCTTTATTTTTAAACTTTGTATCAATCTCACTATTTTATGGGTATTTTATTTTTCAAATATTTTTCACCCATAACGATTATTATAAGTATTATACATATGCATTTTCATGATTTTTCGAATTATGTATAATTACTTATAATTTTCTAAATTTTATTTTCTGAAAATGGATTTATGCGTTTCAGATGAATCGATCGTATCGTTTATGGCGATCAGAAGGGCGATCGACTAATTGCTAACCAAGTCGACTGCCAGACCTAATTTCAAATAAACAAGGTTTGTTTAGCCCAATTTCAGCCATTTTAGGCCACCCCAACTGCTCATAATTCTAGGATATGCTTTAGAAAGCATTGGAAGGGTGAAAATCCATTGGATATGGATTAGGAGAGTTGTTTAGGGTGAGAATCGAATTTTAAGGTGTGTGAAAGTTCAAGTTTGAACTTTTGACCTTAATCTTGATGGTTTAGTGTTCCTATAGACTTAGGGACTCTCTAAGGACCTTGTTGGTGCAATGGTCAAGAGGGAACAAGCCTTTAAGGGGAGGTTATCCATCATGGGATGATAGATGTGTTCTTCCTCATAAAGGGGAGAATTTAGAGAATTGGGAGAATTGGAGATGTAAGAATTGCCTCTCATTAGTGATATGAGACTAATCGCTAGGAAGAGTGAAGGTATCCTAGATGTTTTTGAACCAAGGGGGGAGATTGTAAGATCTTATTAGAATATGAGACATTGATACCCTTAGAAAGAGCCTTTTTGATGTATGTAAAAAAGGGGGAGAATTTGAGATTGCCCAATTGGGAGAATTGGGAGAGATTGATTGGATTGAGTTAGGTGGTCTAACTCAAAGGTTTTTGTGGTTTTGTCAAACATCAAAAAAGGGGAAGATTGTTGGTGCAATCGACCCAAGTCACTACTGATCAGACTTGAGTTTGACTCGATTAGTGTTTTGATGTTTGATGACGAGTTGATCATTGTTTGACAATGGGTTGACTATATGGTTGAAATGGGGTTGACCATATGATGGAGAAGTCCAAGTGGGACACTTGTCATGGAAAATCCAAGCATGAGTCTTGGCATTGGTAAAGTCCAAGTTATGGGTACTTGGCAATTGGAAAGTCCAAACATGGGTCTTGGCATTTGAAAAGTCCAACATGGAGTTGACAAGGAAAGTCCAAGGGTGTGATATTGGCAGTGTAAAGTCCAAGCGATTATCTTGGCAACATAAGTCCAATGTTTGGCAGCATAAAGTCCAAGCGTATGTCTTGACAACATAAGCCCAAATGTGTCTTGACGGTATAGACTCGGTTAGCATGACAATAGTTGATGGAAACACCTGAAGGCTAACGTATGGATGAACAAGTCATGGATGAATTGGAGGGATCCGATAGGCATGAGACTGATGAAGGTGGCTAGAAAGCTTAGGTCTAGGCTAAGGGTAGTCTAACAAGTATGAGGGGATCATACTTGTGGTAAACCTCATGGTTGAGGCTTATCAGTCGATTGATATTATGGACCAGTCGACTGGTCAAGTGTTTTGACACTTGGTAGCCGAGTCGACTCGAGCCGATCGAGATTATGACCACGATCGACATTCGATCGCGCCGCGTGGTCTTGGCAATTGGTATCGACTTTAAGTAGTCGATCGGCCTTATGTAGTTGATTGCCAGAGGTCGCAATTACTAGTCGAGGACATGGGCACAAAAACTTTCGTAGTTAATTGGGCAGTCGACTAATGGAGCAGCTCCGTCAGTTGACTGCTAGGGTTTGGCAGTCGACTGGTGGGCTATCCGTTGGAGTTTTTCCAGCGTGGATCAAGTCATTGTCTCACACAGCATGTGAGCAATGATCGATGGTTTTGAATGATCGCTAAATCACCGATGCAGTTATAAAAGCAGAAGGAGGATTTTGCAGGGAGATTTTGAAGGAGAATTACTGCTGCATTTCAAACCTTCAAGAGCAAACCAAAGCAATCAACAAGCAAAACATTCAAAGCAATAATTGTAAAGTTTTCTTTACTTGTATTTCATTATTATCTTTGTATTTTCTTATATCTTTTGTATTACTTTTGTAATTATTTGCACGAGGTTTCTCCACCTCCGGATTGTTCTGAGGAGTGTATTAGTGGTGATGTGCATCACTAGAGCTCGTTGAGCTCGCCCCGTGGAGTAGGAACCCTAAGGTTTCGATCCACGTTATATCATTTGTGTTTGTGTGCTTGTTGTGTTTTTATTTTTACTATTATATTTATTCCACTGCGTTAACAAGTTTTATAGGCGAACACGAACAAATTTTGAGCTACGACGAAATCGCTATTCACCCCCCTCTAGCGACATACGATCCCCTACATTAATATGATGCTAGTTATTAAAAATTAGTAGTACAATTTAATTACACTAGCACCATGGTTATGTTGGTTTCTAAAAAACAATACTATGATGGTATTGATCTTTAGAAATCAGTGTCATGGCGGTGCTGGTATATTAAGATGTGGAATTTAAAAAAAAATAAAGATATTTGAATGAGCTTCGATTTAAAAAAATACACTCCGCTCTGATACTCGAGTCAAAAGTTATGATTGTTGGTAGATGAAGCACCATATGATTAAATTTGATGTTTCATATTAGTAAAGAGGTAAAAGTTAAGTCATCTAGTGATCTAATATGCAAATTGAGCTTACAAAAAAGTCATAGTTGAGGCTAGACAAAAAAGTTCTAGTCGGTGGGACCATACAGAAGTCTCTAAAGGTTGAGTGTTGTAAAAAAGAGATGTCCTAAGGTAATTGTCTTAGAAGTTATTAATAAAAATTCACTATTTGAGTGTACATTTTCTATATATTTGATTGAATCTTAAACTCATTTACTGAAGCCTACAATATGATATATAGCAGGAGAGAAATTATGATTGGTCACAATTAATGAATATCTCATCATGTGTAATTATGTAACTATTGAAATTATCAATAGTCAATGAATTGATGACATTGGACATCATCAATTATGTGAGGCTAGCACATGTTATGCTTCTTAATTTATCCAAGCATTCGTATATAAGGATGTTGAGAGTAAACATATGGATGCTAGTTAAGGGTAACTAGTTCATTGGAGTGACTTGCTATGAAACTTCATATGGTTCTTTATGTCAATGAAGTTTCATTGCAGTTTGAGTGCAAGCTTCCTTAGACTTAAGGTATTCAAGTCATCTTCGTCATGACGACTTATACTTTGACTGCTTCGCAACCATCTCCATAGGAGGTGTCATTCCGGGTTGATTAAGTATAAGTATAAGATCTTAAAATAGCCAATGAAGAATTCATCACTCATGTAAAGGAGATATATACTCTATGCCTCTTATCAGGATTGTTACTAAAAAATCCTTGGGCAAAGCATGCATGTCAAGAAAACAGTCTTCTTGGACACATGTATGGAGTAACTTGAATCCACATGACAAGGAACTAACTTGGGTTAGGCGTGACGTAGTTAGTCTAGTGGGGACGAACACCATAGACTATGTCCTAATCCAAGTGGGTATATGATGAATGAAAGAAATAAGAACATAAATAACTATAGTTGTTGAAGGGGTTTAAGATTGTTCTGAAGTCAACATTGACTTTTTGGTCATGATATACTGCTAGGTGACACTCATAATCTATTCATAACTAATAATTAGTTATGAATGACCAATATAGTCGGGAACTTATTGGGTCACATGCACAATGATGTCTCAAGAGACATAAAATAAGTTAGAGAATGAGATTCTGAATGAGAAAGAGGATGTCTAGTTGGACCAAACATAAAAGGGTACATAAGGGGAGTAAAAGAGCTAAACATGGGTGTGCCAATGGTTGACATGGTCATGTGATGCTTTACCAAAAAAAAACAAGGGAGAAAGAGTGCTCCACGGGTTGGCCATGGAGCAAGGCACGCCCGTAGAGTCAGGTCGTGTTTGAGAAACACGGTTGTGTCTCAAGCTATGCTAGAAGTGTCACAAAAACACTGGTCATATTCGACGTTTAGAGAAGCATACGCCCCCGGCCATGTTGAGAAACACGATTGTGCCTAAAAAGCATAGCCCGAGTGTGTCGGGGGTACGAGCGTGTTTCTGGCCGTGTTGGACACATCCAGAGAGGAACGCAGCCTGACCATGCTGAGAGGCACGATCATGCCAAAAAGGCACAACCCTAGCCTGTTTAGCAAGCATAACTATAAAATACCACAAATAAATTGCTATAGAATAATATCTTTATTATTCTTTAATTAGAGAACTTATTATTGGGATAATTAAATTAATGAGAGATAGTTAGGGATTAAATTAAACCTACCTAGGTTTAAAGCTTATAAGGTGGACCCGTTTCTTTCCTTAAAGACGATCTGTTTTCGTCCGATTCTTCATTTCTTCTCTGCTATTTTTCCTGAGCGTTTTCCCAATTGGGGGTTTTCTTTCTTCTGTCTCCGATTTCTTCCCATCGCGATTTCTGATCTCCTCTCCTACTCTTCTTTTCCAAACCACAACGGCTGCTGACACGATCGCGGCGGAGGTCCGTCTTGGTGGAAACCATTGATCGCAGCTCCACCGTGCATGATTTCGGTGAGTGTATTCACTGGGAGCTTGGATTGGTGGAGTCTTCACCTTGTTTCCAATTGTGCGCTGCCTCTGCCGATCGTTGTCGTAGCAGGTGAAATTATTGTCCATTTTCCCTTGATCTCGGATGAGATCTATCCTCATCCGCAGTGTCCTTTACTCTCAGATTGGATTGTTGTGGTGATAGGGTATTAGCGATTATCGATGTTGAGTTGTTTTTTACGAACAGAGCAATTTAGGGAGGGGGGTTGTTCACAGTAACTTTCACCGGAAGCCGGTGATGGCTGTGTCTTGAGGTAGGTTATTTGGTGTGTCTTCGTTCATAGCAGCAAGTGAGGTTGTATTATCTCTATTCACAACAACATTGAGTTTGAGGTGACTCTATTTTTAGCAGGGCTTGAGCATTCCGGTGGGTAACTGAGATTTCCGATCTTGCTTTCCTTATGGGTGTGATCCGATCTGTTGTGACCGAACGATTAAGGGGTAAGGTTCACATTGGCCTACCAGTCACGATTGACCAGGACTCGAGCTTGGCTCGAGAGATGTTTTGATGTTAGACAAAAACATATGACAATGTAATTGTCATGGGAAAGTCCAAGTCTTGGATATTTGGTATGGAAAGTCCAAGTGGGACACTTGACATTTGGGAAAGTCCAAGCATGGGTCTTGACAAAGTAAAGTCCAAGCATGGGTCTTGGCATGAAAAGTCCAACATGGGTTGGCAAGAGAATGTCTAAGCTTGAGTCTTGGCATTTGAGAAGTCCAAGGGGAATATTGTCGGTGTAAAGTCCAAGGGTAAAGTCTTGACAGCATAAGTCCAATGATTGGCAGCGTAAAGTCCAAGCGGAGTCTTAGCGGCGTAAGTCCAATGTGCCTTGGCGGTGTAGACACCGTTAGCGTGACATAGCCGATGGAAGCACCTGAAGGCTAACGCGATGGATGAACAAGTCATGGATGACTTGGAGGGATCCGAGAGGCGTGAGGCTGATGGAGGTGGCTAGAAGGCTTAGGTCTAGGCTAAGGGTGGTCTAGCAAGTATGGGGGAACCATACATGGGCTAAAACCTCATGTTTGAGGTGTGCCAGTCGACTGGCCTGAGTCAACTAGGGTTTGACTACGGGAATTGCCCTAGCAGTCGACTGCCATAGGTGGGCAATCGATTGATTGGTTGAGCAGTCGACTGATCTTGTGATCAGTCGACTGGTGCTCGAAAAATCGAGCACAGAATGGAGTCTCACTCGACCGCTGGGTCAATAGTCGAGTGATGGCTTGATCAGTCGATTGATGGTCATAATCAGTCGACTAATGATGGATCCGTTGGACTTATCCAGCGTGGATCTAGCCATTGTCTCACGACAACAGTGGCATCGATCACCGATGGTCTGGTCCCGATCACGACAGATCGACTTTTCCAGATAAAAGGAGCTCGTGATGGAGGAAAAAAGCATGGTTTCTTGAGGACTTTTGAGGTGATTTGCTATTGCAAATCAGGGTCTCTAAGTTGATTTCAAGCAACCAAGTGATCAAGCATTCAAAGAGAAATTGTAAAGTAGTTTTCTTTACTTGCATTGTATTTTATTATTGTATTTGCTTGTATCCATTTAGATTATTGTTGTAATCTGTTGTACGAGGTTTCTCCACCTCCGACTTGTGTCGAGGAGGAGTTATTTGTGATTAGTGATTGCATTGGTGTCGCTAGATCTCGTTAGAGCTCGATCCGTGGAGTAGGAACCGTTCAGTTCCGAACCACGTTAAACATCTTGTGTTTGTGATTGTGTTTCGTGTTATTGTTATTATTATTATTATTCCGCTATGCTAACACGATTTGTAGACGCGATCACGATCGAATTCCATCAACGAACGGTAACACGCTATTCACCCCCCCTCTAGCGTCCAATCGATCCCCTACAAGTGGTATCAGAGTGAGACCGCTCTTCAAGGTTTAACAACTAAGGGAGCACGCTAGAGGATGAAGATGGAAGTACAAAAACAATTTGGATGGGATATCAACACACCGATCCCTTAAACCTTTTATGTGTCATGCCCACCCTTTCCTAGGGTTCGGAAGGGCGGCGCGACGCGATCGTACATACATACATCGTACTTCTTACAATGGAAGACTTTAGACATATATTTTTTTTTCTTTTAAACATAAACATGCATCGTCATTTCGTAGGTACTTCTTCTTAACATAGAGCATGCATCATTATTTCATAAGTACTTAGTTCTTAATTCAAGTCCATAAACAAATCATCTTAAGGAAAACATGCATAAGGGACATAACAGATCTCTTCCACCATGCCATTGCCACACACACTTTGCCCCTCCTACTGCTCCCTTTAGTTTATCCACCCTTTACCCTTATCTGCAGTACAAGGGAATATAAACTATAAGCACATAGGCTTAGTAAGATCCTGTCCTACTCACAAAAACCATACATCGACATTAAACATAGCATGTAACATTCATAATATATAAGCAACATAACATGTAACATATATGACATAAGCAAACATAACATAGCAACATATCATGTACATATATGACATAATCAAACATAACATGCAACCTATATAACATAGCAACATAGCATGTAAACATAACAATCATAACATGCAAACATAACAATCATAACATGTAAACATAACAATCATAACATGTAAACATATGCAGGATGCTCTTTGAAAACATATATTATAGGTACGTAAACATAAATCTCAACATATTAGGCCCGACATTGTACCACATCATCATCATCATAGCGCGCATCCCTAAATAGACCCGAGGTAGCAAATCTCGAACCTACTAGGTTACTAGGCCCAATCTTAGTCCGTCGACCTAGGGGCCATCATTATAACATAGAAGCTCATCCTAGGCCCGATCTTAGTCCGTCGGCCTAGGGCATCTGGGAGCCCATCCCGTACTAGGCCCGATCTTAGTCCGTCGACCTAGGGGCAATCATAACATAGAAGCCCATCCTAGGCCTGATCTTAGTCCGTCGGCCTAGGGCAACTTAGGAGCCCATCCCTTTGGACCTTGTTAGGGTCCTGGTACAAGCCATGCAGAAGGTAAAATACTTACATGCTTCTTATCATAACATATCATATTTCATTTCGCAAACATATCATACTTCATTTCATAAACATATTATATTTCACTTCATGAACATATCATATTTCATTTCATAAACATATCATATTTCACTTCATGACATTTCATGAACATATCATATTTCACTTCATAACATATCATATTTCACTTCATAAACATATCATATTTCATTTTATAATCATATCATGTTTCATTTCATGAACATATCATATTTTATTTCATAATCATTATCATATTTCATTTCATAACATATCTTAAATATCACACACATATAGGGCATGACATAAGGCATAAACATCAAGAGTAAGTAAACACTAACCTAGAGCATGTTATCTTCATCTAGCATCATTTAACATCACAAGTTAACATGAACTCACCTAAGCATAAAACACATGTTAACCTAACCTAGAGCATGTTATCTTCATCTAGCATCATTTAATATCACAAGTTATCATGAACTCACCTAAAGCATGGCATAAGGAACACATTAGGGGTCTTGGCCGAATGGTTCAAAAAGGGTTTCATGGGTCAATCACTTAACTAACTCATCTAAAAATCCCTCATCATCATATTAATACAAGATATAGCATGGATCATCATGGTGAGCCCAAGTTATGGTCTTGGCCGAATGTTCAAGGGGGGGGGGGCTTTTAGGGTTAAACTCTTAATCTAATCCATCTAGCATCCTAACTTCATCATATTCATACAAGTATGGCATGGAACTTCATAGAGAACTCAAGTAGAGGTCTTGGCCGAAAGGTCAAGAGGGCTTTTAGGGTTAAACTCTTAACCTAATCCATCTAACATCCTAACATCATCATATTCATACAAGTATGACATGGAACTTCATGGAAAACTTCAAGTAAAGGTCTTGGCCGAAAGGTCAAGAGGGCTTTTAGGGTTAAACTCTTAACCTAATCCATCTAACATCCTAACATCATCATATTCATACAAGTATGGCATAGAACTTCATGGAAAACTCCAAGTAAAGGTCTTGGCCGAAAGGTCAAGAGGGCCTTTAGGGTTAAACTCTTAACCTAATCCATCTAACATCCTAACATCATCATATTCATACAAGTATGGCATAGAACTTCATGGAAAACTTCAAGTAAAAGATTTGGCCGAATGGTCAAGGGGGCTTTTAGGGTTAAACTCTTAACCTAATCCATCTAACATCCTAACATCATCATATTCATACAAGTATGGCATAGAACTTCATGGAAAACTTCAAGTAAAAGATTTGGCCGAATGGTCAAGGGGGATTTTAGGGTTAAACTCTTAACCTAATCCATCTAACATCCTAACATCATCATATTCATACAAGTATGTCATAGAACTTCATGGAGAACTTCAAGTAAAAGATTTGGCCGAATGGTCAAGGGGGCTTTTAGGGTTAAACTCTTAACCTAATCCATCTAACATCCTAACATCATCATATTCATACAAGTATGGCATAGAACTTCATGGAGAACTCAAGTAAAAGACTTGGCCGAATGGATCATGGAGAATTTGACACAAACTTCAATCGAAAAGCTACTTGTATGCAGGTGAGGGGATACTTACATCCTTCGCTTTGCTTTTTGGTTGGAAGGTGACCTAAGGGAAGCAATCCTAGCCTTCTTCTTGCTTGGATGACTTTCGGACAAAGGATGAGAAGGGGGAGCTCTAGGGTTCGGTGAGGAAGAAGAAGAGAGGAGAAAATGTCAAGTTTGCTTCCTCATGTCTCCTCATTCCCCTATTTATTCATTTGAAGTGTCCCTTAGCCTCCCTTACCCTTAACTATCACTTCCCATATTCCCCTAATAGTACAACCCTGCTGGGCTTCTGGTTATTGGATGCATCTATAGGGCTTGGCTATCTCTAGAGGTTTGGGGTTCAATTCCTAGGCCTTGCATCCTTTTTGGCTCATTTTCTTTTATTTTTGAAAGAGCCCACATAAAGCCCATCATAATCAACCAAAAATTCTTGTAAAATTGCTAGAAATTTTACGGGCGTTACAATCCTTCATACCTTTTAAAAGTTTCGTCCTCGAAACTTAGAACAATTCTGGGTACTTCTGTTTCATGTCCTCCTCGCGTTCCCAGGTAGCTTCTTCGTACCGTTGATTTTGCCACAGGACCTTTACTAAGGGCACCTCTTTGTTCCTTAGTCGCTTGACTTCTCGGTCGAGTATCTGGATAGGTCGACTTTCATAACTCAGGTCCTCTTGAACTTGCACTGTTTGTGGCTCGATCATTTGGTCCGCACTAGAAATGCACTTCCTAGGCATCGAAACGTGGAACACGTTGTGGACAACCGACATCTCTTGAGGCAGCTCCAACTTGTAAGCTACCTTGCCAACCCTCTGCAATATCGGATACGGTCCCACATAACACGGACTCAACTTACCCTTCCTTCCGAATCTCATCACTCCCTTTATAGGAGCCACCTTGAGGAATACCAGGTCCCCGACTTCGAATTCTAACGGTCTACGCCGTATATCTGCATAGCTCTTTTGCCGGCTCTGAGAAGTTTCAATTCTTTGACGGATGTCCTGGATAGCCCGGGTGGTGTCGTCAATGAAGTCTGTCTGGAGTCCCATCCCTTTCTTTTCACCACCCTCGTACCAGCATATAGGAGATCTATATTTCCTCCCGTATAGAGCCTCGTAGGGTGCCATTCCGATAGTAGCTTGGTAGCTATTATTGTGGCGGTCGCCAAACATAAGTATCGGCACTACTACCTTTGAAATTGGTAAGCTCGTAACATATCCTCGATTTGATTTACTCTTTTGAGTGCATCCGTCTGGTTTGAGGATGGAAGGCGGTACTGAACAATAGCTTCGTGCTAAGTGCCTTCTGAACACACTCCCAGAAATGAGAAATAAAACGACCATCTCTGTCAGAAATGATGGTCTTAGGAATCCCATGTAATCTGATAATTTCCTTAGCATATAATTGGGCAGTTGCTCGAGGTCGAATAGGTCATCTTGATTGCTAAGAAGTGGGCAGATTTCGTCAATCGGTCCACAATTACCCATATAGCATCATATCTGTTTGTCATCTTGGGCAATCCTGAGATGAAATCCATAGAAATATCTTCCCACTTCCATTCTGGAATCTGGATCGGCTGCAGTGTTCCTCCAGGTCTCTGGTGTTCTACTTTAACCCTCTCGGTCGGGTGCATCGCGACATACTGAGCCACATCTCTTTTCATTCCGAACCACCAGAATTTTCTTTTCAGGTCTTGGTACATCTTGGTGGTTCCAGGATGCATCGCATAAGGAGTTCCGTGAGCTTCCTCAAATATCTTCTTCCGTAATTCTGGATCATCGGGAATACACAAGGGATCCCTGAGGTAGAGTACTCCACTATCAGAGATACGAAACCCGTCGTCCTTTCCTTCTAGGACCTCTTGCTTGATCCTCTGGATGCTTGGGTCATGGGCTTGCTTTTCCAGTATATCATCGAACATCGTTGGTGCTATCGTCATGGTCAAGAGCTGTCCGGAAATAATTTCAACCCCATAACGCATAATCTCCTTTTCTAAGGGCTGAGATAACACTGATAGAGACATCAAGGTGGCGCAGGACTTCCTGCTGAGTGCATCAGCCACCTTGTTTGCTTTTCCCGGATGGTAGAAGATCTCGCAGTCATAATCCTTGACGAGCTCGAGCCATCTGCGTTGTCTCATGTTCAAGTCTTTCTGTGTGAAGAAATATTTCAGACTCTGGTGGTCTGTATAAATCCTACACTGAGCTCCATATAGATAATGCCTCCATGTTTTGAGAGCAAAGACCACGACCGCTAGCTCTAAATCGTGGGTGGGATAATTCCTTTCATGTTCCTTGAGTTGCCTAGAGGCGTAGGCAATGACCTTGCCAATATTCTGCATGAGTACAACTCCAAGTCCCAACTTGGAAGTGTCACTGTACATGTCGAAGCCTTCGTTACTATCCGGAAGAGCAAGGATTGGAGCGCTGGTCAGTCTCCTTTTCAATTCTGTGAAACTCCTCTCGCAGGCATCCGTCCATTCATATTTCTTGTTCTTTCTGGTGAGGACTGTCATAGGGGCTGCAATCCTAGAGAAGTTCTCTACAAACTTCTGTAGTACAGCAGCCAAGAAAGCTTCGATCTCATTGGCATTCTTTGGTCGGTTCCAGTTACTCACGACTTCAATCTTTATTGGGTCTACCATCACTCCGTGCTTGGATATAACATGACCCAAAAATGATACTTGTTCGAGCCAGAACTCGCATTTGGAGAACTTTGTAATTAGCTGCTTTTCCCGAAGAATTTGTAATACCACATTCAGGTGTTCTGCGTGCTCTTCTAGGGTTCTCGAATATATCAGTATGTCGTCGATGAAGACGATCACAAACTTGTCGAGGAATGCCGAGAATACCCGATTCATCAAATCCATGACGGAGAAGCAGTGCATTCACTCGAAGGGCATAACTACGAACTCGTAATGTCCAGTATCTTGTCCGGAAGACCGTCTTTCGTATATCATTTGATTTCACTTTTACTTGATGATAGCGGACCTTAGGTCAATCTTAGAGAAGACGGTGGAACCCTTTAGTTGGTCGAACAGGTCATCAATCCGCAGTAAAGGGTACCAGTTCTTGATCGTCACATTATTCAGCGCTTGGTAGTCTATGCACATTCGCATAGACCCATCTTTCTTCTTGACCAACAACACTGGAGTTCAGTAACCACATGCATAAGAGAAGGTGGGGGTACTGTCTCATCGACTCTATTACTACGTCTTCCATATATTACTATCTCATCGACCCTATTACTACGTCTTCCCTATATTACTATCTCATCGACCCTATTACTACGTCTTCCATATATTACTATCTCATCGACCCTATTACTACGTCTTCCAGCCATGTTTATCTTCATATATTAGAGTAAGGCTAGTATAAGATTATCGTTCATTTATCTATGCAAAGTTAAACTAAAAGCTAGCATAAGGTCATCATATATATTTTCAGGCATACATATTTTCAGGCATATTTAAGCTAGAGGCATTTGTTATTATACATGAAAGAAATAACGTAGGCATAGAAATTCTTACTTGGAGCGGCAGGATTTGGAGCTTGATGTGTGTGTAGTGGAAAGACAGATCTGCTCTGATACCAACCTGTCATGCCCACCCTTTCCTAGGGTCCGGAAGGGCGGCGCGACGCGATCGTACATACATACATCGTACTTCTTATAGCGGAAGACTTTAGACATATATTTTTTTTTTCTTTTAAACATAAACATGCATCGTCATTTCGTAGGTACTTCTTCTTAACATAGAGCATGCATCATTATTTCATAAGTACTTAGTTCTTAATTCAAGTCCATAAACAAATCATCTTAAGGAAAACATGCATAAGGGACATAACAGATCTCTTCCACCATGCCACTGCCACACACACTTTGCCCCTTCTGCTGCTCCCTTTAGTTTATCCACCCTTTACCCTTATCTGCAGTACAAGGGAATATAAACTATAAGCACATAGGCTTAGTAAGATCCTGTCATACTCACAAAAACCATACATCGACATTAAGCATAACATGTAACATTCATAACATATAAGCAACATAACATGTAACATATATGACATAAGCAAACATAACATAGCAACATATCATGTACATATATGACATAATCAAACATAACATGCAACCTATATAACATAGCAATTGTTAGTGAAAGCCCTAGAGCCAATCATGTGATGATTGTTGTATGGACTTTATTGTATCATATTCCTATTTATAAAGGCATGGTTATTATATTTACTTGTATTGGTGCCAAATAACTAAATATAATAATGTCCTTGAGTAGTAGGTTCTTATCTATATCAATCGATTGGTTGAATCGATAATGAGATGATATAGAGAACACTACTCTTAATCATTCCTAGTCGAGTATTAACATTCAGGGACAATGTTAATGCGTAGAGACTAGCATGTAGGTCAACAAGATGACTTGATCTCACAAGTCATGGATATGAGATATCAAGTTGACACATGGGTATGCATTGGAGAATGTATACTGAATGACCCGCCATGAGAAAGTATCATGGATCGTTATATGAGTGTCATATACTTTCTCATGTGGCTATTAGTATGACTATTAGTCCTTAGACCTGAAGTCACCATAGTTCACTACATAAGGAGTTGCATACTTTGGCTTCGTCAAACGTCACCCGTAAATGGGTGGACTATAAAGGCGATTACTGGGTATGTAACGAATTATGCGGAGGGATGTGAGTGATGTAGATGGGATCTATCCCTCCTATATGACGGGGGTGACATCGATATTCTTGATAGAGTGAGACCACGAAGTGCATGGACATGACCAAATGAGTCAATATGAGATATTGAGCTCATTTGATTAGAGTGAGTCTACTTGGAGTTCAAGATTTAGATTGTACTGAGGATGACACGGTCTATGCCTCGATTGGTCAATCTAGATGTCAAGGATAGAGGGACATTGTCACATATTGTGAGAGTCACAATTAGTAGTCACAAAGGTGATGTTGGAGCTCAACATTCTTGTAACTTGGGTAGCAATGATGTGTTGCTAGATACCGCTCATTGCGTATGTTCCTAAATCGGTTTAGGGACATTGCCAACGTTACAAGAACCTATAGGGTCACACACATAAGAGCAATGAGATGGAGATTAGGTTCATATGATGAACCATGAGGATTAGGTTCATGGGATGAACCAAATTGGATTAAGAGTAATCCAAATTAGACTAATTGAGTTAGACTCAAGTTGATTCAAGTGTTGAATGAGTCTAATTGAGATTTGATTCATCAAATCAATTTAAATAAATGAATAAAGATTCATTAAATTAAATTGACTTGAGTCAAGTGGTTAGATTTGATCAACCATGGGAGATTAGAGGTCAAGTTTGACTTGACTTGAGAGGGAAGATGAAAGGTCAAGTTTGACTTGACCAAATGCCATGTCATGGTGATGACTTGGCATGGGCGGCCAATGATGATGCTCCACATCATCATTGACTTTGTCAATTGATGCCACATCATGAGGGAGATCAAGGGTCATGGGAGTTACATGCATGCATGTAACCCCTCCATGAAGTGGCGGCCACTCCATTAGATGGAGTATTGATTTTGTGCTAATTGACTTCATCTTCAACCTTGGAACTTTTCCTCTCAAGCTCTCCCCCTCTCCTTCCTCATCTTGCCAAGACACCCTAGGAGTGCTAGCACACTCAAGTGTGTTTTTCTTCCACCTATTGCTTGTGTGGATACCATAGAGGAGTGTGCACTTGACACTCTCGAGTTCCGGTGGACTTTTGTACGAGCAGGATTTGCGAAGGGCATCGCATCGAGGGTAATGATATTATCTCTTAGATCTAAGGTAGATCTAGGGTTTTTATACAAGCACATACATGTTTTGTTTTAATACTTCTTCGCACGGATCCGTGGCCGGGGGCTTCCGAGGTTTCCGCAACGCAAAAAGCGGTTTTTGCGGCTCGGAAAATCCTAACAGCGGTATCAGAGCCACGTGCGAAGCATGTATGTGTTTCGTTTTTGTTGTTTTTATATTAGATATATAAAAATTACAGATTTATATGTTTCTGTAAATTTTCTTATTTTATAGAATTTTTGGGTATTTTTCTCGTAGAGTCGAAGCAACGAGTGTTGGGACACTCGTAGGCTTCAACCGTCGAGAAAAACTCTCCGAATCGGCAGTTCTCGCTTAGGTTTTGGGACAGCGACTTAAGTCGCTGTAAGATCATTGTAGGGACACTCGCAAAGTTTATTTTATGCAGGGCGCTGCCCCTATCCCCGAAAGGGGCCATGTCCCGCGATCACGCCCGGAAACCGCTTAGCGGGACCGTTACGGAGAGTTGACTCATAAATTCGAAATAAATTAGGAAAAATTATAGAAATTTCTGTAAAAAATACATAATTTAGAATTATGTATAATTCTGTGATTGTCATGGCCCAATAACCCAATTGGATTGGATTAAGTGTGTTGTAATTCATAATACTACCGCTGCGCTTTTGTGGTCAGGTGTGTTGTAAAGTGTTTCATGACTGCGCGTCGCACCTATTCTTTTAATATTCTAGTTATAAATAGTTTTAGACTCGAATGTAACTCGAGTTTCGTATTTGTAATGTACAAAAATGGAGCGTGGAAAGTCCACTTGAAGACGAGCTTATGCACACATGGCCAAAGGAAGCGCTGAGAAGCCGCTAGCCTTAGGTTGACCATCCGATCTTCTCATTGGCTTGAGAAGATCGTAGTAGGGCCATGACTATATCACATTTAATGATATATATATATGTTGATATATATATATGTATATTTAATTGATTTTGCTTGTATGTATGTGATGCATGCTAGTAGAAACATGTTTGTATGTATATGATGCATGCTAGGTTAATTTTCTTGTATGTATATGATGCATGCTAGAATAATTAATGTATGTATATGATGCATGCTAATATAGGATAATAAAGGCCTAAATGCGTATAAGATACACATTACGATTAGATTAGATCATAATCGAATCAACTCGAAAATGCCTAATGAGCCTTGATACCCATCACTACCTCGATCATTTGTTGTTGAATCGCCAAAGCAGAGCAACGCATATTATCTTGGTAGGTGCGAGGGACAATCTTGGTCCCGCCTATCACGGTTAGAGTAAGCTCAATTAGATTGAGCAAAACTAGTTAACTCAATTAGATCGAGTAGAACTATAGGCATATTCCAATCGTTGGAAAGATAGGTTAAGATCGCATTTACACTAAATCTTGGGCGATTTAGCCAAAGCTAACTCAAGGTCTTTTGTAAATGTGGGTCTTAATCCTATAAACAAGAGTTGCATAGAGATGTAATCGGTAATGTGTTACCCACCGATCGTATTAAGTCTTGGGCGATTTAGCC
Organism: Wurfbainia villosa; assembly: GCA_025175895.1. Taxonomy (NCBI): domain Eukaryota; kingdom Viridiplantae; phylum Streptophyta; class Magnoliopsida; order Zingiberales; family Zingiberaceae; genus Wurfbainia; species Wurfbainia villosa. The sequence continues at coordinate 39,058,538 of CM046002.1, read as the reverse complement.
AAAGCTAACTCAAGGCTTAGTATGATGTGGATCTTGTCCCGCAAGAATTATAGCTAGTTTGTATGAATCTAGTAAAAGTGGTTTGACCACATCCATAACTCGATTCTACAAAATTCCTATAATTTAGTGGGAGCATCATTTGATTAAAGGCCTAATTAAATGATAAAAGGAATATGATATTAATTCTGCATTGTATGTTGTAGATTACTATGTCAACAAACACGAACACTCTCTCGCGATCTGTCTGAGAAGGACAAGCTCAATGGAGCAAATTTCCGGATCGCACAGAACTCGAGAATTGTTCTCACCTAAGAAAGGAAGTCAGACGCCCCGAGCAGCCCATTCCGAGGCACCTCTCCGCCAATGCCTCACGAGCCGACAAAGATGCTTACAAGAAGTATCAAGATGATGCATTAGATGTGTCATGTCTAATGTTCGACCATGAACTCGAGCTTCGTAAGCAACACGAGTTCATGAATGCTTATGATATGGTTGGACATCTTCACAACTATATCAAGGACAAGCTAGGCATGAGAGATATGAAGTCTCTAAGGCATTATTTGGGTCCAAAATGCAAGACGGGACTCGTAGGTACATATGTACTCAAGATGATTGGGTACGAGAAAACCTACAAAGGCCGGATTCCCACTGCCAAGAGCCGCCATCGACCTAATCTTGCAATCTTTGCCAAGAGCCTTCAATCAATTTGTCATGAATTATAACATGAATGAAATTGATAAGCCATTGCAAAATGCTCAAAGATGTTGAGAATCGCAGAGCTTAACCTTAAGAAGGGTAAAATCACACCATTTTGATGGTGCAAAAGAAGAAAGGCAAGGGCAAGCCTAAAGGTAAGGGAAAGTCCTGCCAAGGGCAAAGGCAAAGAACTTAAACCCAAAGGAGGGGTAGCTAAGGAAGGGGCTTGCTTTTTCCGCAAGGAAGGTGACATCGGGAAGCGTGAATCGCAAGGCATACCGAAGATCTTAAGAAGAAGAGAAGTGAGACTTCTACTGTATAAATGTTATAAGTCAATAATCTATCTATTTCTTCATCATGGGTATTAGATACCGGATGTGCATCTCACATTTGTACCAATGTGTGAGAATAGCAGGCATTGACAAAGGGCGAGGTGGACCTGAGTAGGCAATGGAGCAAGGGTTGCCGCTCATTGTCAGAGAACTTATGATCTATCTCGCCCTCCGGGCTTGTACTAGAATTAGATGAATGTTGTTATGTGCCGCTTTAACTAAGAACATCATTTCGATTTCTTGTTTGGACAAGAAAGGATTTACATTTATAATAAAGAACAAATGTTGTTCAGTTTATTTAAATGATATGTTCTATTGTAGTGCACCTCTAATGAACGGACTCTACTTTCTAGACTTAGAGAGCCCTATCTATAACATAAGTACCAAGAGGTTCAAATCAAATGAGTTGAACCAAACCTATCTCTGGCATTGTCGCTTAGGTCACATAAATGAGAGTCGCTTATCTCAGCTCCATAAGGATGGGCTGCTAGACTCATTTGATTTTGAATCATATGAGACATGCGAGTCTTGCCTTTTAGGCAAGATGACCAAGACTCCCTTTAGTGGACATAGCGAAAGAGCAACATATTTGTTAGGACTTATACATAGTGATGTATGTGGTCCTTTCAATGTTGCTGCTAGAGGTGGATTCTGGTACTTCATTACATTTCTTGATGACTTGGTAGATATGGTTATGTGTATCTTATGACACATAAATCAATCATTTGAAAAGTTCAAAGAATTCAAGAATGAAGTACAAAACCACTTGGAAAGAGTATTAAGATACTTCGATCAGATCGAGGTGGTGAATACCTTAGCCATGAGTTTCGTGACTATCTAGCTGAGTGTGGGATTCTATCCCAACTCACTCCTCCTGGAACACCACAGTGGAATGGTGTATCCGAAAGGAGGAATTGTACCCTATTGGATATGGTACGATCTATGATGAGTCACACAGATCTTCCTATATCCTTTTGGGGATATGCTCTGACACGACCTTTACCCTTAAGTGTACCATCCAAGGTCATGGTAAAGACACCATATACGATATGGACAGGGAAAAATCCCAAGATGTCTTTTATGAGGATTTGGGGTTGTGAGGCTTACGTTCGACGTCAAGTCTCAGACAAACTGGGACCCAAATCCGATAGGTGCTATTTTGTTGGATATCCCAAGGATACAAAGGGATATTACTTCTACATTCCCGATCGGCCAAAGTGTTTGTGGCAAAGGCTGGGGTTTTTCTAGAAAGGGATTTTGTTTCTAGAAAAACTAGTGGGAGTACCTTCGATCTTGAAGAAATTCAAGATAAGGACCATAGCACTGAGGCCTTGATGGAGGTTGAACAGGAACCACAAAGTGTTGTGAGTGATGAGGTTGTTGCACAAAGAGTTGTGGAACAACCACCTGTTCAAGTAGACCTACCTCTTCGCAGGTCTGATAGGGTACGTCGTCAGCCTGAGAGATACTCATTTCTCTTGTCTGACCATGATGACGTTATGCTCATTGAGAATGAGCCTACCTCCTATCAGGAAGCTGTGATGAGCCCAGATTCTGAGAAATGGCTAGACGCCATGAGATCCGAGATGGAATCCATGTACACTAACCAAGTATGGACTTTGGTTGATCCACCTGAAGGGGTCAAACCCATTGGGTGTAAGTGGGTCTTTAGGAGAAAGACTGACATGGATGGACTTATGCATACCTATAAGGGCCGATTGGTGGCTAAAGGTTTCAAGCAAATTCATGGTATTAACTATGATGAAACCTTTTCTCCAGTGGCGATGTTTAAGTCCATTCGGATCTTGCTTGCTATTGCAGCATACCACGATTATGAGATCTGGTAGATGGATGTCAAAACCGCGTTTCTGAATGGAAACTTACTCGAGGATGTGTACATGACACAACCTGAGGGTTTTGTAGATCCACAGCATACTGGGAAGGTATGCAAGCTGCAAAGGTCCATTTATGGGCTAAAGCAAGCTTCTCGGAGCTGGAATCTTCGATTCGATGATGCGATCAAACAGTTTGGTTTCATCAAGAATGAAGATGAACCCTGTGTCTACAAGAGGGTTAATGGGAACACAGTTGTGTTCCTTGTATTGTATGTGGATGACATACTACTCATTGGGAATGACATCCCTTCGCTCTGATGCAGAAAGACTTGGTGGGCGTGCTTCTCAATGAAGGACTTAGGTGAAGCAGCCTGTATTCTAGGCATCAAGATCTATAGAGATAGATCTAAGAGATTACTTGGCCTAAGTCAGAGTACATACATTGACACGGTATTACTTCGGTTTGCCATGCAGAATTCCAAGAAAGGACTTCTGCCGATGTCACATGGTGTGAGTCTTTCGAAGACTCAAAGTCCCTCTTCTAGAGAGGAGAGAGACCGCATGGATAAGATCCCTTACGCATCTGCTATAGGATCTATCATGTACGCCATGCTGTGTACTCGTCCTGATGTCTCGTATGCTTTGAGCATGACGAGTAGATACGATCGAATCGGTGGCGTCAGCTGGATAGCGATCAGAATATTCTTAAGTACTTGAGAAGGACTAAAGAATATTTCTTGATATTTGGAGGCGATGAGGAGCTAGCTGTAAAGGGTTACAGCGATGCCAGCTTCCAAACTGACCAGGATGATTATAGATCGCAGTCAGGGTTCGTGTTTTGCTTGAATAGGTAGCACTGTGAGCTGGAAGAGTTCCAAGCAGGACACAGTTATTGATTCTACAACAGAGGCCGAATATATCGGTGCTTCCATCTCATTCGTGAGATTGTCGATCGAGGAGATGTGAAGATTTACAGAGTACCCACAGAGGCTTGTTAGTGAAAGCCCTAGAGCCAATCATGTGATGATTGTTGTATGGACTTTATTGTATCATATTCCTATTTATAAAGGCATGGTTATTATATTTACTTGTATTGGTGCCAAATAACTAAATATAATAATGTCCTTGAGTAGTAGGTTCTTATCTATATCAATCGATTGGTTCGATAATGAGATGATATAGAGAACACTACTCTTAATCATTCCTAGTCAGTGTTAACATTCAGGACAATGTTAATGCGTAGAGACTAGCATGTAGGTCAACAAGATGACTTGATCTCACAAGTCATGGATATGAGATATCAAGTTGACACATGGGTATGCATTGGAGAATGTATACTGAATGACCCGCCATGAGAAAGTATCATGGATCGTTATATGAGTGTCATATACTTTCTCATGTGGCTATTAGTATGACTATTAGTCCTTAGACCTGAAGTCACCATAGTTCCCTACATAAGGAGTTGCATACTTTGGCCTTCACAAACGTCACCCGTAAATGGGTGGACTATAAAGCGATTCTTGGGTATGTAACGAATTATGCGGAGGGATGTGAGTGATGTAGATGGGATCTATCCCTCCTATATGACGGGTGACATCGATATTCTTGATAGAGTGAGACCACGAAGTGCATGGCCATGCCCAAATGAGTCAATATGAGATATTGAGCTCATTTGATTAGTGAGTCTACTTGGAGTTCAAGATTTAGATTGTGCAGGATGACACGGTCTATGCCTCGATTGGTCAATCTAGATGTCAAGGATAGAGGGACATTGTCACATATTGTGAGAGTCACAATTAGTAGTCACAAAGGTGATGTTGGAGCTCAACATTCTTGTAACTTGGGTAGCAATGATGTGTTGCTAGATACCGCTCATTGCTTATGTTCCTAAATCGATTTAGGGACATTGCCAACGTTACAAGAACCTATAGGGTCACACACATAAGAGCAATTAGAGGGAGATTAGGTTCATATGATGAACCATGAGGATTAGGTTCATGGGATGAACCAAATTGGATTAAGAGTAATCCAAATTAGACTAATTGAGTTAGACTCAAGTTGATTCAAGTGTTGAATGAGTCTAATTGAGATTTGATTCATCAAATCAATTTAAATTAATGAATAAAGATTCATTAAATTAAATTGACTTGAGTCAAGTGGTTAGATTTGATCAACCATGGGAGATTAGAGGTCAAGTTTGACTTGACTTGAGAGGGAAGATGAAAGGTCAAGTTTGACTTGACCAAATGCCATGTCATGGTGATGACTTGGCATGGGCGGCCAATGATGATGCTCCACATCATCATTGACTTTGTCAATTGATTCCACATCATGAGGAGATCAAGGGTCATGGGAGTTACATGCATGCATGTAACCCCCTCCATGAAGTGTGGCCACTCCATTAGATGGAGTATTGATTTTTGGTGGCTAATTGACTTCATCTTCAACCTTGGAACTTTTCCTCTCAAGCTCTCCCCCTCTCCTTCCTCATCTTGCCGAGACACCCTAGGAGTGCTAGCACACTCAAGTGTATTTTTCTTCCACCTATTGCTTGTGTGGATACCATAGAGGAGTGTGCACTTGACACTCTCGAGTTCCGGCGGACTTTTGGACGAGCGGGATTTGCGAAGGGCATCGCATCGAGGGTAATGATCTTATCTCTTAGATCTAAGGTAGATCTAGGGTTTTTATACAAGCACATACATGTTTTGTTTTAATACTTCTTCGCACGGATCCGTGGCCGGGGGCTTCCGAGGTTTCCGCAACGCAAAAAGCGGTTTTTGCGGCTCGGAAAAACCTAACAGCAACATAGCATGTAAACATAACAATCATAACAGGCAAACATAACAATCATAACATGTAAACATAATAATCATAACATGCAAACATAATCATAACATGTAAACCTAACAATTATAACATGTAAACATAACAATCATAACATGTAAACATAACAATCATAACATGTAAACATATGCAGGATGCTCTTTGAAAACATATATTATAGGTACGTAAACATAAATCTCAACATATTGGGCCTGACATTGTACCACATCATCATCATCATAGCGCGCATCCCTAAATAGACCCGAGGTAGCAAGTCTCGAATCTACTAGGTTACTAGGCCCGATCTTAGTCCGTCGACCTAGGGGCCATCACCATAACATAGAAGCCCATCCTAGGCCCGATCTTAGTCCGTCGGCCTAGGACATCTGGGAGCCCATCCCGTATTAGGCCCGATTTTAGTCCGTCGACCTAGGTGCAATCATAACATAGAAGCCCATCCTAGGCCCAATCTTAGTCTGTCGGCCTAGGGCAACTTAGGAGCCCATCCCTTTGGACCTTGTTAGGGTCCTGGTACAAGCCATGCAGAAGGTAAAATACTTACATGCTTCTTATCATAACATATCATATTTCATTTCGCAAACATATCATACTTCATTTCATAAACATATCATATTTCACTTCATGAACATATCATATTTCATTTCATAAACATATCATATTTCACTTCATAACATTGAGCTAAGTTCAAGGTGCATAGTTTTTGCATCTAGATGAACTCAAACTCATCTTATATGAGTGGTGGATCATTGGAAAAGCTTGTGTACAAGTCATGTACATTGAGCCCAAGGAATATGATCCAAAATAAGGTTTTGAAAATATTTTAAAATCATTTTAGAAAACCTTGGTGAAGTATATCTTTTGATAGCAATCACCATTGATGAAGTTGATACAAAGTGAGCCAAAACTTAGAAGTTTTCTTCACTTTTAAATTTTATATCAATTTCAATATTTTATAGATAAAATATTTTTCTATTATTTTTCACCCATTGTATTGACTATAAGTAATATACGTATCAATTTTTGTGATTTTTCAATATACGTAGAATTACTTATGATTTTCTGAAATTCGACTCTGATAATTGTAATTCGGAAATTTCAGTTATCACGATCGCTGGGTGGCGATCGGTAATCGACGGAGTCGATCGCCATCTTGATTTCGGGAAAACTAGATTTGTTTAGCCCGTATTCAGCTGCAGTTAAGGTCCCTAACCACTCTTAACCCTAGGATATGCTTTGGGAAGCATTATAAAGGGTGAAAATCCATTGGATATGGATTTGGAGAGGTGTTAGGTCAAAGTATAAAATTTAAGGGTGAAAGAGTTCATGTTTAAACTTAGAACCTTAATTTTGATGGTTAAGAGTTCCTATTGGCTTAAGGACTTCCCAAGGACATTGTTGGTGCAATGGTCAAGGGGGAGCAAGCCGTTAAGGGGAGGTAACCATCTTTGTATGATGGATGTGTTTTTCTTCTTGAAGGGGAGAAGTTATGGGAAAAGGACATCAATTGGGAAAATTGATGGGATTTTGAGAGACCCAATTTGGAAATTGGGAGAGTGGATAGGATTGCCTCTCTTGAGTGATATGAGACTTATCACTAGGAAGATGGTAGACATCCTAGGTATTTTTGGATCAAGGGAGAGATTGTAAGATCTCATTGGGACATGAGACATTGACCTTCTTGGAGAGATAACCTTTTTGATGTATGTCAAAAAGGGGGAGAAAGATAAGATTACCAATTTGGGATAATTGGTAAGGAGTTTTTGAGTTAGATGGTCTAACTCAAATGGTTTGTTTGGTTTTTTTCAAACATCAAAAAGGGGGAGATTGTTGGTGCAATCGGCCCAGGTCACGATAGACCAGGACTCGAGCTTGGCTCGAGAGATGTTTTGATGTTAGACAAAAACATATGACAATGTAATTGTCATAGGAAAGTCCAAGTCTTGGATACTTGGCATGGAAGGTCCAAGTGGGACACTTGGCATTTGGGAAAGTCCAAGCATGGGTCTTGGCAATGTAAAGTCCAAGCATGGGTCTTGGCAAAGTAAAGTCCATGCATGGGTCTTGGCAAAGTAAAGTCCAAGCATGGGTCTTGGCATGGAAAGTCCAACATGGGTTGACAAGGGAAAGTCCAAGCTTGAGTCTTGGCATTTGAGAAGTCCAAGGGGAATATTGATGTCGTAACGTCCAAGCGTGAAGTCTTGACAGCATAAGTCCAATGGTTGGCGGCGTAAGTCCAATGTGCCTTGGCGGTGTAGACACCTTTAGCGTGACATAGCCGATGGAAGCACCTGAAGGCTAGCGCGATGGATGAACAAGTCATGGATGACTTGGAGGGATCCGAGAGGCGTGAGGCTGATGGAGGTGGCTAGAAGGCTTAGGTCTAGGCTAAGGGTGGTCTAGCAAGTATGGGGGAACCATACTTGGGCTAAAACCTCATGTTTGAGGTGTGTTAGTCGACTGGTGCCATTTGGCGGATCGCCTGAAATCAACTAGGGTTTGTGGAAATTTCCCTAGCAAATGACTTCCATAGGTGGGCGATCGATTGATTAGTCGGCGATCAACCGATCTTGTGATCGATCGGTGCTCGAAATTGAGCACGCGAATGAGTCTCACTCGACCCAATCTTTCGTTGAATTCGTTTGTTGAGACACAAGTAAAGCGAGTAAGCCGCAGTGGAAAATAAAGTGACACGTTTATTTTACTTGGTTCACAACCCAGCGGTTGCTACTCCAAGGCCCTATCGGTCCTAGACCGCGTACGGAGGGCAAAGCACTATAACGTCTCCTCCTCGTTGGAGTTAGGAGACAACGATCACAAAATCCGGAAGTACGAGGATGAGGCAACAAGCATACCTCACCTCGTTACGAATAAAAACAACGAATACAATATTAAAATATATTACTAGATGCTGCCGCCGACGAAGAAGATCTGAGCTTGTTGTCGCGTCGGCGTTATGAAGGTGTTGGAGCGTTGGCATTGTAGGAGCACTTGATGAATAAACTTGATGATATTTGGAGTTGGAATCCTCCCCTCCTTTTTTAGATTTTGGCCTCTGAATTTGTCTCCTCATATTTCAGAACAGATCACGAAGTTGTCCAAATTTTATCGCGAAGTGGCCGCGTCAAACGTTATCCATTTTGACTTAGCACAAAGGTTGATTCATCCCCATCAGTCCACTGATGCCTCCATCGATCGATCGATGAGCACCGATCGGCCTTAACGCCCGGAATTGATCGCGGCCGCCACTTCCCTGCAGTAAGAGGTTAGCTCAGAAAATGATAAATACGATGATTTCTAACCGTCCGATCTCGACCTAGACCTTTCACAAGAAGTCTTAGTCGGATCGCCGCCTACGGTCATCCCCGTAAAGAGAACACGACTTTACAATCTTTCACTCACACAAGATTTCCTCGATACTTACCTTGTAACTCTCACTTCCGGCCTTCCACTCGATTCCTTTGGCTCCCTCCGAAGTCACTCGAGTGTCGCCCGACCATCGCGGCTTCCTCCGGGTGTCACTAGCCTTCAACTCCAGCTTTAGTACTTTTCTGCACACTCGATTTAGCTCGTGAGATAACGATGTAAACTTAATTTTGTGTCTTTGCCATAATCAAAACACAGGTTCGATTATCTAGTGCCCCTGCACCAACACTTTGTGTGTATTGAGCAGGACCGACATAGAGGTGATTCGATTTATTGCTGACTACATAATCGAATCGAACCTCAGATATTATTTTGTACATGCTCTTAATCCCAATATAATAACGGGCACATATACTTAGTAGTCATCTCTTTGATTTACCAATGGACGAGATTTATAGATTAAATCGATAGACTCGATAAGTTGGGAGATGATATTATTTATATGGTGTGTCGTTAATTATAGGAGGAAATCGTGTCCTATATATTAGGATGATGATGTCCCCTTGAGGAGCTCATAAGGTTCATCATGTAAACCCTGCAGGTGGACTTGGTCCGGCTTGATGAAAAGGTTGAGTGGTACTACTCAAGGAGTTAGATGTCGATTAATTAATGGTCAGTAAATTAATTAATCGACGGACATTCGAGATCTTAAATACAGGGAGAAAATGTACAAATAATATATGGAGGTCATATTATCATATGGGGGTTGGTGAGGTAGATCAATGATAATCCTTTAGTGGATTGGATTATTATTAGTGGATCGGACTTTATGTGGGCTTGATCCATGGGTGGCCAAGATCCAACTCCTCCTCATGGTCCCTAATGTAGCCTATTAACACCTGATGAAGCTTAGATCCAATGGATAGAAATAAAATTCTAAGATCCATAGGTAGAGATTAAATCTCTAAGATCTGACGGTTGAGATTAAATCTCTAGATCTGACGGTTGAGATTAAATCCCTAGAACCAATGGAGGAGATTAAATCATGACTTATCTCTAAATCTATAAAAAGAGGGAAAGGGAGTTGGCGTGAACATCATCCAAGAGAGCTAGGGTTTTTGGGCGGCAAGAGAAGGAATCCTAGTTGAGATAGGATTAGGGTTAGGGTTTGGAAGCTAGGGCGACACCAAATAAGGAAGGTTATCTTTTCTTCTTCTTCCTTCATTAGCGGGCGTCCAACAAGCTTTTCCAGCCCCTTTCCAACCTTGGCTGACGGCCAAATCTTCTCTTCTCCTTCTCCTTAGGTGGTGGAAACAAGATATAGGGCTTCCCTTGGTGTCTTGGCCGGATTCCACCACAAACTCCTCCTCCTAGTTGGCCGGCGGCAAGGATCTCTTTTGTTCCTTGTTGGTTGGTTTTAGGGAGGAGAAGAACCTTGTTTCTATTCTTCCTCTTTTCTTTGGAAGAGCAAGGAAGGAAGATTTGCGATCTAGGAGCTTCGACTTTTGATAGATCGTCGCCCACACGATGTCCGAAAGGAGGAAGGTCATACATTAGAAGATCGAGAGGTATATCGATTCTCTAATTTTTATATGTTATATGTTTGTATTTGTTTTTCAATTCTGAGCATGATATAAATCTGTATATGGCTAAATAATACTTGGATCCCGAGCATAAACACAAAAAAAATCGATGATCCGGACATCGTCTATTCTGCGGCTACTCGTAGAATAGAGGATGGCCGCTTGAACAATGAGTTTGTTCAAGTGACCTCTCTAAACGAATAGCACAACGATGACTTGGTTGCTTTGGCAATCCCTTTTGTCTAGGATTAATTTTTTTTTAATCCGGGGACATAGAAGGGATCGCCATAATCAAGCAACCGAGGTGAAGTGGGAAGCGAAGTTTCTCCTCACGGACTCGATAAGAAAAACCCTTCATTTAAATATGCGGAATAACATGAGAGTAAAACATAACATGAAATTAAATCTAAGCTAACCAACTACAACCTAATTACTCAAGGAAACATTTAATCAAACATCATGCAAGCATAAAACAAATTAAATTAGGATGTGTAATTCTAAATGTGGACTTCCAAATATAAAATCAAGTGACGCTCCTCTCCACTCGGAGCAGGGACCTTCCGTCTCCCAGCTCGAACAACTTTTTCTAGTGGTGGATAGGATGGCACAAACTCCCAAATTTGGAAATCTTATGGTGTCTCCTTGCTCTCTCGAATCTGGTGAAGCTAGGAGGCATCGTCGGCGGAACTCCTCCGTGAATCCACGAGGGGAATACGGATGGATCACGAACCAGCCTCGGTGATGGTTTGCGCGGCTTCCCAATCAGCACAACCCAGGTATGAATTGTGATGGTGGAGTGGCCCAATCGGCGTAGCTACGGATGAAATGGAGTGTCTGAACTGTGAAATCACAGCTTCACCGGCGATGGAGGGCGGAGCTGCCCAATCGGCACAGCTAAGGAGGGAATCTGAGGTGGAGCAGCCTAATCGGTGCTGTGGGAAGGAAATGGAATGCCGATGAAGAAGGGGAATTCACCGAAATCGTCGTCGTTACTCGTTGTCGACAAGCTGGCAAAATCTCGGCATCTCGGTCGGCTGGCGAGGATTGGAGGCGATTGCCACTAGTTGTCAGAAGGGGGGGTCACCGGAAGGAGCTGAAGAAATCGTCACCGGTGCCGAGATGAAGAAGGGCCACTGCTCGTGCGTTAGAGAGGAGAGCGTCGTGCCGACGTCACGCGATGGAAGAGGAGAAAACTGTGCTGCGCGATCTTCCGTGAGAGGGGAAATTGTTGGTTTTTAAAGGGAAATTTCCATGACCGTCCAATCCAATGGACCTCCAATCTTGGTCATCCATTAGAGCTAGGGTTTGATTAAGTTGATTAATCCATTAAGTTGGTTGTGCATCCAATGGCTCAGATTCCTCCAATTTGGAATGAACGGATCTGATCAATCTGAAGGGATAATCACGATCGGTCGAATCTGGATGAAGGGCTCAGATGTCCATATCTAAATGTAAGGACTGGATCTCTCTAGATCTGGATAGATGTCTCAGAATCTGCTACTTTCATCGGACGATGCATATTGCTCAGATCTGGTCCCTTGATTGAATTACCTCTGATCTTGATTAATGGTCCAGATTAATCCAGTTTGAAATGCCCATTATGACATTGGATTAGGCCACATTTGATCTAACTCGAGTCTAGTCCATTGGCTCATCTTGATCTCCTATAAATAAGGTATAAAATTTGCATATAAATCCATAAATTTAGGAGAATTTACAATAAGGTCCAAAATGAATCCAAACTCATAAAATATGTTAATAATCAACAATAAATCACTCGAGTGGATAAAAACAGTGAGATTAATGACCAAAATAATACGATAAAATGACAGTTATCAACAGGCACAGAACTTCTCGTAGTCGATCGAGCGATCGGTGATTGGTGATCGATTATTTGCCGGTATAGCGATCGGCCTTTCAGTTACCATTGAGCTATGATGACCGCGATTCAGGCTTGGCCAGAAGCCATTGGAGGCAGTCCGTTATAGTGGTACTCGACTGCTGCATGCCCAATGGGAAAAGGCCCTCCTCTCTATAAAAGGAGGGCTTGGGAGCCTTGGAGAGGCTAATGCTTTCACTCCTAATATTGCTCCAAGCCTCCTAAACGTTTTTACTCTCCTCTTCCCTAATTCTATCTCTATCATATTATAAGAGGGAGAGTTTGTGTAATAAGGTTTTCTCCACCCTTAGTTGAGCTAAAGGAGAAGTATTAGTGGAAAGATTGAGGGAGTGATATGAGGTAATTGAGAGGTGTCCTAAGGCAATCGCCTTAGAAGTTATTTATAAAATTCACTATTTGAGTATACATTATCTATGTATTTGATTGGATCTTAAACTCATGTACTGAAGTCCATAATATGATGCATAGCATGAGAGAAATTGTGATTGGATCACAATTAGTGGGTATCTCATCATGTGTAAATATGCAAGTATTAAAACTATCCCTAGTCGATGAATTGATGAGATTGGGCATCATCAATTCTATGAGACTAGCACATGTTATGCTCCTTGGTTAATCCAAGCATTCGGTACTCACTGAATGGAAGCATAGGGATGATGAGAGTGAACATATGGATGCTAGTTATGGTAACTAGTTCATTGGAGTGGCTTGCTATGAGACTTCATATGGTTCTATATATCCTTGAAGATCATTATAGCTTGAGTGCGAGCTTCCTTAGACTTGAGGTATTCAAGTCACCTTGATCATGGAGCCTTGTACTTTGACTTCTTCACAACCATCTACATAGTAGGTGTAACTCCGGGATGATTGGGTATAAGATAAAGTGATCGAAGGTGTTTGAATAGCCCACAGAGGATTCACCACTCCTAATAAAGAAGATGTATACCCTAGGCCTCTTGTCAGGATTGTTTCTCAGAAGTCTTTAGCCAGAGCAAGCATGTTAAGAAGATGGTTTTTTTGGGAACATGTAGGAGTAACTTGAATCCACAGGATAAGGAAATTAACTTGGGCAAGGTGTGACGTAGTCAGCCTAGTGGGAACAAACACAGAGATCATGTCCTGAACCAAGTGGGTATAGGATGAGTGAAAGTAACAAGGCACGAACAACTGAAGCTACTGAAGGGTTCAAAAAATGTTCTGGAGTCAATATAGACTTTTAGACAATTGGGGGTCATGATGTACTGCTAGGTGCCACTCATGATCTATTCATAATTAAGGGGTTAATTATGAATGGCCAATATAACCGGGAACCTATTGTGTCACATGCACTACGGGTGATCTCGAGATGTAAAACAAATCTGAGAATGAGATTCTCGTTGAGAGAGGAAATGTCTGGTTGGACCAGACCAAGGGGGGTGTAAAACAGAGGATATGGAACCTCCTATGGCCTTTTTGGACTTAGCACGACCATATCGCACCTAAACGAAGTCAAACGGACCATACAGAGCCTCACATGGTCGTGCCTAACTTAGCACCAGATGTGTCTCGCTCTTGCTGAAAAATGGCAACAACTGGGTTGTGCCTAGAAGGACACAATGTCGGTCGTGTGTCCTGGCATGGTTGTGCCTTTTGGCATGACCGACCGTGTGAATCCACACGGTCGTGTCGCCGTTCTGTCGATTTTGGAGATTTCTCTTAAAGAAATTTCTTGGGTTATTCTTACCTTAATTATGGTAAGATATGCTCCATTTAAGCCTCCTAAGATGACCTAATAAAGAGATCTATAAATAGATCCCTTGATAATCTTTGGAAAGCGGTTTTTTAGTTTTAGGTTTTCTTCCTTTGTAGTCATCTTTCCTCTCTCCTCTTCTCTTGTCTCCACCGGTTGGCTAGCAGTAATCGAAGACAAAGGCTTGCTGCTCTAGGAGTTGTCTTAGGTGATCCCAGCATGGATACTGATAGAGGCAAGGCCCATTGGTCTTGCTTGTGGTTTCGACGGATTCTAAAAAATCTCGAAGGTACAATTTCTCCTTCTCCTTGTGTGTGTTTTCATATGATTATGACAAAGCAAGTTTTCCTAGCCCCCAGGGGATGTCTGGGTTCTAATAAAATTATTTTATTCGCTTTATTCCGTTGCACATGATCCCGGAATCTCCAACAAGTGGTATCAGAGCCACCTTGTTCGTTTGGCATAGATTGCATGTTGTAGGAGAATATTTAGAGAATATTTGATGTTTTAATATATACCTGTGTCATGTTTATCTATATGATAGATTAGAGTATGCTTGATTTTACATGTAGGATATGTTTGTAACCTAAAAGGAAATACCGAGGATGCGCCTAGAAACACTAAAGGTGTTGGCCGCATTATTAGAGGCTAAGCATAGACTCACGTTCACATCGGGATATTTATTTCCTAATGTGACCTTGGTTTTTGCATATTTAGGTTTATTTCCTTTTATAGATGAGACCCCATAATAATCTGAAATCCCTCATTCAAATATTAGGGCTAACACCTTCCATTAATATGGTTGAACCAAAGTTCTTTTTCGTGTTTCGGTTGTTGGACTCTCTCCAAGCCTGACATGACAATGAGCATGTTCAATTCATATGAGATTCGATGTTTATTTTAAATGGTAAGGACCAAAGGTCAATTTCAAGTTTGGGTTGTTGGACTCTCTCCAAGCCTGACTTGTAAATTGGATGTGTTCAAATCATTTAAATTCGATCTCACGATTAATGGGCTGGCCCTAACTGAAAGCATTGATTTGTTGGACTCTCTCAAAGGTGAATGTGGACAGAGGTGAATTTAGGTGATATGCATTGGATGTATATATGTTAATGAGTTAACAACCTAATGTATATGTGAACATTAAATTAGTTGATAGCATAAAGTGATAGTTATATATTTGATATATAATGGGATACCTAACATTATGACTATGAATGACTTGTTGGACTCTCTCCAAGGTTGTTCTTAGTCATAATGGATATCAACCCACTAAGAGATCACCTACCACCTCTCGAATTTAAAGTGAGGGCTATTGAATTTGATAAAAATAGTGGGAGTTTCTTATTAATGTAAATTGTTTACATTACTATAAATTCATCTCTCTTATACATCTCTTTTTGTATGTCTAGGTACTAATTAGAACAACATGTCAACCTCCATTAATTTACGTTCAATTTTGGAAAACAACAAATTGACTGGGCCAAACTTCTTGGACTAGCTTCGCAACCTGAGAATTGTTCTCAAGGCTAAAAAGCTAGCTTATGTCCTTGAAGAGGTTCTTCCCCAACCTCTTGTAGACAATGCATCTAGTGACCAAAAGTTGGCTTACCAGAAACATGTTGCTGACTCTGAGATGGCAAGTTGCATTATACTAGCGTCGATGTCTCCTGAGTTATAAAAGCAACATGAGCATATGGATGATAATACAATTGTCTTTCATCTTCGAGAGTTGTTCGGTGAGCAGGCACGATATGAAAGGTTCGAGGTCACCCAGCTTCTCTTTCACTTGAAGATGCAGGAGGGGATCTGCAGTGCAGTTTGCACTAAGGATGAATAACTATATTGAGTGATTGGGATCATTAGGGTTTTTCATGGACTATGAATTAAGTATTGACTTAATTCTTCACAATCTGATTGGTAGCTATTCACAATTTGTGATGAACTATTGGATGAATAAGATTGAGTCCATGATTCCTGAATTGATCAATATGCTCAAAATAGTGGAGTCATCTGTTGCTAAAGAACAGAAGGTGGTGATGTTGGTTGACTCCTCAAAGAAAGGTTCTAAGAGGAAGTCAAAAACCAAAGCTAAAGGGAAGAAGAAGGCAAAGAAGGAAGAAATAACTCCCAAGGGCACCTGACATCATTGTGACAAGGATGGGCATTAGAAGATAAACTGCAAGCAATATATGGAGTCACTGAAGCAGAAAAAGACATCTGATGCCCAGTCTACTTCGGGTATATTTGTTATTGAATGTCATACTATTTCTTCTAGCACTTGGGTATTGGATACCAGGTGTGGCTCACATATATGTAATGACATATAGGGGCTTATGAACAGAAGAAGACTGGTTAAGGGAGAAGCAGATTTAAGGGTTGGTAATGGAGCAAAAGTTATTGCAGTAGCCAAGGGTACTTATATGTTGCGACTTCCTACGGGACTAGTTTTAGAGTTGGATGATTGTTTTTTTATTTCTGCATTAATAAAGAACATTATTTCTATTTCATGTTTGAATAAGAAAGGTTATCATTTGAAGTTTAGTAATAATTGTTGTTACATTACATTAAATGGTGTTCTTTATGCTACTAGAATATTAAATAATGGAATCTACACGTTAGATACATCCAACGAGATATTAAATATCGAATCAAATAGCAAACACGCTAAGTTAGATAATCAATTAACCTCACAATTATAGCATTGTCGTCTTGGCTATATAAATAATGAACACATGTACAAACTGCATAAGCTTGGTATTTTAGAGTCTTATGAATCAGATTCATTAGACACATGTGTTTCATG
This sequence comes from Wurfbainia villosa, assembly GCA_025175895.1. Taxonomy (NCBI): domain Eukaryota; kingdom Viridiplantae; phylum Streptophyta; class Magnoliopsida; order Zingiberales; family Zingiberaceae; genus Wurfbainia; species Wurfbainia villosa. The sequence goes on along the minus strand of CM046002.1, from coordinate 39,041,447 downwards.
CTTAAAAGGAAAGATGACTAAACTACCTTTTAGAGGAAAGGGTGAACGAGCAATTGAGGTATTGGGCCTTATACATACCGATGTATGCAGACCAATGTCAACTCATGCCATAGGAGGTTATAGCTACTTTGTTACCTTTATCAATGATTATTCATGATATGGGTATTTGTATCTATTAAGATAAAAATCTGAAGTTTTTGAAAGGTTTAAAGATTTTAGAAAGGAAGTAGAGAAACAACATGGAAAAAGTATTAAAGTACTTCGATCGGATCGAGGTGGTGAATACTTAAGTCAAGAGTTTCAAGATTATCTAAGGGACAATGACATCTTGTCCCAAATGACTCCACCTTACACGCCACAACATAATGGTGTGGCTGAAAGGCAAAATCGGACCTTGTTGGACATGGTTAGGTCAATGATGCAGCATGCAAGTCTTTAAAAAACCTTTTGGAGTTATGCACTTGAGACCGCTGTTTACTTGTTAAATAGAGTCCTGACTAAGGCAATCTTTACTACTCTATATGAGATGTGGAATTGTAGAAAATCTCATTTATCTTATTTGAAGATATGGGGTTGTCCTGCTTATGTGAAGAGGACAGTATCAGACAAGCTAGAGGCAAAGTCTGATAAGTGTCTATTTATTGTTTACCCTAAGGAAACGAGGGGTTACCAATTCTATCATCCCTTGGAACAAAAGGTGTTTGTTTCAAGGCATGTTATATTCCTAGAGAAGGAGTTTCTCTTACAAGAAAACAGTGGGAGTGAGGTTGAACTAAGTATAATTCAAGAGGCTCTGGTAGACACAGAAGAGATGCCTAGTCAAGAACCACAGTTGATTACTCATTCGGATGAGATAATAACTGAACCTGATAATACACCACCCCCACGTAGATCTAGTAGGACACGTAGGATTTCTGAGAGATATGGATTTCTCATAAGTGAATCTATTGACATGTTGCTCATAGATGATGAGGAACCTACTAGTTACAATGAGGCACTGAATAGTTCAGATAGGGATAGATGGCTAATAGCCATGAAATCAGAAATGGATTCCATATATAAAACCCAAGTTTGGAACTTGGTATACCCACCTATAGGGTCGATGGTGGCCAGCTAGAGGGGGGTGAATAGCCCTCTTTCATCGTATGATGAAGTCGTTCGTTGATCGTCTACAACTATCATTAGCGCAAGCAGAAAATACAACTAAACAACAATAAAGATAAAGCAAGATACCAAACAATGCTAACAAGGGATGTAACGTGGTTTACAGCTTCACCGCTAATCCATGGTCCGATTCGTCCAAGGTGAATCACTCCTCAATCTATCCACTAGATCTCTCCTTTGCACCAAGCTAGGTTGAGGTAACTTATCATACAAGAATTCACTCTTCTTACAATAGAATGAAGATTAGCACAAGTAGAAGAGTGCAAAACATTTAGAGCACTTTGGGAGATGTTAGGAGTTAAAGCATTGGGCTCCCAAAGGCCCTCACCCCTTCTCTTTATAAAAGAAGAGGGTTTCTTCCCATTAACACAGGAGCAGTCGACTGATGCCCCGATCAGTCGACTGATCCTGTAGTCGTTGCTCAATAACGGCTTCTTCCACGTTGGATTCCAACCAACGGCTCCCTCATCAATCGACTGATGAAGTCATCAATCGACTGATGTCGACTTCTAGTCGAGTGCCCGCGAGCTTGACTCGCTTTTGTGCCCATGCATAGTGCAATGAATCGACTGCTTCCTTTAAGCAGTCGACTGATGTCGACTTGATCCAGCCAAACACCAATCGAACTCCATTCGACTTGGAGCAGTCGACTGCCATAACATGGCAGTCAATTGGTGCCGGGTAAAACTCAAACTTAACATCCGTTTGAGCTTTCGACGGTTGGGTAAACCTCAACCCTTACGGTCGAGCTTTCGACACTCAGCCATTCGACCAAGTTCACCTAATGAGCTACTTACAATTCACTCATTCTCTCATCTCACTCGAAGTCCCTCACCGAAGCTTTCTTCGTCCGCGGCCACGTCCCTCGGTAGCATCAGGCGCACGACTCTGCAATGCTCCTTCGCGTCTCTTGCCCTCGAAGTCTGCTTCCTTGGCTTCGCTTCAAGTCATCTCGTCTGACGGTCCCTCGACAGCATCAAGCGCATGACTCTGCAATGCTCTTACTCCGACTCAAACATGAGGTTGTGAGCGGTGATACTTGCCTAAGCTCCATGTGCGAATTACTAAGTCCTACAAGACTCCAACGCACATATCAAATCCAATCATCCTAACTTAAACCCTTTGCCACACACATCAAAACCATATCACGGGTTGATTGCATTAACACCACCCAAGGCATAACGCCTATAGGGTGCAAGTGGGTTTTCAAGAAGAAAACTGTCATGGATAGTAATATTATTACCTATAAAGCTAGATTAGTGGCAAAAGGCTATCGTCAAAGACAAGGTGTTGACTATGATGAAACCTTTTCACCAGTAGCTATGATTAAATCCATTCAGATACTCATAGCCATGGCGGCTCATTTTGATTATGAGATATAGCAGATGGATGTGAAAACAGCTTTCCTTAATGGAAACTTGTCTAAGGATGTATATATGATACAACCTAAGGGTTTCACATCCATTGACAAGAACAAAGTATGCAAGCTTCAATGTTCCATTTATGGATTGAAGCAAGCATCCAGGAGTTGGAATATCCATTTTGATGAGGCAATCAAACATTTTGATTTCTCACAAAATCCTGAGAAGCCTTGTGTGTATAAGAAGGTTAGTGGGAGTGTGGTCGTGTTCCTAGTATTGTATTTCAATGACATATTAATTATAGAAAATGATATTCCTATTTTACAAATAGTCAAGGTCTGGGTATCCAAAATGTTCTCTATGAAAGACATGGGAGAAGCAACCTATATTTTGGAGATTAAGATCTACAGAGATAGATTGAATTGGTTGCTTGGTCTTTCGTAGTCTACATACATAGATAAAGTACTAAAATGGTTTAGCATGGAAGAATCCAAGAAAGGTTTTATTCCTATGAGGCATGTGATTCACCTTTCGAAGTCTATGTGCCCGCGCATTGAAGACGAGAGGATTCACATGAGTCAGATCCCATATATGTCAACTATAGGATCGATCATGTATGCTATGTTATGTATGAGGCCCGATGTATCATACACTTTGAGTGTTATGAGTAGATATCAGTCGGATCCTGGTATGGACCATTGGGTGGCTGTCAAGACAGTCCTTAAGTACTTGAGAAGGACTAACGATTTGTTCTTGGTATATAGAGGAGGTGATATGGTAGTAAGTGGGTATAATGATGTCAGCTTCCAAACAGATAAGGATGATTCTAAATCTCAGTTTGGATACATATTCATCTTTAATGGAGGTGCAGTGAGTTAGAAGATTTCCAAGCAAAACACCATTGTTGATTCTACTACGGAGGTAGAGTACATTGTAGCTTCTGAAGAAGCAAAAGAGGCAGTCTGGATCAAGAAGTTCATTACTAAACTTAGAGTAGTTCTGAGCATTGTTAAAGCATTACCAATTTACTGCGACAACAATGGCGCCACGAGGAACCACGGTCTCATCAGCGATCCAAGCACGTACTACACTGTTACCATCTAATCAGAGAGATCATTGGTAGAAGAGATGTACAAATAGAGAAAATTCCCACTGATAGGAATTTTGCAGATCTCTTGACAAAGCCTCTTCCCCAAGAAAAGTTCGAGAGGCATATAGAAGCCTATGGTATTAGATATCAAGGTGATTGGTTGTAGGCCAAGTGGGAGTTATTTGTAATTGAGAGGTGTCTTAAGGCAATCGCCTTAGAAGTTATTAATAAAATTCACTATTTGAGTATACATTATCTATGTATTTGATTGGATCTTAAACTCATGTACTGAAGTCCACAATACGATGCATAGCATGAGAGAAAATGTGATTGGATCACAATTAGTGGGTATCTCATCATATGTAAATATGCAAGTATTAAAACTATCTCTAGTTGATGAATTGATGAGATTAAACATCATCAATTCTATGAGACTAGCACATGTTATGCTCCTTGGTTTATCCAAGCATTCGATACTCACTGAATGGAGGCATAGGGATGATGAGAGTGAACATGTGGATCTAGTTATGGTAACTAGTTCATTGGAGTGGCATGGTATGAGACTTCATATGGTTCTATATGTCGTTGAAGATCTCATTGCAGCTTGAGTGTGAGCTTCCTTAGACTTGAGATATTCAAGTCACCTTGATCATGGCACCATCTACTTTGACTTCTTCGCATCCATCTACATAGTAGGTGTAACTCTAGGATGATTAGGTATAAGCCAAAGTGATCAAAGGTATTTGAATAGGCCACAGAGAATTCACCACTCCTAATAAAAGTGATGTATACCCTAGGCTTCTTGTCAAGATTATTACTCAGAAGTCTCTGGCCAGAGCAAGCATATTAAGAAGATGGTGTTAGGGCAATCAACCCATGTATGATATGGTTTTGATGTGTGTGGCAAAAGGTTTAAGTTAGGTTGTTATGTTTATTTGATATGTATGTTGAAGTCATGCAGGACTTAGTAATTCACACATGGAGTTAGCTTGATGATAGCATTGGTGAGTTCACCATCTCATGACTCGGTCCTTGAGTCGGTGAAGGATGACATTGCAGAAGCTGTGCGCTTGGTGCATCCAAGGGACCACCGAACGAGGAGCATTGAAGTGAAGCCAAGGAAACAGACTTCAAGGCGAGACGCGAAGGATGACATTGTGAAGTCATGCACTTGGTTCATCCGAGGGACGTGGCTGGACGAAGAGAGCTTCGGCGAGGGACTTCAAGGGAAATGAGAGAATGAGCGAAGTGTAACGTAGCTCATAGGTGAACTTAGCTGAATGGCTAAGTCAAGAGTCGGATGCTCAATTGAGTAGGTTGAGGTTTTACCCAACAAGTCGGATGCTCAACCGAGTAGGTTGAGGTTTTACCCAACAAGTCGGATGCTCAAAATAGGATTTGAGGTTTTACCCGACGTAGTGGAAGTGTCGGATGCTCAACCAAGTGGGTTGAGGTTTTACTCGACCGTCGGATGTTCAAACAAGTATTTGTTTGAGGTTTTACCCGACACCAGTAGATTGCCATATATGGCAGTCGACTTCTCTAGGTCGATGGCACTTGACCGGTATTCGACTGGAGTTATTCTGGCCCAATAGTCGATTGCCAGGGTTTGGCAGTCGACTGCTCGACCATCAGTCGACTGCCAAGGGATGACAGTCGACTGATCAAGGGAAAGTTGAGCACAGAAGGTTTTCCAGTCGAGTGATTGCGTCGACCACTCGACTATTGTCTCCATCAGTCGATTGATGTCTCCATCAGTCGACTGATGTCTCCATGAGTCGACTGATGGAGATGATCAGTCGACTGATGTGGGAGCCATTGGCTCGAAGCCAACGTGGATAAGGCCGTTGCGAGGCATTGGCTACAGCAGCAGTCGACTGATGACTGCAACTGTCGATTGCTTGGTGCCCAACGGGAAGAATGACCTCTTCCCTATAAGAAGAGGCCTTGGGTCACTTTGGGAGGTTAATGCTTAACCTCTAAACTTCTCCCAAGTGCCCAATACGATTTTTACTCCTCTTACTTTCTTTTATTTACATCTTATTGTAAGAGGGAGAGATTGTAAGAAAGGTTTACCTCCACCTTGAAGGAGAGACTAGTGGATTTGGGTTGGAGTGATTCATCGAACAAATTGTCTGTGAATTAGCGGCAAGGGCCATGAACCACATTACATTGGCGTGTTTGCGTTTGATTCTTTCTCTTTGTATTTGTCTTAATTGTCTTGTTTAGTTTTATTATTCTGTTGTGCTAACTTTAATTGTAGACGATTAAGCGAGCAATTTCCATCATCGTACACGAATGGCTATTCACCCCCCTCTAGCTAGCCACCGATCCTCCAACAAGTGGTATCAGAGTGAGGAGTTTGTTGCGGACTAATCGTTAACACAAGCACGACAAGAGATGGCTGGCTCTAACATTCATCCGTCTAAGTTCGAAGGAGAATTCGCTTGGTGAAAAAAGCGAATGGAGGTATTCTTTGAAACCGACTTCGATATCATGTTAATAATGGAGAATGGTTTCGAGATGCCTAGCGATGAAGAGGGGAGACTACTAGAGAAGTCAAGGTGGACTAAGAAGCAAAGAGAGGAGCACCTTGCAAATTCAAAGGCCAAGCACCACCTTTTCAATGTGCTCCCCCAACAAGAGGTAAACTGGATAGGAGAATGCTCTAGCGCCAAAGAGATATGGGAGAAGCTAGTGGAGCTTCATGAAGGCACATCCGAAGCCAAGCTAGCAAGAAGAGACCTGCTCCGATCGCAATTAAGCAATATCAAATTAGAAAAGGGGGAAAAGATACTCTCACTTCATTCACATTTTAAGGAAATAATAATCGGTTTATCAAGTGTAGGTGAAAAACTCTCCAATCTGGACATGATCATGAAGGCCATTGATGCTTTTCCCCGATCATCTAAGTGGAGCTCTATGGTGGACACCTTTTATATTTCGAAGAATCTAGAGGTAAGTACTCTAGAAGAGTTTTTCTCCACCATGGAATTGCATGAGACAAGGCTTGAAGGAATAGTAGAAGATCAAATCAAGCCATCAAGGGGTTTAGCACTAATCACCAACAAGGGAAAGAAGAAGAAGAAGGATATGCCACTCTCCTCATCCGATGAAGATTCATCTTCCTCATCAATAGATAGCAATGAGGAAGCATATATGGTAAGGAAGGTAAGACGTGCATTGAAAAATTTTAAGTTTAATAAATCTCATGATAGGGGAAAAGGCCAAGGAGAAAAATTATTTGTTACAATTGCCAAGGAGAGGGACACATAAGGGATGATTGTCTCCTCTTGAACAAAAGCAAGGAAGAAAGGAGGAAGAAATAAGACAAGAAGAAGGGGAGCAAGAAGAAAGAAAAACAAAAGAAAAAGGGAAGGCCAAGGCACACAAGACAACATGGGATGATCCATCATCATCGGAGGAAGAACAAGCCTTCACAGCCCTTGCACTAATGGGGATTGATGATGTAGAGTCCACCTCCTCTGAAAGAGAAAATGCAAGCACTAGCGAGGAGGAGAGCTCAAGTGAAGGGGGAGCGTCCTCATCTTCATCCTCATCATCGGAAGGGGATTGGATAAGTAAGGTAACGAAATTACCCTCCCAAGATGTTATTTCTATGATTACTAGCCTAACTAAGGATTTATTTAAGGCTAAGAAGAAAAATAAAAACATGCTTGATGAAATTAGGAAATTAGAAGAAAAGCTAGAAAATGTATTTTTAAATGTTAATGATAATGCTTCTTCTTCTATGACTAGTGATGCATGCTTAGTTGAAGAAAATAAGGCCTTAAGGGAAAAGGTAGATCATTTAACTAAGGCCCTAGAAAAATTCACCATTGGCTCCAACACATTGAACAAGATAATTGGGAGCCAAAGGGCTAGTTTTAACAAGAAAGGCTTAGGATATAAGGGATCCAAGAATGATAAGGCCTACCATTGTTTGATTGCTAGGGGTCAAACTAAAACAACAATGGTAGCTAGGAAATGGATCCCAAAGGAATACTTAGTGAACCCTATTTGAAAGAATCTATATTGGGTTCCTAAGTACATCCTTAAGGGTTAGAGAGACCTACGATAGTCAACAATAATTAAACTTTATTCATATCATATTATATGGTTGACTTAGGATGATGTGGGTGATAATTTTTAACTTAGTGTTGAGTGATGATAATGTGCAACCCATGAATTTAATGCTTAAATCATGATTTATGGTTGATTTTATACTTGATAAATAATCATGATTTATGATTTGGATGATAATATTTGGTGTATGATCATAATATGAAAATTATATGATAATATTGTGTTATGATCATAATGGGGGTTTATACATGATACATAACCTTGGGTAGAACTGCATGAAATTTTGGCACATCTCACACTCACCATTAGGCACATCTCACACTCACCTTGAGTAAAAATACCTTTATGCACATCTCACACTCACCATTAGGCGAACTTGATTGAAAACATAGCATGGGTGAAATGTTACGATGAAACAAATGACTCACTTATGATTATAACATTTTGATGAGTCATTATAGGTATCATGATAGCAATAATAGACCAATCATGGGGAAAGCATATGTTTAATTCATAGACATATTGCCCAAAGATCATGGTTGGAAATTTCAAATGTTTTGAAAACATTTCATGTTTCATAATCTGTGAGTTCATGTTTTAAATCATTTCAAGGCAAAACTAGGCTTTCAAGTTGATGAAAACTTTAGTGATTTTCAACATCTTTAAGTTTTTGCCAAACTTTCAAAAATAGAATGAATGTTCATGCCACACTATTTTTCATTGATAAAAGGACTTGTGAGAAATATGTTCTCCAAATTTCACGATTTTTCAAATTTTTTGGAATTTTTAATGCATTTATGAAGTTGGACTTTAGAAATCAAAAATTCTGAAATATAGGTGCCAATCGACTGATGCTCTGATTCAGTCGACTGATGTATTGTGCACGAGCACAGTAACCTATTTTATCAGGTTTTGAGTTTGATTTTGGTTATTTTCGTTCCCTAGACTTGATGTCATGCTTGAATAACATATGTTAATGTTTTTGATGGTGTTAAAGGGGGAGAAATATGTAGGTTTAAGTTAACCATGCTAGGAGGGAATTAGCATGTGTTAAGGGGGAGTTTGCATGTATTAATGGGGAGGTTTGATTTCCATGTTTGAATTACATGGTTATCTTCCTTATGTATTGGTTATTGTTTTACCTAACCTAAACGGATTGCCACACATCAAAAGGGGGAGATTGTTAGGGCAATCAACTCATGTATGATGTGGTTTTGATGTGTGCGGCAAAAGGTTTAAGTTAAGTTGTTATGTTTATTTGATATGTGTGTTGAAGTCATGCAGGACTTAGTAATTCACACATGGATTTAGCTTGATGATAGCATTGGTGAGTTCACCATCTCATGACTCGGTCCTTGAGTCGGTGAAGGATGGCATTGCATAAGCTGTGCGCTTGGTGCATCCGAGGGACCGCCGGACAAGGAGCATTGAAGTGAAGCCAAAAAAGCATACTTCAGGGCGAGACACGAAGGATGGCATTGTGAAGTCGTGCGCTTGGTGCATCCGAGGGACGTGGTCGGACGAAGAGAGCTTTGGCAAGGGACTTCAAGGGAGATGAGAGAATGAGCGAAGTGTAACGTAGCTCATAGGTGAACTTAGTCGAATGGTTAAGTCAAGAGTCTGATGCTCAACCGAGTAGGTTGAGTTTTACCCGACAAGTCAGATACTCAAACTAGTGTTTGAGGTTTTACCCGACGTAATGGAAGTGTCGGATGCTCAAACAAGTATTTATTTGAGGTTTTACCGTTCACCAGTCGACTGCTATAGACGGTAGTCGACTGCTCTAGGTCGATGGCACTCGACCGGTGTTCGACTGGAGCTATTCTGGCCCAACAGTCGACTGCCAGGGTTTGTCAGTTGACTGCTCGACCATTAGTCGACTGCCAAGGGATGATAGTCGACTGATCAAGGGAAAGTTGGGCACAGAAGGTTTTCCAGTCGAGTGATCGCGTCAACCACTCGACTGATGGCACCATCAGTCGACTGATGGGGATGATCAGTCGACTGATGTGGGAGCTGTTGGCTGGAAGCCAACGTGGATAAGGTCATTGTAAGGCAACGACTACAGCAACAGTCGACTAATGACTGTATCAGTCGATTGCTGAATGCCCAATGGGAAGAAATGCCTCTTCCCTATAAGAAGAGGCCTTGGGTCATTTTGGGAGGTTAATGCTTAACCACTAAACTTCTCCCAAGTGCCCAATATTTACTCCTCTTGCTTGCTTTTATTTACATATTATTGTAAGAGGGAGAGATTGTAAGAAAGGTTTACATCCACCTTGAAGGAGAGACTAGTGGATTTGGGTTGGAGTGATTCACTGAATGAATCGTCCATGGATTAGTGGCAAGGGTCGTGAACCACGTTACTGATGCACACGAACATGACCTCAAATCTCGCGACGGAGACCATCGAGGACTCAAAGCGCGCACTCGCACTCAACGCCCGCAAGTGCACGAATATCGTCAAGTAATAAAGATTTTCGATCCCACAGGGACTGGGATTCAAATACCAATATACTCAGTGGTTGTAATTGTTCGGATGTAACTCTAAGAGGTTTCGATTGGTGAGGGTTGTCGGTGGACTTAACTCTATACAGTGTCGCACGGAGGAGGAAAGGATTGTGCCGAGGTCTTTAAAGGTGATTCTAGGACTTCGGTTTCGCTTTTGCATCGCAAAACAATGTTGTCAAATGGCATTGTCTAGACGTTTAGCAATGGTTTTGTGGAAGGGACATCATACACTCTCTCGCAAAACCGCCGCATCTACCGGGAGCTATCTCCGCCTAAAAGGATGGGATAGACGGTATGAGGATGACAAATCAATCTCTACGGTGAACCGTTTCCGATTCCACCGCACCCTTCTACCCATAGTTACAGGAGATCAGGTTTACCCCTAGGTTCCTTATATAAAATCCCCTAAATCTTAGATACGAGGGATGTCACCCCTCGTATCGCCTAAGCACAGTAGATAGAAAACCAAACACGCATATATATAGTAAAAACAACTACCAATTGTCAAATCAAACTCATAGGCAGAATTTAACATGAACCAACATTGTATATGTACACAAGCTACTCCCTAATCCTAGAATCGAAAGTACTACTCCATGTATATGAAGGAAGAATCACAAAGAATGTCTATGTTCGAATACATAAGGAATAAAACACAGGAACAAAGAATTACAATGCTTTTGTGGTCTTCTCTCCGGTGTTGAAGTGCATGGCGTGGACCTTCGGTGGCATTCCTTCTCCCTATTGCGAGTTACCGAAGCTTTTTAGGGCTTCGGCGTGCCGTCCTAGTCGTCGTGCCTCCCCCCTAGGGTTTGGGAGCCCTAGGGCGGCTCCCTCATGATCCCTCGCCTCTTGGATGAGTTTCCTATATATAGAGGCGTCTCCGACTTTCCATAAATGCTTGAAAAACCCTATTTCCTTGAATTTGCGGCACCGTCACATGTCTGTGTGCAAGGCTGGAAAACAGATGAAATCTCGGTTAGAAATTGATCTAGAAAAATGGCACGGTCGTGTGTTTTCACATGGCCTGACTGTGTCTTTTCCTGGAGCCTCAATTTTGATCCGTTTTTCTTCGGAAACATGCCCAAGTCTTGGGACATGGCCAGTGCATGTTCCCTAAGGTTCGTGCTCCACAAATTGCTCCATTTTTGCTCTAAAAGTGCACCGTTTTCCCACGAAATACTATCCTGCATACAAAATTACAAAGAGCAGACCTCCAAACTAGAAAATAGGAAATGCATGAAAAATAGAGTGACATATGCATGAAACTAATATAAAATGTAATGAGATGTGAGCGAAAACTACTTCTAAAATCCTATATATTTTGCTCACATTACTTCCCCCAGACTTAAATCTTTGCTTGTCCTCAAGCAAACCTCAGTACCATAAAATTTAAAATGACATTGTTCCATACTTAGCATGTTAACTAAATTTATCAAGTGGTATTTACAATCAAAGCAAAATAAATATGTTCTAGAAATTCACTAAGTTAGCTCCTCGTGCTCATGCTAAGCGAATCATTCTTAGGGGATACCCGTTCCATGGTGAGTTAAGTCGTCATCATATAGCTTTCCTAAGGTCTCCGGCTCTTAGGAACTTACCTGCCCAAAGCGAGGGTCGTTCCCTAGATCTAGCACAAAGTCTCAAAAGCGTGCTCTGTATTGAGAGAAATTGGTAGGTGTTTCCCAGTAACCTAACTCGGTCTCAAAGGGCCACCTAGCCATTTCTACCCACGACAATTGTTTTTTTATCCCTCATAATCTTTCCTCTCTTTTTTTTGTTTCCTTTTTCATTTCTTTTTCTCTTTTTCTTTTATTTCTCTTTTGTTTTCTCTCTTTTATTTTTCAGCTCACTGGGATATTGATTTTTCCAAATGGGCTTACACAATCCAAGCATCTCCAGTTACTAAAATGCTAAACCTAAAGTCACCTATGGATTTCAATGTACTAGACTACTGAGATGAATCATAACTAGGAATGTACTAGATTCTCCCTTTTAGAATGTTCGACATGTGTAAGCATAAAAATAAAGCTAACCAGTGTAAATCTAGAACAGTCAATAGAGCGAATAAAATAAAATACCATAAGATAAAATGAAGTTAAGCTACCTATGGGAACAACTCATGTAAGCAACTTTTAAAAAAAAAAATACAACTGAGGCAGCTTTACAGATAACAAAAACTAAGAACTGAAAGAAACTCAATAACCCATGCATGAATAAATGAATGAAAATACCAGAAAAGAAACTACTGCTAGGAAACAAAACAAAATAAACTTTGGGGTCCCCCCCAGACTTAAACGAAAATATACCTCTAGTATGGTGGGTGGATGAGGTGGAAAGTCTGGGAGCCTCGACATGTTAGGCTCTTGGGAAAATCTGGTGCTAAGCCGCTCATGCCACATGTACATGTGGTCGATATGAGAGCTGGTGGATATAGTGGCCGCTCAGTGTTCCTCCTCTCGGGCCCACTATGCCTGCTGAGCACGCATATGTTGCTGCATCTCCTGGCGGTAGGTGGCCTCCTCCTGGCATCGGGCATCCTCCTCCTGAAAGTAAATACGAGCCTCGTCGTAGAAGTCCTCGGCCCACTGGAAGTGCTCCCGTAAGCCTGTAAACTCTACCTATGTATAGGCGCTATGATCATCCCATCGCTTCCCCTGCGTTTGTTGCTTGGTGTATATATCATCGAGGTGTAATCGGAACTCTGAGAAATCATAGGCAAAAGTACCTGCATCCTGCTCAAAAGTAGGAAAAGAAAACGGTGCAGGTGTAAGCTTTTCACATGGACTAGGGGCATGACACGCCCGTGTGAAATCACACGGCCTGACAGTGTGTGCCTCTGGAAGTCAAGGCACGACCGTGTGAAAACACACTGCCTGACCGTGTGCGACTTTGGAAGTTAGGGCACGACCGTGTGAAAACACATGGCCTGGCCGTGCACCCTTTGTTTCTTTTCTCGTGGTGCACAATGGTCTGATTTCTCTCACTCACTTCACCGCATAAACTTAAAATGACTTTTGTTTTTACCTAGCAAGTTCTTTCCTTACCTACAAATGCTAAATACCATAAATCAAAGTTCGAATTACAAAAAATTGAATGCAATAAAAAAAATTCTAAAAACTAAACTTGGGTTGCCTCCCAAGAAGCACTTTGTTTAAGGTCTTTTAGCTCGACCTTATTCCTACATTTCATTTAAGGTGTTTGAATCTTGCTCGTGGGGGAGCAAGATATTTGCTCACCTTACACTGCCGCCCTTGGGGTCCCTTATCACCTTATCTCTTAAATTTTGCTCGTGGAGGGGCAAGGTATTTATTAGCTGCCTTCCTTGGTTCAAGATTAAAGATGCTTAGCCTCAAGTAATCATTAGGAGTTTGATCATAATATTCTATTTTGTCCAAATGTTGTAAATAACATAACTCACCATGAACATCCTCAACAAAAGACTGGTTAGCAGATTCTATTATGTCGAATGACATTTTTATCATTACAAATTGCTAAATGGGCTTCGTTATTGGTAGCTAAAGTTTCGGTGAGGGTTATGGCAGGCTCTTCTATATCCTTGAGGTTAGGAGGTGTTTGGATTGAAGCAATTCTCTCCTCGATTAAAGTATCAATTATATAATTCTCAAGTTCTTCTTCCAGTGGTGATTGAATTGATTGTCCTTCTTCACTTCCTATGTCATCTACGCCCTCCTCATTCATTCGCTCAAAGTGAGTCTCCACCCTATTAGGTGTGATCCAGTCATTAAAGCCACCTTCTAGTCGTTTGGTTTCTATTCTAGCTAGATCCCGTTCCATCATCTATGCAAATTGTTGGCTATTCTCCTCGCATTCCCTAGTAAAATTATCTAGCAGGGCTTCTAAATGGGGACTTGGTTCTGGATAAAATTTACATGGTCACTCATAGCTCTCGTTCTCATTTTGGAAACAATATTGAGTCTCTGTCTGTGAATGCAGCCGTCGAAACACAGCGTTCGCTGCTTGTTCTGTTCGAATGAAATCTTTCAACATCTGCTCAAGCTGGGATTTAGGCAGACAGTATTGAGGGTTTAAGTAGCTATGGTCGTAATTATATAAATAGGAATCATCTTGTGGCCACTGGTTGTAATTGTAGCTGACATCTTCTCGTTCAAATTGTGAAGGTTCAAATATATCAGGACAATCGTTTATGGTATGCCATGATTCACCACAATGCTCAAAATAAATGTTACCAAAACTCACAGCATTACCTTGATCATAATCATGAGTAAAAGCATGCATCGTTATACACAGGAAATTATAGGTAAGGAAAGGAAAAGTATTGGGTTGGCAGGAGTCTCCCTTTTTTTTCTTCTTTTTTTTTAATTAAACTAGAGCACTACTAAAAACTGAAAGAAAGAAAGATGTAATTAATCTAAACTAAAAATTGAATAGAAAAAATATAAATGAAATAAAATAAAATAAACTAAGAAAATAAATCTAGCCTAAGTCCGATCCAACTGTCCAATTTCGATTCGATATCGAATCGATCAGTTCCCAACAACGGTGCTAAAAACTTGATGCGCACAAACGGGACCTCAAATCTCGCGATGGAGACCGTCGAGGACTCAAAGCGCGTGCTCGCGCTCAACGCCCGTAAGTGCATGGATGTCGTCAAGTAATAAAGATTATCGATCCCACAGGGACTGAGATTCGAATACCAATATACTCAGTGGTTGTAATTGTTCGGACGTAAATCTAAGAGGTTTCGATTGGTGAGGGATGTCGGTGGACATAACTCTATATGGTGTCACACAGAGGAGGAAAGGATTGTGCCGAGGTCTTCAAAGGTGATTCTAGGACTTCGGTTTTGCTTGTGCATCGCAAAACAATGTTGTTAATGGGCATTGTCTAGACGTTTAGCTATGATTTTGTGGAAGGGACATCATACACTCTCTCACAGAGCCGCCGCATCTACCAGGAGCTATCTCTGCCTAAAAGGACAGGATATACGGTATGAGAATGCCAAATCAATCCCTACGGTGAACCATTTTCCGATTCCACCGCACCCTTCAACTCACAGTTACAGGAGATCAGGTTTACCCCTAGGTTCCTTATATAAAATCCCCTAAATCTTAGATACGAGGGTTGTCACCCCTCGTATCGCCTAAGCACAACAGATAGAAAACCGAACACGCATAGATATAGTAAAAACAACTACCAATTGTAAAATCAAACTCATAGGTAGAATTTAACATGAACCAACATTGTATGTGTACACAAGCTACTCCCTAATCCTAAAATCAAAAGTACTACTCCATGTATATGAATGAAGAATAACAAAGCATGTCTATGTTCAAATACATAAGGAATAAAATGCAGGAACAAAGAATTACAATGCTTTCGTGGTCTTCTCTCCGATGTTGAAGTGCAAGGCGTGGTCTTCCGGCAGCGTTCCTCCTCCCCGTTGCGAGTTACCGAAGTTTTTTAGGGCTTCATGAAGGTTTTGCCCGGAAGCTCTGATACCAATTGAAGGGTTTAGCTTATCGAGTCCGTGAGGGGAAACTTCGCTTCCCAATTCACCTCAGTTGATTGATCATGGCAATCCCTTCGATGTCCCCGGATTAAAAAAAATTTAATCCTAGACAAAAGGGATTGCCCAAACAACCAAGTCATCGTCGTGTTATTCGTTTAGAGAGGTCACTTGAACAAACTTGTTGTTCAAGCGACCATCCTCTATTCTACGAGTAGCCATAGAATAGACGATGTCCGGATCGTCGATTTTTGTGTTTATGCTCGGGATCAAAGTATTATTTATCCATATACAGATTTATATCATGCTCATAGTTGAAAAACAAATACAAATATGTAACATATAAAGATTATAGAATCGATATACCTCTCGATCTTCTAATGTATGACCTTCCTCCTTTCGGACGTCGTGTGGGCGACGCTCTACCAAAAGTCGAAGCTTCTAGATCACAAATCTTCCTTCCTTGCTCTTCCAAAGTAAGAGGAAGAATATAAACAAGGTTCTTCTCCTCCCTAAAACCAACCAACAAGGAATAAATAGAATCTTTGTCGCCGGCCAACTAGGAGGAGGAGTTTGTGGTGGAATCCGGCCAAGACACCAAGGGAAATCCCTATATCTTGTTTCCACCACCTAAGGAGAAGTAGAAGAGAAGCATTGGCCACCGACCAAGGTTGGAAAGGGGCTGGAAAAGCTGCTGGACGCCGGCCAATGAAGGATGAAGAAGAAAAGAAATCCTTCCTTATTTGGTGCCGCCCAAGCCAACAAACCCTAACCCTAATCCTATCTCAACTAGGATTCCTCTCTTGCCGCCCAAAACCCTAGCTCTCTTGGATATATTCTTCACGCCAACCCCCTTGCCCTCCTTTTATAGAGTTAGGGATAAGTCATGATTTAATCTCCTCCATTGGTTCTAGAGATTTAATCTCAACCGTCGGATCTAGAGATTTAATCTCAACTACCGGATCTTAGAGATTTAATCTCTACCTATGGATCTTAGAATTTTGTTTCTATCCATTGGATCTAAGCTTATTGAGGTGTTAATAGGCTACATTAGGGACAATGAGGAGGAGTTGGATCTTGGCCACCCATGGATCAAGCCCACATAAAGTCCGATCCACTAATGATAATCCAATCCACTAAAGGATCATCATCGATATACCTCACCAACCCCCATATGATAATATGGGATCCATATATTATTTGTACATTTTCTCCCCGTGTTTAAGATCTCGAATGTCCATCGATTAATTAATTTACTGACCATTAATTAATCCACATCTAACTCCTTGAGTAGTACCACTCAACCTTTTCATCATGACGAACCAAGTCCACCTGCAGGGTTTACATGATGAACCTTATGAGCTCCTCAAGGGGACATCATCATCCTAATATATAGGACACAGTTTCCTCCTATAATCAACAACACACCATATAAATAATATCATCTCCCAACTTACCGAGCCTATCGATTTAATCTATAAATCTCGCCCATTGGTAAATCAAAGAGATGAATACTAAGTATATGTGCCCATTATTATATCGGGATTAAGAGCATGTACTAAATAATATCTGAGGCCCAATTCGATTATGTAGTCAGCAATAAATCGAATCACCTCTAAGTCGGTCCTGCTCAATACACACAAGGTGCACTAGTATGATTCTATGGTTAAAACAAACAAATACCAAATCACACTACAACCATTCCGATGGTTTGTCCAAAGTCATCTCGATTATGAGCCTTTACTTATACTTTACAAGGAGCCGATAACATGATCTCCCGTGTGAGACACCACACCATGTTATCTACAATGTAATGTATTAGACAATATTGCATAACCATAAAAATGCAAACAATGATCATGTGATTCTTATTTCAAAATAAAGATGTTCATACAAAAGGTAGACTTTTCAGTATACATCCCTACAATCTCCCACTTATACTAAAAGACTATGCTGTCCTCAAACTGCCATACATCTGATCCCCATTCCCTCCACATGCCTATCAAAAGCTCTTGCCAGAAGGGCCTTAGTGAAAGGATCTGCCAGGTTATCCTCTGATGCAATCTTGCCCACAGCAACTTCTCTCTTTACGATTTCTCGTATCAGGTGGTACTTGCGCTCTATGTGTTTACTAGCCTTATGGGCTCGTGGTTCCTTCGATTTTGCAACTGCACCACTATTATCACAATAAATTGTGATAGTTCTGGGCAAACCAGGAATCACATCTAAGTCCATCAGGAAGTTCCTGAGCCACACAACTTCTTTGGCCGCCTCAGAGGCTGCCACATACTCAACTTCCATGGTGTAGTCTGCCACGCATTTCTGCTTGACACTCCTCCATACAATGGCTCCACCTCCCAAAGTAAACACAAAACCTGAGGTAGACTTACTGTTTTCCCTATCAGATTAGAAGTCAGAATCCGTGTAACCCACAGGGAGTAATTGGTCTGCCCGGTAAACCAGCATATAATCCCTTGTCCTTCTCAGGTACTTCAATATATGCTTCACCACAGTCCAATGTCCCTGTCCTGGATTACTCTGATATCTGCAGATCATGCCCACGGCAAAGCAGATATCTGGTCTTGTACATAGCATCGCATACATAAGGCTTCCTACTACCGAAGCATAAGGAACCACCTTCATCTCCTCTATCTCCTCAGATGATCTAGGATACATCTCCTTAGATAAAGGAACTCCATGCCTGAAAGGTAGAAAACCCTTCTTGGAGTTCTGCATGCTAAAACGATCCATAATCGTGTCTATGTATGAAGCTTGGGATAAGCACAACATCCTTTTCCAGCGATCCCTTATAACCTTGATCCCAAGGATGTGTCCCACTTCTCCCAAGTCCTTCATATCAAACTGTTTGGACAACCATACCCTTACGTCCGATAACACCTTGATATTGTTGCCAATCAATAAAATGTCATCTACGTATAGTACAAGAAATACCACTACGTTTCTGTCACATCTCTTGTATACACAAGACTCATCCGGACTTTGAATAAATCCATAAGACTGGATTACCTTATCAAAGCGAATGTTCCAAGACCTCGAAGCTTGCTTCAATCCATAAATGGACCGATTGAGCTTACATACAAGATGCTCTTTGCCCTTAGCAATGAATCCCTCTGGTTGCTTCATATAGATGTTTTCCTCAAGTCTTCCATTAAGAAAAGCTATCTTGACATCCATCTGCCACACCTCATAATCCATATGGGCTGCTATGCATAAGAGAATCCGGATAGACTTAAGCATGGCTACCGGCGAAAAGGTCTCCTCATAATCGATACCCTCTTTCTCAGTATACCCCTTCGCAACAAGCCTCACTTTGAAGGTCTCAACCTTCCCATCTATTCCTCTCTTTCTCTTGTAGATTTACTTGCATCCAATGGTTTTTACACCATCGGGTGGTTCTACTAGCTCCCAGACCTGATTTGAATCCATAGATTCAATCTCAGCATTCATTGCACTTTGCCAAGATACTGCATCTTTATCTTGGATTGCCTCGTCATTTGTCCAGGGATCAGGTTCATGTTCGCCAGGGACCAAATCAGAAGATTCTCCCAAGAACATGAATCTATCAGGTTGTCTCACAACCCTTCCACTATGATGAGGCATCACCTGTGTATCCTCTGTGACATGCGGTGTAGTGACATGTGGTATATCCTCTTGTACCGGTGGTACTAAAGAAGTGACTTCCCCTTTTAACTCCTCCAGAACAATTTTACTCTTGGGCTTGTGGCTCATCACATAGTCTTCCTCTAGAAATCTGGCGTTCATGCTAACGATCACCCTCTGATCTCTAGGACTATAAAACAAACCACCCTTCGTTCCCCTGGGATAGCCAAGGAACATGCGTACTTCTGTATGAGGTTTCAACTTACCAGCATATGCCTTCAGAACATGTGCTGGACTCCCCCATATCCGAATATGTCTTAGACTAGGCTTTCGCCCAGTCCACAATTTTGTGGGAGTAGAAGGCATTGATTTAGATGGGACCAAGTTCAAAATGTACACTGTCGTATCTAGAGCATATCCCTAGAATGAATTTGGCAAGTCAGAATAACTCATCATCGATCTAACCATCTCCATAAGAGTCCTATTCCTTCACTCTGCTACACCATTCTGCTCGGGCATGCCAGGTACAGTCAATTGGGATTGAATTCCAGTCTCTGATAGGTAATCCCTAAACTCTCCCAAGAGGTACTCGCCACCATGATCAGATCATAGTGTCTTGATACTTTTACCTTAACGTTTCTCCACATCAGCCTTGAATTCTTTGAACTTGTCAAAGCATTCAGACTTGCAGTGCATCAGGTAAATGTATCCATATCTTGAGTAATCGTCTATAAAAGAGACGAAGTACTCAAAACCACCTCTAGCCTGGATAGACATAGGACCACACAAATCAAAATGAACAAATTCTAACACATCTTTGGCTCTATACCCCTTGGCCTT
Source organism: Wurfbainia villosa (assembly GCA_025175895.1). Lineage (NCBI taxonomy): Eukaryota > Viridiplantae > Streptophyta > Magnoliopsida > Zingiberales > Zingiberaceae > Wurfbainia > Wurfbainia villosa. The sequence goes on along the minus strand of CM046002.1, from coordinate 39,021,283 downwards.
AAAAGGCCTCTTGGTCATCTTACCCTCCAAGCAAGATTCATAGGTTGGGAGATCCTCCACCACTAATGAACCCAAAGGTCCATCATCTATCAACCTTTGAATTCTGCTTAGGTTAATGTGACCAAGCCTAAGATGCCAAAGATATGTTTGGTTCATCTTCGAAGGTTCTTTTCTCTTATTGGAATTAGAAGATGAGTTATTAATTTCAATATGCATTGTGGGAGGTTTTGGTTCAAGTGTGTACAAATTTCCTATCAATGTACCCGAACAGATAATGTCCCTATCTCTTCTTATAACAACTCTCTTATTAAAAGAAATATAATATCCATCCATAAACAATTTAGAAACTGAAATTAAATTCTTTCTAAATAAGGGTACATAAAGGCAATTCTTAAGAACCAAAAGTTTATTTTTCTCAAAAGATAAATGAACATCTCCCACTGCAACAGCCGCCACCTTCATGACATCGCCCAAGTACACGATAATCTCTCCCTCAGCTAGTCGTCTAGTTTCCTAGAACCCCTGTAAATTATTGGAGACATGATTAGTGGCTCCCATATCTACACACCAGGTGCTTGTAGATAACATCGCTAAACATGTTTCAACGACTAGACCAAAAGATATACCTTTGTTCTTGCGGTTGGGGCAGTCCTTCTTCTAGTGTCCAGTCTACTTACAAGTGAAGCACTTGCCTTTCGGCTTCTTCACTCCTCCCTGAGTACCTCCTACCGCCTTCGCCCCAGTTTGTTTCTTCTTCTTCTTGCCTTTCGTCTTAGAAGTAGAAACCTTTTGGGTCACCACGGCATGCGCCTGAGCACTCTGACGAAATAGTCTCTCTGCTGCCTGATGTTCTGTCAGAAGTTCCGCCAACGAATACAACCTCTTGTTCATGTTGTAGTTCAGGCGAAACTGCTCAAAACTCTTAGGTAGAGACTGGAGTATGATGTCGACCTAGGTTTCCCCATCGATCTCAGCTCCAAGGACCTCCAGCTCATTCAAATGAGCCATCATCTTGAGAACATGATCCCTCACGGGTGTTCCCTCGATCATGGTGGTCGTCATCAAGTTTCTCTTGGCTTCTTGCCTCACAGCCCGATTCTGGTATCCGAAAAGCTCCTTGAGATTGAGCATCATATCATAAGCAGTAGACATGGCTTGATGCTGATGTTGCAGTACATTTGACATAGATGCCAAAATGTAACACCGCGCCATCTCATCGGCCTTGATCCACTTCTTATAGCTCTCTCTCTCCTTTTCCCCAGAATCATCTACAGGCTTGGGAGGACACTCTTCGAGGAGTACATATTTGTATTCCTCAGCAGTCAAGACAATGTCTAGATTCCTCTTCCAATCAACATAGTTGGGTCGAGTAAGTTTGTTCTCTTTCAGTATCACAGCAAGTGGGTTGAAAGTCATTTTGAAAGAAAACCTAAGAATCACATAAATCAAAACATTAGATTTCAAAAAATTATTGATTCCTCAAACAATAAAATTTTAAAATCAACCAACACCTCAAAACACCGAGAATATCGTATGCCACGATAGTGTGGACGTATACGAATTCTACATTTGTAAGAGAAGGTTTTACCCATTAATTTTACTATCTTGTCAACCTAACTTTTTGATAAGTAAAATTAATAGTTGGTTTCTCTTTGGCCCTACAAATAAAAGCAGTGACTCCGATAGGGAGGATACTTATATTTGTATCTAAGTGTTCACCATTACTCGGTACCAAGGTAATTATCTCGGGTTATGTGCCTTCCGATGGGGAAGTACACACGCTCCTTGATAATTCCCTATAACCATATTTGACCTTGTGATCTGCAAACAAACCCATCCGATATGGAGGAAGGCACTCAGAGCCGACGCGTAAGTTTGTTTACATCACTTGTCAAATCGTAATGGAGGCCATAGGAATTTTTAAAAAATTCCCTCTCCCACTTAGTAATTTGAAATTGAGGAATTTTCCTAGCCTATGACATGCATATCAAACAAAAAGCAATAAATATGAAAAATAAATTATTTTCCAACTATTATGGCTTTTGTCTTCAATATGTCTCCCGTCGCAACGCCTTCTTGTCCGCTCCTCCTACGCCATGTACAAGCCATCCAGAGATCCGAGTCGAGACTAAAACCTATTTTAATTTACATCCATCGATCCTATACTCCACGAGGGAGTGTACATTAAATCTAGATCGAAAGTAAAATAAAATAAAGAGTGGCTAAACAATGCCGTATCTAATTTATAAAAAATCAAATACTAGTCTCGTCAACCCCGTGGATTCAACAAAATATACACATTCAATCACATACACACATATGACCATAATAGTCGGATCTTATGCCTGCAACCAAAGAGTTAAACTACGCATATCCTACTATTATCCGACACATATAATATATGAAAAGTGCATAAAAATTAACCGAATCCTAAACACACAAAACCGGAAACCTTGGCTCTGATACCAATTGAAGGTTTTGCCTGGAAGCTCTGATACCAATTGAAGGGTTTAGCTTATCGAGTCCGTGAGGGGAAACTTCGCTTCCCACTTCACCTCGGTTGCTTGATCATGGCGATCCCTTCGATGGCCCTGGATTAAAAAAATTTAATCCTAGACAAAAGGGATTGCCCAAACAACCAAGTCATCGTCGTGCTATTCATTTAGAGAGGTCACTTGAACAAACTCGTTGTTCAAGCGACCATCCTCTATTCTACGAGTAGCCGCAGAATAGACGATGTCCGGATCGTCGGTTTTTGTGTTTATGCTCGGGATCCAAGTATTATTTATCCATATACAGATTTATATCATGCTCATAGTTGAAAAAAAAATACAAACATGTAACATATAAAGATTAGAGAATCGATATACCTCTCGATCTTCTAATGTATGACCTTCCTCCTTTCGGACGTCGTGTGGGCGACGCTCTACCAAAAGTCGAAGCTCCTAGATCGCAAATCTTCCTTGCTCTTCCAAAGCAAGAGGAAGAATAGAAACAAGGTTCTTCTCCTCCCTAAAACCAACCAACCAGGAACAAATAGAATCCTTGCTGCCGGCCAACTAGGAGGAGGAGTTTGTGGTGGAATCCGGCCAAGACACCAAGGGAAATCCCTATATCTTGTTTCCACCACCTAAGGAGAAGGAGAAGAGAAGCTTTGGCTGCCGGCCTAGGTTGGAAAGGGGCTGGAAAAGCTACTGGATGCCAGCCAATGAAGGAAGAAGAAGAAACAAAATCCTTCCTTATTTGGTGCCGCCCAAGCCACCAAACCCTAACCCTAATCCTATCTCAACTAGGATTCCTCTCTTGCTGCCCAAAACCCTAGCTCTCTTGGATATATTCTTCACGCCAACCCCCTTGCCCTCCTTTTATAGAGTTAGGGATAAGTCATGATTTAATCTCCTCCATTGGTTCTAGGGATTTAATCTCAACCGTCGGATCTAGAGATTTAATCTCAACCGTCGGATCTTAGAGATTTAATCTCTACCTATGGATCTTAGAATTTTGTTTCTATCCATTGGATCTAAGCTTCATGAGGTGTTAATAGGCTACATTAGGGACCATGAGGAGGAGTTGGATCTTGGCCACCCATGGATCAAGCCCACATAAAGTCCGATCCACTAATGATAATTCAATCCACTAAAGGATCATCATCGATCTACCTCACTAACCCCCATATGATAATATGGGCTCAATATATTATTTGTACATTTTCTCCCCATGTTTAAGATCTCAAATGTCTGTCGATTAATTAATTTACTGACCATTAATTAATCAACATCTAACTCCTTGAGTAGTACCACTCAACCTTTTCATCATGCTAGACCAAGTCCACCTGCAGGGTTTACATGATGAACCTTATGAGTTCCTCAAGGGGACATCATCATCCTAATATATAGGACTCAATTTCCTCCTATAATCAACGACACACCATATAAATAATATCATCTCCCAACTTACCGAGCCTATCGATTTAATCTATAAATCTCGCCCATTGGTAAATCAAAGAGATGAATACTAAGTATATGTGCCCATTATTATATCGGGATTAAGAGCATGTACTAAATAATATCTGAGGTCCGATTCGATTATGTAGTCAGCAATAAATCGAATCACCTCTGAGTCGGTCCTTCTTAATACACACAAAGTGCACTAGTGTGATTCTATGGTCAAGACAAACCAATACCAAATCACACTACAACCATTCCGATGGTTTGTCCAAAGTCATCTCGGTTGTAAGCCTTTACTTATACTTTACAAGGAGCCGATAACATGATCTCCCGTGTGACACCACACACTATGTTATCTACAATGTAATGTATTAGACAATATTGCATAACCATAAAAATGCAAATAATGATCATGTGATTCTTATTTCAAAATAAAAATGTTCATACAAAAGGTAGACTTTTCAGTACATATCCCTACACTTCGGCGTGCCGTCCTAGCCATCGTGCCTCCCCCTAGGGTTTGGGATCCCTAGGGCGGCTCCCTTGTGATCCCTCACCTCTTGGATGAGTTTACTATATATAGAGGCGGCTCCGGCTTTCCATAAATGCTTGAAAAATCCTATTTCCTTGAATTCGTGACGCCGCCAAATGGTTGTGTGAATTTCACACGGCCTGGCCATGTGCAAGGTTGGAAAATAGATGAAATCTCGGTTGGAAATTGAGCTGGAAAAAATGCACGACCGTGTCTTTTCCTGGAGCCTCGATTTTGATCCGTTTCACTTCGGAAACATGCCCAAGTCTTGGGACATGGCCAGTGCATGTTCCCTAAGGTTCATGCTCCACAAATTGCTGCATTTTTGCTCCAAAAGTGTGTTATTTTCCCACGAAATGCTATCCTATATACAAAAGTACAAAGAGCAGACATCCGAACCAGAAAATAGGAAATGCATGAAAAATAGAGTGATATATGCATGAAACTAATATAAAATGTAATGAGATGTGAGCGAAAACTACTCCTAAAACCCTATATGTTTTGCTCACATCAGTTACATCGGTGTGTTTGCGTTTGATTCTTTCTCTTTGCATTTGTCTTAATTGTCTTGTTTAGTTTTATTATTCCGTTGCGCTAACTTTAATTGTAGATGATTAAGCGAGCAATTTTCATCATCGTACATGAAGGGCTATTCACCCCCCTCTAGCCGGCCATCTATCCTCCAACAGATGGTCTTCTTGGGAACATGTACGAGTAACTTGAATCCACAGGATAAGGAAATTAACTTGGGCTAGGTGTGACGTAGTTAGCATAGTGGGGTCGAACACATAGACCATGTCCTGAACCAAGTGGGTATAGGATGAGTGAAAGGAACAAGGCACAAACAACTGAAGTTGCTAAAGGATTCAAAAAATATTCTAGAGTTGATTTAGACTTTCCGATCAATTGGGGGTCATGATGTACTGCTAGGTGCCACTCATGATCTATTCATAATTAAGGGGTTAATTATGAATGGCAAACATAACCGGGATCCTATTGGGTCACACGCACTACAGGTGATTTTGAGATGTAAACAAAGTCTGATAATGAGATTCTCATTGAGAGAGGATATGTCTGGTTGGACCAAACCATGAGAGGTGCGAAACGGAGGCTATGAAACCTCCTATGGCCTTGTTGGACTTAGCATGATCATATCGCACCTAAATGAAGTCAAATGAACCATATAGAGCCTCACACAGTCGTGCCTAACTTGGCACGGGTTATACCTAGCTTTGGTCAAAAAATGGAAAAAATTAGGCTGTGCCCAGAAGGACACACGGTTGGCCGTGTGTCCTTGCATGGCCGTGCCTTTTGGCATGACCAACCGTGTGAATCCACATGGTCGTGTCGCGATTCCGCCGATTTTGTATATTTCTCTTATGAAAATTTTCTGGGTTGTTCTTACCTTAATTATGGGATAATTATAGTAAGATATGTTCCATTTATGCCTCCTAAGATGACTTAATCAAGAGATCTATAAATAGATCCCTTGATAATCTTTGGAAAGAGGTTTTTTAGTTTTAGGTTTTCTTCCTTGGTAGCCGTCTTTCCTCTCTCCTCTTCTCTTGTCTCCACCGGTTGGCTAGCACCAATCAGAGACAAAGGCTTGCTGCTCTAGGAGTTGTCTCAGGTGATCCTAGCATGGATACTGATAGAGGCAAGGTCTGTTGGTCTTGCTTGTGGTTTCGACGGATTCAAAAGAATCTCGAAGGTATAACTTCTCCTTCTCCTTGTGTGTGTTTTCATGTGATTATGCCAAAGCAAGTTTTCCTGGCCTCCAAGGGATGTTTGAGATGTAATAAAATTATTTTATTCGCTTTATTCCAATGCGCATGATCCTAGAATCTCCGACATGATCCGCCTAACGGATTGTTGTGGATTAGCGGCAAGATGGTCATGAACCACGTTAAAAGACTTGTGTTCTATCATTGCTTCTCTACTTTTGCTTTAGCTCTTAATTGTCTTTGTTTTAGCATTGTTATTATTATTCCGCTGCGCTAACAAGTATTGTAAACAATGAAGCACGAGCGAATTTCATCTACAACTATTCATCCCTCCTTCTAGTCGGGCCATCGATCCCCAACAAGTGGTGTCAGAGCGAGGAGCTTACCATCGGACTCATCGCCGCGATAAGCATGACAAATGGACGACATGAACATCCACCCACCGAAGTTTGAAGCAGATTTCTCATGGTGGAAGAAAAGGATGGAGGTATTTTTTGAAACTGATTTCAATATCATGATTATAATGGAAAGTGGTTTCGAGGTACCTAGGGATGAAGAAGGCAAGCCAATAGAAAAGTCAAGATGGACCAAGAAGCAAAAGGAGGAGCACCTAGCAAATTCAAAGGCCAAGCATCATCTCTTCAACATGCTTCCTCAACAAGAGATAAACCGAATAGGAGAATGCTCAATTGTCAAAGAGATGTGGGAGCAGCTAATTGAGCTTCATGAGGGCACATCCGATGCCAAACTAGCAAGACGAGGCCTTCTCCGATCGCAACTCAACAATATCAAGTTAGACAAAGGAGAAAAGGTATTGTCTTTGCATTCTAGGTTTAAAGAAATTATTAATGTTTTGTCATGTATAGGGGAGAAGCTATGGAATCGGGACATGATAATGAAGGCTATTGATGCATTTCCCCGAACTTCAAAATGGAGTTCCATGGTTGATTCTTTCTATATCTCAAAGAATCGAGAGGTTAGTACTTTAGAAGAATTTTTCTCAACTATGGAACTTCACGAAACTCGCCTTGAAAGAATAATTGAAGAACCAAGCAACCAATCAAGGGGAGTAGCACTTGTAGAAAGCAAGAGGAAGAAGAAGAAAACCACACCCTCTTCATCTGATGATGATTCACATTCTTCTATGGATAGTGACGAAGAGGTGTATATGGTAAGAAGGGTAAGACATGCTTTAAAAAGTTTTAAATTTAACAAGTCTAATGATAGGAGAAGGAGAAGGAAGATCAATTGCTATAATTGCAAAGTAGAAGGGCACATGAGGGATGAGTGTCCTTTATTGAACAAGAACAAGGAAGAAAAGAAGAAAAATGACAAAAAGAAAGAAGGCAAGAAGAAGGAAGAGAAGAAATCAAAGGAAAAGGGGAAGGAAAAATAACAAAACCTAAAAAGCTACATGGGATGACTCATCTTCATCGGAGGAAGAAGAAGTTGTCTCACATTTTGCACTCATGGGAGTAGAAGATGTTGCCTCCACCTCATTCGAACAAGAAGAAGGAAGCACAAGTGAGGAGGAGAGCTCAAGTGTACGAGGAGCATAATCATCGGAATCGAAAGAAGATTGGATAAGTGATGTAAAAAACTCCCTACCTAAGATGTAATTCATATGATTTGAAGTTTAACTAGGGAGTTATTTAGAACTAAAAAGAAAAATAAATGCATGTAAAAAGAAATTAGGAATATAGAAGAAAAGCTTAAAAATGCATGTTCACATGATGATATTGTTTCTTCTAGTTCAAATGATGCATGCTTAGAAGAAAATAGGATGTTAAAGGAAAAGTTAGAATACCTTAGTAAAGCCTTTGAAAAATTCACCATAGGCTCAAATACTTTGAAAATGATCATAGGGAGACAAAGGGAAAGTTTTAACAAAAAGGGCTTAGGATATAAGGGATCAAGGAATGAAAAGGCATATCATTGTTTAATTGCTAGGGGGAAATCAAAAACAATAATGGTAGCTAGAAAATGAATCCCTAAGGAATATTTGGTAAACCCTATTGGAAAGAATCTATATTGGGTACCCAAGTCAATCCTTAAAGGTTAGAAAAACCAAGGATAGTCAACCATAATTGGACTTATTTCATATCATGTTAAATGGCTGGCTTATGATTCTAATGGGTGATATGGGAGTATACCTAACCTTGGATAGCATTACATGAAATTTTTAGTTAAGTAGAATTACCTTAGTTAAATCTCACAACCCACTATAAGGACAACTTGATTGATAACCATATCCATATGTGAGATGTTAGGTTGATACAAATGATTCTCTAATGCTTATGACATTTTGATGAGTCATTAGGTGTATCTTGATATAGCAATCATTGATCAACTATGGGGAAAGCAAATGTTTAACTCATGAACATCTTGCCTAAAGATCATAGTTGGATATTTTTGATATTTGAAAACATTTCATGTTTTGAAAACTTTGAGTTCATACTTTGAAACATTTAAAGGCAAAAATAGTTTTCCAAGTTGATACAAAATTTAAAAATTTTAGAACTTTTGAATTTTTGCCTAACTCTTGAAAATTGTGTGCATTTTCATGAAAATCATTTTTCCTTTATAGAGGAACTCATAAGAAATGTGTTCCCCAATTTTCATGATTTTTTGAATTTTTATGAATTTTTCGTGCATTTCTGAATTTGGCTTCAGAAATTAGAAAGGCTGATTATCTGACACCAGTCGACTGGTGACTTGTACCAGTCGATTGATGACACTGTGCATGGGTACAATAGCTCGGTTTTGAGTGTTTTAAGCCTATTTTTGGTGGTGTGCATTCTCTTACATATTGATACCACATTGTATACGATTTGTATGATCTTTTTGATGGTGTCAAAGGGGGAGAATTGTTAAGGTTCAAGTTAAACACTTTGAGAATGTCAAAGGGGGAGTTTTGATATCCATGTTTGATATTCATGCTTTACTTTCGTTTTTACCTAACTTAAACATATTGACACACATAAAAAAGTGTGAGATTGTTAGGGCAATCAACCCAAGTATGATCTTGGTTTTGATGTGTGTGTCAAAGAGTTTAAGTTAGGATGTTATTCTTTTGATTTGTGTGTTCAGGTTGTGCAGGACTTGGTGAATCACACAAGAGTTGCTTGATGAAGCATTGGCAAGTTCATCATCTCATGGCTCAGGTCCTTGAGTCGGTGAAGGATGGCACGGGGAGAAGTCGTGAGCTTGGTGCATCCGAGGGACCGTCGGACGAGGAGCAATGGAGTTGAGCCAAAGGAAGTAGACTTCAGGGTGAGACGCGAAGGATGGCACGGGAGAAGTCATGAGATTAGTGCATCCGAGGGACGTAGGCCGGAGTAAGATAGCTTCAATGGGAGACTCCATGGGAGATGAGAGTTGAGTGATTGTAACCTGGGTCGGGGTAGCTCAATTTAGGTGAACTTGGCCAAATGGCTAAGATCAAGTGTCGGATGCTCAAACATATGAGTTTGAGGTTTTACCTGACTGTCGGATGCTCAAACATCTTGTTGTTTGAGGTTTTACTCGATGACAGTCGACTGATATAGGTATCAGTCGATTGGTCCAAGTCAACTACTAGTTGACTGGTGTCAGCTAGGGTTTTGTGGCCTAACAGTTGACTGCCAAGGGTTGGCAATCGACTGGTCCACCATCAGTAGACTGCTAAGGTATGGCAGTCGACTATTATAAGTGGACATGGGCACAAAACTTCTCGTAGTCGACTGAGCAATAAGACTGATTGGTGATCAGTCGACTGCTCAAGTTATCATTGAGCTGTGACAACTGATGCACACAGATGCGACCTCAAATCTCACGACGGAGACCGCTAAGGACTCGAAGCGCGTGCTCGTGCTCAACGCTTGCAAGTGCACGAGTGTCGTCAAGTAATAATAAGATTATCGATCCCACAAGGACTGAGATTCGAGTACTGATTTGTTAAGTGGACATTATTGTTCGGAATTCAATTCTAATGGTTGTGATTGTGACGGTGGTCGGCAGTCTTAACTTAATATGGTGTCACATGGAAGAAGAAAAGGGCTTGCTGCGAGTCTTTGGAAGGAATTATAGGATTTAGGTTTCGCTTGTGTGTCGCAAAACATGCTATCAATTGGGTGTTGTCTAAACGTCTAACTATGGTTTTATGGAAAGGACATCATACACTCCCCCGATGAGCCTTCGCATCTATCAGAAGCTACCTCTGCCATACCAGGTCGACCCCTGGATTTAGGACGGGATTGTCGGTATGAGGATGCCGAATCGATCCCTGCGACGAGTCGTTTCCAATTCTATCGCACCCTTCTATCCACAATTACATGAGATGAGGCCAACCCCTAGGTTCCTCCTTAATTTCTTAGATTTAAGATACGAGGGATGTCACCCCTCGTATCGGCTAGCACAGTAGATAGAAAACAAAAACACATAGATATCGGTCTAAACTAATACCAATTGCAAATACAAACTCAAGAACATATTTTAAGTTGGAATAACATGTTCTACGCACACAAACTACTCCCTAATCCTAGAATCGAAGAATCTACTCCATAAATATGAGAGGAGAAACACAAAGCACGATCATATTCATATAAAGAATGGATATTATGCAAAGAACAGAAATTATAATGCAATGTGGCTCTTCTCTTTGGTGTTGAAGTGCAGAACATGGATCTCCGGCTGCTTTCTTTCTCCCTATTGTGAGTTCTCGAAGCTTTTTAGGGCCTTGGAGTGCCACCCCAGCCATCGTGCCTCCCCCCTAGGGTTTGGGCATAACCTTCTTTATATAGACATCAGCCTAGATTGTTAGTGCAATCGGCCCAGGTCACGATTGACCAAACTCGAGTTTGACTCGAGTTGTGTTTTGATGTTTGACATTGATGTCTGACATGTGTTGGGGAGATTGGTGCAATCGACCCAGGTTAGTATTTGATGTTTGACGATGGTTTGACCATTTTCATGAAAAGTCCAAGTGGGACACTTGGCATTGGGAAAGTCCAAATCTTGAGTACTTGGCATGTAAAGTCCAAGCATGGGTCTTGGCAAGGGAAAGTCCAACATGGGTTGGCAAAGAAAAAATCCAAGCATGGATCTTGGCATGTAAAGTCCAACATGGGTAGGCAAGGGAAAGTCCAAGCTTGAGTCTTGGCATTTGGAAAGTCCAAGGGGAATATTGGCGGGTTAAAGTCCAAGTAAGAGTCTTGGCGGCATAAGTCCAATGGTTGGCAGCATAAAGTCCAAGCGGGAGTCTAGACAGCGTAAGTCCAATGTGCCTTGGCGGTGTAGACACCGTTAGCATGACAATAGCCGATCGAAGCACTTGAAGGCTAGCGTATGGATGAACAAGTCATTGATGACTTAGAGGGATCCGATAGGCGCGAGGCTGATGGAGGTGGCTAGAAGGCTTAGGTCTAGGCTACGGGTGGTCTAGCAAGTATGGGGGCACAATACTTGGATTAAAATCTCATGTTTGAGGTGTATCAGTCAATAGGGACCATGGGTTAGTCGACTGATGGGAGTCAACTAGGGTTTGACTATGGGAAGTTGGAGCTTGGCGATCATTGCTGAGCGAATGACTAATCTAATGATCAGTCGACTGATGCTCTAGATCTCGGGAATAGAAGGTTCTCCAATCGAGTGATCACTTCAACCACTCAACTGATTGAGACATCAGTTGACTGATGGGTATGATCAGTCGATTGATGGTCTATCCGTTGGATTTTTCGTGCGTGGATCTAGCCGTTGTCTCACAACAACAGTGGCATCAGTCGACTGATAGGTGAAAATTAGCCTGAGTTGCAGGTTTAGAAGGAGCACGAAGGAAAGGTTTTGGCATCGATTTTCTAGGACGATTTAGAGTGATTTGCTGTTGCAAATCAGGGTCTTCAAGGCTAGTCCAAGGCAATCAACAAGCAAGCATCCAAAAGAGTTTTTGTAAAGCGTTCTTTACTTCTCTTCTTGTATTTCATTTATAATTGCTTGTATTTCATTCTTATTGTTGTAAGAATTATTGTAAGAGGTTTCTCCGCCTCCGGGTTGTTCTGAGAAGGAGTTATTTGAGTAGTGTTGTGTGATTGGCATCACTAGGGCTCTTACGAGCCCGATCCATGGAGTAGGAACCATTCGGTTCCGAACCACGTTATATCCTTGTGTTGTGATCGTGTTTGTGTGTTTTCATTGTATTATTTCTATTTTCGCTATGTACTAATATATTTGTAGCAAGCATGATTGAATTCCTCCATCGACAAGCGAACGAGCTATTCACCCCCCTTATAGCGGTCATGAGATCCCCTACAATTGGTATCAGAGTGGGTCGCTCTTCACCGGCTTCACATCCGAGGGAGCAAGCTAGAGGGAAGATGGAATTCAAAGAAAGACTAGGATGGGATATCAACACACCGATGCCTTACAATTTCTTTTGACAAGAAGGATTTAAGCAATGGAAGGCAAGAATCGAAGACTTCTTGATGATGAGGGACCTTGAGGAGTGGTCCGCCTTAATGGAAGGATTTGAATATCCAAGAGGGCCAATGGGAGGATTCCTCAAGATGAAGAGATGGAATGAGGAACAACTCCAAGGGTTCGAGAAAAACAAGAAGGTAGTTAAATTTATTATTGATTTAATACCTAATGACATTTTGTGCAAGCTAGGGGATTACATGGATACCAAGGAGCTATGGAGCAAGTTGGCAAGATTCCATGAGGAGTCTCAATCGACACAAGAAGAGGAAGCAAGCACATCATCCTCACAAGCAAGTGAGGATTCGGAAGTTGAAGATGAGTCAACTTCTGGATCGGTGGAAGAGGTGGAAGAATTGGAGGAGACCTCCACCTCTAGGATTGAGGGGGAGGAGAGGATTTCCACTCTGAAGCATCAAGAAGAAGAGTCATCTACCTCTGGGAGAGATGAAGAACTCACTCTGGCACCGACTACCAACCTAGGTAACTCAAGCACATCATTTCAAAATAAAATTCATATAATGTGTTTTGAGTGTATGGAGTATGGGCACTACAAGAGCAAGTGCCCAAAGAAGTCAAGAAAAGTCCACCGACACCTAAAAGACAAGAAAAGTCAAAGAAAGCCAGTCCCCCAACAATTAAACATAAGGAGCGCATCATTTGCTTCAAATGTCAACAAAAAGGGAACTTTAAGAGTTATTGCCCTAGGGGGAGGAAGAAAGGTCAAGAAGGAGTCAACAATGTAGGGGGAGCTTCAAAAGCTAACCATAAGGTATATTTCAATAATGCATCTTCTAGTTTAAATGTCAAAAAGCATGCTAGGAATAATTTTAACAATCTTGCTATTGTACATGAAAAGCATGCTAGGAATAATAAATACTTTTGTTTTGGTACTCAGATTTTTAATTTTTCAAATAAGGAGAAATTTGGGACTAATGCCCCTAGAAAGACTTTACCTAGGGCAAGCATTAAGAAAATTGAGGACCACCTAGGTTTTAACCCTAAATGGACTAGGCATATGTCTAAGAAAAATAATGTCTAAAGACCAAATGAAAATTCAAAAATTGGGCAATTAGAATTGAAAAAATCAAGTCTTGAGAAACTTGAAAAGACCCTTAGAAATATACAAAATCAAATGCAATGGTCAAATAGTCAAAGCCTAGGGTCTAGAAGTCAAAGTCAAAGACCTAGGAGACAAGAACCATCCAAGGGCAAGTCTAAGCCTAAAAAGACCTACCATATTATTCCATTCGATTATGCACTACAACAAATATGACTTTCCGCAGCACGTTATCAACAGTGCACAATTTTAGCACGCTGTTAATAATAGTTTTTACTGCGCGCCCAATTTTGTACGCTGCGGATAATATTATATTTTTGCAAATAACAGCATGCAAAAATAATACGCTGTCAATACTCATTTTAACAGTGTGCAGTGCATGATATTAATATTAAATAATAACTGCGTGCATTCTGTACGATGTTAAAAATTTTATTATAAAAAATTAAACTTTTGACAGCGCGCGAATCATGTGCGCTACGGAAAATATTAGATTTATTAATATGAGACTTTTAACAGTGTGCTTTTTGCACGCTGTTAAAAGTCTCACTATAAAAAATTAAATTTTTTGCAGCGTTCCAATCAAGTACGTTGCGGATACAATGTTTGTTAATATGAAATAATAACGACGTACAATTTGCACGTCGTTAAAAGTATCATTATAAAAACTTAAATTTTTCACACCGTGCCAATCAAGCGTGCTGCGGATAATACTATGCTTGTTAATATGAAATAATAATAGCGTACAATTTGTACGCCATTAAAAGTTTCATTATAAAAAAATAAACTTTTTGCAGCGTACCAATCAAGTGCCCTGCGGATAATATTAGCATTGTTTATATTTTCCGCAACGTGTATTTTACACGCCGTTAAAAGTATCATTATAAAAAATTAAATTTTTTACAATGCACCAATCTAGTACGCTGCGGCTAATATTATATTTGTATAATTACAAAAATAAAATTTCTAAAATTTAACAATACATTTTCTATTAGTATTAAATAATTTATTATTTTTTAATCTGAAAATAAAATTTTTTAAAAATTTTTAACTACGCATTTGCCCTTATTATTATTATTAATTACATTACTAATTAATAGTCATGACTACAACAAAAAAAGGCAATACATAACACTTAAAAGACATCGTTTTTTATAAAAAGCATTGTTGTTTGTAGTTTAACAACGCTTTTAGTCTAAAGCGTTGTCATTTTTTTAAAATTAGCATAGACAACAAAATCGTTGTGTATTAGTGTTTTTTATTTGGGTTAAAGACAACGATTTTTAAAAAGCGTTGTCTTTGACATGTTTTTATTAGTAAAAGACAACGCTTTATATAAAGCGTTGTCTATGAGGATTTTTTTAGTTTCTGTCATTTAGAAATTTTGAGATATGATTTAGTTTTTTAATGGGTCAATTTTTTTTTAAATATAAAAAATATGTTTTAAATAAATTAGGAATGACATAAAAAATAAATTTTATTTTATTAATATTATTTTTTTTCCCATTTTTCCCTATCGTTGATTTTTCCCCATGGTTTTTCATTTAAAAATTAGTATCTGTAGTTAATGAATATACATTAACGACGATATTTTATCCCGTCGTTGATACTATATCATCAACGATGGATTTTTTTTATTTCGGTCGTTAATGTCATATCTTTAATGACGATATTTTCTTCCGTCGTTATTGCAAGGATTAAGAAAAAAATTCTCATAAAAATTTAAATACAAAATTATGAGTTAAAAGTTTAATCAGCCGGCTAAACCTAAAGTTATCTCCCCTCATTTTTTCTCCCGATCCCTTTCTTCTCACCGTCGCTACTCTCCTCCCTTCACCGTCGCGAACCGCTTGCTTCCCTTCCGTCGCCTACCTCCGTCGAGAGCAGCAGTCGTCGCCCTCTCCTTCCTCGGTCAACGGTTCCTCCGTCGCGATTAGCGTCATCGCTGGCCCTATCCTTCCCACTGCCAAACGTTGCTCTGCTACTCCTCTCCTTACCGCACCCCGTCCGTCTTACTGTCGAACGTTGCTCTGCCGCTCCTCTCCTTGAGAACATCATCCGCGATGCTGTGACTTACACCGAGCACGCTCACCGCAAGATCGTCATCACCATGGATGTGGTTTACGCCCTCAAGCATCAGGGATGGACTCTCTACGGGTTCGGAGGTTGAACCCTTACGCAAGGTCACTATCAATGGTGTTCGTACTTTAAGTAGCAAAACTTTTCGAATTCCTTTTTTTTTTATTTTGTTTTTCTAAATGTAGGTCGAACCATTCAAGGGTTGTACCTGGTTTATTGATTTGCTATGAAATTGAAACCCTAAAATGAATTGGTCCTTTTGATGAACTTTTATTTGATATTCCATTAAAAAGATTACAAATTTAAAGTGAACAATAAAAACCAGTAGGTCTATAGATCACATCTAAACATAGAAGAAATGATGCACATAACTTTTGTGAGAATGTAGACTAAGATTACATGTGAAAGCTAAAATATTGTGCTTTAGTCTCTTTTCATTATGGATGATACAAATGAAGAGTTTGAATTATGCAATATAGAAATAATTTTTTGCATACAAAATAGGAATAAATTACAAAATAGGATTGTTGTGGAATCTTGTTTTTGTTAGTAATATCGGCTATATGGAAGTTGGTCTATTTTTAAGTAGATCTCTAAAAAGTACTCCAAAAGCATGAAGTGTGAAAAAGTTTCTCCCTTTTTTTTTTATAACAATGTGTTGGTTTTGTGTTATTCTTTTGTGAGTGGAAATTATGAGCAGACATTTCAATGTGTTTCCTAGAATCAAACTAGCTTAATTGAGTTGGATGCCATCCATATTCGGTGCCAGGCATATGCTTTATTTTCTAGCTAAGAAATAGTTTGAAGTAGTTTTGCTGGGACATTGGCACACAAGTACTTTTAGTGATTTATTGTTATATGCTCATGCCCTGATGGCACCAAGTGCTCCTACTACAAGTGTGATTGCCACGTGAAATTCACTTATGAATGAGAAATGGTTGATGGCCTAGTACATCACCAAGGGTAGGGGATCATGACATGTATATTAGTCACAGATGACACAATTAGTTCCATAATATATCTGGTTTACTGACTTGATAGGAATATTGAGAAGCCAGAAGATTTTGCCTTGTGAAGTTTGTGAATAGCACATGTATCCTCAAATTATATGTAGGTTTCATTAATGCCTTCAATTTAGTTCTGACCATTGGTTGTTCATAACCCAGTTGGCATCCTTGCTATAGCCAAATTTAATGGTAAATGGTTATTTTTTAAAAGAAACACAAAATGGCAAGAGAGATCTAAGTTCCTTCAACTATGAATGTTACCATGCCATTCTTAATTTTCTTCTTGTCTGTTGTCTCTACTTACTACATGCCATAGCCATTCTGCCTTTTCCTTGGTTCTACAAAAGGTAGTAAGCATCGTAATTACTTCGTGAAGGGAGAAAATTATTCTAATTTTCCCTTGGATTCAAATGCTATTTAACTGAGTATTGATGGTACTTTAAGTCGAAGTCCAACTTAGTAAGCATTTGCCATAAATGTAAAAGGAAAATTGGAAATCTTTTCATCCTTCAGAGGGTTTTTTTATTTATGCAAAACGAAGAAAATTGAAAACTTCAATGAACGATAAGCATGTAGTAGCTGAAAAGGAGGTTAGTTTTGCATAATGAGCAACATTAAGATGGTTTTACGTTCTTGAATACTGATTTTTTCTAAACACCTTTTTTGTTTTTTTTCTCTTTATTACTTTCAGTCTGATGATAATGAAGATGATAATAGTGGATATGGATATTTAGAAGTTCATCTTCTTGTAATAAAGGAAATTCTTCCTTTGAGCATCTTTGTTACTGCTATTATTTTGGTATAAAACATGTCTTAATTATTCTTGGTCAAAATAATTTTACGTCGGAGCATTCTAAATGGGAAGTGAAATGACTAGTGCTTGCTCTACAACTTAAATTCCGACCCATATTTGTTTAAATCAGATTATGCAATCATCACTTGGAAATGTTGAAAATAAAAGCACTTGTTTGGTTATCTTGAGCATCATGATCTTTCACCACTCTCGGCTTGTTTTTTTTACCTTGACCATTATGATCTTTCACAATATTATTTGACAATATTTATTTAAAAAATTAGGTTGCTAGTGGTGGCATTGATGACGATATTAGGAATTATGTTAGTAGCGGTAGTGATGTCAATGGAGCAAAAAAGAATAACAATATTGCAACTCAGGTAACCATATTGATATGAGGAATATTATATTTTCTTTTACATGATAGAATCTCTCTCTTATTACTAATAATTTGTTTTGTTGTAAAAATATACTTGGGAATATTAATAAATTTTTATTGTTATATAGGGAAAATTGAAGAACGTAAATTGTGGAGATGTTAGTTTTAATACTAAATGTAAGCTCCTTCATTGGTCTGGTGATGGAGTTATTGCAGAAGGTCGAATTGCATCCACAGATCCAAAAGCAAAAGTGCATCACGTTCCTCTTGGTGGATCTTATTGGAAAGTTTGGATTGATAGAGTTTTGCTAGAGAAGGCGGATCTAATTCGACCCAATGATAAAATGTATTTTCTTGAGGATGCAATAGGAAGCACAGTCGCTTGGTTCTCTAAGTGTATAGTTTTGTTTGACTGATATAGATTTTGTGTTACTGGTTGAATTGTTTATGTGACTAAGTGAATATTTATTTTGTAGGAAATAAATTATGTAAGTGAATTTATGTTATTAGTTTGAATTGTTTGTTGTGACTAAGTGAATAATTAATACACTAGCTATTTAAGTGTGGTGGTGATGATTATTTATGGTATTATAATTGTTTTAGTTTTGATTTTATAATCGTGTGTATGTTATGTTAAAAATGAGTATAGTATTTGTATGCGATATTATAATTGTGTGGTATTTGTGGGTTGGATTATAATTATTTGAGTTTTAATATTACAATACTGCACTTAACCACAGCGCACAACCGCACATTGCAAATGCACTTAATCGCAACGCGTGATCATGTGCTGCGAATGCACTTAACCGCAGCGCACGACCGCGCACTGCGAATGCACTTAACCGCAGTGTGCGATCCCATGCTGCGAATGCACTTAACCGCAGTGCGTGACCACGCGCTGTGAATGTCTTATGACTTTCAATAGCTTAGCATTGTGCAGCATGCGATGCGCGCTGCAGATAGCATATTTGCGCACTGTGGAATGTCAAATTTGTTGTAGTGATGGAACTCGAGTTAGGTCTAGGAAAACCAAGGTCGATAGGAAAGTCATCCCTAAGGTTGACCGAGGTGTGTGCCTAGTGGCTAGGGTTTCAAAGAAACCTAGGGTGGCCACTAAGAAGGTTACAAGGGGAGTCACCCCTAGAGTTAACCTAGGCAAGACCACAATGACCAAGGCTACCAAGCCTAGGAGGGTCATTAGGAGGATAACTAGAGAGATTATCCCTAAGGAATACCTAGTTAACCCAAGGAGCTCAAATAGGCTTTGGGTTCCTAAGAGCGTAATCGATTCACACTAGATGGGTTTAGGTGTGTCAACTTTAAATGGATGGGTAGTTAACCTAACCAAGGTAAAGGTGACACTTTAGGTCATTTCCAATGTTATGGGTATCTTGGAAATAGGTTTGAATTTAAATCCTAAAAGATTTTAGGATGTGCCAATATTATTTATGGAAGTTGATAAATTGATCAAATTGGCACAATTTAGGTCTTAGAGTCATGGTGTGCTATTTGAGTTTTTGGCACACTTTGGGAGATGAGTAACAATATGACAAAATGGACTTAATAATAACAAATGACAACTAATATCAAAATTCAGGTATTATATAACTTTACATTATGTTTGTCATGCTTAATTTGTCATATAACATGCCATGACATCATATTTATCTTTATCACATAAAATGTCATAGTATGTTTAGGGTTAATTTTTAATGTCATATATATTTAGATTATATCATATGCCATGACATTATGATCATTGGTCATGCTTAATTATGCTATTATTTATGCCATGATCATTTCATGCATTTAATTTGATTAAAATTGAATTAAGGACAATTGGCATGACTTGAAGTCCCATGTATAAGGGAATCAAATAAGGTTGCCTTAGAAAATGCATGAAACCCTAGATTAGGATGAACAAAACCCACATCTCACATTACATTGACATGTATATGTATTGATACACCCTAGATACATGTAAGATGCTAGCATATGAGTTAAGTTCAAGGTCTATAGTTTTTGCATCTATATGAACTCAAACTCATCTAAAATCATGTTTTGGATCTTTGGGAAAGCTTATGTTCAAGTCTTGTACATTAAGCCCAAAGAATATGATCCAATATAGGTTTTCAAAAACATTTTAGAAAACTTTGGTGAAGTCTATCTTTTGATAGCAATCACCATTGATGAAGTTGATACAAAGTGAGCTAAAACTTTGAAGTTTTTCTTCAATTTTGAACTTTATGTCAATTTCATTATTTTATGAGTAAAATATTTTTCACCCATTGTATTGGTCATGAGTATTATACGTATAAATTTTCATGATTTTTCAAAATATATAGAATTACTTATAAATTTTTGAAATTTGATTCTGATAATTGAAATTTAGAAATTTCAGTTATTAGTCGACTGTCGCATGATGGCAGTCGACTAATGGGCACGACAGTCGACTGTTGCCTGATAAAGTCGACTGCTAATGTTGATTTCGGGAAAACAAAGTATGGTTAACCCATTTTCATCTATGTTAGGGTTCCCTAATCACTCCTAACCCTAAGATATGCTTTGGGAAGCATTATAAAGGGTGAAAATCCATTGGGTATGGATTAGGAGAGATGTTAGGGTGATGTGTCAAATTTAAGGTATTGAAAAGTTCAATGTTGATTTTCTAACCTTATTTTTGATGGTTTAGAGTTCCTATAGGCTTAGGGGCTTCCCAAGGACATTGTTGGTACAATGATCAAGGGGGAGCAAACCTTTAGGGGGAGTTATCTATCATCGGATGATGGATGTGTTTTTCCTCTTGAAGGGGAGAATTAATGGGAATGTGAGTACCCAATTTGGAAATTGAGAGTGTTTATAGGAGTGCCTCTCTTGAGTGATATGTGACTTATCACTTGGAAGATAGTAGGCATCCTAGGTGTTTTTGGACAAAGGGGGAGATTGCAAGATCTCATTGGATATGAGACATTGACCTCTTTGGGTGAACCTTTTTGATGTATGTCAAAAAGGGGGATAATGTATGGAATTACCAATTTGGGATAATTGGTAAGGGAATTTGAGTTAGGGGCCTAACTCAAGGGTGTTTTTGTCAAACATCAAAAAGGGGGAGATTGTTGGTGCAATCGGCCAAGGTCACGACTGACCAGACTCGAGTTTGACTCGAGTAGTGTTTTGATGTTTGACATTGATGTCTGACATATGTTGGGGAGATTGGTGCAATCGACCCAGGTTAGTATTTGATGTTTGACATTGATGTCTGACATGTGTTAGGGAGATTGGTGCAATCGACCCAGATTAATATTTGATGTTTAACGATGGTTTGACCATTGTCATGGAAAGTCCAAGTGAAACACTTGGCATTGGGAAAGTCTAATTCTTGAGTACTTGGCATGTAAAGTCCAAGCATGGGTCTCGACAAGGGAAAGTCCAACATGGGTTGGCAAAGGAAAAGTCCAAGCATGGGTCTTAGCATGTAAAGTCCAACATGTTAGTAATATATGAGAGATGTCCTAAGGCAATCGCCTTATGTATGAACCATTTATATGATAAATGAAGATTCACTATTTGAGTATACATGTTTCATGTATTTGATTGGATCTTAAACTCATTTACTGAATGTCCACGATACGATTCACAGCATGAGAGAATTTGAGATTGGATCACAACTAGTGAGTATCTCTACATGTCATTTGGACACCATCAATTCTGTCGAGACTAGCACGAGGTATACTCCTAGGTGTATCCAAGCAGCTGATTCTCACTGGATGGAGACATTGTGATGTCCGGAGTTAATCGTGGATGCTAGTTATGGTAACTAGTTCATTGGAGTGACCAGCCTAAGACTTCATATGGTTCTCTGCATATATAGATATGTCAATGAAGTTCTTACTGTAGCTTAAGTGCGATGTTCCTTTGACTTGCGGTATTCAAGTCATCTTGATCATGGAGACTTATGCTTTGACATCTTAAGCAAACATCTCTAAGGAGATGTGGACCCGGGATGATTGGGTATAAGTCGAAGTGATCGAAGGTGTTTGAATAGTCTATAAAGGATTCACCACTCCTTGCGAGGAGATGTATACCCATGGCCTCTTGTCGGATTGTTACTAAAGTCTTTGGCCAAAGCATTACATGTTTAGAGTAAGGTACTCTTCGATACATGTGCAGTAACTAGAATCCGTAGGACGAGGAAATGATACTTAGGCTAGGTGTGACGTAGTCAGCCTAGTGGGGACTGACACTATAGACCATGTCCTGAACCAAGTGGGTATAAGATGAGTGAAGGGAATGGGGCACGATTCATTCGAGCTGCAGAAGGGTTTCAGAAGTAGTTCGGGATCAACCGTTGATCTTTTCGGTTAATTGGGGATCATGATGTACTACTAGGTGCCACTCATGATCGTTCTATAATTAATGGTTAATTATAGACGACCAACATAAACCGAGAACCTATTTGGTCACACGCACAACGAGCGTAATCCGAAGGATTTAAAACGAGCTTGAGAATGAGATTCTCAGACCGAGAGAAACTAGGTTTGGTTGGACCAAACATGGAGCGAGCATGAAATCGTTTCAGTCGCAATGAAAGCGTGGATGGGCCGTGTCTTATGAAGACATAATGGATGAACCAAAATGGTTTGGTTCTAATCCAATGGAGGAGAATAAACCAAAGGGTTTGGTTTATTTTAAACGAATGAACCAAAAGTTGGTTCGGTTCATTTTAACTTAAAATAAACCATCATGGTTTGGTTTATTTTAACTTATATTAATGGAGCGGGTTAACGGGCCTTATGGTTATGATCCAATAACCATTAAGAGAATTAGTTCTCTATAAAAGAGGGCTTAAGGTGTTGTTAAGCCCTAATCCAAAAACCCTAGCCTTAAGTTGCCGCCCACCTCCTCCCCTTGGAGATTTCGACGCCAACCCTAGGCCGCCGCCCATCTTCTCCAACCGGCCACCAGTTGCTGCCGTCTTCTCTCATTGCCGGCGTCGAGCTGCTGCCGGAAGAGTTCCGGTGATCCTCCTTGGCTCCGGCGACAAGGTGAGCAAGCCGCTTTCCTTATTTGGCCGACGCAAGGTCTCCACCAAAGCTGTCCAGTTTTCTGGACAGCTTGTTTCCTTCTCATCAGAGCGTCGTTTGGACGACGTTTGGAGCTCCGACAGCGCCTAACTTACCGGGGATTCGATCTCCGGTAATCCTCATAGGTGGAGGACGAAGGATTCGTCAAAAGGTTGACGAATACCTCTCCGGAGAAGCGAGTTTTGAGGACTCGTCTTTGGATCCGAATTTGGATTCGGATCGTGATCCTCTCTCGATCACGTCATCTTCAACACGAGGCTAGTAACCCGTACGAAGACGAAGCTCGTGACTTTGTGAAGTCATCTCGAAGATACTCGGCGTGGATACAGATAGAGACGATTCTAGCGAGGATCGTTCCGGTTGATGCCGTTCCCGCTACATGTGATACGAAAGGTATACGTAGTTAAATTTCCTTTTATTGCAAAATTTAAATTTACGGTTATGTCTACACATGTTGTACTATGCATGCGTCTGATGTGTGTGTTGTAATAAATGTAGATTTATTTTTTTTATTTCTTCCGCTGTGCACATGTTTACGAAACATGTTCGAACACACACTCGCCGCGGTGCCGGAAACCCAACAGTGGTATCAGAGCCCAAGTTGTGTTTCGACATAATCGTAAAATGGTTTTGCAATAGTCATAATGATATTTCTGGAAATTTTCTACTTTTGGAAAGTTAGAAGTATTTATGAAAATTTTTCAATTTTGGAAAGTCTAGAAGTATTTATGGAAATCTTCCACTTTTGAAAAGTTGGAAGTATTTATGGAAATTGATATTTTCCATAAATAAAATATTTGATTATATTTTGGAAATTTGTTTCCTAATTTAATCATGATTTGATTTGGGAAATCAAATCTTAAAAATATTTTATTTCCATAAGTAGTTTTGATGATTTAGGAAATTGGTTTCCTAAATTGACTTTCCTTAATCAACTATTTCCACAAATAAAATATGTGATTAGATTTGGAAATTTGTTTCCTAATTTAATCATGATTTGATTTGGAGAATCAAATCTTAAATATATTTTATTTCCATAAATAGTTATGACATATAAGGAAATATTGTACATGACATAATTGTATGCCATGTAATTGCATTACATGCATATCATTATGCCATGCATGTCGTGACATGTAGATGTATGCCATGTATGCCATGCCATGTAGATAATAGTTATTTGCATGCAAAGAGGATGAGACATAAAAACCCTAACTCAATATTAAAGCCTACACCTTCCATTAATATGGTTAGAACGAGTTAGTTTCTTGTTTGGGTTGTTGGACTCTCTCGAAGCCCGGCTCGAACGAACATGTTCAAACCATGGAATAGTTTAATACTAATATGGTAAGAGTCAGAGGTCAATCGTTAGCTTTGGTTGTTGGACTCTCTCCAAGCCGGGCTAATTGGTTGAATGCGCTCTAACCATATTAAAACTATTTCTTGATTAATGGGTTGGCTTTAACCTGGAGCATCGGCTTGTTGGACTCTCTCCAAGGTCGATGTAAAGGGAGGTGAAGTTGGGTGCTATGCATATGATGCATACTTGTTAATGTGTTAACAACCCGATGTATGTGTGAACATTCAATTAGTTGATAACACATTGTGATAGTTGCATATACGTGATATGCAATCGGTATAGTTGATACCTACCATCGTAGTTATGAATGGCTTGTTGGACTCTCTCCAAGGTTGTTCATATCTATGATGGATATCAACCCATTTGGAGATGGACCTACCCGAAGTGATTTTGGGGTTTTTGAAATTCGAAAAAATGAATGGGATTTATAAATGTGTATTGATGCATTTTAAAATCATTTTCTCATATATGCTCGTTTTGTATTTCTAAAATTGATCATGATGTCTTTGAATTTGCGTTCCATTTTGGATTCGAATAAATTGACTGGGCCGAACTTCTTGGACTGGCTTAGAAACTTGAGAATTGTTCTCAAGGTGAAAAGCTTGCGTATGTCCTCGAAGTGCCTCTTCCCGCCCGTCCTAGTGACGATGCAACTCTGGACCAATTGTTGGCCTATCAGAAACATGTGAGTGATTCTGAACAAATGAGTTGCATCATACTAGCCATGATGGAACCCAAGCTACGAAAGTAGCATGAGCATATGGATGCTCATATCATAGTCCTTCATCTTTATGAATTGTTTGATAAGCAAGTGAGATTCGAAAGGTTCGAAATCTTTAAGCTCCTCTTCACCTCTGAGATGCAAGAAGGTTCATCTGTGGTACTGCTCAATATGCTGAAGGTTGTGGAGCCTTTTGAGAAGCATGAGCAGGGGACGATGTTGTTATTTGATTCCTCGAAGAAAGGTTCTAAGAGAGAGTCAAAGGAACAACAGAAGGGGAAGAAGAAAAAGGCTAAAAAGGCAGAACCAGCTCAAAAGGGCACTTGCCATCATTATGGTAAGTAGGGCCATTGGCAAAGAAATTACAAGATTTATCTTGAGTCCGTGAAGAAGAATAAGGCATAAGATGCTCCATCTTTTTCATATATCTTCGTTATTGATTGTCATTCTATTTCCTCAGATACTTGGGTATTGGATACTGGGTGTGGCTCACATATATGTAATGACATACATGGGCTAAGGAATAGAAGAAGACTCATCAAGGGAGAGTCAAATTTACGTGTTGGGAATGAAGCAAAGGTTGCTGCACTCGCCATCAGAATGTATTTGTTGAAACTCCCTGTAGGACTTGTCTTAGAACTGGATAATTGCTTTTATGTTCCTTCGTTGATAAAGAACATCATTTCTATTTCTTGTTTAAATAGAAATGGGTACCATTTGACTTTTAGTAACAATTGTTGTTACATAACTTTGAATGGAGTTCTTTATGGGATTGGAACTTTAAGCAATGGTGTTTATACGTTGGACGTATCCAGTGACATTTTCAATATCGAAGCGAGCAACAAGCGTGCTCGAAAGGATAATCAATTATATTCCTACATGTGACATTGTCGTCTTGGCCATGTAAGCAAGAAATGCATGTCTGAATTACACCGATGTGGAATTCTGGAATCGTTTGAATTGGATTCATACGATACATGCGAATCAGGCTTAAAAGGCAAGATGACTAAGTTACCTTTTACTGGAAAAGGTGAACGAGTGGGAGAGTTACTAGGTCTAATACATACTGATGTATGTGGACCTATGTCAACTCAAGCTTTAGGAGGTTATAGCTACTTCATTACCTTCACCGATGATCACTCACGGTTTGGGTATGTGTTCTTGATGAAACACAAGTCTGAAGCCTTTGAAAGGTTCAAAGAATTCAGAAATGAAGTAGAGAAACAACATGACAGAAGTATTAAAATACTTCGATCGGATCGAGGTGGTGAATACTTGAGTCAGGAGTTTCTTGATTACCTAAGAGACAATGGTATATTGTCTCAATGGACTCCGCCCTATACACCACAGCATAATGGTGTATCTGAGAGGCATCGGACCTTGTTGGACATGGTCGGTCAATGATGAATCATGCGAATCTTCCCAAGTCCTTTTGGGGCTATGCACTTGACATTTGTTTACTTGTTAAGCGAGAATGCCAACCAAGGTAGTCTCAACTACTCCATATGAGATATGGAATAGTAAGAAACCTCATGTATCTTACTTGAAGATATGGGGTTGTCCTGCTTATGTGAAGCGGACTGTATCAGACAAATTGGATGCTAAGTCTAATAAATGTCTATTTATTGGATACCCTAAGGAAACAAGGGGATACCAGTTCAATCATCCTGTGGAACAAAAGGTGTTTGTTTCAAGACATGCTGTGTTTCTAGAGAAAGAGTTTCTCTTGCAAGAAAATAGTGGGAGTGTCGTTGCGCTTGAGGAGGCTCGAGAGACTCAAATAGACATTGATGAGATACCTGGTGAAGCACAACAACCGATAACTCATAGTGATGAGCAATCGGCTGGACCTATTGTAACACCGCATCTTCGTAGATCTGGTAGAACACGCAACATTCCTGAGAGATATGGATTTCTCGTAAGTGAATCGAACGACGTGTTACTCATTGATGATGAGGAGCCTACCAGTTATGAAGAAGTGCTGACAAGTTCAGAAAGGGATAAATGGCTTGATGCTATGAAGTCGGAAATGGATTCCATGTATGAAAACCAAGTTTGGAACTTGGTTGACCCACCTGAAGGCATCAAGCCTATAGGGTGCAAGTGGGTTTTCAAGAAGAAAACCGACATGGATGGTAATGTGATTACCTATAAGGCTAGATTGGTGGTGAAAGGATATCGTCAAAAGCAAGGTGTTAATTATGACGAAACCTATTCGCCTGTAGCTATGCTTAAATCCATTCGGATGCTCTTGGCCATAGCGGCTCATTATGATTATGAGATATGACAGATGGATGTGAAAATAGCTTTCTTTAATGGAAACCTGCTCGAGGACGTATATATGATACAGCCTGAGGGTTTCACATCGATTGATAAAACCAAGGTATGCAAATTGCGACGGTCCATATATGGATTGAAGCAAGCATCCAGGAGCTGGAATATCCGTTTTGATGAGACAATCAAAAGGTTTGATTTCTCACAAAATCCAGACGAACCTTGTGTGTACAAGAAGGTTAGTGGGAGTGCAGTCGTGTTCCTAGTATTGTATGTCGATGACATATTACTTTTAGGAAACGATGTTTCAATCTTACAGTCAGTTAAGGTTTGGTTATCCAAGACATTCTCCATGAAAGACCTGGGAGAAGCAACCTACATCCTCGGGATTAAGATCTATAGAGATAGATCAAAACGGTTGCTTGGTCTTTCGCAGTCTACATATATAGACCGAGTGCTAAAGAGGTTTAGCATGTCGGAATCCAAGAAAGGTTTCCTACCCATCAGGCATGGGGTACACCTTTCGAAGTCTATGTGTCCGCGCACAGAAGACGAGAGGATTTGCATGAGTAAGATTCCCTATGCATCCGCAATAGGATATATCATGTATGCTATGTTATGTACGAGGCCCGATGTATCGTATGCTCTAAGTGTCACGAGCAGATACCAGTCTGATCCAGGAATGGATCATTGGGTGGCTGTCAAGACGATCCTTAAGTACTTAAGAAGAACTAAGGATGTGTTCCTAATATATGGAGAAGGGGACATGGTGATACGCGGGTATACGGATGCCAGCTTCCAGACAGACAAGGACGATTCTAGGTCTCAGTATGGATACGTGTTCACTTTGAATGGGGGCGCAGTGAGTTGGAAAAGTTCCAAATAAGACACTGTAGCGGATTCTACCACTGAGGCAGAATACATTGCAGCTTCGGAAGCAGCAAAGGAAGCGATTTGGATCAAGAAGTTCATTTGTGAACTTGGTGTGATTCTTGCCATTGTTGAAGCAATACCGGTCTAATGCGACAACAATGGAGCAATTGCACAGGCAAAAGAGCCGAGGTCTCATCAACGATCCAAACATGTGCTTCGCCGCTATCATCTTATCAGAGAGATCATCAGTAGGAACGAAATACAAATCGAGAAAATTCCCACTGAAAGGAACTTAGCGGATCCTTTGACTAAAGCATTACCTCAAAGAAAGTTTGAGGGTCATGTTAGTGCTTATGGTATTGGATACCGTAGCGATTGGCATTAGGCCAAGTGGGAGTCTGTTAGTAATATATGAGAGATGTCCTAAGGCAATCGCCTTATGTATGAACTATTTATATGATAAATGAAGATTCACTATTTGAGTATACATGTTTCTTGTATTTGATTGGATCTTAAACTCATTTACTGAATGTCCACGATACGATTCACAACATGAGAGAATTTGTGATTGGATCACAACTAGTGAGTATCTCTACATGTGTAATTGTGATGTATCGGAATTATCCCTAGTCGATGAATTGATGGATTTGGAAACCATCAATTATGTCGAGACTAGCACGAGGTATACTCCTTGGTGTATCCAAGCAGCTGATTCTCACTGGATGGAGACATTGTGATGTCCGGAGTTAATCGTGGATGCTAGTTATGGTAACTAGTTCATTGGAGTGACCAGCCGTAAGACTTCATATGGTTTTCTGCATATATAGATATGTCAATGAAGTTCTTACTGTAGCTTAAGTGCGATGTTCCTTTGACTTGCGGTATTCAAGTCATCTTGATCATGGAGACTTATGCTTTGACATCTTAAGCAAACATCTCTAAGGAGATGTGGACCCGGGATGATTGGGTATAAGTCGAAGTGATCGAAGGTATTTGAATAGCCTATAAAGGATTCACCACTCCTTGCGAGGAGATGTATACCCATGGCCTCTCGTCGGATTGTTACTAAAGTCTTTGGCCAAAGCATTACATGTGTAGAGTAAGGTACTCTTCGATACATGTGCAGTAACTAGAATCCGTAGGATGAGGAAATGATACTTGGGCTAGGTGTGACGTAGTTAGCCTAGTGGAGACTGACACTATAGACCATGTCCTGAACCAAGTGGGTATAAGATGAGTGAAGGGAATGGGGCACGATTCATTCGGGCTGCTGAAGGGTTTTAGAAGTAGTTCGGGATCAACCGTTGATCTTTTCGGTTAATTGGAGATCATGATGTACTACTAGGTGCCACTCATGATCGTTCTATAATTAATGGTTAATTATAGACGACCAACATAAACCGAGAACCTATTTGGTCACACGTACAACGAGCGTAATCCGAAGGATTTAAAACGAGCTTGAGAATGGGATTCTCAGACCGAGAGAAACTAGGTTTGGTTGGACCAAACATGGAGCGAGCATGAAATCGTTTCAGTCGCAATGGAAGCGTGGATGGGCCATGTCTTATGAAGACATAATGGATGAACCAAAATGGTTTGGTTCTAATTCAATGGAGGAGAATAAACCAAAGGGTTTGGTTTATTTTAAACGAATGAACCAAAAGTTGGTTCGGTTCGTTTTAACTTAAAATAAACCATCATGGTTTGATTTATTTTAACTTATATTAATGGAGCGGGTTAACGGACCTTATGGTTATGATCCAATAACCATTAAGAGAATTAGTTCTCTATAAAAGAGGGCTTAAGGTGTTGTTAAGCCCTAATCCAAAAACCCTATCCTTAAGTTGCCGCCCACCTCCTCCCCTTGGAGATTTCGGCGCCAACCCTTGGCCGCCGCCCATCTTCTCCAACCGGCCACCAGTTGCTGCCGTCTTCTCCCATTTCCGGTGTCGAGCTGCTGCCGGAAGAGTTCCGGTGATCCTCCTTGGCTCCGGCGACAAGGTGAGCAAGCCACTTTCCTTATTTGGCCGGCGCAAGGTCTCCACCAAAGCTGTCCAGTTTTCTGGACAGCTTGTTTCCTTCTCGTCGGAGCGTCGTTTGGACGACATTTGGAGCTCCGACAGTGCCTAACTTACCGGGGATTCGATCTCCGGTAATCCTCATAGGTGGAGGACGAAGGATTCGTCAAACGGTTGACGAATACCTCTCCGGAGAAGCGAGTTTTGAGGACTCGTCTTTGGATCCGAATTTGGATTCGGATCGTGATCCTCTCTCGATCATGTCGTCTTCAACACGAGGCTAGTAACCCATACGAAGACGAAGCTCGTGACTTTGTGAAGTCATCCCGAAGATACTCGACGTGGATACGGATAGAGACGATTCTAGCGAGGATCGTTCCGGTTGATGTCGTTCCTGCTACACGTGATACGAAAGGTATACGTAGTTAAATTTCCTTTTATTGCAAAATTTAAATTTACGGTTATGTCTACACATGTTGTACTATGCATGCATGTGATGTGTGTGTTGTAATAAATGTAGATTTATTATTTTTATTTCTTCCGCTGTGCACATGTTTACGAAACATGTTCAAACACACACTCGCCGCGGTGCCGGAAACCCAACACAACATGGGTTGGCAAGGGAAAGTCCAAGCTTGAGTCTTGGCATTTGGAAAGTCCAAAGGGAATATTGGCGACGTAAAGTCTAAGTGGGAATCTTGGCGGCATAAGTCAAATGGTTGGCGGCGTAAAGTCTAAGTGGGAGTCTTGGCAGCATAAGTCCAATGTGCCTTGGCGATGTAGACACCGTTAGAATGACAATAGCCGATGGAAGTACCTGAAGTCTAGCGTATGGATGAACAAGTCATGGATGACTTGGAAGGATCCGATAGGCGCGAGGCTGACGGAGGTGGCTAGAAAGCTTAGGTCTAGGCTACGGGTGATCTAGCAAGTATGGGGGCACCATACTTGGGTTAAAACCTCATGTTTGAGGTGTATCAGTCGACTGGGACCATGGGTCAGTCGACTGATGGTAGTCAACTAGGGTTTGACTGCTGAAAGTGTCCTGATAGTCGATTGCCAGAGCTTGGCAGTCATCGGCTGGCGATCGTGATCGTCGATGATTAGTCGGCGATGCTCGGATCTCGAGCTGAAGGTTCTCGGCCGAGTGATCGCGTCGACCACTCGACTGATTGAGCCATCAATTGACTGATGGGTATAATCAGTCGACTGATGGTCTATCCATTGAATTTTTTTAGCGTGGATCTAGCCGTTGTCTCACAATAGCAGTGGTGGCATCAGTCGACTGATGGTCCCGAGCAGTCGACTGATAGGCGAAAATTAGCTTGAGTTGCAGGTTTAAAAGAAGAACGAAGGGAAGGTTTTGGCATCGATTTTCTTGGACAATTTGGAGCAATTTGCTGTTGCATATCAGGGTCTTCAAGGCTAGTCCAAGGCAATCAACAAGCAAGCATCCAAAAGAGTTTTTGTAAAGCGTTCTTTACTTCTCTTGTTGTATTTCATTTATAATTGCTTGTATTTCATTCTTATTGTTGTAAGAATTGTTGTAAGAGGTTTCTCCGCCTCCGAATTGTTCTGAGAAGGAGTTATTTGAGTAGTGGTGTGTCATTGACATCACTAGGGCTCTTACGAGCCCGATCCGTGGAGTAGGAACTATTTGGATCTGAACCACGTTATATCCTTGTGTTGTGATCGTGTTTGTGTGTTTTCATTGTATTATTTCTATTTCCGCTATGTACTAATATATTTGTAGCAAGCACGATCGAATTCCTCCATCGACAAGCGAACGAGCTATTCACCCCCCTCTAGCAGTCACGAGATCCCCTACATAGATCTCCCCGAAATATAGAAAAT
The DNA here is from genome assembly GCA_025175895.1 of Wurfbainia villosa. Taxonomy (NCBI): domain Eukaryota; kingdom Viridiplantae; phylum Streptophyta; class Magnoliopsida; order Zingiberales; family Zingiberaceae; genus Wurfbainia; species Wurfbainia villosa. Next base: position 38,989,128 of record CM046002.1, on the reverse strand, counting down.
AACCGACTCGCGTCGGAATCGCACAGCGCCACACGACCGTGTGGATCCACACGGCCAGGCCGTGTGTGGCACTGCGATGTAGGTCGTGTGTTTTCACAGTGCCAGGGTGTGTGTCATTCTGCTCTAGCTGCCAAATGTCTTTTTTTCGCGCCAAAAGTATACCATTTTCCCCGTATAATGTTGTCCTGCACACAAAAGTACAACGAGCTGATCTCCGAACTAGAAAATAGGAAATGCATGCATAATAAAGTAAAATATGCATGAAACAAACATAAAACGTAATGAGATGTGAGCGAAAACTACTCCTAGAATCTTATATGTTTTGCTCACATCAATTCCCCCAGACTTTGATCTTTGCTTGTCCTCAAGCAAACCTCAAATCCATGAAAATTTAAAAAGGTAGTGTTCCATACTTAGCATGTTAACTAGATTTATCAAGTGGTATTTGCATTCAAAGCAAAATAGATATATTCTAGAAATTTACTAAGTTAGCTCCTTGTGCTTGTGCTAAGTGAATCTTCTTAGGGGATACCCGTTCCATGGTAAGTTAAGTCATCATCCTATAGCTTTCCTAAGGTCTCCGGCTCTTAGGCACTTACCTACCCAAAGCGAGGTTCGTTCCCTAGATCTAGCACAATGTCTCAAAGGCATGCTCGGTATTGAGAGAAATTGGTAGATGTTTCCCTAGTAACCTAACTCGGTCTCAAAGGGGCACCAAACCATTTCCACCCACGACAACTATTTTTATCCCTCATAATCTTTTTCAATCAATTTTTTTTTCTTATTCCATTTTTTTCTTCTTCTTCTCTCTCTCTCTGGATTTTGATTTTTCCGAATGGGCTTCCATAATCCGAGCATCTCCAGTAACTAAAATGTTAAATCTACAGTCACCTATTGATTCCAAAGTACTAGACTACTGAGATGAATCATAACTAGGTACGTACTAGATTTTCCCTTTCAGAATGTTCATCATGTGTAAGTGTAAAAATAAAAGTTAACCAGTGTAAGACTAGAACATTCATTAGAGCAAATAAAATAAAATACCACGAGGTAAATGAAGTTAAGCTACCCATGGAAACAACTCATGAAGAAAACTTTAGCAATACTACTGCGGTAGCTTAAAGATAGTAAAAATTATGTACTGAAGAAACTAAAAACTCTATGTATGAACAAATGAATGCTAACTAAAAATGCAAATGAAAGGAAAGAAACTACTGCTAGAAACAAAATAAATCAAGAATTGGGCCCCCCAGACTTAAGTGAAGCATACCTCTAGTATGGTAGACGAGGTGAAAAGTCTGGCAGCCTCGGCATTTCGAGGTCCTGGGAGAATTTGGTGTTGAGCCGTTGATGCCACATGTACATGTGGTCGATGTGAGAGCTTGTGGATGCAGTGGCTGGTCAGTGCTCCTCCTCCCTAGCCCACTATGCCTGCTGGGCATGCATGTGCTGCCGCATCTCCTGGCGGTAGGTGGACACCTCCTGGCGATGGATAGCCTCCTCCTAGAAGTAGACGCAAGCCTCATCATAGAACTCCTCGGCCCACTGGAAGTGCTCCCAGAAACCCTAAAACTCTACCTGCGTGTAAGCGCTCTGCTCCTCCCATCGTTGCCTCTGCATCTGCTGCTCGGTATATATGTCGTCGAGGCACGATCAGAACTCCAGAAAATCATAGGTAGATGTACCTGCATCCTACTCAAAAGTAGAAAAAGGTGGTGGTGTAGGTGCAGGCTCATGTCGACATGGACTAGGTGGGCTCCTATGCATGCGTGGACTGGAGGGAGAGTGATGTAAAGGGGGAGAGATGGGTACCGATGTGGTGGGGAAGATGGTTCCACATGGTTAGGGCAAAGGAAATCAAAGCACACGACACGTTAGGGGTGAAAACACATGATGCATTCTATTTAACCCTTTCACAACACGATCGTGTGAAAACACATGACCATGCTGTGTGCTACACTGGAAGGTGGGACACGACCGTGTGAAAATACATAGCCAGGCCATGTGCCCCCTGTTCCCTTCTCATGGTGCACAATGGTCGACTTCTCCTTACTCGCTCAGTCGTGTAGGTTCAAAGTGATTTTTATTTTTCCCTAGTAGGTTCTTTTTAGTCCTAATTCATGTTAAAAATGCTAAATGAATGGAATTCAAAGTTCAAATTAAACAAACGAAATAAAACGTAGAAACTAAACTTGGCTTGCCTCCCAAGGAGCACTTTGTTTAAGGTCTTTTAGCTCGACCCTACTCCATTGTCTCAACTTGGCTCTGGAGGTTTTGTGAAACTCCATTCATCTATCTCGGAGTTGACATCCAATGGGTTTGGCTTTACCCTACTGAAAGTGTAGCCGTCTAGGAAGGGCGCTCTACACTCTGACAGATTGAAGAGGATGATCTCCCCGTCTACCTCTAAGGAGATCTTATGCGCCTTTACATCTATGCATACCCCTGCAGTCGCCAGAAAAAGCTTTCCCAAGATGATGGGATTCTGGGGATTTTGTCCTGTGTCAAGTATAACAAAATCTGTGTGTATCACGAAATTCTCAATGACCACAGGCACATGTGCTAGCATGCCGACGGGTTCCTTGACTGAGTCGTCCCCCATATGAATACCAAGGTTCACTGATTGGATCCCATTCAGTCCCATCTTCAAATAGTATGCATAGGGCATCACACTTACTGATGACCCCATGTTGCACAACGCTTCATCGAAGCTTTCCCCATAAATCGAGCAGGGGATAACAAATTCACCAGGGTCCTCAAGTTGGGTGGAATTTTATCTTTAATTTTGGCTTGGTCGGGTAGGGTGGAAATCATGGTTGCACACCCCTTGGCGAATTTTTTTCTCTGTGCTATTCTCTCGCTTCACACTCCCTCCTCCTTGACTTGACTCAGCTCGGGTAATGATGGAGAACTATCCATAGGTTGCGACACGGTTTGGGCTATTTGGGCCACTTGTGTTTCTAACATCCTTGTGTGACTTGCAAGACCGTCAACAGTAGCCTTCAAATCTTTAAGTGACTCTTCTATTTTCTGATGTTAGCGTCGAAACTCTTCATTGGCCTTTGTTTGGGTAGCAATGAAGTCTTCCATTATCAGTTCTAGCCTAGACTTCTGTGGTTGTTGCTGCTCATTGCCCTGTTGTTGCCCATACCCTCCTGATGGTTGGAAATTCCCCGAGTTATTCCGATAGGAAAAATTCGGGTGGTTCTTCCATCCAGGATTGTAAGTAATGTTGTTGGGCCTTTGATTATAGTCTCCAACCGCATCGACATGCTCAATCTGCTCTTCTAAGCTGCCCTGTCTTTCATAGTAGTCCTCCCAATGCGCTGCTGCTCCTTCTCCAAAGTCATTGACCGCATTTGCAAATACTGGATTTTGAGAGTCGAACCGTCTGCTAAGCGTGTCCATCCTCACTGACATGTGGTCGATAGAGTTGACAGCATATCGTCTCGTGGTAGGAGCTGGGTGACTACGTTCGGAAGCACATTGATGGTGGTTCTGGGCCACCTCTTCTATTAGCTCCTCCGCTTCCTCTATAGTCTTGTTCATAAGTGCTCCTCGTGTGGCAGAATCGAGGGACATCTTTGTTGCGTACGTGATCCCATTATAGAAGATGTGGATCACCAGCCACCTTTCCAGTACATGATGGGGGCATTGGTAAAGTAGCCCCTTGTAGCGATCCCAGGATTCAAATAGGGACTCCCCTTCCTTCTGACGGAAGCTCATTACTGAGGTTCCCAGGCTTCAAGAATGTTGTGGTGTTACAATAGGTTCAGCCGATGGCTCATCACTGAGTTATCGGTTGAGGTGCTTGACCAGGTATCTCATCAATGTCTATTGGAGTCTCTTGAAACTCCTCAAGTTCAATGACACTCCCACTATTTTCTTTTAAGAGAAACTCTTTCTCTAGAAACACAGCATGCCTTGAAACAAACACCTTTTATTCCACAGGGTGATAGAATTGGTAACCCCTTGTTTCCTTAGGGTATCCAATAAATAGACATTTATCAGACTTAGCATCTAATTTGTCTGATACAGTCCACTTCACATAAGCAGGGCAACCCCATATCTTCAAGTAAGACAAATGAGATTTCTTACTATTCTATATCTCATACGAAGTAGTGGAGACTACCTTGGTCGACACTCTATTTAGCAAGTAAACAGCTGTATGAAGTGCATAGCCCCAAAAGGACTTAGGAAGATTCACATGATTCATCATTGACCTAACCATGTCCGACAAGGTTTGATTTCACCTCTCAGATACACCATTATGCTGTGGTGTGTATGGCGGAGTCCATTGAGACAATATACCATTATCCTTTAGATAATCCAGAAATTCTTGACTCAAGTATTCACCACTTCGATCAGATCGAAGTATTTTAATATTTTTGCCAAGTTGTTTCTCTACTTCATTTTTGAATTCTTTGAACCTTTCAAAGGCTCCAAACTTGTGTTTCATCAAGAACACATACCCAAATCGTGAGTGATCATCGATAAAGGTAATAAAGTAGTTATAGCCTCCTAGAGCATGAGTTGATATAGGTCTGCATACATCAGTATGTATTAGACCAAGCAACTCTCCCACTGGTTCACCTTTTCTAGTAAAAGGTAACTTAGTCATCTTGCCTTTTAAGCATGATTCGCATGTATCGAATAAATCAAATTCAAACGATTCCAGAATTCCACATCGATGTAATTCGGACATGCATTTATTTCTTACATGGATAAGATGACAATGCCACATGTAGGAGGCTAATTGATTATCTATTTGAGCATGCTTGTTGCTCGCTTCGATATTGAAAATGTCACTGGATACGTCTAACGTATATATACCATTGCATAAAGTTCCAGTCCCATAAAGAACATCATTCAAAGTTAAGTAAAAACAATTGTTACTAAAAGTCAAATGGTATCCATTTCTATTTAAGCAAGAAATAGAAACAATATTCTTTATTAATGAAGGAACATAATAGCAATTATCCAATTCTAAGACAAGTCATGTAGAGAGCTTTAACAAATATGTTCCGATGGCGATTGCAGCAACCTTTGCTCCATTACCAACTCACAAATTTGATTCTCCCTTGACGAGTCTTCTTCTATTCTTTAGCCCCTGTATATCATTACATGTATGTGAGTCACACCCAGTATCCAATACCCAAGTGTCTAAGGAAATAGAATGATAATCAATAACAAAGATACCTGAAGAGGATGGGGCATCAGATGCCTTCTTCTTCTTCACAGACTTAAGATAAATCTTGTAGTTTCTTCGCCAATGACCCTCCTTGCCACAATGATGCCAAGTGCCCTTTTGAGCTGGTTCTACCTTCTTAGCCTTCTTCTTCCTTTTATGTTGTTCCTTTGATTTTCTGTTAGAACTTTTCTTTGAGGAATCAACTAATAGCACCGTCTTATCCTCATGCTTCACAGAAGGCTCCACAGTCTTCAGCATGTTGAGGAGTTCAGGAATGGTGGATTCAAGTTTGTTCATCTAGTAGTTCATCACAAACTATTAGTAACTCTTAGGCAAACAATGTAGAATTAAGTCAATACTTAATTCATGATCCATCACAAGCCTGAGTGTAGCTAATCGCTTAATGTACCCATTCATATTTATCACAAATTGCACCATAGATGAACCTTCTTGCATCTTAGAGGTGAAGAGGAGCTTGGAGACTTCGAACCTTTTGGATCTTGCTTGCTCATCAAACAACTCATGAAGATGAAAGACTATGGTATTAGCATCCATATGCTCATGTTGCTTCTGAAGCACGGGTACCATCGCGGCTAGCATGATGCAACTTGCCAGTTCAGAATCAGTCACATATTTCTGATAGGGCAACAATTGGTCCGGAGTTGCATCATCCTTAGGATGGGTGGGAAGAGGCTCTTTGAGGACATATGCAATCTTTTCTACCTTAAGAATAATTCTCAGGTTTCTAAGCTAGTCCAAGAAGTTTGGCCCAGTCAACTTATTTGAATCCAAAATAGAGCGCAAGTTTATAGATGTCATGATCAAGAGATTAACCTAGATATACAAATTGAGCATATATGAGAAAGATGATTTAAAATGCATCAACATAAATTTATAAATCCCATTCATTTTTCGAATTCAAAAACCCTTAAAATCAATTCGGGAGATCATAGGTCCATCTCCGAATGGGTTGATATCCAACATAGATAAGAACAACCTTGGAGAGAGTCCAACAAGTCGTTCATAGCTATGATGGTAGGTATCAAATATACCAATTACATATCACGTATATGTAACTATCACATTGTGCTATCAACTAATTGAATGTTTGCACAAACATTGTGTTGTTAACATATTAACAAGTATGCATCATATGCATAACACCCAACTTCACCTCCCTTCATATCGACCTTGGAGAGAGTCCAACAAGTCGATGCTCCAAGTTAATGCCGACCCATTAATCGAGAAATAGTTTTAATATGGTTAGAGAGCATTCAGTCATTTAGTCAGGCTTGGAGAGAGTCCAACAACCCAAACTAAAGATTGACCTCTGACTCATACCATATTAGTATTAAACTATTTCAATGGTTTGAACATGTTCAGGTTCGAGTCGGGCTTGGAGAGAGTCCAACAACCCAAACAAGTAACTAAACTCCGGTTCTAACCATATTAATGGAATGTGTAGACTTTAATATTGTGTAAGGGTTTTGAGGTCTCATCCTCCTTTCCATGCAAATAACTATTATCTATATGGCATGACATGCATGACATACATATGTGCAACTAATGCATCTACATGTCACGGCATGCATGACATAATGATATGCATCTAATGCAATTACATGACATACAATTATGACATGTTCAAGTAATTTCCAAATTGTCAGAATTAATTTTGGAAATAAAATATGTTTGTGAATTGATTTCTCAAATCAAATCTCATTGATTAAATTAGGTAACAAATTTCCATATCTAATCACATACTTTACTTATGGAAATATTAATTATGGAAAATAAAATTTAATTTAGGAAATAAATTTCCTGAATTCTAATTTCCTAATCACATTAGGAAATTCCTAATTCGAATTTCTTAACTAATTCAAATTTCCATAATTTTCCCTAAACTTTCCAAAGTAGAAAATTTCCAAAATTATAATTATGACAAAACATTTATCGTAAAATAATTTTATGATTATGTCGGAACACAGTCGGGCTCTGATTCCACTATTGGGTTTCAAGTCCATCAAACTTCTTATGAGTTTCATCTCCACTCGATTTGGGGGTCCAGCCCTGAGGTTCATGACTCATCCAATGTTCCAAGTTCTCAATTTGATTCCATAGAATCTATGATATTTAAGATCACTCGCAATTTCAAAGTGGTTGCTTATCTCAAGTCCAATTTGATTTTACTAACTTTTTCTTGCCAACATTAAAAAAAATATTAATAATTTTGCAGCGACACATGGCAATTAGCGAAAAAACCTTTAAAAAAGAATGTAGCTGACTGGCATTTTAGTAAGATATATTTGATTAAATTATTATAATAGAGAATAAGGATGGCTTCTCATCTTTATTTTTAACGTTGAAAGACAGGTGCCTCTAAATAGGTTCCCGATTTTTATTGGTCGTATGTAATTAACCATTAATTATAGAACAATCATGAGTGACACCTAGTAGTATATCATGATCCCTAATTAATCAAAAAATCAATGGTTGACCCAAGAATAACTTTTGAAACCTTTCAGCAGCAATAGTGATTTGTGCCCCGTTCCCTTCACTCATCTTATACCCACTTGGTTCAGGACATGGGCTATTGTGTCAGTCCCCACTAGGATGACTACGTCACACTTAGCTCAAGTATCATTTCTTTGTCATGTGGATTCTAGTTACTGCACATGTATCCAAGAGTACCATAGTCTAAACATGTAATGCTTTAGCCAAAGACTTTAGTAACAATCCAACTAGTGGCCAACGGGTATACATCTCCTTGAAAGGAGTGGTGAATCCTTTATAGGCTATTTAAATAATTGGGATTCTTTGATTTCATACCTAATCATTTAGCCAAACATTTGCAAGATCTTCATGTTTACTGTAGTCCCAGACCAGTGAGATGAACTTAGCAATACGTAACACCGCAAGTCGAAGGAACATCGCACTTAAGCTGCAGTAAGAACTTCATTGACATATCTGTATATGCAGAGAACCATATGAAGTCTTACAGATGGTCACTTCAATGTACTAGTTACCATAACTAGCATTCACGATTAACTCCAGACATCTCAATATCTCTAGCCAGGGAGAAACAACTACTTGGATAAACCAAAGAGTATAACTCATGCTAGTCTCAACAGAATTGATGGCGTCCGAATGAATCAATTCATTGACTAGGGATGATTCCAATACATCACAATTATACATGCAGAGATACTCACTAGTTGTGATCCAATCACAAATTATCTCATGCCGTGAATCGTATTACGGACATTCAGTAAATGAGTTTATGATCCAATCAAATACATGAAAACATGTACATTCAAATAGTAAATCTTCATATATCAAATAAATGGTACAACCATAAGGTGATTGCCTTAGGACACCTCTCATATATAACTGACACTTACAAAGGACGAAAGAATATTTCTTGATATTTGGAGGCGATAAGGAGCTAGTTGTAAAGGGTTATAGTGATACAAGCTTCCAAACTGATAGGGATGATTTTAGATCGCAGTCAGGGTATGTATTTTACCTGAATGGTGGTGTTGTGAGCTGGAAGAGTTCGAAGCAAGACACAGTCACAGACTCTACAACGGAAGCCGAGTATATTGCTGCGTCTGATGTGACAAAGGAGGCTATTTGGATTCGAAAGTTCATCACTGAACTTGGGGTGGTTCCTAGCATAGCGGATCATATAGACCTCTATTGTGATAACAATGGGGCTATTGCATAAGCTAAGGAACCTCACTCTCATCAACGATCCAAACAAATACTACGACGGTTCCATCTCATTCTAGAGATCATCGATAGAGGAGATGTGAGGATATGCAGAGTACCGACGGATGCTAACATCATAGATCCTTTGACGAAGGCTTTGGCATAGAGAATACATGATGGTCATACTAGGTCAATGGGTATTAGATATTATAGTGATTAACACTAGTGCTAGTGGGAGATTGTTAGTAGTAAGCATTAGAGCCAATTATTGTTGGGATGTATGCTAAAAAGTCTATCTTTTGTATGAACATCTTTATTTTGAAATAAGAATCACATGATCATTGTTTGCATATTTTTATGGTTATGCATATTGTCTAATACATTACATTGTAGATAACATAGTGTGTGGTGTCACACGGGAGATCATGTTATCGGCTCCTTGTAAAGTATAAGTAAAGGCTCACAACCGAGTTGACTTTGGACAAACCATCGAAATGGTTGTAGTGAGATTTGGTATTGGTTTGTCTTGACCATAGAATCACACTAGTGTACTTTGTGTGTATTGAGCAGGACCGACATAGAGGTGATTCGATTTATTGCTGACTACATAATCGAATCGGACCTCAGATATTATATTGTACATATTTTTAATCCCGATATAATAACGGGCACATATACTTAGTATTCATTTCTTTGATTTACCAATGGGCGAGATTTATAGATTAAATCGATAGGCTCGGTAAGTTGGGAAATGATATTATTTATATGGTGTGCCGTTGATTATAGGAGGAAACCGTGTCCTATATATTAGGATGATGATGTCCCCTTGTGGAGCTCATAAGGTTCATCATGTAAACCCTGTAGGTGGACTTGGTCCGGCATGATGAAAAGGTTGAGTGATACTACTCATGGAGTTAGATGTTGATTAATTAATGGTCAATAAATTAATTAATCGACGGACATTCGAGATCTTAAACACAGAGAGAAAATGTACATATAATATATGGAGCTCATATTATCTTATGGGGGTTGGTGAGGTAGATCAATGATAATCCTTTAGTAGATTAGATTATCATTAATGGATCAGACTTTATGTGGGTTTGATCCATGGGTGGCCAAGATCCAACTCCTCCTCATGGTCCCTATTGTAGCCTATTAACACCTCATGAAGCTTAGATCCAATGGATAGAAACAAAACTCTAGATCCAAAGGTAGAGATTAAATCTCTAAGATCCGACGGTTGAGATTAAATCTCTAGATCCAACGGTTGAGATTAAATCCCTAGAACTAATGGTGGAGATTAAAAGGAGGCTTTTCCCTAACTCTATAAAAGGAGAACAAGGGGTTGGATGGAGACAATTAAGAGAATCTAGGGTATTTGGAGGTTGGCGGCAAGAGCTTGGAGCTAGGGTTTGGGCTTGGTGGCACCTAATAAGGAAAGTTTTTCCTTGCCTTCTTCTTTTTCCTCAAGCTGCCGGTGCCCATTGAAGCCTTTCCAGCTCTTGGCCGGCATCCAAAGTAGGTCCTCTCCTTCTCCTTGGCCGGTGGAACAAAGGCTTAGGGTCCTCTCTTGAAGCTTTTTGTCGGCAACCATTAATCTCCTCTTCCTTCTTGGCCGGCGGCAAGCTCCATCCTTGGAGGTTGTTGGTTGGTTGAAAGAAGGAAAAGAGCCTTGTTTCTATTCTTCCTCTTGCTCGGAACGAGCAAGGAAGGAAGATTGGCGATCTAGGAGCTTCAACTTTTGGTAGATCATCGCCCACATGACGTCCGAAAGGAGGAAGGTCATACATTAGAAGATCGAGAGGTATATCGATTCTTTATTCTCTTTTGTAACATGTTTGTTTTTGTTTTTCAATTATGAGCATGATATATTCTATTTGTTGCTAAATAATACTTGGATCCCGAACATAAACACGAAATCCGGTGATCCGGACATCGTCTATTCCGCGGCTACTCGTAGAATAGAGGTTGGTCGCTTGAACAACAAGTTTGTTCAAGTGACCTCTCTAAATGAATAGCACGATGATGGCTTGATTGTTTGGGTAATCCCTTTTGTCTAGGATTAATTTTTTTTTAATCCAGGGACATCGATGGGATCGCCATGAACAAACAACCAAGGTGAAGTGGGAAGCGAAGTTTCCCCTCACGGATCAATGAAACCAAACCTTCAATTTGGTATAAGAGCCAAGGTTTCCGATTTTGTGTGTTTAGGATTCAGTTAATTTTTATGCACTTTTCATATATTATATGTCCCGGATAATAGTAGGATATGCATAGGTTAACTCTTTGGTTGCAGGCATAAGATCCGACTATTATGGCCATATGTGTGTATGTGATTGTATGTGTATATTTTGTTGAATCCTCGGGGTTGACGAGGCTAGTATTTATTTTTTTTTGTAAATTAGATACGACATTGTTTAGCCACTCTTTTTATTTTAGTTTACTTTCGATCTAGATTTCATGTACACTCCCTCGTGGAGTATATGATCGATGGATGTAAATTAAAATAGATTTTAGTCTTGGCTCGGATCTCCGGATGGCTCGTACATGGCGTAGGAGGAGCGGACGAGAAGGCGATGCGACGTGAGACATATTGAAGACAAAAGCCATAATAGTTGGAAAATAATTTATTTTTCATATTTATTGCTTTTTGTTTGATATGCATGTCATAGGCTAGGAAAATTCCTCAATTTCAAATTACTAAGTGGGAGAGGGAAATTTTTATAAATTCTCACGGCCTCCATTACGATTTGACAAGTGATGCAAACAAACTTGCGCGTCGGCTCTGAGTGTCTTCCTCCCCATCGGATGAGTTTGTTTGCGGATCACAAGGTCAAATATGGTTATAGGGAATTATTAAGGAGCGTGTGCACTTCCCCATCGGAAGGTACATAACCCGAGATAATTACCTTGGTACCGAGTAATGGTAAACACTTAGATACAAATATAAGTATCCTCCCCATCGGAGTCACTGCTTTTATTTGTAGAGCTAAAGAGGAACCAACTATTAATTTTACTTGTCAAAAGGTTAGGTTGACAAGATAGTAAAATTAATGGGTAAAAGCTCCTCTTACAAATGTAGAATTCGTATACGTCCACATTATCGTGGCATACGATATTCTCGGTGTTTTGAGGTGTTGGTTGATTTTAAAATTTTATTGTTTGAGGAATCAATAATTTTTTGAAATCTAATGTTTTGATTTATGTGATTCTTAGGTTTTCTTTCAAAATGACTTTCAACCCACTTGCTGTGATACTGAAAGAGAACAAACTTACTGGACCCAACTATGTTGATTGGAAGAGGAATCTAGACATTATCTTGACTGCTGATGAATACAAATATGTACTCCTCGAAGAGTGCCCTCCTAAGCCTGTAGATGATTCTGGGGAAAAGGAGAGAGTGAGTTATAAGAAGTGGATAAAGGTCGATGAGATGGCGCGGTGTTACATTTTGACTTTTATGTCAAATGTACTGCAACATTAGCATCAAGTCATGGCCACTGCTTATGACACTATGCTCAATCTCAAAGAGCTTTTCGGATACCAGAATCAGGCTGCGAGGCAAGAAGCCATGAGAAACTTGATGACGACCACCATGATCGACGGAACACCCGTAAGGGATCATGTTCTCAAGATGATGGCTCATTTGAATGAGCTGGAGGTCCTTGGAGCTGAGAACGATGGGGAAACCCAAATCGATATCATTCTCCAGTCTCTACCTAGGGGTTTTGAGCAGTTTCACCTGAACTACAACATGAACAAGAGGTTGTATTCATTGACGGAACTTCTGACATAACTCCAGGTGGCAGAGGGACTATTTCGTCAGAGTGCTCAGGCACATGCCATGGTGACCCAAAAGGTTTCTACTTCTAAGATGAAAGGCAAGAAGAAGAAGAAACAAACTAGGGCGAAGGCAGTGGGAGGTACTCAGGGAGGAGTGAAGAAGACGAAAGGCAAGTGTTTCACTTGTAAGCAGACTAGACACTGGAAGAAGGACTGCCCCAATCGCAAGTAGAACAAAGGTATATCTTTTGGTCTAGTCGTTGAAACATGTTTAGCGGTGTTATCTACCGACACCTGGTGTGTAGATACGGGAGCCACTGATCATGTCTGCAATACTTTGCAGGGGTTCCAGGAAACCAGACGAGTGGCTGAGGGGGAGATTACCGTGTACTTGGGCGATGCCACGAAGGTGGCGACTGTTGTAGTGGGAGATGTTCATTTATCTTTTGAGAAAAATAAAGCTTTGGTTCTTAAGAATTGCCTTTATGTACCCTTATTTAGAAAGAATTTAATTTCGGTTTCTAAATTGTTTATGGATGGATATTCTATTTATTTTAATGATAGAGTTGTTATAAGACGGAATAGGGACATTATCTGTTCGGGTACATTGATAGGAAATTTGTACACACTTGAACCAAAACCTCCCATGATGCAAATTGAAGTTAATAACTCATATTCTAATTTCAATAAGAGAAAAGAACCTTCGAAGATGAGCCAAACATATCTTTAGCATCTTAGGTTTGGTCATATTAACCTAAGTAGAATTTAAAGGTTGATAACTGATGGACCTTTGGGTTCATTAGTGGTGGAGGATTTCCCAACCTGCGAATCTTGCTTGGAGGGTAAAATGACCAAGAGGCCTTTTAAGGCCAAGGGGTATAGAGCCAAAGATGTGTTAGAATTGGTTCATTTTGATTTGTGTGGTCCTATGTCTATCCAGGCTAAAGGTAGTTTTGAGTATTTTGTCTCTTTTATAGACGATTACTCAAGATATGGATACATTTACCTGATGCGCCGTAAGTCTGAATGCTTTGACAAGTTCAAAGAATTCAAGGCTGATGTGGAGAAATGTCAAGGTAAAAGTATCAAGACACTACGATCTGATCGTGGTGGTGAGTACCTCTTAGGAGAGTTTAGGAACTACTTATCAGAGGCTGGGATTCAATCTCAATTGTCTGCACGTGGCACACCCCAGCAGAACGGTGTAGTAGAGCGAAGGAATAGGACTCTTATGGAGATGGTTAAATCGATGATGAGTTATTCTGAGTCACCATATTCATTCTGGGGATATGCTCTAGATACGGCGGTGTACATTCTGAACTTAGTTCCATCTAAATCAGTGCCTTCTACTCCCATAGAATTGTGGACTGGGCGAAAGCCTAGTCTAAAACATATTCAAATATGGGGGAGTCCAGCACATGTGCTAAAGGCAGATGCTGGTAAGTTGGAACCTCGTTCAGAAGTACGCATGTTCGTTGGCTATACTAGAGGAATGAAGGGTGGTCTATTTTATAGTCCTAGAGATCAGAGGGTGATCGTTAGCATGAACGCCAGATTTCTAGAGGAAGACTATGTGATAGGCCACAAGCCCAAGAGTAAAATTATTCTGGAGGAATTAAAAGGGGAAGTCACTTCTTTAGTACCACCGGTACAAGAGGATATACCACAAGTCACTGCACCGCGTGTCATAGAGGATACACAAAAGATACCTCATTGTAGTGGGAGGGTTGTTAGACAGCCTGATAGATTCATGTTCTTGGGAGAATCTTCTGATTTGGTCCCTGGCGAACATGAACCTGATCCCTGGACATATGACGAGGCAATCCAAGATATAGATGCAGCATCTTGGCAAAGTGCAATGAATACTGAGATTGAATATATGGATTCAAATTAGGTCTGGGAGCTAGTGGAACCACCCGATGGTGTAAAAACCATTGGATTCAAGTGGATCTACAAAAGAAAGAGAGGAATAGATGGGAAGGTTGAGACCTTCAAAGCGAGGCTTGTTGCGAAGGGGTATACTCAGAAAGAGGGTATCGATTATGAGGAGACCTTTTCGCCGGTAGTCATGCTTAAGTCTATCCAGATTCTCTTATGCATAGCAGCTCATATGGATTATGAGGTGTGGAAGATGGATGTCAAGATAGCTTTCCTGAATGGAAGTCTTGAGGAAGACATCTATATTAAGCAACCAGAGGGATTCATTGCTAAGGGCAAAGAGCATCTTGTATGTATGCTTAATCAGTCCATTTATGGATTGAAGCAAGCTTGGAGGTATTGGAACATCCGCTTTGATGAGGTAATCCAGTCTTATGGATTTATTCAAAGTCCGGATGAGTCTTGTGTATACAAGAGATGTGACAGAAACATAGTGGTATTTCTTGTACTATACGTAGATAATATTTTGTTGATTGACAACAATATCAAGGTGTTATCGGATGTAAGGGTATGGTTGTCCAAACAGTTTGATATGAAGGACTTGGGAGAGGTGGGACACATCCTTGGGATCAAGGTTATAAGGGATCACAGGAAAATGATGTTGTGCTTATCCCAAGCTTCATACATAGACACGATTATGAATCATTTTAGCATGAAGAACTCCAAGAAGGGTTTTCTGCCTTTCAGGCATGGAGTTCCTTTATCTAAGGAGATGTGTCCTAGAACATCTGAGGAGATAGAGGAGATGAAGGCGGTTCCTTATGCTTCGATGGTAGGAAGCCTCATGTATGCGATGCTATGTACGAGACCAGATATCTGCTATGCCGTGGGCATGGTCAGTAGATATCAGAGTAATCCAGGATAGGGACATTGGACTGCGGTTAAGCATATATTGAAGTACCTGAGAAGGACTAGGGATTATATGCTAGTTTACTAGACAGACTAGTTACTCCCTGTGGGTTACACGGATTTCGACTTCCAATCAGATAGGGATAACAGTAAGTCTACATTAGGTTTTGTGTTTACTTTGGGAGGTGGAGCCATTGTATGGAGGAGTGTCAAGCAGAAATGCGTGGTGGAAACTACCATGGAAGCTGAGTATGTGGCAGCCTCTGAGGCAGCCAAAGAAGTTGTGTGGCTCAGGAACTTTTTGATGGACTTGGATGTGATTCCTGGTTTGCCCAGAACTATCACAATTTATTGTGATAATAGTGGTGCAGTTGCAAACTCGAAGGAACCATGAGCCTATAAGGCTAGTAAACACATAGAGCGCAAGTACCACTTGATACGAGAAATCGTAAAGAGAGGAGAAGTTGCTGTGGCCAAGATTGCATCGGAGGATAACTGTGAATCCTTTAACTAAAGGCCCCTTCAAGAGAGCTTTTGATAGGCATGTGGAGGGAATGGGGATCAGATGTATGGCAGTTTGAGGACAGCATAGTCTTTTAGTATAAGTGGGAGATTGTTAGGATGTATACTGAAAAGTCTATCTTTTGTATGAACATATTTATTTTGAAATAAGAATCACATGATCATTGTTTGCATATTTTTATGGTTATGCATATTGTATAATACATTACATTGTATATAACATGGTGTGTGGTGTCACACGGGAGATCATGTTATCGGCTCCTTGTAAAGTATAAGTAAAGGCTCACAACCGAGATGACTTTGGACAAACCATCGGAATGGTTGTAGTGTGATTTGGTATTGGTTTGTCTTGACCATAGAATCACACTAGTGCACTTTGTATGTATTGAGCAGGACCGACTTAGAGGTGATTCGATTTATTGCTGACTATATAATCGAATCGGACCTTAGATATTATATTGTACATACTCTTAATCCCGATATAATAACGGGCACATATACTTAGTATTCATTTCTTTGATTTACCAATGGGCGAGATTTATAGATTAAATCGATAGGCTCAGTAAGTTGGGAAATGGTATTATTTATATGGTATGCCGTTGATTATAGGAGGAAACCGTGTCCTATATATTAGGATGATGATGTCCCCTTGAGGAGCTCATAAGGTTCATCATGTAAATCCTGCTAGTGGACTTGGTCCGACATGATGAAAAGGATGAGTGGTACTACTCATGGAGTTAGATATTGATTAATTAATGGTCAGTATATTAATTAATCGACGAACATTCGAGATCTTAAACACGGGGAGAAAATGTACATATAATATATGGAGCCCATATTATCTTATGGGGGTTGGTGAGGTAGATCAATGATAATCCTTTAGTGGATTGGATTATCATTAATGGATCGGACTTTATGTGGGCTTTATCCATGGGTGGCCAAGATCCAACTCCTCCTCGTGGTCCCTATTGTAGCCTATTAACACCTCATGAAGCTTAGATCTAATGGATAGAAACAAAACTCTAGATCCAAAGGTAGAGATTAAATCTCTAAGATCTGACGGTTGAGATTAAATCTCTAGATCCGACAGTTGAGATTAAATCCCTAGAACCAATGGTGGAGATTAAAAGGAGGCTTATCCCTAACTATATAAAAGGAGAACAAGGGGTTGGTGTGGAGACAATTAAGAGAAGCTAGGGTATTTGGAGGTTGGCGGCAAGAGCTTGGAGCTAGGGTTTGGGCTTGGCGGCACCTAATAAGGAAAGTTTTCCTTGCATTCTTCTTCTTCTTCTTCCTCAAGCTGCCGGGGCCCATTGAAGCCTTTCCAGCTCTTGGCCAGCATCCAAAGTAGGTCCTCTCCTTCTCCTTGGCCGGTGGAACAAAGGCTTAGGGTCCTCCCTTGAAGCTTTTGGACGACAACCATTAATCTCCTCTTCCTTCTTGGCCGGCGGCAAGCTCCATCCTTGGAGGTTGTTGGTTGGTTGAAAGAAGGAAAAGAGCCTTGTTTCTATTCTTCCTCTTGATCGGAACGAGCAAGGAAGGAAGATTGGCGATCTAGGAGCTTCAACTTTTGGTAGATCATCGCCCACACGACGTCTGAAAGGAGGAAGGTCATACATTAGAAGATCGAGAGGTATATCGATTCTCTATTCTCTTTTGTAACATGTTTGTTTTTGTTTTTCAATTATGAGCATGATATATTCTGTTTGTGGCTAAATAAAACTTGGATCCTGAACATAAACATAAAAGCCGACGATCCGGACATCGTCTATTCCACGGCTACTCGTAGAATAGAGGTTGGTCGCTTGAACAACAAGTTTGTTCAAGTGACCTCTCTAAATGAATAGCACGATGATGACTTGATTGTTTAGGCAATCCCTTTTATCTAGGATTAATTTTTTTTAATACGGAGACATCGATGGGATCGCCATGAACAAACAACCAAGGTGAAGTGGGAAGCGAAGTTTCCCCTCACGGATCAATGAAACCAGACCTTCAATTATGTGATGATTGACTAGGGACTTATGTATCATATTCTATTAATAATAAAGGCAAAGTTTGGTTATTATATTTACTTCATGCTTGTGCCAGTCGAATAAATATAATAATGCCCTAGAAAGTAGGTACTTATCTACAGTACATCAATTGGTAGAATTGATTGTGAGAGACTGTAGAGAATACTATTCTTAAATATTCCTAGTCAAGCATTAATATAATAGGGAAATATTAATGCATTGATTCTAGCATGTAGGTCAATTGATGACTTGATCTCACAAGTCATGGATATGTAATATTACATTGACACATGGGTATATATTAGAGAATATATATACTGAATTGATCCATCGTGAGAAAGTTTCATGGATCATCATATGAGTGTCATAAACTTTCTCATAGTGACTATGGGTATGATTAGTCCTTAGACCTGAAATCACTACGGTTCCCTACATAAGGAGTTATGTGCTTTGGTATTGTCAAACATCACTCGTAAGAGGGTGGACTATAAAGGTGACCACTGGGGTAGCAATGATGCATTTCTAGATGTCACTCATTGCTTATGTTTCTAAAAGGGTTTTAGAAACATTGCCAACGTTGCAAGAAC
This sequence comes from Wurfbainia villosa, assembly GCA_025175895.1. Lineage (NCBI taxonomy): Eukaryota > Viridiplantae > Streptophyta > Magnoliopsida > Zingiberales > Zingiberaceae > Wurfbainia > Wurfbainia villosa. Next base: position 38,970,532 of record CM046002.1, on the reverse strand, counting down.
ATATTGGGTCACATACAAAGAACGCGTTATTTTGGAGAAAGGATCATCTTAGTTTGACCAAATGAATCATTAGTTAATTGAATGGACTAGAATGAGTTAGACTCATTGCTTGGCCAAACTTGATTTGGACTCAAATTGGTTTAATTTAAGTTTGACTCAAGTGAAACCAATTGAAGAAGGTTAGCATGATTAATGATGATTAATCATGCATGCAAATAGATTAATGCATGCAAATGGATTAATTGCATGCAATGGGATTTCATGAATCCTCTCAACGTTGCATGCAAATGTGATTTATTGCATGAAAATGAGATTTAATGAAAAACCTCTCAACGTTGCATGCAAAATGGAGATTAATGCATGAAAATGAGATTTAATGGATGCAAATGTGATTTATTGCATGCAAATGGGATTTAATGGATAAAAATGGGATATAAGCTTCTTGATCAATGTGAACAAAAGGGGGTGTTCTCTTCCTTGTGTGTATCCCATTTATGCATAGCATCCATTTTCCTTCTCCCTTCTTCTTGGCCAAAAATTAGTCTTTGGTGGAGAGCCTTGGTGTGGTTGCTAGCACAACCAAAGGTTTTGTTTCCTTCTCCAAGATAGTGTTCATGTGGATACCGTAGAGGCGTGGCCATTCTGATCGCGCTAAGATCCATCATCAAGGAATTGTTGTCAGGATTGCGAAGGGCTATGCTACAAGGGTAACTTCTCAACTAAGGTGTAGTTAAAATAAACGATTTCCTTTATGTATACACATGAATTTCTGGAGGGATCAAGTTTTTTTCCACTGCATTTGCGATTATTTTCACAAAAGATCCTAACACCAATGGGTTCCTTGATCAAATCATTTGCCATGGGAATAGCTAGGCCCGTTGGTCGTATACCACTCAGTCCCATCTCCCAGTAGAATGCATAGAGCATCACGCTAACGAATCACCCTAGGTCTCATAGTGCTTCATCGATGCTCTCACCATAGATCATGTAGGGTATAACAAACTCACCAGGGTCCTCCAACTTGGGTGGAATCTTATCTTCAATTTCTTCTTAGTTTGGCAAGTTTGAAATCATGGTTGCACACCCCCTAGTGACTTTGTTTTTCAATCCTACATTCTCTCCGTACGCTCCCTCTCCCTTAATCGAGTTTTGCTCAGATGGTAAGGGGAAGCTATCCATGGGTTGTGATACAGTCTCGGCGATTTGAGCCACTTGCATTTCCAGCATTTTTGTATGACTTATGAGCCCATCGATAGAGGTCTTCAGTTCCCTCAGTGCCTCTTCGGCTCTTTGATGCTGCAGCTAAAATTCTGCATTAGCCTTGTTAGTGATATATGAGAGATGTCCTAAGGCAATTGCCTTATGGTTGTATCATTTATTTGATAAATGAAGATTCACTATTTGAGTATATATGTTTTCATGTATTTGATTGGATCTTAAACTCATTTGTTGAATGTCCGTAATACGATTCACAGCATGAGAGAATTTGTGATTGGATCACAACTAGTGAGTATCTCTACATGTGTAATTGTGATGTATTGGAATTATTCCTAGTCAATGAATTAATGTATTTGGACACCATCAATTCTGTTGAGACTAGCATGAGTCTCTTTGGTGTATCCAAGTAGCTGTTCCTCACTGGCTGGAGACATTGGGATGTCCGTAGTTAATCGTGGATGCTAGTTATGGTAACTAGTGTAGGGATTTTTTTATGCAAAATAGCATATGCGCAATGGAAAAAATAGGATCCCTTCCAAGTGATCCTTGCGAAAGAAAACCTTGTACAAAAAAAAATAAATTTCTCTAAAAGAAAAACCTATCTTATAGGAGAATATTACCTTTGTTGCGTGCCCTTTTTAATCCCGCTTCTCCTTGGGTTTGTTGGATCTTTTAGCACGTTCAATTGTCCGTGCCTCTATATGTATCCACACGAGCAAGCTCTTGTCTCACAAAAGAAACTAGAAGAACTCTCCTTTACTTCTTGCTAGAGAAGTCCCTAAAGGAGAGGAAGGTAGGGAAAAAGAGAAAGGAAGAAGAAGACCACTCTTCTTGCTAGCCTACACTCACAAAAGCCACACAACCAAAGCCTCTCACCACCAAGTTCTCTCCAAGCCTCAAGCTTCCACACCCTTGGCCGGCCACCCCATGGAGTGTTTTATAGGATTGAAAAAACCTTTCACCTCCTATCACATTCAATGCAATCAATTGCATTGAAAACTAATTACACTCCTTGTTTGGCCGGCCACATGTGGAGAAATTCCAAATGTCAAAACCCTTTGTCTCCTTCCACCTCATCAAGCTTAGGTGGCATGCTTATGTGCCATGCTTAGGTGGCATGCTTATGTGGCATTCATGCATGTTGAATTAATCTTATTAATTCAATAAGCTTATGTTATCATATTGAATTAATCTCATTAAATCAATAAGGTAACATATTGAATTAATCTTATTAAATCAATTAAGCTTAGGCTATCATGATAACATATTTATTTAATCTTATTAAATTAATAAGCTTAGCATATTGAATTAATCTCATTAAATCAATAAGCTAAAATTCTCATTAAGCTTAAAGTCCAAAAACCATTTTGTACTTAAGCTTATTCCCAAATTATTCTAGTCAAACTAGAATGCACTAATTCTTCTAATCATCATGCTCTTTGTGTGTGACCCTATAGGCTCTCATAACGTTGGCAGTGGATCTAAACTCTTTTAGATACACAAGCAATGAGCGACATCTAGCAATACATCATTGCTACCCAAGTTACGAAATAAGTCAAGATCCGACTAACCTTTCCGTGACTACTATAATGTATGACCGTGTCCTTCTATCCTTGATATCAGACTGACCAATGAGGCATAGACCGTGTCATCCTCGATCAATCTATGTGTTTCTTGATCCCTGAGTAAACTAACTCAAACAAATGAGCTCAATATCTCATATTGACTCATTCGAGCATGGCCATGCATTTTAGTAGTTCTACTCAATCAAGGGGCCCACAGATATCACTCCCGTCATATGGGAGGGATAGATCCCATCTACATCACTCACATTCCTCCTTATAATTTGTTATATACCCAATAATCGCCTTTATGGTCTACCCTATTACGGGTGACGTTTGACGATACCAAAGTACATAACTCCTTATATAGGGAACCGTAGTGACTTCAGGTTTGAGGACTATTCATACCAATAGTCACATGAGAAAGTTTATGACACTCATATGATGATCCATGAAACTTTCTCATGGCGGGTCAGTTCAGTATATATTCTCTAATATATACCCATGTGTCAACTTGATATCATATATCCATGACTTGTGAGATCAAGTCATCAATTGACCTACATGCTAGTCTTTATGTATTAATATTGTCCTTGCATATTAATACTTGACTAGGAACATTTTAGGAAAGTGTTCTCTACAGCCTCTCATAATCAATTCTGCCAATTGATGTGCTGTAGATAAGAACCTACTTTTCTAGGGCATTATTATATTTAATTTAGCTGGCACAAGCAAGACGTAAATATAATAACCAATCCTTTGCCTTTATAGAATATGATACAAAATGTTCCCTATTCAACCATCACATGATTGGTTCTAGGGCTATAACTAACAATCTCCCACTAGCACTAGTACCAATCACTATAATATCTGATACCTAGTGACCTAGTGTGACCATCATGCTTCCTCTGTGCCAAAGCCTTGGTCAATGGATCTGCGATGTTAGCTTCTGTCGGTACTCTGCATATCCTCACATCTCCTCTATCGATGATCTCTCAAATGAGATGGAAGCGCCGCAGTATGTGTTTAGTCCGCTGATGTGATCGAGGTTCCTTAGCCTGTGCAATAGCCCCATTGTTGTCACAATAGAGGTCTATTGGATCTGCAATGCTAGGAACTACCCCAAGTTCACTGATGAACTTGCGGAGCCAAACAACCTCCTTTGCTGCATCAGACGCAGCAATATACTCGGCTTCTGTTGTAGAATCAGCAACTGTGTCCTGCTTTGAACTCTTCCAGCTCACAGCTCCACCATTCAGGCAAAACACGTACCCCGATTGCGATCTATAGTCATCCTTGTCTGTTTGGAAGCTTGCATCACTGTAACCCTTTACAGTTAGCTCCTCATTGCCTCCAAATATCAGGAAATATTCTTTCGTTCTTCGTAAGTATTTAAGAATATTTTTGACTGCTATCCAGTGACTTTCACCTGGATCCGACTGGTATCTACTCGTCATGCTCAAAGCATACGAGACGTCAGGACGAGTACAAAGCATGGCGTACATGATAGACCCTATAGCAGATGCATAAGGGATCTTATCCATGCGATCTATCTCCTCCTTAGAAGAGGGACATTGAGTCTTCGAAAGACTCACACCATGTGATAAAGGCAGAAATCCTTTCTTGGAATTTTGCATAGCAAAATGATCTAGCACTTTATCAATGTATGTACTCTGACTTAGGACAAGTAATCTTTTAGATCTATCTCTATAGATCTTGATGCCTAGAATATAGGCAGCTTCACCTAAGTCTTTCATCGAGAAACAATTCCCTAACCACATCTTCATAGACTGGAGTGAGGGAATATCATTTCTGATGAGAAGTATGTCATCTACATACAAGATAAGAAATACAACTGTGCTCCCACTATTTCTCTTGTAGACACAAGGTTCATCTTCATTCTTGATGAAACCAAACTCCTTGATTGCATCATCGAATCGAAGATTCCAGCTTCGAGAGGCTTGTTTTAGTCCATAAATGGACCTTTGCAGTTTGCATACCTTTCCAGGATGCTTTGGATCTTCAAAACCCTCAGGCTGTGTCATGTACACATCCTCGAGTAGCTTTCCATTCAGAAAAGCAGTTTTGACATCCATCTGCCAGATCTCATAATTGTGGTAGGCTGTAATAGCAAGTATGATCCGAATGGATTTAAGCATCGCAACTGGTGAAAAGGTTTCATCATAGTCAATACCATGAATTTGTTTGAATCCTTTATCCACCAATCTACCTTTATAGGTATGCTTATTACCATCCATGTCAGTCTTTACTTTAAAGACCCACTTACACCCAATGGGTTTTACCCCTTCAGGTGGATCAACCAAAGTCCATACTTGGTTAGTGTACATGGATTCCATTTCAGATCTCATGGCCTCTAGCCATTTCTCGGAATCTGGGCTCATCATAGCTTCTTGATAGGATGTAGGCTCGTCAAGATCGACAAGCAATACTTCATCATCGCTACCAAGAGAAAAGAATATCTCTCGGGTTGACGACGGATCCTATCATATCTACGAAGAGGTTGGTCTACTTGAACAGGTGTTTGCTCCACAACTCTTTGGGCAACAATTTCCTCATCCACAACACTTTGTGGTGCCTGTTCATTTTCCATCGAAGCCTTAGTGTTATCTTCATCTTGAATTTCTTCAAGATGAATTTTACACTAGTTTTTCTAGAAATAAATTCTCTTTCTAGAAAGACAACATTTCGCAACAAACACCTTGCCAAGTGTGGGATTGTAAAAGTAATATCCCTTAGTTTCCTTGGGATATCCTACAAAATAACACTTATCCGATTTGGGTCCTAGTTTATCCGAGACTTGACGCCTAACATAAGCTTCACAACCCCAAATCTTTATAAAAGACATTTTGGGACTCTTCCCACCCATAACGATATGGTGTCTTTTCTATGGCTTTTGATGGGACGCGATTAAGTGTGAAAGCTACGTCTCTAGAGCTAAACCCCAAAAGGAAGTAGGTAGATCGGTCCTGCTCATCATTGATCGCACCATATCTAATAGAGTACGATTTCTCCTCTCGATACACCATTCCATTGTGGTGTTCCAGGGAGTGAGTTGGGATATTATCCCACACTCACCAGTGATCACGAAACTCTTGACTAAGGTATTCACCACCTCGATCCGATCAAGTAGCTTAATCACGCTACCAAGTTGGTTTTGTACTTCATTCTTGAATTCTTTGAACTTTTCAAAGGATTCTGACTTATGTCTCATCAAATATAAGTAGCCAAATCTACTCATATCATCAGTGAAAGTAATAAAGTACTTATAGCCTCCTCTGGCTTCGACATTGAAAGGGCCACATACATCAGTATGTATGAGTCCTAACAAGTCCGTCGCTCTCTCGCCATGTCCACTAAATGGAGTTTTAGTCATCTTTCCTAAAAGACAAGATTCGCATACCTCATATGATTCAAAATCAAATGTGTCCAATAATCCATCTTTATAGAGTTGGGATATGCGTTTTTCATTTATGTGACCTAGGCGACAGTGCTAGAGATATGTTTGGTTCAAATTATTCGATTTGAACCGTTTGGTATTTACGTTATAAATTGGGTTTTCTAAATCTAGAACATAGAGACCATTCATAAGTGGTGCATTACAATAGAACATTTCATTCAAATAAATGGAACAACATTTGTCCTTTATTATAAAAGAAAAGTTTTTCTTGTCTAAACAAGATACAAAAATTATGTTCTTCGTTAATGCAGGTACATAAAAGCACTCCTCTAGTTCTAAGATAAGCCTAGTGGGAAAAGACAAAGAATATGTTCCTACAGCTACAGCAGCAACTTTTGCGCCATTGCCTACTCATAGGTCCACTTCGCCCTTTGCCATTAGTCTACTATTTCTCAGTCCCTGCACATTAGTACAAATGTGAGATGCACATCCGGTATCTAATACCCATGTAGAAGAAATAGATAGATTAACTTCTATAACGTGTATACCTGAGGCAGAAGTCCCACTTCTTTTCTTCTTTACTTCCTCAAGGTAGACAAAGGTCCACCTCACCAAAGGAAACAGCCCCTTCCTTAGGTACTTTACCTTTACCCTTTGAAGTGGATGAATTGGCCTTGCCTTTGGCTTGGTCTTACCCTTGCCTTTACCTTTGCCCTTCTTGACCATTAGTACGCATTAACTTTCTTCTTGAGATTCGGTTCAGCAGTTCTTAACATGCTGAGAATCTCAGGCAAAGGCTTATCAATTTCATTCATGTCATAATTCATGACGAATTGATTATATGCTTCCGGCAATGATTGTAGGATAACATCGGTTGCCAATTCTTGGCTCAGTGGAAAACCTAGTCTTTCAAGGTTCTCAACGTACCCTATCATTTTAAGTACGTGAGTTCCTACAGGTGTTCCTTCTTGCATCTTGCATGCAAAAAGAGCCTTAGACACTTCAAAACGCTCGTGCCTAGCTTGTCCTTGATATAGTTGTTTCAAATGCTCAACCATACCATAGGCATCCATGTTCTCATGTTGCTTCTGAAGCTCAGAGTTCATGGTGGCAAACATAAGACATGACACATCTAATGCGTCATCTTGATGCTTCTTATAAGCATCCTTTTCAGCACGAGTGGCCGCAGGGGTGGGTGTTTCAGGGATAGACTGCTCTAGGACATACAGTTTACATTCTTGCTTGAGGATAATCCTCAAGTTCCTATACCAGTCTAGAAAGTTAGCTCCATTGAGCTTGTCTTTCTCAAGGACAGATCGCAAGTTGAGGGGGTGTGTCGTGTTAGATGACATGGTGATCTACAACATTAAAATGCAAAATTAAGTATCATACCTAAGTCATTTAATTAGGCCTTTAATTAAATGAGGCTCCCACTAAATTCTCATAGCTGTGATATGAGCTAATAATTGATGTAGGCAAACACATTTTGCTTACATCATTAGCTTCTATTTAGCTATAAATTTATATGGGATAAAGATCCACATCATACTTTGTCTTGAGTTAGCTTTGGCTAATCGCCCAAGATGTAGTATGATTAGGTAGGCAATCTTTTTGCCAATTACATCTGATGTAACTCTTTAATAGCTTTAGTTAAGTTTAGATTAGTTTAGTGCTTATTCCTAAACCAGCTTCCAAGCCGTGGTGAGTCACAGAGGCCTTCTTTGATATCGAAGCAACGACCACTTTCTAAGACAAAGCTGATGTTCGGAAATCACGCAAAACTAATTTTTAAAACTTATGTTCAAAGCTAATATATGCCTCTACTTTCTTAATTAATTAAGAAAAACTTAATTAAGTCTTAACCAAGTTTGATAGCGGGACATCACGATTGTCCACTCGCACTCTTCCAAGATAAAATGCATTGCTTTGCTTTGGCAAACCCAACAACAAATGATCGAGGAAGTAGTGAGTACCAAACTTTGGTAGGCATATCGTTTTTGACTTATTAAGAAATAAACTTAAACATGCATCACATACATATTAGCATACATCACATATAAGCTAAATTAACATGCATCACATACATATTAAACTAAGCGTGTCATGGTTATGGCCCTTATTCTACAATCTTCTCAAGCCAATGAAAAGATTGATTGGTCAACCTAGGGATAACATCTTCTCCCAAGTGCTTCCTTTTGGTTGTCTTGTGTTTTTGAATTCCTCCTTGTAACTTCATATTCCAATGGACCCTCCATCTTTATTTTGTATATTACAAAAGGAGAAATACTCGAGTTACATTCGAGTCTAAAACTAATTTTACAACAAGAATTTTAGGAGAAAGGCACGACACGCAGGCCGTATTAAGAATTACAACACACACATTCACAAACTTTTTGGGACTAGGCCATAACCATGCACCATGTCAATTTTAACTTTTAAAAGACATCGGATATTTTATTATGTTTGAAAAATTGCTAATGCAATTATCAACTCATAATAAAATTTATCCTACTTCTATATCATATATAAAATAGAGAAATCCTATTTTTTTTTATACGATCTTTCGCAAGTGGCTCTGATACCACTGTAGGGATTTTTTTATGCAAAATAGCATATACGCAATGGAAAAAATAGGATCCCTTCCAAGTGATCCTTGTGAAAGAAAACCTCGTACAAAAAAAATAAATTTCTCTAAAAGAAAAACCTATCTTATAGGAGAATATTACCTTTGTTGCGTGCCCTTTTTAATCCCACTTCTCCTTGGGTTTGTTGGATCTTTTAGCACGTTCAATTGTTCGTGCCTCTATATGTATCCACACGAGCAAGCTCTTGTCTCACAAAAGAAACTAGAAGAGCTCTCCTTTACTTCTTGCTAGAGAAGTCCCTAAAGGAGAGGAAGTTAGGGAAAAAGAGAAAGGAAGAAGAAGACCACTCTTCTTGCTAGCCTACACTCACAAAAGCCACACAACCAAAGCCTCTCACCACCAAGCTCTCTCCAAGCCTCAAGCTTCCACACCCTTGGCCGGCCACCCCATGGAGTGTTTTATAGGATTGAAAAAACCTTTCACCTCCTATCACATTCAATGCAATCAATTGCATTGAAAAATAATCCTTGTTTGGCCGACCACATGTGGAGAAATTCCAAAGGTCAAAACCCTTTGTCTCCTTCCACCTCATCAAGCTTAGGTGGCATGCTTATGTGCCATGCTTAGGTGGCATGCTTATGTGGCATTCATGCATGTTGAATTAATCTTATTAATTCAATAAGCTTATGTTATCATATTGAATTAATCTCATTAAATCAATAAGGTAACATATTGAATTAATCTTATTAAATCAATTAAGCTTAGGCTATCATGATAACATATTTATTTAATCTTATTAAATTAATAAGCTTAGCATATTGAATTAATCTCATTAAATCAATAAGCTAAAATTCTCATTAAGCTTAAAGTCCAAAAAACCATTTTGTACTTAAGCTTATTCCCAAATTATTCTAGTCAAACTAGAATGCACTAATTCTTCTAATCATCATGCTCTTTGTGTGTGACCCTATAGGCTCTCATAACGTTGGCAGTGGATCTAAACTCTTTAGATACACAAGCAATGAGCACATCTAGCAATACATCATTGCTACCCAAGTTACGTAAATAAGTCAAGATCCGACTAACCTTCCGTGACTACTATAATGTATGACCGTGTCCTTCTATCCTTGATATCGATTGACCAATGAGGCATGTCATCCTCGATCAATCTATGTGTTTCTTGATCCTCGAGTAAACTAACTCAAACAAATGAGCTCAATATCTCATATTGACTCATTCGAGCATGGCCATGCGTTTTAGTAGTTCTACTCAATCAAGGGGCCCACAGATATCACTCCCGTCATATGGGAGGGATAGATCCCATCTACATCACTCACATCCCTCCGCATAATTTGTTATATACCCAGTAATCGCCTTTATGGTCCACCCTGTTACGGGTGACGTTTGACGATACCAAAGTACATAACTCCTTATGTAGGGACCCGTAGTGACTTCAGGTTTGAGGACTATTCATACCAATAGTCACATGAGAAAGTTTATGACACTCATATGATGATCCATGAAACTTTCTCATGGCGGGTCAGTTCAGTATATATTCTCTAATATATACCCATGTGTCAACTTGATATCATATATCCATGACTTGTGAGATCAAGTCATCAATTGACCTACATACTAGTCTTTATGTATTAATATTGCCCTTGCATATTAATACTTGACTAGGAACATTTTAGGAAAGTGTTCTCTACAGCCTCTCATAATCAATTCTGTTAATTGATGTGCTGTAGATAAGAACCTACTTTTCTAGGGCATTATTATATTTAATTTAGCTGTCACAAGCAAGATGTAAATATAATAACCAATCCTTTGCCTTTATAGAATATGATACAAAATGTTCCCTATTCAACCATCACATGATTGGTTCTAGGGCTATAACTAACAACTAGTTCATTGGAGTGACTAGCTGTAAGACTTCATATGGTTATCTGCATATATAGATATTTCAATGAAGTTCTTACTGTAGCTTAAGTGCGATGTTCCTTTGACTTATGGTATTCAAGTCATCTTAGTCATGGAGACTTATGCTTTGACATCTAAAGCAAGAATCTCCGAGGAGATGTAGACCCGGGATAATTGGGTATAAGTTGAAATGCCTGAAGGTATTTGAATAGCCTACAGAGGATTCACCACTCCTTACAAGGAGATGTATACCTTATGGCCTCTCGTCGGATTGTAACTAAAGTATTTAGCTAAAGCATTACATGTTTAGAGAATGATACTCTTGGATACATGTGCAGTAACTAGAATCCGTAGGATGAGGAAGTAATACTTGGGCTAGGTGTGACGTAGTCAGCCTAGTGGGGACTGACACATAGACCATGTCCTGAAACAAGTGGGTAAAAAATTAGTGAAGGGAACGGGGCATGATTTACTGTAGCTGCTGAAGGGTTTCAGAGGCGTTCTGGGATCAACCATTGATTTTTTAGTTAATTTGGGATCATGATGTACTACTAGGTGACACTCATGATCGTTCTATAATTAATGGTTAGTTATAGACGACCAACATAAATCTGGAACCTATTTGGTCACACGCACTACGAGTGTTATCCGCAGGATTTAAAACGAGCTTGAGAATAGAATTCTCAAATCGAGAGAGACAAGGTTTGGTTGGACCAAACGAAGAGCGAGCAAGAAATTATTTCAGTCGTATCAGAAGCTTGAATGGGCCGAGTCTTATGAGGACATGATGGATGAACCAAATCGGTTTGGTTCTAATCCTATGGTGGAAAATAAACCAAAGGGGTTTTGTTTTTTTTTAAATGAATGAACCGAAATTGGTTCAGTTTGTTTTAACTTAAAATAGACCAACGGAGTTTGATTTATTTTAACTTAAGTTGTTTGACCAGGTTAATAGATTTTGGTTATGAAACAATAACCGTTAGGAGAATATGTTCTCTATAAAAACACAGCTTAACGGTTTTGAGGGATAACTCGGTTCACGACGGCTTAGGTTTTGGAAACCCTAGCCATTTTCCCCTCTTCTCCTCCCTTGGTGTTGCCGCCCAACCCATTGGTGCCGCCCAACTTGTTGTGGCCACCCCTTCTCCTTGTCGTCGGCCAACCACCAACTATCGACAGCCCTCTGGCCATTTTCCCTTGGCTCCGGTGACCAAGGACCAGCCGACCATCTTCTTTTGTTGGCACCAACTCCTCCACCACAAGCTATCCAGTTTTGGACAGCTTGTTGTCCCTTGCGTGGAAAGGTCGTTTGCCCATTGTTTCGCGCTCTGACAGTGACCTACTTGTCGGGGATTGGATCTCCAACAATGCCCTTTGGTAGAGAACCAAGGTTTCGTCAATTGGTTGACGAAAACTGCTTCCGAGAAGTGAGTTCGTGGAACTCGATTTTTGGATCCGAATTTGATTCGGATTGTGATCATCTCTCGATCACAACGTCTTCGATTCGAGACTAGTATCTCGTGAGAAGATGGGGCTCATGACTTGGTGAAGCTATCCCGACGATACTCGGCATGGATACGGATAGAGGCAAGACTTGCAAGTGTCGCTCAGTTGATGTCATTCACGCTTCACGTAATCCGTCAGGTGTACCGAGATGTAAAGTTTCTTTTATTGCAAAAATTTGAAAATGCAATTATGTCTATATTTGTTGTATCCTGCATGTGTGTGGTGTGTGTATTATAATAAATTAGTTTATTACTTGTTTTTGCTTCTGTTGTGTGCATGTTTATGAAACGTGTTCGAACATACACCCACGTCGATGCCGGGGAAACCCAACAGTGGTATCAGAGCCCAACTTTGTTCTGACATAATCATAAAATTGTTTTGCAATAGTCATAATTATATTTTTGGAAATTTTCTACTTTTGAAAAGTTTAGAAATAATTATGGAAATTTTAATTAGTAAAGAAATTCAAATTGAAAATTTTCTAATGTGATTAGAAAATTATAATTTAGGAAATTTGTTTTCTAAATTAAATTTGAATTTCCTTAATTAATATTTTCGATAAATAAAATATGTGATTAAATTTGGAAATTTGGTTCCTAATTTAATCGGGATTTGATTTGGTAAATCAAATCGCAAACATATTTTATTTCCTAAATTAATTATGACAATATGGAAACTACTTGTACATGCCATAATTGTATGCTATGTAATTGCATTAGATGCATAACATTATGTCATGCGTGTCGTGACATGTAGATGTATGTCATGTGTGTCATGCCATGTAGATAATAGTTATTTGCATGAAAAGGAGGATGAAACCTGAAAACCCTTACACAATATTAAAGCCTACACCTTCCATTAATATGGTTAGAACCAGAGTTTCGTTTCTTGTTTGGGTTGTTGGACTCACTCCAAGCCTGACTTAAACCTGAACATGTTCAAATCATTGGAATAGTTTGACACTAATATGGTAAGAGTCAGAGGTCAATCGTTAGTTTGGGTTGTTGGACTCACTCCAAGCCTGGCTAATTGGTTGAATGCGCTCTAACCATATTAAAACTATTTCGTGATTAATGGGTCGGCTCTAACTTGGAGCATCGATTTGTTGGACTTACTCCAAGGTTGATGTGAAGAGAGGTGAAGTTGGGTGCTATGCATATGATGCATACTTGTTAATGTGTTAACAACCCAATGTATGTGTGAACATTCAATTAGTTGATAGCACATTGTGATAGTTACATATACGTGATATGTAATCGGTATACTTGATACCTACCATTATAGCTAAGAATGGCTTGTTGGACTCATTCCACGGTTGTTCTTATCTATGTTGGATATCAACCCATTCGGAGATGGACCTACGATCTCCCGAATTTATTTTGAGGGTTTTGAATTTCAAAAATGAATGGGATTTATAAATGTATGTTGATGCATTTTAAAATCATTCTCTCATATATGCTCGATTTGTATTTCTAGGTTAATCGTTTGATCATGATGTCTTTGAATTTGTGCTCTATTTTGGATTCGAATAAATTTACTGGGCCGAACTTCTTGGACTAGCTTAGAAACTTGAGAACTATTCTCAAGGCTGAAAAGCTTGCGTATGTCCTCGAAGCGCCTCTTCCCGTCCGTCCTAGTGGTGACACAACTCTGGACCAATTGTTGGCCCATCATAAACATGTGAGTGATTCTAAACTAGTGAATTGCATCATGCTAGCCATGATGGTACCCGAGCTGCAGAAGCAGCATCAGCATATGGATGCTCATATCATAGTCTTTCATCTTTATGAGTGGTTTGATGAGCAAGTGAGATCCGAAAGGTTCGAAGTTTCTAAGCTCCTCTTCACCTCTAAGATGCAAGAAGGTTCATCTGTGGTACTAGTCAACACGTTGAAGACTGTGGAGCCTTCTGTGAAGCATGAGCACGGGACGATGCTGTTAGTTATTTCCTCGAAGAAAGGTTCTAAGAGACAGTCAAAGGAACAGTAGAAGGGGAAGAAGAGAAGGGCTAAAAAGGCAGAATCAGCTCAAAAGGGCACTTTCCATCATTGTAGCAAGGAGGGCCATTGGCGAAGAAACTGCAAGATTTATCTTGAGTCCGTGAAGAAGAATAAGACATCCATTGCCCCATCTTCTTCAGATATCTTCGTTATTGTTTGTCATTCTATTTCCTTAGACACTTGGGTATTGGATACCGGGTGTGGTTCACATATATGTAATAACATACATGAGCTAAGGAATAGAAGAAGACTCATCAAGGGAGAGTAAAATTTACGTGTTGGGAATGGAGCAAAGGTTGCTGCACTCGCCATCGGAACGTATTTGTTGATACTCCCTACAAGATTTATCTTAGAACTGGACAATTGCTTTTATGTTCATTTGTTGATAAAGAACATCATTTCTATTTCTTGTTTAAATAAAAATGGGTACCATTTAACTTTTAGTAACAATTATTGTTACATAACTTTGAATAGCATTCTTTATGGGACTGAAAATTTAAGCAATGATATTTATACATTGGACATATCCAGTGACATTATCAATATCGAAGCGAGCAACAAGTGTTCTCGAAAAGATAATCAATTAGACTCCTATATGTGCCATTGTCGTCTTGGCCATGTGAGCAAGAAATGCATGTCCGAATTACACCGATGTGGAATTCTAGAATCGTTTGAATTAGATTCATATGATACATGTGAATCATGCTTAAAGGGCAAGATGACTAAGTTACCTTTTACTGGAAAAGGTGAACTGGTGAGAGAGTTGCTTGGTCTAATACATATTGATGTTTGCGGACCTATGTCAACTCAAGCTCTAGGAGGCTATAGCTACTTCATTACCTTTACCGATGATCACTCACAGTTTGGGTATGTGTTCTTGATCAAACACAAATATGAAGCCTTTGAAAGGTTCAAAGAATTTAGAAATGAAGTAGAGAAACAACTTGGCAAGAGTATTAAAATACTTTGATCGGATCGAGGTGGTGAATACTTGAGTCAAGAGTTTCTAGATTATCTGAGGGACAATGGTATATTGTCTCAATGGACTCCGCTGTATACACCACAGCTTATGGTGTATCTGAGAGGCGAAACTGGACCTTGTTGGACATGGTCAGATCGATGATGAATCACGTGAATCTTCCCATGTCCTTTTGGAGCTATGCACTTTAGACAACTATTTACTTGCTAAATATAGTCCCGACCAAGGTAGTCTCGACTACTCTATATGAGATATGGGCTAGTAAGAAACCTCATTTTATCTTACATGAAGATATGGGGTTGTCCTGCTTATGTTAAGCGGACTGTGTCAGACAAATTGGATGCTAAGTCTGATAAATATCTATTTATTGGATACCCTAAGGAAACATGGGGTTACTAATTCTATCATCCCTTGGAACAAAAGGTGTTTGTTTCAAGGAATGCTGTGTTTCTAGAGAAAGAGTTTCTCTTGCAAGAAAACAGTGGGAGTGTCATTGAACTTGAGAATGTTCAAGAGACTCCAATAGACATTGATGAGATACATGGTCAAGCACCACAATCGATAACTCATAGTGATGAGCCATCGCCTGAACCTATTGTGACACCACATCTTCGTAGATCTAGTAGAACACGCAACATTTCTAATAGATATGGATTTCTCATAAGTGAATCGAACAACGTGTTACTCATTGATGATGAGGTGCCTACCAGTTATGAAGAAGTTCTAAAAAGTTCAGAAAGGGACAAATAGCTTGAAGCCATGAAGTCGGAAATGGATTTCATATATGAAAATCAAGTTTAGAACTTGGTGGACCCACCTGAAGGCATTAAGCCTATAGGGTACAAGTGGGTTTTCAAGAAGAAAACCGACGTGGATGATAATATGATTACCTTTAAGGCTAGATTAGTGGCGAAAGGCTATCGTCAAAAGCAAGGTGTTGATTATGATGAAACCTATTCACTAATAGCTATGCTTAAATCCATCCAGATGCTCCTGACCATAGCAGCTCATTATGATTATGAGATATGGAAAATGGATGTGAAATTGACTTTCAATAATGGAAACCTACACGAGGACGTGTATATGATACAACCTGAGGGTTTCATATCGATTGATAAAACCAAGGTATGCAAGCTTCGATGGTCAATATATGGACTAAAGCAAGCATCCAAGAGCTAGAATATCCATTTTGATGAGACAATCAAAAGGTTTGATTTTTGACAAAATTCGGACGAACCTTGTGTGTACAAGAAGGTTAGTAGGAGAGCAGTCATGTTCCTAGTGTTGTATGTCGATGACATATTACTTATAGGAAATGATATATCTGTCTTACAGTCAGTTAAAATTTAGTTATCCAAAATATTCTCCATGAAAGACCTGGGAGAAGCGACCTAAATCCTCGGGATTAAGATTTATAGAGATAGATTAAAACGGTTGCTTGGTCTTTCGCAGTCTACATATATAGACCGAGTGCTAAAGAGGTTTAGCATGTCGAAATCCAAGAAAGGTTTCCTTCCCATCAAGCATGGGATACACCTTTCGAAGTATATGTATTTGCACATAGAAGACGAGAGGATTTGCATGAGTAAGATTCCCTATGCATCCGCAATAAGATCTATCATGTATGCTATATTATGTACGAGGCCCAATGTATCATATTCTCTGAGTGTCACGGGCAGATACCAATCTGATCTAGGAATGGATCATTGGGTGGCTATTAAGACAATCCTTAAGTACTTAAGAAGAACTAAGGATGTGTTCCTAATATATAGAGAGGGTGATATGGTAATACGTGGGTATATAGATGCCAGCTTCCAGACAGATAGGGATAATTCTAGGTCTCAGTCTAGGTATATATTTACCTTGAATGGAGTCACAATAAGTTGGAAAGGTGCCAAGAAAGACACTATAGCGGATTCTGCCACTGAGGCAGAATACAATGCATCTTCGGAAGCAGCATAGGAAGTGGTTTGGATCAAGAAGTTTGTCTCTGAACTTGATGTGGTTTCATCAATGATCCAAACATGTGCCTCACCACTATCATTTGATCAGAGAAATCATAAGTGGAAAGAAAATACAAATCGAGAAGATTCCCACTGAAAGGAACTTAGTGGATCCTTTAACTAAGGTCTTTCCTCAAAGTAAGTTTGAGGGTCATGTTAGAGCTTATGGTATTGGATACCGTGTCGATTGGCATTAAGATAAGTGGGAGCTTGTTAATGATTTATGAGAGATGTCCTAAGGCAATCACCTTATGGTTGTACCATTTATTTGATAAATGAAGATTCACTATTTGAGTATACATATTTTCTTGTATTTGATTGGATCTTAAACTCATTTGATGAATGTCCACAATACGATTCACAACATGAGAGAATTCTACAGTAAGAACTTCATTGGCATATTCATATATGCAGAGAACCAAATGAAGTCTTATAGCTAGTCACTCCAATGAACTAGTTACCATAACTAGCATCCACGATTAACTCCAGACATCCCAATATCTCCAGCCAGTGAGGAACAACTGCTTGGTTAAACCAAAGAGTATAACTCGTGCTTGTCTCAATAGAATTTATGGTGTCCGAATACATCAATTCATTGACATTTGCATGCTGTAAACATTCAAATATGTGCCACTACTAATAGTTTCTGTTTTAAAAAATATGAAACCGTCACATTAGTGGCCCTCCTCAGTTGTCCCTACCGAGGATGGGCTAAATCGGATGGGTGCAAATGCATACTGTCTCAACAGACTCAACATCTTAAGGGACTAGCCTCCATTTGAAAAAAAAATCATCAAATATATCGTAGATAGGGATCGACTCAAGAATTCTTGAGATTCTACATAGACGTTTTACTACTGCACTATAGTCCTGGGGCTATAGGTTTTGTTTTAGAGTGGTTAGTTAAGATGGATCAATTAGAAATAAGAATTGTAGCAAGAGGTGTCGAACAGGCCGGGCCACCTACAACCTAGTTTGTCATGTTGTACAGCCAGTGTGCTAAGCTTGTTCAATAATTTAAAAATATAACATAATAGAAAAAAAAAATTAAAAACAGAACACATAGTATTCTTTAGTAAAAGACTAGAATTATTTGCTCATGTCTTTTATAAAGCATACACATGCTATTATATAAATTATAAGTTTATAACTTTCTCAACCGAACACCGTGGGACTAAATTTGTGGCTTGTTTTCTGGTTAATACTAAGCCTCTCAACCAAGTAGGCCTTGCGTGTAGTCGTAGGCTTGGTGCTGTAGTTTTCCAGTCTTATTGGCTACTATTATAGAACCAGTATTGGCTTTATTTTTCTCGATAGGATTGTTTTATTTTTTGTTCACTTTTCAACTTAAGGTAGTGCCTATTTAAAACTGCTTTACACCCTAAAGTTCTTTTTTATTAGTTTGAGTTTTTGGTGTATTCCTTTTTGATGATGATATCCATCTGTTGTTAGATTGTGGACTCGATGCACACGAAGGCAAAAGAAATAAGCAACAGAGAGGCAACACAATGTCATGTCCCTGAGTCACAGAGTTTGGCTTTGTCCACGTCGAATAAATCAGTTAGTATCCAGCAAGAGCATGGTGACGACGCATGGCAAGACACGACGATGGACAAGACACAGTCAGTTCCTTCGACTTGCAGTATTCAAGTCATCTTGATCATGGAGACTTATACTTTAACATCTTAAACAAATATCTCTGAGGAGATATGGACTCGATATGATTGGGTATAAGTCGAAATGCTCGAAGGTGTTTGAATAACCTACAAAGGATTCACCACTCCTTGCGAGGAGATGTATACCCTATGGCCTCTCGTCGGATTTTTACTAAAGTCTTTGGACAAAGCATTACATGTTTAGAGTATGGTACTCTTGGATACATGTGTACTAACTATAATCCGTAGGACGAGGAAGTAATACTTGGGCTAGGTGTGACATAGTCAGCCTAGTGGGGACTGACACATAGACCATGTCCTGAACCATGTGGGTATAAGATGAGTGAAGGGAACGAGACACGATTTACTGTAGCTACTGAAGGGTTTCAGAAGCGTTCTGGGATCAACCGTTAATTTTTCGGTTAATTGGGGATCATGATGTACTACTAAGTGCCACTCATGATCATTCTATAATTAATGGTTGATTATAGACGTCTAACATAAACCAGAAACCTATTTGGTCACACGCACTATGAGTATTATCCTAAGGATTTAAAACGAGCTTAAGAATAGGATTCTCAGATCGAGAGAGACATGGTTTGGTTGGACCAAACGAAGAGCGAGCTTGAAATTGTTTCAGTCGCATCAAAAGCATGAATGGGCCGAGTCTTATGAATACATGATGGATGAACCAAATCGGTTTGGTTCTAATCCTGTGATGGAAAATAAACCAAAGGGGTTTGGTTTGTTTTAAATGAATGAACCGAAATTGGTTCGGTTCATTTTAACTTAAAATAGACCAACACGGTTTGGTTTATTTTAACTTAAGTTATTGGAGTGGGTTAACGGATTTTTGTTATGAACCAATAACCGTTAGGAGAATATGTTCTCTATAAAAATACGGCTTAAGGATTTTGAGGGATAACTCGGTTCACGACGGCTTAGGTTTTGGAAACCTTAGCCGCTTTTTCCCTTTTCTCCTACCTTGGTGTTGGCGCCCAACCCATTAGTGCAGCCCAACTTGTTGTGGTTGCCCCTTCTCCTTGTCGTCGGCCAACCACCAGACGTCGGCAGCCCTCCGACCATCCTCCCTTGACTCCTGTGACCAAGGACCAACCGACCATCTTCTTTTGCCGCCACCAACTCCTCCACCACAAGCTGTCCAGTTTTGGACAGCTTATTGTCCCTTGCGTGGAAAGGTCGTTTGCCCATTGTTTCACACTCTGATAGTGACCTACTTGCCAGGGATTGGATCTCCGGCATTCCCCTTTAATGGAGGACCAAGGTTCCGTCAATTGGTTGACGAAAACCGCTTCCGAAAAGCGAGTTCATGGAACTCAATTTTTGGATCCGAATTTGATTCGGATTGTGATCATCTATTGATCACAACGTCTTTGATTAGAGACTAGTATCTCGTGAGAAGACGGGGCTCGTGGCTTGGAGAAGCGATCCCGATGATACTCGGCGTGGACACGGATAGAGGCGAGACTTGCTAGTGTCACTCGGTTGATGTCATTCATGCATCATGTAATCCATCAGGTATACCTAGATATAAAGTTTATTTTATTGCAAAAATTTTAAAATGTGATTATGTCTACACTTGTTGTATCCTGCATGCGTGTGGTGTGTGTATTGTAATAAATTAGTTTATTACTTGTGTTTGCTTCCGCTGTGTGTATGTTTACAAAACGTGTTCGAACACACCCACGTCGGTGTCGGGGAAACCCAACAAGCCTTCGTTTGGGTAGCAATGAAGCCTTCAATCATTATTTCCAGTCTAGATTTAGGTGGTTGTTGCTGCTCGCTGCCATGCTGTTGCCCAAATCCTCCCTATTGTTGGAAATTCCCCGAATTATTCCTATAGGAAAGGTTCTGGTGGTTCCTCTATTTGGGGTTGTAGGTGTTAGGATATGGGTTGTTGGGCCTCTGATCGTGGTCGCCAACTGCATCGACATGCTCAATCTGCTCCTCAGAGCTGCCCTGCCTTCCATAGTAGTCCTCCTGATATGCCTCTACTCCCTCTCCAAAGGTATTGGTCGCACATGCAGAAGCAGGGGTTAAAGAGTCAAACTGTCTACTCAACGCATCCATTCTTGGAACTAGGAGATCAATGGAGTTGACAGCATATCTACCGGCTGCAGGTGCTGGGTGACTACACTCGGAAGCCCATCGGTGGAGATTTACAGTAGTCCTAACTCAAGTACGGTGTCACACGGAGGAAGGAAAGGTTGGTTCGGAGTTCTTAAAAAGGATTCTAGGACTTCAGTTTCACTTATGCATCATGGAACAAGCTATTAATTAAATGTCGTCTAGATTTCTAATTATAGTATTGTGGGAGGATCATCTTACATTTGTCTGATGAATTTTTGCTTCTATCGGGAACTACCTATTCTTAACCAAGCTGACCTTTCAGATCATCAAATCTCAGGGGGTTGATACCGTTGGGAGCCCCCTGTCACTAAGGTCCCTAAACCCTTCTAGAGTTAATTTCTCTTACTTTGGCCCTTCTGCTAAGATAGGCTATTAGGTACGAGGATGTCCTACTAATTCCTATGAAGAGGCGGATCGTATTTCATATCTTATTCTATCATATTCTACTTCTATGGTTATCGGAGGGAGGACAACCACAAGGTTTCCCCTTGGTTCTCCTAGAACTTTGATACAAAGGCTATCACCCTTTGCATCGGCTACGCGCAATAAAAATAGAAATAAAAACATAATCTTCATCAATTCCAAGAACACACAATTGCAAATAGAATCAAAAAGATGAAATACTATTTGAACTAGCATGTCCATAAGCACAAGTTACTCCCTCATCCTAGAATCGAAGTATCAACTCTATAAACAAGGAAGAATAAATGCAAGACATCATAGAAATCATATTTACAATGAGGGTAGAACAAGAAAATATAGGAGATACTTTCTATCCTAACCAATATGCATGTCTTGGTTGTTCTCCACAATGTCGAAGTGTCGAGATGGATCTCCTAGCCGCTTCTTTCCTCCCCGTTGTGAGTTTCCAGTGCTTTTCAAGGCACCGGTGTGTCGTTCTAGCCATCTAGCCCCCCTAGGGTTTGGGCTTGCCTTTCCTTTTATAGACGTGAAGTCGACTCTACATAAATTCCATGAAAAACCCTAGTCACATCAAAACATCCCAACGCCACACGGCCGTGTGGATCCACACGGTCGGCCATGTGTGGCACTGGGCTTGGCCATCTTCGTGGTTTGGACACGACCGTGTGGAATTCACACGGTCGGCCATGTCCACCTCTGTTCTACCCGCTGAATGTCTTCCTTTTGCCCCAAAAGTGTATCATTTTCCTGTAAAATATCTACCTACACACAAAAGCAATAAGAGCATATCTCCGAACTAGAAAATAGGAAATGCATGCAAAACAAAGTAGAATATGCATGAAACAAGTATAAAATATAATGAGATGTGAGCGAAAACTACTCCTAAAACCCTATATGTTTTGCTCACATCACCTTACGCCTCCCGAATCCCTCGAGTCCGTGACTCTTCATTCTTGCGCTAGCCTTCAAGTACTTCCATCGGCTATCATCATGCTCTAGGGGCCACACCTCTGAGACTTCACTGCCAAGACTCCTCGTCCAAGACTTCATTTGACAAGACTCCTCGTCTGTGACTTCAATTGCCAAGCACGGTCTCCCAGACCTGCCGGGACTTCCCTCACCAACTCCCTGTTAGTCTTTCAAACACCAAGTGTCTGGCCTTCCTTGATCGACTTGGATTTTTCCTTGCCATGTATCCAAACTTGGACTTTTCTTTGCCACACCAAGTGTCCGGTCAACCTTGACCGACTTGGATTTCTTCAATAGTCTCCCTCATATGACCTTGAATCTCTCATACCATCTGTTAGTCATATGGTCAAACCATATTTGTAAACCATTGTCGAATATCAAAACCCTACTCGAGTCCCACTCAAGTCTAGTCAATCATGACCTAGGTCGATTGCACCAGCATTTTCAAATTTCAAGTTAAGTTAAGTCATCATCTCATTGTGTTTCTAAGGTTTCCAGCTTTAGGAACTTACTTGCCCTAAATGAGGGTCATCCTCCCAAGTTAACATAAAGTCTCAAAGGCATGTTTGGTATTGAGAGAAATCTGTGGGTGTTTTCCTAGTAAGCTAACTCAGTCTCAAAGGGGCATTCCCTCATGCTCACTAGAATTTTTATTTTTTCAAATGAGTTTACACAATCAAAGCATCTCCAGCAATTAAAATGCTAATTGGGAGTTACCTATCGACTCCTAAGTACTGGTCGAACGAGATGAATCATGACTAATTATGCACTAAATCAACTATTTGGAATTCAGTCTAAGTGTATATGGGAAATAAAAACTAACTAGTAGAACTTGGTAAACTTTCGTTTAGGCTCTATAAAATTGCACCGCAAGATGGGAGAAGAGGAATCACTAAAAACAATTAAACATGTCAACATGATATCATCAAAATAAGTACATTGAAGCCTACTAAAAGGACAAATAGATGCATAGACTTGCCCCCATGGGGATGGTACATTGGTAAGTGAGGTGTAGAATTTGCACAAGGAGCAAGGTTCGATCCCCCGCATCAACAGACTATTTAATGCCCACGTCGAGCCACGTCCTCCACCACACTTGCCATCGTACCAAGGTCAGTGACCACCCATGATTTACTCCCGCTCATACTTGTGGGGTCGGGGTGAGGGGGCCGCTAGGTTGGCGGTTCCAACCTTTTGCACAAAGATACATAGACTAAGACAAGAATAACAATGCATGAATATGATTAGAAAACTCATAAACCTAATGCATGTTGAGAAAAATATAACTAACTCTAAAAATCATAAAAGCAAATAGAAAAACTAAATAGAAACAAATCTTCACAAGTAGGACTCATCATGGAAGTCATGGATGGAAATGAGGGAGTCTCGACAATCCTGCATCATCAAGCACTGAGGACCTCAAATTTTGATGCCATGAATACAAGTGATCAATCTGAGAGATGGTGAAATCTGTAACAGCTCGATTGTCTTCCTCCCGTGCCCATTGGCACCTAGCCTCTCGCATAAATTGTCTCACCTCTTCCCTATATACAGTTTCCTCTTGAAAGTACTGCTGAGCATGGCCATAAAATTATTGTCCTATGAAAATGACCCCTTAGGAACTGGAACCCTTCTTGCATGAATGTGTGTTGATGCTCCCAATATTGCCTCAGGGTCTACTGCTCATCATTAATTCATCAAGGCTCATTCAAAAGTCCAAAAAATCACAAGTTGTTCAACTTGAAGTATGCTCAAAAGTATAAAAAGAATGTCTTGCAGTTTCGAGTGTGCAAACTCATCCCTCGAGGTGTGGTGTATCTTGGGAGAAGGTTGGTCGGTAGGTGATTGAGTTTCAAAAGGAAAATATGAAATGACCCCTCTTGTGACTGGGTTGTGGTTTCTCGATCTAATTGTTGGTGCAATCGGCCCAGGTCATGATTGGCCAGACTTGAGTTTGACTCAAGTCATGGGTACTTGGCATGGAAAATCCAAGTGGGACACTTGGTAAATGGGAAAGTCCAAGTCATGGGTACTTGGCATGGAAAGTCCAAGCATGGGTCTTGGTAAGGAAAAGTCCAAGCTTGAGTCTTGGAAAATGAAAAGTCCAACATGGGTTGGCAAGGAAAGTCCAATGGCTGATATTAGCGGCGTAAAGTCTAAGAGGGAGTCTTGGCAGCATGAGTCCAATGGTTGGTGGCGTAAAGTCCAAGCGGTAGTCTTGGCAGCATAAGGCCAATGTGCCTTGGCGGTATAGATCATCTTAGTATGACAATAGCCGATGGAAGCACCTAAAGGCTAGCGTATGGATGAACAGGTCATGGATGACTTGGAGGGATCCAATAGGCGTGAGGCTGATGGAGATGGCTAGAAGGCTTAGGTTTAGGCTAAGGGTGGTCTAGCAAGTATGAGGGCATCATACTTAGGGTTAAACCTCATGGTTGAGGTTATCAGTCGACTGGAGATTTGGACCAGTCGATTGATCAAGTGTTTTAACACTTGACAACCGAGTCATCTTGTAGCAGACAATTGGGATTATGACCAATTGACTGTAGTGAGTCGACTATGGTTTGTCTGCGGTAAAAGGCCATGACATTCGACTGCCAGTATTGGGTAGTCGATGGCAGCGATCGCGCCATGGAAGATACCAATTGCTAATCGAGGTTACGGAGCGAGAATGCTCGTGTGGTGATCGTCGTCGACTACGGCCTCGACAGTCGACTGATGGGTAATGGCAATCGACTGCTAGTGTATCCGTTGGAACTTATCCAACATGAATTGAGTCGTTGTCTCACAACGGCTACAGGAGCAGTCAACTGATGGTCATGATCAGTCGACTGCTTGGCAGAATCTAGCCCAAATGCAGGTTATAAAAGAAGCTCATGAAGGAGGATTTGGCTATGGTTCTTTGATGCGATTTGAAGGGGATTTGCTGCTGTAATTCAGATCTTCAAGGCTCTTCTCAAGCAACCAAAAGCAAGCACTCAAGTTCACATTGTGTAAAGTTTTCTTTACTTGTATTTGTATAATTTACTTGTATTAGCTTGTATTTGTTTCTTATTATTGTAAGAACTATTGTAAGAGGTTTCCTCTACCACCAGATTGTTCCGAGAAAGAGTGTATTGATTATTAGTGGCGTTTGGCATCGCTATGGCTCATTCGAGCCCAACCCGTGGAGTAGGAACCCTAAGATTTTGAACCACGTTATATTTGTGTGTTGTAATTGTGTTTGTATATTTTTTTATTTTTATTTGTATATCCGCTACTCATAACAAGTTTTGTAGCAAGCACACGATCGATTTCCATCTTCATCAACGAACGTGCTATTCAACCCCCCTCTAGTGGTCACTAGCGTTTCTACAATTGGTATCAGAGCTAGGAGCTCTTCACCGGCTTCACATCTGAGGTAGCATGCTAGAGGGAACAAGATGGAGTTTGAAGAAAAATTTGGATGGGACATCAACACCCCAATCCCATATGTGCTTTATGGAGGAGAAGACTTCAATCAATGGAAGGCAAGGATTGACAACTTCATGATGATGATGGACATTGAGCTATGGTCCGCCTTGATGGAAGGTTTTGAATTGCCAAGAGGGCCGAAGGGAGGATATCTCAAGAAGAAGAGATGGACCCAAGACCAACTCCAAAAATCTGAGACAAATGACAAGGTAATCGATATGGTAGTTGATTTAATACCTAATGCGTTATTGTCCAAGATAGATGAATTTCAAGATGCCAAGGATCTATGGATAAAATTGGCAATGCTTCACGAAAATTCCGAACCGACACAAGAAGAAGAATGCTCTTCCTCACAAGAAAGTGAGGATTTGGAAGTTGATAAAGAATCAACATTCGGATCAGGATCGGTGGAAGAAGAAGTAGAAGTAGAAGAAGTATCCACCTCTAGGATTGAGGGAGAGGAGACTAGATCGCCGGATCAAGGGCAAGAGCAAGAAGTAGCTTCAACCTCCAGAAAAAGTAAAGATTCAACTCCGGTGCCGGCTACCACCGACCTAGGTAACTCAAGCACATTAATAAATAATAAAAATCATATAATATGTTTTGAGTGTAGGGAACCCGAGCACTATAAAAGAAAGTGTCCTAAGAAGGTCAAGAAGGCTCAGCCAGCATCAAAGGTCAAGAATGTTGATGTCCTCCCTAAGAAGAGCAAGGAGCATGTAATTTGCTTCAAGTGCAATCAAAAAGGGCATTATAGGAGTCAATGCCCTAGGGGGAGGAAGAAGGGCCAAGAAAGAGCATCACATCTAGGGGGAGCTAAGGCAAATCCTAAGATAATCTCTAATTATGTTCCTTCCTTAATTAATAGGCAAAAGCATGCTAGGAATTTTATTGCTATTGCTCATGAACAAAAGCATGCTAGAAATAGATTTTATTGTTTAGGTGCTAAGAGTTGTAACCTTTCAACTAAGGAGAAATTTGGGATGAATGTCCCTAAAGCAATCCTACCTAGGGAAACAATTAAAAAGATAGAGAGTCATTTAGGCTTTAATGCTAAGAAAGATCGACATATACCTAGAAAGAATGACTCTACTCAAAGAAATAATGGGCCCACCAAAATAGAAAAATTGGAGTTAGAAAATCAAGTTTTGAGGTCAAAACTTGAGAAGATGGAGAAGACCCTTGCAAGGATGCAAAATTCAATTAAAGTGTCAAATTGTCAAAACCTAGGGTCTAGGAAGCAAGGTCCACCCAAGGGCAAGAAAGGTTTGGGTCACAAACCTAAGCCCAAGGAGACCTACCATAGTGTTTCATTCAATTATGGAACACAACCTAGGTCTAGGAGAGCCAAGGTCACTAGGGAAGTCATCCCTAAGATTAGCCATGGCAAGTGCCTAGTGGTTAAGGTTTCGAAGAAACCTAGGGAAGCTACTAAGAAGGTTACAAGGGGAGTCACCCCTAGAGTTAACCTAGGCAAGACCACAATGACCAAGGCTACCAAGCCTAGGAGGGTCATTTGGAGAGTATATAGGGAGGTCATCCCTAAGGAATACCTAGTAAACCTAATGAGCTCCAATATGTATTGGGTTCCTAGGAGCGTGATCAATTCACGCTAAATGGGTTAGGATGTGCCAACCTTAAATGGATAGGTAGTTAACCTAACCTTGGTAAAGGTGGCACTTTAGGTCATTTTCAAGGTTATGGGTACCTTGGAAATAAGTTTGATCATAATCCTAAAGGATTTTAGGATGTGCAAATATTATTTAAGAAGTTTGATAAATTTATCAAATTGGCACAAACTAGGTTTAGAGGTCATGATGTGCCATTTTGGGTTTTTGGCACACTTGGGAGATAAGTTGATAATATGGCAAAATGGAATTAATCCTAACAAATGGAAACTAATATTAAAATTTAGGTATTCTTATGCTTTGTATTTTATTTGTCATGCTTTGATTGTCATATAACATGTCATGACATCATTATTATTTTTAATCATATTATATGTCATGATAATGCTTAGGTCTATTTTTATGTCATGTATGTTTAGGTTTATATTTATGCCATGACATCATGATTATTGGCACATGGTTTTATTATGCTATCACTTATGCCATAATCATCATTCATGCATTTAGATTAATGAAAATTGATTTAAGGACAATTGGCATGACTTGAAGTCCCATGTATAAGGGAATCAAGTAGTGTTGCCTTAGAAAAATGCATGAGACCTTAGATTAGGATGAACAAAACCCACATCTCACATCACATTGACTTGTGTGTGTATTGATACATCCTAGACACATGTGAGATGCTAGGAAATGAGTTAAGTTTAAGGTGCATAGTGTTTGCATCTAGATGAACTCAAACTAATCTTAAACCATGGGTGGATCATGGGGAAAGCTAATGTGCAAGTCAAGTGCATTGAGGCCAGTGATCATGATCCAATATAGATTTTCAAAAATATTTTAAAATCATTTTAGAAAACCTTGGTGAAATCTAACTTTTGATAGCAATCACTATTGATGGAGTTGATACAAAGTAGGGTCAAAACATTGAACTTTTCAATGGCTTGACCCATAATGATTGATATAAGTCGACTGCTGCATTTGCAAAAATCATTCGACTGTCACTTCAAAAAAAGTCGGCTGCTGACTGTCAAAGTCGATTGCCAGGACTGATTTCGGGTAAACAAGTTTTGTTTAGCCTGAGTTCAACTATGTTAGGATACCCTTCTTTCTCCTAACCCTAGGATATGCTTTGGAAAGGATTGGAAAGAGTAAAAATTCATTGGATATGGATTAGGAGAATTTTTAGGGTGTGTATCAAGTTTAAGGTGTGTGAAAGTTCAAGGTTGGACTTTTAACCTTAATTTTGATGGTTTAGTGTTCCTATAGGTTTAGGGACTCTCCAAGGACATTGTTGGTGCAATGGTCAAGGGGGAGCAAGCCTTTAGGGGGAGGTTATCCATCATGGGATGATGGATGTGTTCTTCCTCATGAGAGGGAGAATTTTGAGAATTGGGAGAGTTTGAAGGAGTGCCTCTCTTTAGTGATATGTGATTTATAACTAGGAAGAGTGAAGGCATCCTAGATGTGTTTGGAGCAAGGGGGAGATTGTAAGATCTTATTGGGATATGAGACATTGACACCCTTGGGGAGAGAACCTTTTTGATGTATGTCAAAAAGGGAGAAAATTTATGGGAGAATTTGAGATTACCAATTTGAAAGAATTGGTAAGGATATTTGAGTTAGGTGGCCTAACTCAAAGGTGATTATGGTTTTTGTCAAACATCAAAAAGGGAGAGATTGTTGGTGCAATCGACCCAGATCATGATTGACCAGACTCGAGTTTTAATCGAGCGGTATTTTGATATTCAACAAAATGCATGACAATGTGATTGTCATGGGAAAGTCCAAGTGGAACACTTGGTATATGGGAAAGTCCAGTCATGGGTACTTAGCATGGAAAGTCCAAGCATGAGTCTTGGCAAGGAAAAGTCCAACCTTGAGTATTGGCAAATGAAAAGTCCAACATGGGTTGGAAAGGAAAGTCCAAGGGGTGATATTGGCGGCGTAAAGTCCAAGCGGGAGTCTTGGCAATATAAGTTCAATGGTTGGCGATGTAAAGTCCAAGTGGTAGTCTTGGTAGCATAAGCCCAATGTAGCTTAGCAGTATAGATAAGCTTAGCATGACAATAGTCGATGGAAGCATCTGAAGGATAGCATATAGATGAACAGGTCATGGATGACTTGGAGGGATCCAATAGGCGTGAGGCTGATGGAGGTGGCTAGAAGGCTTAGGTCTAGGGTAAAGGTGGTCTAGCAAGTATGAGGGTATCATACTGAAGGGAGAAACTTCGCTTCCCACTTCAACTCGGTCGCTTGTGCATGGTGATCCCATCTACGTCCCCGGATTTTAAAAAAATTAATCCTTGACGAAGAGGGATTACTCAAGCAACCGATCTATCGTCGTACTATTCGATTAGAGTGGTCACTTGAACAAACTAGTTGTTCAAGCAACCCACCTCCTTTCTTCGATTAGCCGCGGAATAGACGATGTACGGATCACCGGTTTTTGTGTTTATCTTCGGGGTCCAAGTAAATTAGCCACATACAATTGTAAATAATTATATACATAATACAAAAGAACACTAATCAAAGTAAACAAGCTTATACCTCTTGATCTTCTATTGTATGTCCTTTCTCCTTTTGGACGTCGTGTGGGTGATGATCTTCCAAAAGTCAAAGCCTCCTAGATCACGTTCTTCCCTTCCTTGCTCGCTCTGAACAAAGGGAAGAATAAAACAAAATTCTTCTTCCTATCTAGAACCGGCCACCAAGTCAAGGGACTTGATGTTGCCGCCGGCCAAGGAATAAAATAGGATCGCCGACCAACCTTGAAGAAAGGTTTCCGCCGGCAAAAGGAGAGAGAGAGAGAGAGGGATGGAGGAATAGCCGACCAATCTAGAGAGAGAGAGAGAGGGTGGAGTTGCCACCGGCCAAGAAGAGCCAAACCCTAGAATTCTCTTTCTGCCGCCCAATAGGAAGAAGCAAACCCTAGGTTTGCCGCCCACCTCTCCTCTCAAGCCAACTCCAAAAACCATAACCCTTGTCTTATTATCTCCACGCCCAAGCCCTTTCCCTTTATTTATAGAGTTAGGCTTAAGCCTCCTTTTAATCTCCACCGTCAGATCTAGAGATTTAATCTCAACCGTCGGATCTAGAGATTTAATCTCCACCGTCGAATTTAGAGATTTAACCTCCACCGTTAGATCTAGAGTTTCATTTTCCATCATTGGATCTAGGCTTCATGAGGGTTTTAATAGGATACAATAGGGACCATGAGGAGGAGTTGGATCTTGGCCACCCAATGGATCAAGCCCACATAAAGTCCGATCCATTAATGATAATCCATTTCACTAGAGGATTATCATTGATCTACCTCACCAACCCCATAAATAAATATGGGCTCCATATATTATTTGTACAAATATCTCCCCGTGTTTAAGATCTCGAATGTGTGTCAATTAATTAATTTACTAACAATTAATTAATCAACATCTAACTCCATGAGTAGTACCACTCAACCTTATCATCATGCCAGACCAAGTCCACCTGCAGGGTTTACATGATGAACCTTATGAGCTCCTCAAGGGGACATCATCATCCGAATATATAGGACACGGTTTCCTCCTATAATCAACGACACACCATATAAATAATATCATTTCCCAACTTACCAAGCCTATCTATTTACTCTATAAATCTCGCCCATTGGTAAATCAAAGAAATAAGTACTAAGTGTTGGGTTTCCGACACCGCGGCGAGTGTGTGTTCGAACATGTTTCGTAAACATGTGCACAGCGGAAAAAATAAAAATAATAAATCTACATTTATTACAACACACACATGCATAGTACAACATGTGTAGACATAACCGTAAATTTAAATTTTTTTGCAATAAAGGAAATTTAACTACGTATACCTTTCGTATCACGTGTAGCGGGAACGGCATCAACCGGAACGATCCTCGCTAGAATCGTCTCTATCCGTATCCACGCCGAGTATCCTTAGGATGATTTCACTAAGCCACGAGCTTCGTCTTCGTACGGGTTACTAGCCTCGTGTTGAAGACGACGTGATCGAGAGATGATCACGATCCGAATCCAAATTCGGATCCAAAGATGAGTCCTCAAAACTCGCTTCTCCGGAGAGGTATTCGTCAACCGTTTGATGAATCCTTCGTCCTCCACCTCAGAGGATTACCGGAGATTGAATCCCCGGTAAGTTAGGCGCTGTCGGAGCTCTAACCGTCGTCCAAACGACTCTCCGACGAGAAGAAAACAAGCTGTCCAGAAAACTGGACAGCTTTGGTGGAGGAGTAGGCGCCGGCCAAGCAAGGGAAGCCAAGTGCTCACCTTATCGCCGAAGCCTAGGAAGATCACCGGAGGGTCGCCGGAGGATCACCGGCTGAAGCTTGGATGCCGACAACAAGTTGGACGGCGGCACAAGGGGCTGGGCGGCAATGGAGGTTGGCGCCGAGAATCTCCAAGGAATGAGGTGGGCAGCAACTTAGGGATAGGGTTTTGGATTAGGGCTTAACAATCCCTTAAGCCCTCTTTTATAGAGAACTAATTCTCTTAATGGTTAATGGATTATAACCATGAGGTCCTTTAACCCGCTCCATTAATATAAGTTAAAATAAACCAAACCATGATGGTTTATTTTAAGTTAAAACGAACCGAACCAACTTTTGGTTCATTCGTTTAAAATAAACCAAACCCTTTGGTTTATTCTCCTCCATTGGATTAGAACCAAATCATTTTGGTTCATCCATTATGTCTTCATAAGACACGGCCCATCCACGCTTCCATTGCGACTGAAACGATTTCATGCTCGCTTCTTATTTGGTCCAACCAAACCTAGTTTCTCTCGGTCTGAGAATCCCATTCTCAAGCTCGTTTTAAATCCTTCGGATTACGCTCGTTGTGAGTGTGACCAAATAGGTTCTCGGTTTATGTTGGCCTTCTATAATTAACCATTAATTATAGAACGATCATGAGTGGCATCTAGTAGTATATCATGATCCCCAATTAACCGAAAAGATCAACGGTTGATCCAAAACTATTTCTGAAACCCTTCAGCAGCTCGAATGAATCGTGCCCCATTCCCTTCACTCATCTTATACCCACTTGGTTCAGGACATGGTCTATAGTGTCAGTCTCCACTAGGCTGACTACGTCACACCTAGCCCAAGTATCATTTCCTCGTCCTCCGGATTCTAGCTACTGCACATGTATCGAAGAGTACCTTACTCTAAACATGTAATGCTTTGGCCAAAGACTTTAGTAACAATCCGACGAGAGACCATGGGTATACATCTCCTCGCAAGGAGTGGTGAATCCTTTATAGGCTATTCAAACACCTTCGATCACTTCGACTTATACCCAATCATCCCGGGTCCACATCTCCTTAGAGATGTTTTCTTAAGATGTCAAAGCATAAGTCTCCATGATCAAGATAACTTGAATACCGCAAGTCAAAGGAACATCGCACTTAAGCTACAGTAAGAACTTCATTGACATATCTATATATGCAGAGAACCATATGAAGTCTTACGACTGGTCACTCCAATGAACTAGTTACCATAACTAGCATCCACGATTAACTCCGGACATCATAATGTCTGCAGCCAGTGAGAATCAGCTGCTTGGATACACCAAGGAGTATACCTCGTGCTAGTCTCGACAGAATTGATGGTGTCCAAATCCATCAATTCATCGACTAGGGATAATTTCGATACATCACAATTACACATGTAGAGATACTCACTAGTTGTGATCCAATCACAAATTCTCTCATGTTGTGAATCGTATCGAGGACATTCATATATTCGATTAGCCGCGGAATAGACGATGTACGGATCGTTGGTTTTTGTGTTTATCTTCGGGGTCCAAGTAAATTAGCCACATACAATTGTAAATAATTATATACATAAAACAAAAGAACACTAATCAAAGTAAACAAGCTTATACCTTTTGTTATACCTCTTGATCTTCTATTGTATGTCCTTCCTCCTTTTGGACGTCGTGTGGGTGACGATCTTCCAAAAGTCAAAGCCTCCTAGATCATGTTCTTCCCTTCCTTGCTCGCTTTGAACAAAGGGAAGAATAAAACAAAATTCTTCTTCCTATCTAGAACCGACCACCAAGTCAAGGGACTTGATGTTGCCGCCGGCCAAGGAATAAAATAGGATCGCCGACCAACCTTGAAGAAAGGTTTCCGTCGACAAAAGGAGAGAGAGAGAGAGGGATGGAGGAATAGCCGACCAATCTAGAGAGAGAGAGAGAGGGTGGAGTTGCCACCGGCCAAGAAGAGCCAAACCCTAGAATTCTCTTTTTGCCGCCCAATAGGAAGAAGCAAACCCTAGGTTTGCCGCCCACCTCTCCTCTCAAGCCAACTTCAAAAACCATAACCCTTGTCTTATTATCTCCACGCCCAAGCCCTTTTCCCTTATTTATAGAGTTAGGCTTGAGCCTCCTTTTAATCTCTACCGTCAGATCTAGAGATTTAATCTCAACCATCGGATCTAGAGATTTAATCTCCACCGTCGAATTTAGAGATTTAACCTCCACCGTTAGATCTAGAGTTTCATTTTCCATCATTGGATCTAGGTTTCATGAGGGTTTTAATAGGCTACAATAGGGACCATGAGGAGGAGTTGGATCTTGGCCACCCAATGGATCAAGCCCACATAAAGTCCGATCCATTAATGATAATCCATTTCACTAGAGGATTATCATTGATCTACCTCACCAACCCCATAAATAAATATGGGCTCCATATATTATTTGTACAAATATCTCCCCGTGTTTAAGATCTCGAATGTGTGTCAATTAATTAATTTACTAACAATTAATTAATCAACATCTAACTCCATGAGTAGTACCACTCAACCTTATCATCATGCCAGACCAAGTCTACCTGTAGGGTTTACATGATGAACCTTATGAGCTCCTCAAGGGGACATCATCATCCGAATATATAGGACACGGTTTCCTCCTATAATCAACGGCACACCATATAAATAATATCATTTCCCAACTTACCAAGCCTATCGATTTACTCTATAAATCTCGCCTATTGGTAAATCAAAGAAATAAGTACTAAGTATATGTGCCCGTTATTATATCGGGATTAAGAGCATGTACACCATAATATCCGAGGTCCGATTCAATTATGTAGTCAGTAATAAATCGAATCACCTCTAAGTCGGGTCTGCTCAATACACATAAAGTGTACTAGTGTAATTTTATAGTCAAGATAAACCAATACTAAATCACACTACAACCATACCAATGGTTTGTCCAAAACCATCTCGGTTGTGAGCCTTATACTCTACAAGGAACTGATAACATGATCTCCCGTGTGACACTACATACCATGTTATCTACAATGTAATGTATTAGACAATATGCATAACCATAAATATGCAAACAATGATCATGTGATTCTTATTTCAAAAATAAAGATGTTCATACAAAAGATAGACTTTTTAGTATACATCCTAACAATCTCCCACTTATACTAAAAGATTATTCTATCCTCATACTGTCATACATCTGATTCCCATTGCCTCCACATGCCTATCAAAAGCTCTCCCTGGAAGGGCCTTAGTGAAAGGATCCGCCAGGTTATCCTATGATGCAATCTTGGCCACAACAACTTCTCCTCCCTTTACGATTTCTCGTATCAGGTGGTACTTGTGCTCTATATGTTTACTTGCCATATGGGCTCGTGGTTCCTTCAGGTTTGCAACTGCATCACTGTTATCACAATAAATTGTGATAGTTCTGGGCAAACCAGGAATCACATCCAAGTCCATCAAGAAGTTTCTGAGCCATACAGCTTCTTTGGCCGACTCAGAGGCTGCCACATACTCAGCTTCCATGGTAGAGTCCGCCACGCATTTCTGCTTGACACTCCTCCATACAATGGCTCCACCTCCCAAAGTAAACACAAAACCTGAGGTAGACTTACTGTTATCCCTATCTGATTGGAAGTCAGAATCTGTGTAACCCACAGGGAATAATTGATCTGTCTGGTAAACTAGCATATAATCCCTAGTCCTTCTCAGGTACTTTAATATATGCTTTATCGCAGTCCAATGTCCCTGTCCTAGATTACTCTGATATCTTCTAACCATGCCAACGACAAAGTAGATATCCGATCTTGTACATAGCATAGCATACATGAGGCTTCCTACTGCTGAAGCATAAGGAACCACCTTCATCTCCTCTATCTCCTTTGATGTTCTAGGACACATCTCTTTAGATAAAGGAACTCCATGCCTAAAAGGTAGAAAACCTTTCTTGGAGTTCTGCATGCTAAAACGAGCCAAAATGGTGTCTATGTATGAAGCTTGAGACACGCACAACATCCTTTTACTGCGATCCCTTATAACCTTGATCCCAAGGATGTGGCCCACTTCTCCTAAGTCCTTCATATCAAACTGTTTGGACAACCATACCCTTACGTCCGCTAACACCTTGACATTGTTGCCAATTAACAAAATGACATCTACATATAGTACAAGAAATACCACTACGTTGTTGGTGCAATCGGCCCAGGTCACGATTGACCATGACTCGAGTTTGGCTCGAGTGATGTTTTGATGTGTTTTGATGTTTCGACAAAAACATATGACAATATAATTGTCAAGGAAAGTCCAAGCATGGGTCTTGGCAAATGGAAAGTCCAACATGTGTTGGCAAGGAAAGTCCAAGCATGGGTCTTGGCATGGAAAGTCCAACATGGGTTGACATTTGAAGTCCAAGGGGTTTAATATTGGCGGTGTAAAGTCCAAGCGGTAGTCTTGGCAGCATAAGTCCAATGGTTGGCGGCGTAAAGTCCAAGCTGAGTCTTGGCGGCGTAAGTCCAATATGCCTTGGCGGTGTAGACACCGTTAGCATGACATAGCCGACGGAAGCACCTGAAGGCTAGCGCGATGGATGAACAAGTCATGGATGACTTGGAGGGATCCGAGAGGCGTGAGGCTGATGGAGGTGGCTAGAAGGCTTAGGTCTAGGCTAAGGGTGGTCTAGCAAGTATGGGGGAACCATACTTGAGTTAAAACCTCATGTTTGAGGTGTGCGGTGCCATGTGGCGATTTCAACTAGGGTTTATTGCGGGTTATTGCCATAGGTTGGATCGATGATGCTTTCGGCGATCCGATCGATCGTGTGATCGGTCGTGGTGCTCGATCGACCCGCGAGAATGGAGTCGAGACTCGACTGGTCGAGTGAGGACTCCATCAGTCGACTGATGGTCACAATCAGTCGACTGATGAAGGTTCCGTTGGACTTATCCAGCGTGGATCTAGCCGTTGTCTCATGACAACAGTGGCATCAGTCGACTGATGGTCCCGATCAGTCAACTGATAGACTTTTTCCAGCACAGGTTGAAGCTATATATGGAGCTCGTGATGAAGGAAAAAGGAATCGATTCTTGAGGGCTATTGGGGCGATTTGTTGGTGCAAATCAGGTCTCCAAGTGCAAGCAAACAACCAAGCATTCAAGCAATCAAAACAAGTGTTGTAAAGTCTTTTCTTTACTTGTATTTCATATTCATTATTGTAATTGCTTGTATTTGTATCTTATTATTGTAAGATTACTTGTAAGGGGTTTCTCCACCCTTGACTTGTGTCAAGAAGGAGTTTTATTGGTTAGTGGTGTTTGTGACATCGCTAGGGTTCGTACGAACCCAATCCGTGGAGTAGGAACTGGTTCTGTTCCGAACCACGTTATATGCTCCTGTTGTGATTTGTGTTGTGTCCATTTCGTTATTGCTTTTATCATTATATATATTCCGCTGCGCTAACGAAATTGTAGACATGAACGAGATTGAATTCCATCCACGATCGGGCAAAACGCTATTCACCCCCCCCCTCTAGCTTCCAAACGATCTCTAACAAGTGGTATCAGAGCCCGGGGCTCTTCTACGGATTAACAACCGGGAGCTAAGGCAAAAGGCTAGATGGTGAAGATGGAATTCCAAGACAAGCTTGGATGGGAAATCAACACTCCACCTCCATATGATCCAGAAGATTTTTCGGCATGGAGAGCAAGAATGGAAACATTCTTGATGATGAACATAGAGGATTGGTTCATCCTCATTGAAGGCCTTGAACCCCCTAGGGATAAGAAGGGGAATGTCCTAAAATTGAAAAAGTGGACCCAAGAGCAACGCCAAAAGCTCAAGACCGAAGTTAAGGTAACGAAACTTTTGGAAGATTTAATCCCTAATGATGTTTTGTGCAAGCTAGGGGATTACATGTATGCCAAGGAGCTATGGAGAAAATTGGCAAGATTCCATGAGGAGAGTTCATCCTCAAGTGAAAGTGAGGAATCGGAAGTTGAGATGGAGTCAACTTCCGAATCGGAGAAAGAAGAAGTAGAAGAGGTGGAAGAAGCATCTACTCCTAGGATTGAGGAGGAGAGACCATCCTCTACACCGGAGCAACCTCAAGAAGAGCTTTCAACATCCGATCAAGATGAGGAAGCTCAAAATTCAACTCCGGCACCTACCACCACCCTAGGTAACTCAAACACTTTATTTTCAAATAAAAATCATATTATGTGCTTTGAGTGTAGGGAGTATGGGCATTACAAGAGCAAATGTCCAAAGAGGATCAAGAAAGCTCCTCCGGCGCCTAAAAGTCAACAAAAGTCAATGGATGCCGGTTCTCCAAGACAAAAGAGCAAGGAGCATGTCATTTGCTTCAAATGCCGACTACCGGGTCATTACCGGAGTCAATGCCCAAAGAAGAAGAAGAAGGGGCAAAGGGGAGCATCACAAGTAGGGGGAGCCACTAAGGCAAACCCTAAGGTATATTTAAATAATGCTCCGTCTAATTTAAATATTAAAAAGCATGCTAGAACTAATTTTAGCAATTTTGTTATGTATCATAAAGAGCATGCTAGAAATAACAAACATATTTGTTTAGGAGCTAAGAATGTTCACCTTAAAAATAAGGAGAAATTTGGGACTAATATCCCTAGAAAAACAATACCTAGGGAATCTATTAAGAAAATACAAGAACATCTAGGTTTTAATCCAAAATGGACTAGGCATTTGCCAAGAAAGTCAAATGCCCAAGATTTAAATAAAAATTCTAAAATTGGGCAATTAGAATTAGAGAACCAAGCCTTGAGGTCAAGGCTTGAGAAATTGGAAAAGACCCTAAACAAGATACAAAATCAATTTCAAGGGTCAAATTGTCAAACTCTTAGGTCAAGAAGTCAAAGTCAACATCTAGGATCTAAGAGTCAAAAGTCAACCAAGGGCAAGAATGGTTTGGGTCACAAACCTAAGTCCAAGGTGACTTACCATTGTGTTCCGTTTGACTATGGGACACTAACTAGGTCTAGGAAGTCCAAGGTCAATGGGGAAGTCATTCCTAGAGTTGACCAAGGTTTGTGCCTATTGGCCAAGGTTTCGAAGAAACCTAGGATGGCCACTAAGAAGGTTGTTAGGGAGGCAATCCCTAAGATTAACCTAGGCAAGACCAAAATGACCAAGGCTAATAAGCCTAGGAGGGTCATTAGGAAGGTATCTAGGGAGGTTATCCCTAAGGAATACCTAATTAACCCTAGGAGCTCAAATCGATTTTGGGTTCCTAAGAGCGTGATTGATTCACGCTAAGATGGGTTTAGGGTGTGCCAACCTTGATTGGATGGGTAGTTAACTCAACCATGATAAAGGTGACACTTTAGGTTACTTTCAAGGTTATGGTTACCTTGGAAATATCCTTGAGCCTTAATTTCAAAGAATTTTAGAATGTGTCAATATATATCTTGAAAACATGAAAATCAATAAAATTGACACAATCTAGATTTAAAGGTCATGGTGCGTAACTTTGATTATTGGCACACTTTGGAAGGTCATGTATCAAGAGATGTGTGGTTAAGATGTAAAGGTAACATCTAGAGTGATACTCAAGTGCCACACAACTTGATGTCTTGTATTCACCATGCTTCATATGTTTTACCATATTTTTGCATGGAAGGAATGTCTAGGATAGATTACATCTCACAAAACAAGTCTTTTACCTTGATTGTGTATTTTAACACTTAGAAAGGGTGAGATGTTAGGTTTTGGAAATCATTGAATGTTAATGTTTGCAAAAATGAAATAAAACATTAAAATACATTAACAAATACATGAATAAAAGTATAACATCAATACATTCAATATACAAGATCTAACGTGATAAAATGGAATAATTAAGATGATGAAATCGAGATCTTCTGATTTTCAGAACTGGAAATCAGATATCAGTCGACTGATAACACTGTAGCGCGATACGATACGACCATCAGTCGAGTGCTAGCTTCATGACTCGACTGATTGAACATCGATCCGATTGATGAGTCCATCACCGATCGATGGTATCGCTCACCGAGGCCGAGGGCCATCAGTCGAGTGCTCGACGAGCAGTCGAGTGATGTGCTCATAAGTTGACTGATGAGCAACATCACGATCGATGCTATCGAGCACGCTGGAAGGTTCAACAGTCGATTGTCGAGCCGGATTAGTCGACTGCCGGCTCGGTAAACCCGGTAATAAACCGCTATCAGTCGACTGATGCTCCACATCAGTCGACTGCATCACGTTTTTATAACGCCGAACCACTAGGGTTCGGCGTCTTCACGCGACGAACCTTTCCTCTCCTTTCCTTCTCCGATCGTTGTCTCCCTCTCCGACCGACTCTTCCGGCCGTGCCAACCTCCCAAAGTCTTAGGTTTGATAGACAAGCCTCTCCTCTTCCATTTTTCACCTATTTCGAG
The DNA here is from genome assembly GCA_025175895.1 of Wurfbainia villosa. Lineage (NCBI taxonomy): Eukaryota > Viridiplantae > Streptophyta > Magnoliopsida > Zingiberales > Zingiberaceae > Wurfbainia > Wurfbainia villosa. The sequence goes on along the minus strand of CM046002.1, from coordinate 38,930,339 downwards.
CCCTAGTTCACGCGATTTAGGGCTTATCTTTTTCCTTATTCCGATTAGGGTTCCGGCGTCTGAAGCTCTCCGGCGACTTTTCCGGTGACCCCCAGCAACATTTGAGTCTTCCCTCCGGCCACATCTTCAAATGGCGCCTAAGTAACGATTTTTTTTTCGAGCCCTAAAATTCTTTTCCGTTACAATTTAGGTTTATCTAATCGTGTATTATTGCCATTGCATGTCATATCATTACATTGCATTCATAATAGGAGAGCCCGTAGGAATGATCCACCCGAGGGTGAATCTCGATTGTACCAACCTATGTTGGTTAGGTACATCGATAGAGATTTTTTCAATCGACATTGTAGTGATGTCATGGAATTAATTGCATACTACAATCTAATGAAAATCGTCTTATGCACGCATCCAATTAATGATGACCTTGTTAAGGAATTCTATCAAAACCTTAAAAAGGTGGATGACGGCCCTACTTACACTACTCGCATTGCAAAACGCGAGTTAGAGTTCACTCCTGCGATACTGCAGGAGTTTCTCGAGTGTAGGCCTTCAGATGACACCTTTATCTTTTACCCTACCATGGATTTTCCTTTACCTGAGCCTTTTGACCATATCTCTATGGAGTCCATGCATGAGCATATCTTTGGTTATCCTCGTCCACCGGCCCAGAATCTATTTCCTATCACTGAGTTGTCTGCACCTGACAATGTCCTTTACAAGGTCATTGTTGGGTGTTTTCTTCCCATTGTCACTCGGGGTCTGGCCAAGATTCGGCCTCCCCATCTTTTTCTTCTATATGCCATGCGTCATCAGTTAGATATAAACTTTGCATTAAACATTTTCCATCGTGATTGTGCACTTCATTTCGCATAAAGGGAAAGTGCATATGCCATTTGGTCATATCATCACAGCATGGCTAGACTCCGTAGGCGTCAACATCCACAGGGGCTCTCTGCGAGCACTATCGGAGGTGTACGATCGATATCGCCAGAATTCTTGTTAGCAAAGCTACGGATGGGCGCTGGACAGATGGAGTTGGCACCACGACCACCACCCAGGGCACGCAGACAGCATCCTCCGGTACCTAGAGAGGCGACAGAGGACCACGAGGATGCAGATACCACTGATGAGGATGACCAGATGCCGGCAGACACATCAGTGGCGGGTCCATCAGATCGCCGTGGCACCGGAGTCCGGGATTTCGTGACTATCAGCAGTTGGTGGACTCTAGGCTGTCAGAGATATTGGCAGGCCAGGCATCCTTCAGTGCACGTCTCGATAGGATGGAGGAGTCGCAGAGCCGCATAGAGCAGCATCAGCTCGATATGCTAGAGATGATGCGGGCCTGGACCCTGAGTCAGTAGCCTCCTCCACCGCCACCTCCTGCGGACGATTAGAGGATATTAGTTATTCTGTGGTTGTCAATTTTTGTAGTGAGATTGAGCATAGCCAATCTCCATTTTGAATGTAAAAGACAAGTTTTAAGTTAAATGAAATCTTTGTTTCTGAAAATCTTGTGTGTATGGATGAATATTTGTATAACTGTATTGCTTATGAAAGTTGATATATTATGACATGAAATTGCATTCTATCATATACCATGTCATGACATTGTTTAGGGTTATTTTAGATGTCATGTGTTCTTAAATTTCATCATATGTCATGACATCATGATCATTGGCCATGTTTTAATAATGCTATTATTTATGCCATGATCATACATTCATGCATTAACTTGATTAAAATTGATTTAAGGACTATGACATGACTTGGAGTCCCAGTTATAAGGGAATCAAGTAGAGTTTCTTTAGAAAATGCATGAAACCTTAGTTTAGGGAGAACAAAACCCACATCTCACATCTAATTGACATGTATGTGTATTTATACACCATAGATACATGTGAGATGCTAGGATATGAGTTAAGTTCAAGGTGCATAGTTTTTGCATCTAGATGAACTAAAACTCATCCAATTCCATTTGGATCATTAGGAAAGCTTGGGTACAAGCCATGTGCATAGAGCCCAAGGAAAATGATCCAAAGTGGGCTTTCAAAAACATCTTAAAATCAATTTAGAAAACCTTGGTGAAGTCTATCTTTTGATAGCAATCACCATTGATAAGATTGATACAAAGTGAGCTTAAACCTTAAAGTTTTTAGTCACTTTTGGATTTTGTATCAATCTCCTAATTCAATGGTAAAAATATTTTTCCAAAATTTTTCGCTGATTGTATGTGTGTTAAGTAATATACGTATCAAGTTTCGTGATTTTTTGATTTACGTAGAATTACTTATGCATTTTCAAAAGTCGAGTCTGATTTTTGAAAATCAGTTCGATTATCGATCACGCTTCTACGGCAATGATCGTGATGGCAACGCTTGACTCGATTGCGTTGTATCACTCATTGTTCGTGCGGTCGATCGATGGACACATCGCTGATCGTAGCTGACAGAGTCGACTGATAGCCTGATTTCGGGGTAACCAAAGTTGTTTAACCCGATTTCAGCTGCGGTTAAGGTCCCTAACCACTCTTAACCCTATGATATGCTTTGGGAAGCATGATAAAGGGTGAAAATCCATTGGATATGGATTAGGAGAGGTGTTTAGGGTTTGTATCAATTTTAAGGTGCTGGAAAGTTCAATATTGAATTTCTAACCTTAATTTTGATGACTTAGAATTCCTATTGGCTTAGGGACTTCCCAAGGACATTGTTGGTGCAATGGTCAAGGGGGAGCAAGCCTTTAGGGGGAGGTATCCATCATGGGATGATGGATGATATTTTTCCTCATGAGGAGGAAAATGGGATTCTTGATACCCAATTTGGAAATTGGGAGAGTAAATAGGATTGCCTCTCTTGAGTGATATGGGACTTATCACTAGGAAGATGGTAGGCATCCTAAGTATTTTTGGACCAAGGGAGAGATTGTAAGATCTCATTGGGACATGGGACATTGACCCTCTTGGGGAGACAACCTTTTTGCTGTTAGTCAAAAAGGGGGAGAATGTTTGGGGGAGAACATTTGGAGAGTATTTACCAATTTGGGATAATTGGTAAAGGATTGGAGTTAGTATTCTAACTCAATTATTTGTTTGGTTTTTATCAAACATCAAAAAGGAGGAGATTGTTGGTGCAATCGGCCCAGGTCACGATTGACCAGGACTCGAGTTTGGCTCGAGTGATGTTTTGATGTGTTTTTATGTTTCGACAAAAACATATGACAATATAATTGTCAAGGAAAGTGTTAGGAATCGTTGGAATGGCTAGAGGGGGGGTGAATAGCGTAGATGAAATTCGCTCCCGTTTATGTCTACAATTTCGTTAGTGCGCAGCGGAAATAGAAATAATAAAAGTGATAACGAAATAGACAACAAGCTAACACAATGATATAACGTGGTTCGGAACCGCACGGTTCCTACTCCACGGATCGAGCTCTAAAGAGCCCTAGTGATGCACACGCACTCACTAATGATAAACGCTCCTTCTCGACACAAGTCGGAGGCGGAGAAACCCCTTACAATAAATCTTACAACAGTAAGAATGAAATACAAGCAATATACAATGTAAATATGAAATACAAGTAAAGAAAAGACTTTACAACACTTGTTTTGATTGCTTGAATGCTTGGTTGCTTGCTTGCACTTGGAGACCTGATTTGCACCAACAAATCGCCCCAATAGCCCTCAAGAACCGGTTGCTTTTTCCTCCATCACGAGCTCCATATATAGCTTCAACCTGTGCTGGAAAAAGTCTATCAGTCGACTGATCGAGACCATCAGTCGACTGATGCCACTGTTGTCGTGAGACAACGGCTAGTTCCACGTTGGATAAGTCCAACGGAACTACCATCAGTCGACTGATTGTGACCATCAGTCGACTGATGGAGTCCTCACTCGACCAGTCGAGTCTCGACTCCATTCTGTGGCCGAATTCTCGAGCACCAGTCGACTGATCAGACTATCAGTCGACTGCTCGAGCCATCAGTCGACTGCCAACCTATGGCAGTCGACTGCTAGGCCATAACCCGCAGTCAAACCCTAGTTGACTCGGTCCAGTCGACTGCCACATGGCACCAGTCGACTGGCACACCTCAACCATGAGGTTTTAACTCAAGTATGGTTCCCCCATACTTGCTAGACCACCCTTAGCCTAGACCTAAGCCTTCTAGTCACCTCCATCAGCCTCACGCCTCTCGGATCCCTCCAAGTCATCCATGACTTGTTCATCCATCGCGCTAGCCTTCAGGTGCTTCCGTCGGCTATGTCATGCTAACGGTGTCTACACCGCCAAGGCACATTGGACTTACGCCGCCAAGACTCCGCTTGGACTTTACGCCGCCAACCATTGGACTTATGCTGCCAAGACTCCCGTGTCCGACTTGGACTTTCCATGACAATTATATTGTCATATGTTTTTGTCGAAACATCAAAACACATAAAAACATCACTCGAGCCAAACTCGAGTCCTGGTCAATCGTGACCTGGGCCGATTGCACCAACAATCTCCCCCTTTTTGATGTTTGACAAAAACCAAACAAATAATTGAGTTAGAATACTAACTCAAATCCTTTACCAATTATCCCAAATGTTCTCCCCCACACATTCTCCCCCTTTTTGACTACCATCAAAAAGGTTTTCTCTCCAAGGAGGTCAATGTCTCATGTCCCAATGAGATCTTACAATCTCCCCCTTGATCCAAAAATACCTAGGATGCCTACCATCTTCCTAGTGATAAGTCCCATATCACTCAAGAGAGGCAATCCTATTCACTCTCCCAATTTCCAAATTGGGTTTCTAAAAATCCATAAATTTCCCAAATTGACAACATTCTCCCCTTCAAGGAGAAAAACACATCCATCATCCCAAGATGGATATCTCCCCCTAAAGGCTTGCTCCCCCTTGACCATTGCACCAACAATGTCCTTGGGAAGTCCCTAAGCCAATAGGAACTCTAAACCATCAGAATTAAGGTTAGAAATTCAACATTGAACTTTCCACACCTTAAAATTGATACAAACCCTAAACAACTCTCCTAATCCATATCCAATAGCTTTTCACCCTTTATAATGCTTCCCAAAGCATATCCTAGGGTTAGAAGTGGTTAGGGATCTTTGCCATGGCTGAACACGGACTAACCAAACTTAGTTTTCCGAAATCAGCCTTGGCGATCGACTCATCAACTACGATCATTGCCACTCATCGATCAGCCACTCAGGCGTCGTGATAATTGAAATTTCCGAATTTCAGTTATCAGAATCGAGTTTCAGAAAATCATAAATAATTATACGTATATCGAAAAATCATGAAATTCGATACGTATAATACCTATGACCAATACAATGGATGAAAAATGTTTGAAAATTATTTTACCCATAAAATAGTGAATTTGATACAAAACTCAAAACCATTGAAATTTTCAATGTTTTGGCCCTATTTTCTATCAACTTCATCAAGGGTGATTGCTATCAAAAGATAGACTTCACCAAGGTTTTCTAAAATGATTTTAAAATGTTTTCAAGACCTTATCTTGGATCATGTTCCTTGGGCTCTATGTGTGTGACTTGTACACGAGCTCTCATAATGATCCACAACTAAAATTAGATGAGTTTTAGTTTATCTAGATGCAAAAACTATGCACCTTGAACTTAACTCATATCCTAGCATCTCACATGTATCTAGGGTGTATACATACACATACATGTCAATTAGATGTGAGATGTGGGTTTTGTTCTCCCTAATCTAGGGTTTTAAGCATTTTTCTAAGGCAACTCTACTGAATTCCCTTATAAATGGGACTCCAAGTCATGCCATAGTCCTTAAATCAATTTTAATCAATTAAATGCATGAAATGATCATGGCATAAAGATAGCAATAATTAAGCATGGCCAATGATCATGATGTCACGACATATGATAAAATCTAAAAACACATGACATTGGTCCTTAATCCCTAAGCATAATCATGACATATAAGATGATTAAGAATAAACATGATGTCATGACATGGAATATGATAGCAATACAATTATACAAATATTCATTCATACACACAAGATTTTTCAGAAATAAGGATTTCATTTAACTTAAATTTATCTTTTGCAATCAAAATGGAGATTGGCTATGCTCAATCTCACTACAAAAATGACATCCACAAAAAAAATAATATCCTCTAATCGTCCGCAGGAGGTGGCGGTGGAGGTGGCTGCTGACTCAGAGTCCAGGCCCGCATCATCTCTAGCATATCGCGCTGATGCTGCTCTATGCGGCCCTGGGTCTCCTCCATCCTATCGAGACGTGTGCCAAAAGCTGCCTGGCCTGCCAATAACTCGATAATCCTCAAATCCTCAAGACTCCGGCCACGACGAATGATGGACTACCAGATGATGTGTCGAGATCTGGTCATCCTCATTAGAGGTGTCGCATCCTCGTGCTCTGCATCTCTGGGTGGCGGAGGAGGCTGTCTGTGCGCCCTGGGTGGTCGAGGCGCCAACTCCATCTGTCCAGCGCCCATCCGTAGCTTCGCTAAGGAGAAGTTACGAACTGATATACAGTCGTACACTTCCGATAGCTGTCGCAGAGAGCCCCTATGGATGTTAATGCCTACGGAGTCGAGCCATGCTGTGATGATATGTCCAAATGGCATATGCACTTTCCCTTGTACAGGGGAAGTGAAGTGCACAATGCAATGGAAGATATTCAATGCAAAGTTTATGTCTAACTGATGACGCATGGCATATAGAAGATAGAGATGGGGAGACCGATCTTGGCACCGAGTGACAATGGGCAAAAAACACCCAACAATGACCTTATAAAGGACATTGTCAGGTGCAGATAACTCGGTGATAGGAAATAAATTCTGGGCCAGTGGACGAGGATAACCAAAAATATGCTCATGCATGGACTCCATAGAGATGTGGGCAAAAGGCTCAGGTAGAGGAAAGTCCATGGTAGGGTAAAAGATGAAGGTGTCATCTGAAGGCCTACACTCGAGAAACTCCTGCAGTATCGCAGGAGTGAACTCTAAGTCGCGTTTTGCAACGCGAGTAGTGTATGTAGGGCCGTCATCTACCTTTTTAAGGTTTTGGTAAAATTCCTTAATAAGGTCATCATTGATTGGATGCGTGCACAAGACAATCTTCATCAAATTGTAGTATGCAATGAGTTCCATGACATCACTACAATGCCTATTGAAGAAATCTCTATCTATGTACCGAACCAACATAGGTTGGTATAATCTCGACTCACCCTCGGAGGGATCATTCCTACGGGCTCTCCTATTATGAATGTAATGTGATGATATGCAATGCAATGGCAACAATACGCGATTAGATAAACCTGCATTGTAATGGAAATGAAAATTAGGGCTCGGAAAGAAAAATCGTTACTTAGGCGCCATGTGTGTGCCGGAGGGAAAACTCAAAAGTTGCTGAGGATCGCCGGAAAAGTCGCCGGAGACCGTCAGCCGCCGGAACCCTAACTGGAGCAAGGGAACAAAAACCTAAACCGCGTGAACTAGGCTCGAAACAAGTGAAAAATGGAAGAGGAAGGGCTTATCTGTCAAACCTAATATCTTGGACGATTGGGACGGCCGGAGGAGTCGATCGGAGAGGAAGATGACGATCGGAGAGGGAAAGAAGAAGGAGAACTCATCGTGAGGCGAAGACGCCCTAGCGGTTCGGCGTTATAAAATCGCGATGCGCTGATCGGCCGATGTGAGCATCGATCGACGATCGCGGTCGTTATCGAGTTTTCGAACCGCGCGATCGCCCGGCTCGCAATCGCGAACTCTGTGACGCGTGCTCGGTAGCATCGGCCAATCGATGTTGCTCATCACCGATCGATGTGATATCACTCGACTACTCGTCGAGCACTTTCGATGGCCTTCTCGGTGCATACCATCACGATCGATGGACCTCATCGATCGGCGTTCGATCAGTCGAGTCATGGAGCTAGCACTCGACTGATGGTCGTATCGTATCGTGCTACGGTGTTATCGGTCTGATATCGGGCCGATCGAAATCGAAATCTCGATTTTATCATCTTAATTGTTCCATTTTATCACGTTAGATCTTGTATTTTGAATGTATTGATGTTATACTTTTATTTATGTATTTGTTAATGTATTTTAATGTTTTATTTCATTTTGCAAACATTAACATTCAATGATTTCAAAACCTAACATCTCACCCTTTCTAAGTGTTGAAATACACAATCATGGTAAAAGACTTGTTTTGTGAGATGTAATTTATCCTAGACATTCATTCCATGCAAACATATGGTAAAACATATGAAGCATGGTGAATACAAGACACCAAGTTGTGTGGCACTTGAGTATCACTCTAGATATTACCTTTACATCTTAACCACACATTTCTTGATACATGACCTTCCCAAGTGTGCCAATAATCAAAGGTACACACTATGACCTCTAAATCTAGATCGTGTCAATTTTATTGATTTTCATGTTTTCAAGATATATATATTGACACAACATAAAATTTTGAGATTAAGACTCAAGGATATTTCCAAAGTAACCATAACCTTGAGAGTAACCTTAAAGTGCCACCTTTATTATGGTTGAGTTAACTACCCATCCAATCAAGGTTGGCACACCCTAAACCCATCTTAGCGTGAATCAATCACGCTCTTAGGAACCCAAAATTGATTTGAGCTCCTAGGGTTAATTAGATATTCCTTAGGGATAACCTCCCTAGATACCTTCCTAATGACCCTCCTAGGCTTATTAGCCTTGGTCATTTGGGTCTTACCTAGGTTGACTCTAGGGGTAGCTCCCCTTGCAACCTTCTTAGTGGCTTCCCTAAGTTTCCTAGAAACCCTAGCCACTAGACACACACCATGATCAACTCTAGGGATGATTTCCCTATTGACCTTGGTCTCCCCATAGTCAAACGGAACACTATGGTAAGTCACCTTGGACTTAGGTTTGTGACCCAAACCATTCTTGCCCTTGGTTGACTTTTGACTCTTAGGTCTTAGAGGTTGATTTTGTATTTTGTTTAGGGTCTTTTCCAATTTCTCAAGCCTTGACCTCAAGGCTTGGTTTTCTAATTCTAATTGCCCAATTTTAGAATTTTTATTTAACTCTTGGGCATTGGACTTTCTTGGCGAATGCCTAGTCCATTTTGGATTAAAACCTAGATGTTCTTGGATTTTCTTAATAGATTTCTTAGGTATTGTTTTTCTAAGGACATTAGTCCCAAATTTCTCCTTATTCTTAAGGTGAACATTCTTAGCTCCTAAACACATATGTTTGTTATTTCTAGCATGCTCTTTATGATACATACCACAATTGCTAAAATTAGTTCTAGCATGCTTTAAATTAGACGGAGCATTATTTAAATATACCTTAGGGTTTGCCTTAGTGGCTCCCCCTACTTGTGATGCTCCCCTTTGCCCATTCTTTTTCTTCTTTGGGCATTGACTCCGGTAATGACCCGGTAGTCGACATTTGAAGCAAATGACATGCTCCTTGCTCTTTTGTCTTGGAGAACCGGCGTCCGTTGACTTTTGTTGACTTTTAGGGCCGGAGGAGTTTTCTTGATTCTCTTTGGACATTTGCTCTTGTAATGCCCATACTCCCTACACTCAAAGCACATAATATGATTTTTGTTTGAAAATAAAGTGTTTGAGTTACCTAGGGTGGTGGTAGGTGTCGGAGTTGAATTTTGAGCTTCCTCATCTTGATCGGATGTTGAGAGTTCTTCTTGAGGTTGCTCCGGTGTAGAGGATGGTCTATCCTCCTCAATCCTAGAAGTAGATGCTTCTTCCACCTCTTCTACTTCTTCTTTCTCCGATTCGGAAGTTGACTCCATCTCAACTTCCGATTCCTCACTTTCACTTGAGGATGAACTCTCCTCATGGTATCTTGCCAATTTTCTCCATAGCTCCTTGGCATTCATGTAATCCCCTAACTTGCACAAAACATCATTAGGGATTAAATCTTCCAAAAGTTTCGTTACCTTAACTTTGGTCTTGAGCTTTTGGCGTTGCTCTTGGGTCCACTTTTTCAATTTTAGGACATTCCCCTTCTTATCCCTAGGGGGTTCAAGACCTTCAATGAGGATAAACCAATCCTCTATGTTCATCATCAAGAATGTTTCCATTCTTGCTCTCCATGCCGGAAAATCTTCTGGATCATATGGAGGTGGAGTGTTGATTTCCCATCCAAGCTTGTCTTGGAATTCCATCTTCACCCTCTAGCCTTTCACCTTAGCTCCCAGTTGTTAATCCGTAGAAGAGCCCCGGGCTCTGATACCACTTGTTAGGAATCGTTGGAATGGCTAGAGGGGGGGGTGAATAGCGTAGATGAAATTCGCTCCCGTTTATGTCTACAATTTCGTTAGTGCGCAGCGGAAATAGAAATAATAAAAGTGATAACGAAATAGACAACAAGCTAACACAATGATATAACGTGGTTCGGAACCGCACGGTTCCTACTCCACGGATCGAGCTCTAAAGAGCCCTAGTGATGCACACGCACTCACTAATGATAAACGCTCCTTCTCGACACAAGTCGGAGGAGGAGAAACCCCTTACAATAAATCTTAAAACAGTAAGAATGAAATACAAGCAATATACAATGTAAATATGAAATACAAGTAAAGAAAAGACTTTACAACACTTGTTTTGATTGCTTGAATGCTTGGTTGCTTGCTTGCACTTGGAGACTGATTTGCACCAACAAATCGCTCAATAGCCCTCAAGAACGGTTGCTTTTTCCTCCATCACGAGCTCCATATATAGCTTCAACTGTCTTTGGAAAAAGTCTATCGAGCCGATCGATTGAGACCATCGCCGATCGATGCCACGTTATGTCGTGAGACAACGGCTAGTTCCACGTTGGATAAGTCCAACGGAACTACCATCGATCGGCCGATTGTGACCATCGATCGATGGAGTCCTCACGACGGTCAGTCTCGACTCGATGCGGCGATTCTCGAGCACCCGATCGATCGGACTATCGATCATTGCTCGAACCATCGATCGGCCAACCTATGGCGATCGCTAAACCATAACCGCGATCAAACCCTAGTTGACTCGGTCCGGTCGCCGCCACATGGCGCCGATCGGCGGCACACCTCAACCATGAGGTTTTAACTCAAGTATGGTTCCCCATACTTGCAGACCACCTTAGCCTAGACCTAAGCCTTCTAGTCACCTCCATCGACCTCACGCCTCTCGGATCCCTCCAAGTCATCCATGACTTGTTCATCCATCGCGCCTTTAGGTGCTTGTCGGCTATGTCATGCTAGCATGTCTACATCGCCAAGGCACATTGGACTTACGCCGCCAAGACTCCGCTTGGACTTTACGCCGCCAACCATTGGACTTATGCTGCCAAGACTCCCGCTTGGACTTTACGCCGCCAATATCAAACCCTTGGACTTCTCAAATGCCAAGACTCAAGCTTGGACTTTTCATGCCAAGACCATGCTTGGACTTTCCTTGCCAACCCATGTTGGACTTTACATTGCCAAGTGTCCGACTTGGACTTTCCATGACAATTATATTGTCATATGCTTTTGTCGAAACATCAAAACACATCAAAACATCACTCGAGCCAAACTCGAGTCCTGGTCAATCGTGACCTGGGCCGATTGCACCAACAGAAAGTCCAAGCATGGGTCTTGGCAAATGGAAAGTCCAACATGTGTTGGCAAGGAAAGTCCAAGCATGGGTCTTGGCATGGAAAGTCCAACATGGGTTGGCATTTGAAGTCCAAGGGGTTTAATATTAGCGGCGTAAAGTCCAAGCGGTAGTCTTGGCAGCATAAGTCCAATGGTTGGCGGCGTAAAGTCCAAGCGGAGTCTTGGCGGCGTAAGTCCAATATGCCTTGGCGGTGTAGACACCGTTAGCATGACATAGCCGACGGAAGCACCTGAAGGCTAGCGCGATGGATGAATAAGTCATGGATGACTTGGAGGGATCCGAGAGGCATGAGGCTGATGGAGGTGGCTAGAAGGCTTAGGTCTAGGCTAAGGGTGGTCTAGCAAGTATGGGGGAACCATACTTGAGTTAAAACCTCATGTTTGAGGTGTGCCACGATCGGCGGTGCCATGTGGCGATACCGACCGAGTCAACTAGGGTTTGATCGCGGTATACTAGCAGACCGCCATAGGTTGGCAATCGATCGATGAGCCGAGCGATCATCGATCGTGTGATCGATCGACCGGGTGCTCGAATTCGCCCGCATCGGAGTCGACTCATCGTCGAGTGAGGACTCCATCGATCGGATCGATGGTCACAATCGCGATACTGATGAAGGTTTCGTTGGACTTATCCAGCGTGGATCTAGCCGTTGTCTCATGACAGCGGATCATCGATCGGGATGGTCCCGATCGATCGTGACTTTTTCCGCAGTGGCTATATGGAGCTCGTGATGAAGGAAAAAGGAATCCGTTCTTGAGGGCTATTGGGGCGATTTGTTGGTGCAAATCAGGTCTCCAAGTGCAAGCAAGCAACCAAGCATTCAAGCATTCAAGCAATCAAAACAAGTGTTGTAAAGTCTTTTCTATACTTGTATTTCATATTCATTATTGTAATTGCTTGTATTTGTATCTTATTGTTGTAAGATTACTTGTAAGGGGTTTCTCCACCCTTGACTTGTGTCAAGAAGGAGTTTTATTTGTTAGTGGTGTTTGTGACATCGCTAGGGTTCGTACGAACCCAATCCGTGGAGTAGGAACCGGTTCGGTTCCGAACCACGTTATATGCTCCTATTGTGATTTGTGTTGTGTCTATTTCGTTATTGCTTTTATCATTATATATATTCCGCTGCGCTAACGAAATTGTAGACACGAACGAGATTGAATTCCATCCACGATCGGGCGAAACGCTATTCACCCCCCCTCTAGCTTCCAAACGATCTCTAACAGACATTTCCATCACATCTTTTGTATACACAAGACTCATTTGGACTTTGAATAAATCCATAAGACTGGATCACCTCATCAAAGCGGATGTTCCAAGATCTCGAAGCTTGCTTCAATCCATAAATGGACCGGTTAAGCTTGCACACAAGATACTCTTTGCCCTTTGCAATGAATCCTTCTGGTTGCTTCATATAGATGTTTTCCTCAAGACTTCCATTAAGGAAAGCTATCTTGACATCCATCTGCCATACCTCATAATCCATATGAGCAACAATGCATAAGAGAATCCGGATAGACTTAAGCATGGCTACCGGTGAAAAGGTCTCCTCATAATCGATACCCTCTTTCTGAGTATACCCTTTCGCAACAAGCCTTGCTTTGAAGGTCTCAACCTTCCCATCTATTCTGTTGGTGCAGTAGGCACCTAAGTCGAACCTGAGTTTTGATTATAGCAAATGATACAAAGTTAAGCTCATGTCGTTATCTCACGAGCTAAATCGAGTGTGCAGAAAATTGCTATAGCTAGAGCTGAAGGCTAGCGCCACCCCGAGGAAGCCGCGGTGATCGGGCGACACTCGAGTGACTTTGGAGGGAGCCGAAGGAATCGAGAGGAAGGTCGGAAGCGAAAGAAACACAGTAAGTATCGAGGTAAGCTCGTGTGTGTGCGAGAGTAAGTGAGGTCGTATCCTCTTTACGGGGATGATCTTAGGCATAGATCCAACCAAAGACATCCTATAGGTGGTCTAGGTCGTGATCGGACGGTCTGAGGCCGTCGAATTAATGTTTTTGTTAAGCTAACTTTGCCTTGCAGCTAGCATCAGTCGACTGCCTGAGGTCAGCATTCGACTAATGCTGCCATCAGTCGACTGATGATGGCCATTAGTTGACTGATGGTCAAGGATCAACCTCAAGGAGTCAAGCCTTATCACCATTTTTCAAGGAGCCATGTGCCAAAACTCTATTGGGTGAAGTTCCTCTCGAAAAGGGGCTCAAAGGCTATAAAAGAAGGGTCAATCCTAGGGTTTCTTCATCAATTCTAAGCTTCCAAAAGACTCCGCCAAGCTACAACTTTCCGACAACGAATTGCTTCTTCTCCAACGTCTAGGTTTAATTGTTTTCTTTTTATTATGTCGGTTTAAGTTGTTTATTTCAGTTCATTACTTTCAAATCTCGGAGTTTTTATCGTAACGAGGAGAGGGGGAGCGTCCCTCTACCTCAAGCTTTTTGCTTTTATTTGTAACGATTAACTCCTATCTCTAACGAGGAGGAGTTCTTTAGTGTTTTGCCCTCCGTGTGTGGTCAAGGACCACTAGGGCCTTGGAGTAGTAGCCAAAGGCTACGAACCAAGTAAAAATATTTGTCTCCTTTATTTATTGCTTATTTTTTAGCTGCAATTAATTATCTACTCGAGTTTTAACGAACGAACAAAAATAAAAGGTTTTATCGCTATTCACCCCCCTCTAGCAATCCGCTTCGATCCAACATATTCCTCTCTTTCTTTTGTAGATCCACTTGCATCCAATGGTTTTTACACCATTGGGTGGTTCTACTAGCTCCCAGACCTAAATTTGAATCCATATATTCTATCTCAGAATTTATTGCACTTTGCCAAGATACCGCATCTTTATCTTGGATTGCCTCGTCATATGTCTAGGGATCAGGTTCATATTCACCAAGGATCAAATCAGAAGATTCTCCCAAGAACATAATTCTGTCAGGCTGTCTAACAACCCTCCCACTATGACGAGGTATCACCTGTGTATCCTCTGTGACACGCGGCGCAGTCACTTGTGGTATATCCTCTTGTACCGGTGGTACTGAAGTAGTGACTTCCCCTCTCAATTCCTCCAGAACAATCTTACTCATGGGCTTGTGGTTCATCACATAGTCTTCCTCTAGAAATCTGATGTTCGTGCTAAGATCACCCTCTGATCTCTAGGACTATAAAACAAATCACCTTTCATTCCTCTATGATAGCCAACGAACATGCGCATTTCTGTATGAGGTTCCAACTTACCAGCATCTGCCTTTAGCACATGTGCTGGATTCCCCCAAATCTGAATATGTATCAGACTAGGCTTTCGCCCAATCTACAATTCTGTGGGAGTAGAAGGCACTGATTTAGATGGTACCAAGTTCAAAATATACACTGTCGTATCCAGAGCATACCCCCAGAATGAATCTGGCAACTCAGAATAACTCATCATCGATCTAACCATCTTTATAAGAGTCATATTCCTTCACTCTGCTACACCATTCTGCTGGGTTGTGCCAGGTGCAGACAATTGGGATTGAATCCCAGCTTCTGATAAGTAATTCCTAAACTCTCCCAAGAGGTACTCGCCACCACGATCAGATCGTAGTGTCTTGATACTTTTACCTTGACGTTTCTCCACATCAGCCTTGAATTCTTTGAACCTGTCAAAGTATTCAAACTTGCGACGCATCAAGTAAATATATCCATATCTTGAATAATCATCTATAAAAGAGATGAAATATTCAAAACCACCTCTTGCCTGGATAGACATAGGACCACACAAATCAGAATGAACCAATTCCAACACATCTTTGGCCCTATACCCCTTAGCCTTAAAAGGCCTCTTGGTCATTTTACCTTCCAAGTATGATTCGCAGGTTGGGAAATCTTCCTACACTAATGAACCCAGAGGTCCATCAGCTATCAACCTTTGAATTCTGCTTAGGTTAATATGACCTAGCCTTAGATGCCAAAGATATGTTTGGTTTATTTTCGAAGGTTCTTTTCTCTTATTAGAATTAAACGATGAGTTATTTACTTCTATTTGCATCGTGAGAGCTTTTGGTTCAAGGGTATATAAATTTCCTATCAATGCACCAGAATAGATAATCTCCCTATTCCTTTTTATAACAACTCTGTCATTAAAAGAAATAGAATATCCATCCACAAACAATTTAGAAATCGAAATCAAATTCTTTCTAAATAAAGGTACATAAAAGGCAATTTTTCAAAACCAAAATTTTATTCCTCTCAAAAGACAAATAAATATCTCCCACTGCAACAACCGCCACCTTCATAGCATCTCCCAAGTAAATGGTAATCTCCCCTTCAGCTAGTCATCTGGTTTCCTTGAACCCCTACAAAGTATTGCAAACATGATCAGTGGCTCTCGTATCTACACACCAGGTGCCGATAGATAACACTGCTAAACATGTTTCAACAACTAGACCAAAAGATATACCTTTGTTCTGCTTCCGGTTGGGGTAGTCCTTCTTCCAGTGTCCAGTCTGCTTGCAAGTGAAGCACTTGCCTTTCGGGTTCTTCACTCCTCCCTGAGATCCTCCCGCCACCTTTGCCCTACCTTGTTTCTTCTTTTTCTTGCCTTTCGGATTAGAAGTAGAAACCTTTTGGGCAACCATGGCCTTAGCCTGAGCACTTTGACAAAAAAGCCCCTCTACGATCCGCAAAACAAACTCATCCGATTCTTAATAATTTTTTATAACCATATTCGACCCTGTGATCCGCAAAATAAACTCATCCGATGGGGAGGAAGGCACTCAGAGCCGACGCACAAGTTTGTTTGCATCATATGTCAAATCGTAATGGAGGCCATGGGAATTTACAAAAATATCCCTCTCCCACTTAGTAATTTAAAATTGAGGAATTTTCCTAGCACACGACATGTATATCAAACAAGAAGCAATAAATATGAAAAAAAATATTTTCCAACTATTATGGCTTTTGTTCTCAAATATGCCTCCCGTCGTATTGCTATCTCGTCCGCTCCTCCCTGTAGGGTCGATATTGGCCGGCTAGAAGGGGGTGAATAGCCTTTGTCGTAGACGTTGGAAGGCGTTCGTTCGTTGCTCGTCTACAAAACTATTAGCACAAGTGGAATATACAAACAAAACAACAATAAAGACAAACAAGATACCAAACAATGCTAACACCGCAATATAGCATGGTTCATGGCTGCGCCGTTAATCCACGGTCCAATTCGTCCATGGTGAATCACTCCACAAGCTTTCACTATTCTCTCCTTTGCACCAAGCTAGGTGGAGGTAACCTCTTTACACAAAAATCACTCCTCTTACAATTATGATGTAAATAAACTCAAGTAAGAGGATGGAAAACCTTTAGGGCACTTTGGGAGAGTTTAGAGCATGAACATTAAGCCCCCAAAGCCCCACACCTCTTCTTTTTATATAAGAAGAGGATTTCTTCCCATTGACACAGGATCAGTCGACTGATGTCCCTATCAGTCGATTGGTCCTATAGTCGTTGCCCAATAATGGTTTCTTTCCACGTTGGCTTTCACCCAACGTCTCCATCATCAGTCGACTGATGCTTTCATCAGTTGACTGATATCGACTTCCAGTCGAGTGCTCGCGAGCTCGACTCGCTTCTGTGCCCGAAACCCTTGCGACCAGTCGACTGATGCCTTCATCAGTCGACTGCCATTCCATGGCAGTTGATTGTTGGAACTTGAATCGGACTCGAACACTAGTCGAGTCACAGTCGACTTAGAGTAGTCGACTACCATTACATGGTAGTCGACTGATGTCGGGAAATCCCATCTGACACTTAGCTAATTGGCCAAGTTTCACCTAAGAGCACTACCCCTTTCCGGGTTACATTCGCTCACTCTCATCCCTTGGAGTCCCTTTCCTTTGAAGTTATCTTTGTCCGACCACGTCCCTCGGATGCGCCAAGTGTACGGCTCTGCAGTGCCATCCATCGTGTCTCGCCCTGAAGTTTACTTCCTCCGGCTTCACTCCAAGCTCCTTGTCCGGCGGTCCCTCAGATGCTCCAAGCGCATGGCTTCTGCAAAGCCATCCTTCATCGACTCAAAGACCGAGTCATGAGAGGTGAAACTCGCCAATGCTCCATGTGCAAATTACTAAGTCCTGCAAGACTCCAACGCACATATCAAATCCAAACATCCTAACTTAAACCCTTTGCCACACACATCAAAACCATATCACGGGTTGATTGTACTAACAATCTCCCCCTTTTTGATGTGTGGCAATCCGTTTAAGTTAGGTAAAACATTTGATAAAAATATTAAGGTAAGAAATCATGTAAATAACATGATTAACAACTCTCCCCCTTAATACATGAAACTCCCCCTAAATACAATTCCCCCTTACTTAAACATATATATTTCTCCCCCTTTGACATCATCAAAAATATTAAACAAAGTTTATATAAGCATGACATCAAGTTTAGAGGAGAAACAAAAGCCAAAACATGCCTTAAAATCGGATAAAAGAAGTTACTGGGCATGTTATCAGTCGACTGGTTCAGACTACCAGTCGACTGGCACTCTGATTTCGGATTTTTCTGATTTTTAGGGTGAATTTTAGAAATGCATTAAAAATTCTACAAAATTTAAAAAATAATGAAATTTGGAGAACACATTTTTTTTAAGGTCCTTTATCAATGAAAAATAGTTTTCCATAAAAAATCATTATATTTTCAAGTATTTGCCAAAAATCCAAAAGTTTCAAAATCAATGATCAAGTTTGTATCACTTTTAACACCTAGTTTTGCTTTAAATTGTTTCAAAACATGAACAAACATATTTTAAAGTAAGAAATTGTTTTGAAAACATATGAAATATCCAACCATAATCTTTGGGCAATATGTCTATGAATTAAACATAAGCCTTCCCCATGATTGGTCTATTATTGCTATTTTGATACTCAAAATGACCATCTAAATGCCATAGGCATTAGTGGACCATTAGTATCATCCTATCATCTCACCCATGCTAAGTTTTCAATCAAGGTAGCCTATGATGAGTGTGAGATGTATCCTAAAGGTATTTATATACACTTAACCATTAATTTCATGCAATTTTATACAAGGTTAAGTATCATCCTAACATCCCACATGATCATAAAGACATATATGTATTGATTCCACATTATCATCATGAAACAAATGTATTCATCAAATTATAATCATGCATTAGGTATGAATTATGATAATAAGTAAGTTATCACCCAAGGCATGATTTAAACTCTAATGCCCATGATTATATGTCAAATATCAAGATCATAAATCATGATTGCAAACATGGATAACAATTACATTAATCATCATGATTTAAGCATTATTATCAATTTATGGGCACATTATCATCACCCAACACAATGCTAAAAATGTATAGGTCATGAGTATCACATAACACTAAGTGTTGAGCATGATTTAAACTATTTAAGGGTGCATTATCATCACCCAACACTATTTCAAAAATTTTGTCCCGCCTTCCTAAGTCAACCAAAAATATGATATAGATAAAGTTCACATGGTTGACTATCCTAGGGTTTTCCTAACCCTTAAGGATAGATTTTGGAACCCAATACAAGTTCTTCCCTATGGGGTTCACTAAAAATTCCTTAGGGATCCATTTTCTAGCTATTGTTTTCTTTTTATCTTGACCCCTAGCAATTAAACATTTATAGGCCTTTTCATTCCTATTTTCCTTATATCCTAGGCCTTTCTTATTGAAGCTTGCCCTTTGGCTCTATATGATCATGTTAAGGGTGTTGGAGCCAATAGTGAATTTTTCTAGGGCCTTGGTTAAATGATCTACTTGTTGGTGCAACAATGCCCCAAGCATTTATATATATATTTTGATGTTTGGATAATCATCTAAGTTAGGCAATGTTTTGTGATCTAATTGTATACATGTTTAAGTGACAGGAAAATCCAAGTATGAAGACTTGGTAAAAGACAAGTCCAAGTGTGATCTTGGCAAAGAGAAGTCAAGGAAAGGTCTTGGCAGCATAAGTCCAAGCATGTAGTCTTGGCGGCGTAAAGTCCAAGCAGTCCTTGGAAAAGGAAGACCAAAGGAAAGTCTTGGCGGCATAAGTCCAAGCATGTAGTCTTGGCAGCGTAAAGTCCAAGCGTACTTTGGCAAAGAAGAAACCCAAAGCATGACGAAACCGAAGGAAGCTTTTGAAGGCAAGCGCATGGATGGAGTCGTGGACTCAGAGAAATCCTAGAGGCGCAAGGCTGATGGAGAAGTTAGAAGGTTAAGTCTAGGCTTAGGTTATGTTTTCAAGTATGAATTAATCATACTTGGAGTGTGCCAGTCGACTGGAACATGGTGTCGGTCGAACTGGCCCTTAAAATATAGCATTAGAGTTTGGAAGGTCATTATCGATCGAGGGTTATCGGTGGCCGGTAACGATCGACTTTGACTCGGCAGACATACAAGTTGGCGATGGCTGCTAGTATTAGCGATCGGCCGATCACATAATGGCACGTAGCCGTGAGCGATCGCTTCTGGCTATGTAGCAATCGAATCGCCCGCTGTTGGCCGATCGATAGTCTTCCGTTAGCGATGACGACGCAAATCCGCGAATCCGGCGTTCGTGGCCGTTAGAATTGGCGGTCGGATCGATGTAAGTCATCAGTCGACTGATAGACCTCCAACGGGAAAAAGAGGCCCTTTCCTATAAAAAGAGCCCAAGGGGAGCAAGAAGAGCCTAATGCTTATATTCTGATCTTTCTTCTAAGCTCCTACAAGTTTTCCAAGCTTTCTAAGTGTATTAATCTCTTTTCTCCTCTCAAATCTTCATTGTCATCTTTTGTAAGAAGAGGAGGTCCTTGTAAAGAGAAAGCTTCATAGTGAAATTGCTTGGGTTGATCCACCTTAAGGATCGCCGTGGAGTAGGAGCGTTATCTCCGAACCACGTAAAGGCTTTGTTAGCATTGGTTTTTGTTTTTACATATATTACTTGTGTTTGCTTCCGCTAATTACTTTTGTAGAAACGAAAAGAGCTATTCACCCCCCCTCTAGCTTTCAAACGATCCCTAACAAGTGGTATCAGAGCCCGGATCGCATCGGAAGATCTAGCAATCAACCGGAGCAAAGATGGCATTTCAAGAGGGGTATAGCACGGCGAGGCCTCCGTTCTTCGACGGCAACGATTTTGGATATTGGAAAGGTAGGATGGAGTATTATTTAATGAACGATATTGAAAATTGGTTTAGTATTGTAGATGGTTTTGAGAAGCGTCGGCGAATTGAGCACCACTACCAACAAAGGATTGGACAAGAGATGGCCAAGAAAGCACAAGCGAATGCAAAAGCAACGACCACACTTCAATGTGGTCTATCCAAGGAGCAACTATCTAAGGTCGGGCCATTCAACTCGCATAAAGAGCTTTGGGAGAAGCTCATCGAACTCAACGAAGGATCCAAAGAGACAAGAAGGGCCAAGAGGGATCTTTTGATTGGCCAACTCCAAAGCTTCACTATGAAGACAAATGAAAGGTGAGCCAAATGCACGGCGCTTCAAGGAGATAGTCAATGGACTACCGTTATAGGTGAAAAGGTCGACAACCGAGACCTTGTGAGGTATGTACTACAAGCCTTCCCTAGGACCACCTTATGGGCCTCAATGGTAGATGCCTGCAGGTCTTGGAAAGTCCAACATGGGTTGGCATTTGAAGTCCAAGGGGATTGATATTGGCGGCGTAAAGTCCAAGCGGTAGTCTTGGCAGCATAAGTCCAATGGTTGGCGGCGTAAAGTCCAAGCGGAGTCTTGGCGGCGTAAGTCCAATGTGCCTTGGCGGTGTAGACACCGTTAGCATGACATAGCCGTGGAAGCACTGAAGGCTAGCGCGATGGATGAACAAGTCATGGATGACTTGGAGGATCGAGGCGTGAGGGTGATGGAGGTGACTAGAAGGCTTAGGTCTAGGCTAAGGGTGGTCTAGCAAGTATGGGAACCATACTTGAGTTAAAACCTCATGTTTGAGGTATGCGGTCGGCTGGTGCCATGTGGCGATCGGTGGACCAATCAACTAGGGTTTGATTGCGGGTTTAGCCTGATCATGCCATAGGTTGGCGATCGTGATGGCTCAGCGATCGGGATCGTCGATCGGTCGTGGTGCTCGAATCGACCCTGAGAATGGAGTCGAGACTCATTTGGTCAGTGAGGACTCCATCGATCGTGATGGTCACAATCGGTCGTGATGGTAGTTCCGTTGGACTTATCCAAGCGTGGAACTAGCGTTGTCTCACGACAACGATGGCATCGATCGGTGATGGTCTCGATCGATCGTGATCGACTTCGGCCTGAGTTGAAGCTATATATGGAGCTCGTGGTGGAAGAAAAAGGTATAGTTCTTTGAGGCGATTTGGGGCGAGTTCTTTGCTGCAATTCGGGGTCTCCAAGTGCTACTCGATCAACCAAGTGATCAAGCATTCAAGAGCATTTGTAAAGTGTTTCCTTTACTTGTATTGCTTTTTATTTCACTATATTGCTTTTATTCATTTGATTATTGTTGTAATCATATTGTACGAGGTTTCTACACCTCCGGATTGTTCCGAGAATGATTTATTTGATAGTGGTGTGTGATTGGCATCGCTAGGGCTCATTAGAGCCCGATCCGTGGAGTAGGAAGTGCGGTTCAGAACCACGTTATATACTCGTGTTAGCGTGTTGTGTTTTCATTATTGTTATTGTATTATCTATATTCCTGCGCTAACGAATTTGTAGACACAACCGCGATTGAATTCCATTGTAGCTAATCACCCCCTCTAGCGTTACAAAGGTCCTAACAAGTGGTATCGAGCCAGGGCTCTTCTACGGACTAACCGAGAGTTGAAGAAGCTAGAGGGAAGAATATGGAATTTCAAGAAAAATTGGGTGGCAGCGTCAACATCCCACCTTCCTTCAACCGAACATTTGCGTATTGGAAAGGTAGAATGCAATATTTTCTAATGACAAATATAGAAAATTGGTTTGCCGTGACTATAGGTTTTGATGCTCGAGAGGAGAAAGCGGCAAATCCTCAAGATGAAGAGATGGACCGAGGAGCAGCGGGAAAAATTCAAGACAACCCGTTAAGGTAACAAAAATGCTAATTGATTTGATACCTAACGATATTTTGTCTAGATTAGGAAGCTATAGGGATGCCAAGGAATTGTGGAACAAGTTGATCAAGTTCCACGAAAATCCCGAATCGGTCCAAGAAGATTCGGAAGAGGAGGAGACCGAAGAGAGAGCTCATCCTCAAGTGAAAGTGAGGAATCGGGAGGAAGTGAGAGTCAACTTCCGGATCGGAAGAGGAAATAGAAGAAGAGGAGAGACCATCTTCGGAGCAACCTCAAGAAGAAGCCGACATCTGGCCAAGATGAAGAAGCCCAAAGTCAATTCCGGTCTCCACCATCGAACTAGGTAACTCAAGCAATTTAGTTTTAAATAAAAACATATTATGTGCTTTGAGTGTAGGGAGTATGGGCATTACAAGAGCAAATGCCCAAAGAGGATCAAGAAAGCTCCTCCGCGCCTAAAAGTCAACAAAGTCAGCAGACCTTGGGTTCTCCAAGTCTAAAGAGCAAGGAGCAAGTCATTTGCTTCAAGTCACAGCAGGGGCATTACCAAAATCAATGCCCTAGGGGAGCAAAAGACCCAAGAAGGAGCATTACAAGTAGGGGGAAGCCACTAAGGCAAACCCTAAGGTATATTTAAATAATGCTCCGTCTAATTTAAGTATTAAAAAGCATGCTAGAACTAATTTTAGCAATTGTGGTATGTATCATAAAGAGCATGCTAGAAATAACAAACATATGTGTTTAGGAGCTAAGAATGTTCACCTTAAGAATAAGGAGAAATTTGGGACTAATGTCCTTAGAAAAACAATACCTAAGAAATCTATTAAGAAAATCCAAGAACATCTAGGGTTTAATCCAAAATGGACTAGGCATTTGCCAAGAAAGTCCAATGCCCAAGAGTTAAATAAAAATTCTAAAATTGGGCAATTAGAATTAGAGAACCAAGCCTTGAGGTCAAGGCTTGAGAAACTTGAAAATACCCTAAATAAGATACAAAATCAATCTAAAGGGTCTAATGGTCAAACTCCTAGGTCAAGAAGTCAAAGTCAACATCTAGGACCTAAGAGTCAAAAGTCAACCAAGGGCAAGAATGGTTTGGGTCACAAACCTAAGTGCAAGGTGACTTACCATAGTGTTCCGTTTGACTATGGGACACTAACTAGGTCTAGGAAGACCACGGTCAATGGGAAAGTCATTCCTATAGTTGACCAAGGTTTGTGCCTAGTGACCAAGGTTTCGAAGAAACCTAGGATGGCCACCAATAAGGTTGTTAGGGAGGCAATCCCTAAGTTTAACCTAGGCAAGACCAAAATGACCAAGGCTAATAAGCCTAGGAGGGTCATTAGGAAGGTATCTAGGGAGGTTATCCCTAAGGAATACCTAATGAACCCTAGGAGCTCGAATCGATTTTGGATTCCTAAGAGCGTGATTGATTCACGCTAAGATGGGTTTAGGGTGTGCCAACCTTGATTGGATGGGTAGTTAACTCAACCATAATAAAGGTGGCACTTTAAGGTTACTTTCAAGGTTATGGTTACTTTGGAAATATCCTTGAGTTTTTAATTTCAAAGAATTTTAGGTTGTGTCAATATATATCTTGAAAACATGAAAATCAATAAAATTGACACTATCTAGATTTAGAGGTCATAGTGTGTACTTTTGATTATTGGCACACTTGGGAAGGTCATGTATCAAGAAATGTGTGGTTAAGATGTAAAGGTAATATCTAGAGTGATACTCAAGTGCCACACAACTTGATGTCTTGTATTCACCATGCTTCATATGTTTTACCATATGTTTGCATGAAATGAATGTCTAGGATAGATTACATCTCACAAAACAAGTCTTTTACCTTGATTGTGTATTTCAACACTTAGAAAGGGTGAGATGTTAGGTTTTGGAAATCATTGAATGTTAATGTTTGCAAAAATGAAATAAAACATTAAAATACATGAACAAATGCATAAATAAAAGTATAACATCAATACATTCAAGATACAAGATCTAACGTGATAAAATGGAACAATTAAGATGATAAAATCGATTTTCTTGATAACACCGCGATCGATACGATCGCCGATCGATCGAGTGCTAGCTCCATGACTCGGCCGATCGACCATCGCCGATCGTGATGTGGTCCATCGATCGATGATGATGCTGTTCACCGAGGCGAAGGCCATCGATCGAGTGCTCGGCGAGCGATCGAGTGATATGCACATCGATCGTGATGAGCAACATCGATCGTGATGCTCATCAGAGCACGTTACGAGAAGGTTCAGATCAAGCTGCCCGGGCCGGATCGGTCATCTAGGCTCGGTAAACCGATGTTAAACGCTATCGATCGTGATGCTCCACATCATCGATCAATCGTGTTTTAAAACGCGAACCGCTAGGGTTCGGCATTTCACGCGACAAAAACTTCTTCCTCCTTCGATCGCCGTCTCCTCTCGCCCGACTCTTCGTGTCAACCTTCCAAAGTCCTAGGTTTGATAAGCATGTCTCTCCCCTTCCTTTGTTTTTGACCTATCTTGGAGCACTAGTTCACGCGATTTAGGGTTTATTGTCTTTGTTCCGAAGCTTTAAGCCTACGACTTTTCCGTGATCCTCAGCAACTCTTGAGTCTTCCCTCCGACACACACATGGCGCCTAAGTAACGATTCTTCTTTCCGAGCCCTAATTTTCATTTCCATTACAATGTAGGTTTATCTAATCGCGTATTGTTGCCATTGCATTGCATATCATCACATTACATTCATAATAGGAGAGCCCGTAGGAATGATCCATCCGAGAGTGAATCTCGGTTGTACCAACCTATGTTGGTTAGGTACATAGATAGGAATTTTTTCGATAGGCATTGTAGTGACGTCATGGAACTCATTGCATACTACAATTTGATGAAGATCGTCTTGTGCACGCATCCAATCAATGATGACCTTATTAAGGAATTCTATCAAAACCTTAAAAAGGTAGATGACGGCCCTACATACACTACTCGCGTTGCAAAACGCGATTTAGAGTTCACTCCTGCAATACTGCAGGAGTTTCTCGAGTGTAGGCCGTCAAATGATACCTTTATCTTCTACCCTACCATGGACTTTCCCCTACCTGAGCCTTTTGCCCATATCACTATGGAGTCCATGCATGAGCGCATTTTTGGTTATCCACGTCCACCGGCCCAAAACCTATTTTCTATCACTGAGTTGTCTGCACCTGACAATGTCCTTTATAAGGTCATTGTTGGGTGTTTTCTGCCCATTGTCACTCGGGGTCTGGCTAAGATTCGGCCTCCCCATCTCTTTCTTCTATATGCCATGCGTCTTCAGTTAGACATAAACTTTGCATTGAACATCTTCCATTGCATTGTGCACTTCACTTCCCCTGTACAAGGGAAAGTGCATATGCCATTTGGACATATCATCACAGCATGGCTCGACTCGAGGCATTAACATCCATAGGGGCTCATGCGGCTATCTAAGTGTACGACTGTATATCGATTCCAGAATCTCTCCTTAGCAAGCTACTGGATGGCGACAGATGGAGTTGGCGCCACGACCACCCAGGGCGCACAGACAGCCTCCTCCGCGCCCAGAGATGCAGTAGAGGACGACGAGGATGCGGACACCTCTGATGAGGATGACCAGATGCGCAGACATCACGGGTAGTCCATCCGTCGTGGCGGTGAGTCCAGATTGAGGATTATCGCTGATGGTTGACTCGACAGAGTTATTGGCGAGCGTGCGGCTTTGGCACACGCCTCGATAGGATGGAGGAGACCCGGGCGCATATAAGTAGCATCGTAGCGATATGCTAGAGATGATGCGAACTGGACTCGAAGTCGGCTGACAACCTCCATCGCCACCTCCTGCGGACGATTAGAGGATATTGTTTTTGTGGTTGTCAATGTTTGTAGTAAGATTGAGCTTAGCCAATCTTCTTTTTGATTGTAAAAGACAAATTTAAGTTTAAATGAAATCCTTATTTCTGAAAAATCTTGTGTGTATGAATGAATATTTGTATAATTGTATTGCTACCACATGCCATGTCATGACATCATGTTTATTCTTAATCATTTTATATGTCATGATTATGCTTTAGAATTAAGGATAAATGTCATGTGTCTTTAGATTCTCATCTTATGCCATGACATCATGATCATTGGCCACGTTTAATAATACTATTATTTATGCCATGATCATACATTCATGCATTAACTTGATTAAAATTGATTTAAGGACTATGGCATGACTTGGAGTCCCAATTATAAGGGAATCAAGTAGAGTTGCTTTAGAAAATGCATAAAACTCTAGATTAGGGAGAACAAAACCCACATCTCACATCTAATTGACATGTATGTGTATGTATACACCCTAAATACATGTGAGATGCTAGGATAATAGGTTAGGTTCAAGGTGCATCGGTAGTGCATCTAGATGAACTCAAACTTATTTTAATTATCACCAAAATCATAAGGAAAGCTAATATACAAGCTATGTATATTTAGCCAATAAATTATAGTCCAAGATAAGGTTTGAAAACATTTTAAAATCATTTTGAAAACCCTTGGTGAAGTCTATCTTTCGATAGCAATCACCATTGATGAAGTTGATACAAAGTAGGGCCAAAACATTGTAAATTTCAATGTTCTTGAACTTTGTACCAATGTCACTATTTAATGGGTAAAATAATTTTCAAACATTTTTCACCCATTGTATTGGTCATAAGTATTATCGTATCAAATTTCGTGATTTTTCGATAAGCGTATAATTATTTATGATTTTGAAATTCATTTACGATAAGCGAAAATCGGATTTTGATTATCGATCAGCCTATGGGCGATCGGTGATAATATGTGATCATTGTTATCTGTGAGTCATTGCCAAGGCTGATTTTGGGTTGACAAGGTTTGTTTAAGAATTCATCTGATAAAGGTCCCTAACCACTCCTAACCCGAGGATATGCTTTGGGAAGCATTATGAAGGGTGAAAATTCATTGGATATGGATTTGGAGAGGTGTTAGGTCAAAGTATCAAATTGAGGTGGTGGAAAGTTCAATGTTGAATTTCCAACCTTAATTTTGATGATTTAGAGTTCCTATTGGCTTAGGGACTCCCAAGGACATTGTTGGTGCAATGGTCAAGAGGAGCAAGCCTTTAGGGAGAGGTATCCATCTTGGGATGATGGATGTGTTTTCTCCTTGAAAAGGAGAAGTTATGGGAATGTTATCAATTTGGGAAATTGATGGATTTTTAGAAACCCAATTTGGAAATTGGGAGAGTGATTAGGATTGCCTCTCTTGAGTGATATGGGACTTATCACTAGGAAGATGGTAGGCATCCTAGGTATTTTTGAACCAAGGGGGAGATTGTAAGATCTCATTGGGACATGAGACATTGACCTCCTTGGAGAGAAAACCTTTTTGATGTTAGTCAAAAAGGGGGAGAATGTTTGGGGGAGAACATTTGATAATTGGTAAAGAATTTGAGTTAGTATTCTAACTCAATCAAACATCAAAAAGGGGGAGATTGTTGGTGCAATCGGCCCAGGTCACGATTGACCAGGACTCGAGTTTGGCTCGAGTGATGTTTTGATGTGTTTTGATGTTTCGACAAAAACATATGACAATGTAATTGTCATTTGGTAAAGTCCAAGTCTTGAGTACTTGGCATGGAAAGTCCAAGTGGGACACTTGGCATTGGGAAAAGTCCAAGCATGGGTCTTGGCAATGTAAAGTCCAACATGGGTTGGCAAGGGAAAGTCCAAGCATGGTCTTGGCATTTGAGAAGTCCAAGCATGGTCTTGGCATGGAAAGTCCAACATGGGTTGGCATTTGAAGTCCAAGGGGATTGATATTGGCGGCGTAAAGTCCAAGCGGTAGTCTTGGCAGCATAAGTCCAATGGTTGGCGGCGTAAAGTCCAAGCGGAGTCTTGGCGGCGTAAGTCCAATGTGCCTTGGCGGTGTAGACACCGTTAGCATGACATAGCCAACGGAAGCACCTGAAGGCTAGCGCGATGGATGAACAAGTCATGGATGACTTGGAGGGATCCGAGAGGCGTGAGGCTGATGGAGGTGACTAGAAGGCTTAGGTCTAGGCTAAGGGTGGTCTAGCAAGTATGTGGGAACCATACTTGAGTTAAAACCTCATGTTTGAGGTGTGCGGTCTGGTGCCATGTGGCGATCGGACCGGACCAATCAACTAGGGTTTGATCGCGGGTTATGGCCTAGCGATCATTGCCATAGGTTGGCGGTCGGTGATGGCTCGGCGGATCGATCGTCTGATCAGTCGACTGGTGCTCGAGAATTCGGCCACAGAATGGAGTCGAGACTCGACTGGTCGAGTGAGGACTCCATCAGTCGACTGATGGTCACAATCAGTCGACTGATGGTAGTTCCGTTGGACTTATCCAACGTGGAACTAGCCGTTGTCTCACGACAACAGTGGCATCAGTCGACTGATGGTCCCGATCAGTCGACTGATAGACTTTTTCCAGCACAGGTTGAAGCTATATATGGGCTCGTGATGGAGGAAAAAGGTATGGTTCTTTGAAGGCGATTTGGGGCGAGTTCTTTGCCGCAATTCAGGGTCTCCAAGTGCTACTCGATCAACCAAGTGATCAAGCATTCAAAGAGCATTTGTAAAGTGTTTCCTTTACTTGTATTGCTTTGTATTTCACTATATTGCTTGTATTCATTTGATTATTGTTGTAATCATATTGTACGAGGTTTCTCCACCTCCGGATTGTTCCGAGAAGGAGTTATTTGATAGTGGTGTGTGATTGGCATCGCTAGGGCTCATTTGAGCCCGATCCATGGAGTAGGAACCGTGCGGTTCCGAACCACGTTATATACTCGTGTTAGCGTGTTGTGTTTTCATTATTGTTATTGTATTATCTATATTCCGCTGCGCTAACGAATTTGTAGACACAACCGCGATTGAATTCCATTGACGCTAATCACCCCCCCTCTAGCGTTACAAAGGTCCTAACACATTCAACTCCGCAAAAGAGCTTTGGGAGAAGCTCATCGAACTCAACGAAGGATCCAAAGAGACAAGAAGGGCCAAGAGGGATCTTTTGATTGGACAACTCCAAAGCTTCACTATGAAGACAAATGAAACGGTGAGCCAAATGCACGGACGCTTCAAGGAGGTAGTCAATGGACTACACGTTATAGGTGAAAAGGTCGACAACCGAGACCTTGTGAGGTATGTACTACAAGCCTTCCCTAGGACCACCTTATGGGCCTCAATGGTAGATGCCTATAAGGTCTCTAGGGATCTTTCATTAGTTAAATTAGATGAGTTATTTTGTGAATTTCAATTGCATGAACAAGCTAACGCTTCATCCAAAGAGAAGGGTATAGCTCTTGTTGTAGGAAAGAAGGAGAAGAAGAAAAAGGAAAAGAAGGAGGTGTCTTCCTCATCCGAATCCGAGGAGGACTCATCAAGTAGTGAGGATGAGTTGTCGGCAAGTGAGGTAGCACACTACGTCAAGAAATTTGGTGGGAAGTCAAGGAGGCTCACCAAGAAAGATGTGAAGAGGATGTTTCAATCCTCAAGAGGTAAATCTTCTAACAATTCAAATTCTATTTCTAACGTGGACGTGTTTTGGTTGCAACAAGAAAGGGCATATAAAGCCCAATTGCGGAACTAAAGAAAAGGAGGAGAAGGATAAGAAGAAGAAGGAAAAGAAGAAGAAGGAGGCGATGTTGGCACAAAGCGTGGGACACTCTAAGTATGGAGGAGTCTAACGATGAAGAAGTTTGCCATTCAACCCGAACTTAGCCCTCATGGCATTGGAAGAAACCGGAAGCTCAAGCGAGAGTCTTCTTCTTCTTCAAGTGATGAATCATCATCAAGTGATGATGATGAGGTAAATGACTCACCCAAAGTAGATTTACTTTATAAGACTATTGCATGTTTACAAAATGCTTTAAATAGATCAAAAACTAGGATTAAGGATCTAAAATTAGAAATCAAATCATTTAAGAATATAGATGCATCATGTGATAAATCATCTAGTGATGATGAGTGTACTCTTAGGGATGAAAATGATGAGCTAAGAAAAGAAATAAGTAAATTAAGAACATGCCTAGAAAAGTTCACTAATGGTTCCAAATATCTAGATATGATTATTAAGGACCAAAGGGCAATTTACAATAAGGCCGGTTTAGGATATAGACCTAAGGAGAAAGAGGTAGCATTTGCATCCCTAGTTAGTAGAAAATCCATGATTAAAAGCAAGGGGAGAAAAGCATGGGTACCAAAGAAATTTATAACTAATGCTAGTGGTCCTAAGATTTGGGTACCTAAGGATTGTGTTTTTCATGTGACATAGGTAGAAGATCCAAGCTTGTGGATAGTTGATAGTGGGTGCTCAAAGCATATGACCGGGGATGAGAGAAAATTCTCCATTATCAACCACACTAGCCAAGGAAAAGTGTCTTTTGGTAATAGCGGCAAACTTAAAATTTTAGGAAAGGGCACCATTGAGGTATCTCCCAATCTTGCTATTCATAAAGTTCTTTTAGTTAAAAATATGAAATTTAACTTACTTAGTGTAAGCCAATTATGTGATGCAAATTTTGATGTTAAGTTTGATTCCTCAAAATGCTTTATAAGACACAAAACTATAAATGATTGCATGTTAGTAGGCTTTAGAAAATCAAATATATATTATGTTGATTTATCTTATGCTACTAATCCTTCCACTAAGTGTCTTATTGCAAAAGAGGAAGAAAGTTGGCTTTGGCATAGGAGACTAGGTCACATAAACATGAAGAATATAGCCAAAATAGCAAAATTGAAGCTAGTCAAAGGATTGCCTAGAGTCAAATATCTCAAGGACAAGATGTGTGATGCTTGTCAAGAAGGAAACAATCAAAACATCACACAAAGGTAAAATTTACTTAGTACCTTTACCATTAGATTTACTACATATGGATTTATTTGATTGCCATAGTACCCCATCTATAATTGGTAGTAAATATTGCTTGGTAATAGTAGATGATTTTCTAGGTTTACTTGGGTGTTTTTCTTGAAAAATAAGGATGAAACCTTAGAAATAATCATAGGATTTAGCAAAGAGTAGAAAATGAAAGAAAACTCAAAATCAACCGGATCCGTAGTGATCATGGTGGAAGTTTGAGAATTCTAACTTTTCAACTTTTTGCTTAGAACAAAGTACAAGCACGAATTTTCTTGTCCTAGAACACCCCAACAAAATGGGGTTGTGGAAAGAAAAATCGTGCCCTACAAGAAGCGGCTAGGACAATGCTTAATGCATATTCCTTACCTAGCTACTTGTGGCGAGCAGTTAATACACTTGCTATATCCAAAATAGGAATTATTAATTCATAGGTTTTTAGGAAAAACTCCATTTGAATTGTGGAATGGTACAATTCCAACAATTCATTATTTTAAGGTCTTTGGATGTAAAGTCTATATCTTAAATACCAAAGACAACCTAAGTAAATTTGAGTCCAAAGCGGATGAGGGAATCCTAGTTGGATACTCATCCACTAGTGTAGGATATAGAGTTTACAATAAAAGGACTCAAAAGATTGAAGAATCTTTAAATGTTCAATTTGATGAAACTTCAAATACATACCCTAGAAAATCCTATTGATGATGACATAAATAATGAAAATCAAGAAATTACCAAACAATTTCAAGATTTAAACTTAGGGGGTAATAATCAAGGGGGAGGATTGGATCAAGGGGAAGTAAGGGATGATTCCGATTATGAACATAGAATTGAAGTAAATCATGATCAAACTCAACTTGATACACCTCCTAGAACCATAAGAGTTCATCAAAGTCACCCATTAGATCAAATTGTGGGTGAATTATCTCAAGGAGTTAGGACTAGGTCATTCCATAGGGACCCCACTAGTCATATAGCTCTAATTTCTCAAATTGAGCCCAAAAACATTAAAGATGCATTACTTGATCCGGATTGGATCTTAGCAATGCAAGATGAATTGGCTCAATTTGATAGGAGTCAAGTGTGGGAGTTAGTTCCTAGACCAAGTGAAAACACTATTATTACTACAAGATGGGTCTTTAGGAACAAACTAGATGACCAAGGGAATATCACTAGAAATAAAGCACGATTAGTTGCAAGGGGTTTTAATCAAGTTGAAGGACTTGATTATGATGAAACATATGCCCCGGTTGCTAGATTAGAGTCCATTAGAATACTTTTAGCATATGCCTCTTATATGGGTTTCAAACTCCATCAAATGGATGTCAAATCGGCATTCCTAAATGGGTTTATTAAGGAAGAGGTGTATGTAGAACAACCTCCCGGGTTTGAAAATATGGACTACCCAAACCATGTATACAAACTTAGGAAAGCCTTATATGGTTTGAAACAAGCTCCTCGGGCTTGGTATGAAAGATTGTCAACCTTCCTAATCTCCAAGAATTTCAGAAGGGGTAGTATAGATCAAACTCTCTTTATAAAGTCAACATCTAAGGACATTTTTGTAGCCCAAGTGTATGTTGATGACATTATCTTTGGGTCAACAAATGATGAGCTTCTTGAAGACTTTATTCAAAATATGGAAAAAGAGTTTGAGATGAGTCTAGTTGGAGAATTAAATTTCTTCCTAGGTTTGCAAGTTAAACAAACTAGTGAAGGAATTTACATTTATCAAACCAAATATGCTAAGGAAATGATTAAGAAATTTGGTTTAGAAAATGCTAAGGTAGTGTCAACTCCAATGGCAACCAATGCCAAAATAGATAGTGATAGTGAAGGAAAACAAATAGATCTTACCCTTTATAGGAGCATGATTGGTAGCCTCTTGTATTTAACTGCTAGTAGACCCGACATATTATTTGCGGTTGGTATGTGTGCTAGGTATCAATCATGTGCTAAGGAATCTCATTTAGTTGCCGTTAAAAGAATTTTAAGATATGTCAAGGGCACACTAAATGTAGGTCTATGGTACCCTAGGACTAGGTCATTTGAATTACTTGGGTATACCGATTCCGATTATGCCGGGTGCAAATTGGATAGGAAAAGTACTAGTGGTGGATGCCAATTTCTTGGGTCCTCCCTAGTTAGTTGGAGTAGTAGGAAGCAACATTGTGTTGCTTTATCAACCACCGAAGCCGAATATGTTGCTATGGGTGGTTGTGTAGCTCAACTATTATGGATGAAACATACCTTAGAAGATTATGAGCTAACTTACTCCAACATGAAAGTACTTTGTGATAATGTGAGCACCATTAACTTGACCAAAAATCCGGTGCATCACTCTAGGACCAAGCACATTGAAGTGAAACATCACTTCATTAGAGACCATGCGGCTAAGGGGGACATTGAGCTTAATTACATTGAATCTAAGTCCAATCTAGCCGACATCTTTACCAAGCCTCTCCCCGAACTAGAATTTTCATCACTTAGGAGAGAACTTGGGATGTGCTTTGTAGAATAGAAGTGTAGTTTTGCATGATTCTATAGAAATACTAGGATTTATACCTTTAACCATCTCACAAAACACTTAGGAAACCATGATTTTTGTATTGAGCCATCTAGACAACATGTGAGATGTTAGGAAGATGCACTTGGTTCATCATGCTTATTATGATGCATTACTATGAACCAAAGTATCATCTAGAAATATTAATCCTTCATTGGACCAATCATTGGGAAGACCTATGTACGATTAATGTGCATATAGCTCCAAGAATATGTTTGGAAATGTCAAATAAAATAAAATATAAACTATGTCTATCAAACCTTGAGAAACAAATTCCTATTGATAAGCCAAAGTGATACAAAGTTTTGCAAAGATATCATAACTTTTGTAAAATCTCAAGATTGTGTCAATATCAAAATCTAGAGGTAATATACTTTTAAAATAATTTTTCCTTGATAGGAAATGATCTAACAATATTACCCACGAAATTTCATGATTTTTTGATCTTTATTGAATTAATTATGAATTTTTAAATCTGGCCAAAATTGCTATCAGACTGATATCAGTCGACTAGTACCTAACGATTCATTACTCGCCGATCTAAACGAGCTTACGGTTCGATCGTATATCAGCGCCATTTATGGCGGCGTCGGATCGATCTGAGAAATGGTTCGTATGCAGTCGATTCGGTGATCATCACCATCGGCCGATCGCCATTTATAGCGATCGGCCCATCTGAAATCGTTCGTATCGATCGGGTTCGGCCATCATCTCCATCGATTCATTGACTAACGCATCGGTGCGTATCCTGATTTTAGGGCTTTCCACCGTTCGACTCGCGAACCTCTCGATTTCTCTCTTCCTTTCCTCTTGACGACCTTCCACCGCACCTCTTAGCCGTTCTCCTTTGTTTTTGCGACTTCATCGACACGTGATCCCATTTGGAGTGCTCTCCAACTCGAGACCTTCTCTTGTCACTCCGTTGCGTCTAGTTTCCGATCCTTTCGGCTAGGGGTCCTGATCTTCTTTGTTCACCATGCCGCCTAGGTATATTTTCATTCATGATCAATGTTTTGTTTTGTTCCTATGATTGTATTTCACTAACCCATGCTTATCTTGTTGTCTCTGTACATCATCAACCTACATTGTGCATTTTTGTTGTCTTTTCGCCCATTTAGAATTAAGCACGTTGCTACTAAGCGCGGGCACCTCCAGGCCAATGAGGGCCGTCAAACCTCAACCCTCTGTTGATCCTCGATTTCCAAATTCCGCCCTTGAAAGTGCTTTTCATAAAAACAAATTCCAACTTATTCCACCTAGAATGGATTCCAAGTTTCTTAAAGACTCGTTTACATTGTTCAAATCATCCAACATTACAACCTTGAGTCTTTAGTTTTCTGTGAACATCACGTAAATATCACCCTCCTCCTTGAATTTTTCAACAACCTAAGACCGGTTGGAGATGGGCTGAGATATCGGACTCGCGTTGCTCAGTGCGATCTGGATTTCAGTCCCCAGATCTGGACCGATTTTCTCGGATGTCTTCCTTCCGAGAGTAATTTCACTCTATATCCATCTTGGAGTGAACCTCTTCCATCTCCCTTTGAGGAGATTTCTTTAGATTCCCTTCATGATACCTTCTATCACTATCCTCAACCTTTGAACACCAATTTATTTCAATCACAGGAACTGTTTGCCTCTGACAATGTCCTTTATAAGGTCGTTGCTCATTGTCTTCTTCCCATAGTTACCCGTGGTTTGGCCTTGGTTCGCCCTCCACACCTACTTCTCATGCATTTCTTTCGTCAATACTTAGACATTAACATTGGTCTCAATACCTTCCAATGCATCATTCATTTCATAAGGCCAAACAATGGGAAGATTCACATACCATTTGGAAATGTCCTCACTCAATGGCTCGCTCATTTCTGTAGGCATTGATGTGAGTATAGAGTCATTAAAAGTCATGAATAGGAAATATGATCGGATGACTCGACGGAGTTTCTCATTGGCGGGCTGAAGGCGAGAGGATCCGTCTTACGGGACCCGGCCACGGAGGGTAGCGAGTGCGCTGCGGAAGGATTCTTGAGGATGGTGCTCTGAGGAAGCCGAGGGTAGTCTTTGCAGTGTTCTTGAGGGGCTGCTGCGGGAGGCTGCTGCGAGCGTCTTGTTCTACCAGACACATCCCTCGGTGCCCGCTTCAATGCTTTTGCGGAGCGGGTGGACGCACATTTTGAGGAGCTGCGCCTAGAGCATCAGGAGCTCCTCTCCCTCGTGAGAGAGGTGCATCGCCAGCAGCAGGACATCTTGGCGATTCTCCGCCCTGCTGTACCTGGACACCCACCTCACGATGGTTCGTCATCGGCACCGATGGATGCTGAGGACGACGATCGTTAGCTCGCTTGTTTTCTTTGTTACTTTCTTTTTGGCCGTATGTACGACATAGACTCCTACTTATGTAATGACTTTTGATTGATGAAATGAAATTTTTATTATTCACTTCTATTAGTGCCTACAATTTGTTGTTTGTCAAGTTTAGAAGTTGAGCATATAGTAGGAAGTTATGAATATTGATACGATACAATTACACTTTTTGTGTCATAATTTTGTTGTTTTAAATATCGTATCAATCCATTAATCTGATGAACATGTTTTTCGTCTAATATTTTTCATATGTTATATTAGTCGAATAAAATGTGTATGCCAAGTTTCGTGATTTTTGGACACCCACGTAATTTTCTACGCATTTTCAAACCTTGACTGAAAAACTCGAAATTCAGATTTATGCGATGTCGATCGGCTAGTTATTGCGATCGGCTATATCCTGATTGATTAACTTTGCCTATTCGATCGAACTGTCACTGCTTTGGAATGGAAAGCGGTTTTTCATCGGTTAAAAGGTTCAATTTTGGACATTATACAATTTCCACAGTATGTATATGATACCTTGTATGGAAAGGCGGATTTTCTTAGTGCACTGGTTTAGGGGGAGCTACATCCCTTATTTATATAATTGTTGGTTCAAGGCTAGGACATATTTGCCTATTGCTTATGTTTTGTTTATCATGTTATTTACACATCATGAAACATGTCTTGGATTTAGGGGGAGCTTCATATCAATTTTATACCTTTGTTCAAGATGTGTCAATTATAATTCTTTCCTGCACTTATTGAATAACCTCTTCTCTTTTTGTTGTATGTCAAAGGGGGAGAAGGGATATTTAAGTTAGAATTCATACTGAAATATGTTTATGTGTTAAAGATCTAACTTAAATGATTGCCAAACATCAAAAAGGGGGAGATTGTTGGTGCAACAATGCCCCAAGCATTTATATATATATTTTGATGTTTGGATAATCATCTAAGTTAGGCAATGTTTTGTGATCTAATTGTATACATGTTTAAGTAGGAAAATCCAAGTATGAAGACTTGGTAAAAGACAAGTCCAAGTGTGATCTTGGCAAAGAGAAGTCAAGGAAAGGTCTTGGCAGCATAAGTCCAAGCATGTAGTCTTGGCGGCGTAAAGTCCAAGCAGTCCTTGGAAAAGGAAGACCAAAGGAAAGTCTTGGAGGCATAAGTCCAAGCATGTAGTCTTGGCAGCGTAAAGTCCAAGCGTACTTTGGCAAAGAAGAAACCCAAAGCATGACGAAACCGAAGGAAGCTTTTGAAGGCAAGCGCATGGATGGAGTCGTGGACTCAGAGAAATCCTAGAGGCGCAAGGTTGATGGAGAAGCTAGAAGGTTAAGTCTAGGCTTAGGTTATGTTTTCAAGTATGAATTAATCATACTTGAGTGTGCCGATCATGGAACATGGTGTTGGTCGAACTGGCCCTTAAAATATAGCATTAGAGTTTGGAAGGATTATCGATCTTATCGGTCGGTGTAACGATCGACTCGACTCGGCTGCGACATACAAGTTGGCGGATCGCTAGTATTGGCGATCGCCACAAGCATGGCGTGGCCAGTCGATCGGCTCTGGCGATGATCGAGCCCCGCCTGTTGGCGATCGATAGTCTTCCCGTTAGCGATAGACGGCAAATCCGCAAATCCGGCGAGCCGTTAGAATCGGCGGCAGTCGACTGATGTAAGTCATCAGTCGACTGATAGACCTCCAACGGGAAAAAGAGGCCCTTTCCTATAAAAAGAGCCCAAGGGGAGCAAGAAGAGCCTAATGCTTATATTCTGATCTTTCTTCTAAGCTCCTACAAGTTTTCCAAGCTTTCTAAGTGTATTAATCTCTTTTCTCCTCTCAAATCTTCATTGTCATCTTTTGTAAGAAGAGGAGGTCCTTGTAAAGAGAAAGCTTCATAGTGAAATTGCTTGGGTTGATCCACCTTAAGGATCGCCGTGGAGTAGGAGCGTTATCTCCGAACCACGTAAAGGCTTTGTTAGCATTGGTTTTTGTTTTTACATATATTACTTGTGTTTGCTTCCGCTAATTACTTTTGTAGAAATGAAAAGAGCTATTCACCCCCCCTCTAGCTTTCAAACGATCCCTAACACTACTTTCTCTCTTAAAGCCCTATTTTCCTCTATGCATGCATCATTAACATCAAATGACATATAAAGATCATGTGAGCATGCATCATCATGACTAGAAGTAATATTATCATTTATATTCAAACATGCTTGTTCTAATTTTTCTTCTAAATCCTTAATTTGAGCTAGCATGCATTTATTTTTCTTTTTAGCCCTAAATAATTCCTTAGTAAGGCTAGATATCATGGAAACTATTTTCTTGGGTGAGAGATTTGTTACCATAGTCTCTGTGTCTTCTTCTTCGGATGAGGAGGATGATGATGAGCCTCCCCCTTCACTAGAGCTCTCCTCACTTGAGCTTGCTTCTTCATTTTCAGAGGAGGAGGAGTCTAGGTCGTCAAATGTCATTAGGGCAAGGTTTGAGTAGACATGTTCTTCCTCTTCTTCGGATGAGGATGATGAAGAGGGATCATCCCATGTCTTTGCCTTTAGTGCTTTGGCCTTCCCCCTTTCTTTGGCCTTCTTCTCTTCTTCCTTCTTCTTGCTCCCCTTCTTCTTCTTCTTTTCTTCCTTCTTTCTCATCTCCTCTTTGCTCTTGTTCAAGAGGGGACAATTCTCCCTTATATGTCCCTCTCCTTGGCAATTGTAGCAAATAACCTTCCCCCTTAGTCTTCTCCTCCTATCATTAGATTTATTAAATTTAAAATTTTTCAAAGCACGTCTTACCTTCCTTACCATGTAGGCTTCTTCCGTGCTATCCATGGAGGAGGAGGAGGATGCTTCATCGGAGGAGGAGGGAGTCTCCATATTTTTTTCCCCTTTGTTGGCCACTAGTGCCACTCCCCTTGATGGTTGAAATCTTGGCTCTTCTACTACTCCTTCGAGCCTTGTTTCGTGGAGCTCCAAGGTTGAGAAGAATTCCTCCAAGGTGCTAACTTCTAAGTTCTTGGAGATGTAGAAGGAATCCACCATTGAGCTCCATCTTGAGGACCGGGGAAAGGCATCTATAGTCTTCATTACCATATCCCGGTTGGAGAGCTTTTTCCCTACACTTGTCAAACCGGTTAGAATTTCCTTAAACCTAGAGTGTAGGGATTTTACCTTCTCTCCCTTTTCGAGTTTGATATTGGATAGTTGGGAATGAAGGATATCTCTCCTTGCTAACTTGGCCTTGGATGTGCCTTCATGAATCTTTATGAGCTTCTCCCACATTTCCTTGGTGCTAGCACACTATCCTATTAGGTTGACTTCTTGTTGGGGGAGTACGTTGTAGAGGTGATGTTTGGCTTTTGAGTTTGCCAAGTACTCTTCCCTTTACCTCTTGCTCCACCTTGATTTTTCAAATGGCTCCCCTTCTTCATCCCTAGTCATTTCGAACCCATTTTCCATAATTAATAGAATTTCAAAATCGATTTCGAAAAATACCTCCATTCTCTTTTTCCATCAAGAGAATTCTCCTTCAAACTTCGGTGGATGAATGTTCGGGCCGGTCATCTCTTGATATAGTGCTTGTGTTGGCGGTTAGTTCTCAACAAGCGCCTTGGCTCTGATACCACTTGTAGGGTCGATGTTGGCCAGCTAGAGGGGGGTGGATAGCCTTTGTCGTAGACATTGGAAGTCGTTCGTTCGTTGCTCGTCTTCAAAACTATTAGCGCAAGACGAATATGCAAACAAAACAACAATAAAGACAAACAAGATACCAAACAATGCTAACACCTTCACCATGTGTAATGTGGTTCACGGTGAAGCTAATCACGGTGAATCACTCGCAACTGCTATTCTCTCTCTCCTTTGCACCAAGCTAGGTGGAGGTAACCTCTTTACACAAAAATCACTCCTCTTACAATTATGATGTAAATAAACTCAAGTAAGAGGATGGAAAACCTTTAGGGCACTTTGGGAGAGTTTAGAGTATGAACATTAAGCCCCACACCTCTTCTTTTTATAGAAGAAGAGGGTTTCTTCCCGTTGACACAGGATCAGTCGACTGATGTCCCTATCAGTCGACTGGTCCTATAGTCGTTGTCCAATAATAGCTGCTTTTCACGTTGGCTTTCACCCAACGACTCCATCATCAGTTGACTGATGCTTTAATCAGTCGACTGATATCGACTTCCAGTCGAGTGCTCGCGAGCTCGACTTGCTTCTGTTGGGTTTCTGGCACCGTGGCGTGTGTGTGTTTGATCACGTTTCGCAAACATGAACACAGCGGAAGCAATAAAAATAATAAATCTACATTTATTACAACACACACAACACACGCATGCATATTACAACAAGTGTAGACATAACCATAAATTTAAATTTGTAATAAAAGGAAATTTATCTACGTTATACCTTTCGTATGACGTGTAGCGAGAACGGCATCAACCGGAACGATCCTCGCTAGAATCGTCTCTATCCGTATCCACGCCGAGTTCCTCGGGATGACTTTGCTAAGCCACGAGCTTCGTCTTCGTATGGGTTACTAGCCTCGTGTTGAAGACGACGTGATCGAGAGATGATCACGATCCGAATCCAAATTCGGATCTTAATACGAGTTCTCAAAACTCGCTTCTCCGGAGAGGTATTCGTCAACCAATTGACGAATCCTTCGTCCTCCACCTCAGAGGATTACCGGAGATCGAATCCCCGGTAAGTTAGCCGCTGTCGGAGCTCTAACCGTCGTCCAAACGACGCTCCGACGAGAGGAGAACAAGCTGTCCAGAAAACTGGACAGCTTTGGTGGAGGTGATAGGCGCCGGCCAACCAAGGGAGATAGAGCTCACCTTGATGCCAAACTTGAAGGAGATCACCGGAGCACTAACCGGCAGCAGCTCGACGCCGGTGAGGGGGAAGGTCAGCACCTTCTGGACGCCGGTTGGAGCCTCAAGGTGGGCGGCGGCAAGGAGGAGGAGAGTTGGCTCCGAATTTCTCCAAGGAGAGGTGGGCGGCAACTTAGGGTTGTGGATTAGGGCTTAATTATCCCTTAAGCCCTCTTTTATAGAGAATTAATTCTCTTAATTGTTATTGGATCATAACCATTAGGCCCGTTAACCCGCTCCATTAAGATAAGTTAAAATAAACCAAACCATGATGGTTTATTTTAAGTTAAAACGAACCGAACCAACTTTTGGTTCATTCGTTTAAAATAAACCAAACCCTTTGGTTTATTCTCCTCCATTGGATTAGAACCAAACCATTTTGGTTCATCCATTACGTCTTCATAAGACTCGGCCCATCCACGCTTCCATTGCGACTGAAACGATTTCATGCTCGCTTTATGTTTGGTCCAACCAAACCTAGTTTCTCTCGGTCTGAGAATCCCATTCTCAAGCTCGTTTTAAATCCTTTGGATTACGCTCATTGTGCGTGTGACCAAATAGGTTCTCGGTTTATGTTGGCCGTCTATAATTAACCATTAATTATAGAACGATCATGAGTGGCACCTAGTAGTACATCATGATCCCCAATTAACCGAAAAGATCAACGGTTGATCGAACTATTTACGAAACCCTTGATGCTCGAATGAATCGTGCCCCATTCCCTTCACTCATCTTATACCCACTTGGTTCAGGACATGGTCTATTGTGTCAGTCCCCACTAGGCTGACTACGTCACACCTAGCCCAAGTATCATTTCCTCGTCCTACGGATTCAAGTTACTCCACATGTATCGAAGAGTACCTTACTCTAAACATGTAATGCTTTGGCCAAAGACTTTAGTAACAATCCGACGAGAGGCCATGGGTATACATCTCCTCGCAAGGAGTGGTGAATCCTTTATAGGCTATTCAAACACCTTCGATCACTTCGACTTATACCCAATCATCCCGGGTCCACATCTCCTTAGAGATGTTTGCTTAAGATGTCAAAGCATAAGTCTCTATGATCAAGATGACTTGAATACCGCAAGTCAAAGGAACATCGCACTTAAGCCACAGTAAGAACTTCATTGACATATCTATATATGCAGAGAACTATATGAAGTCTTACGGCTGGTCACTCCAATGAACTAGTTACCATAACTAGCATCCACGATTAACTCCGGACATCACTATGTCTCCAACCAGTGAGAATCAGCTGCTTGGATACACCAAGGAGTATACCTCGTGCTAGTCTCGACGGAATTGATGGTGTCCAAATCCATCAATTCATCGACTAGGGATAATTCCGATACATCACAATTACACATGTAGAGATACTTACTAGTTGTGATCCAATCACAAATTCTCTCATGCTGTGAATCGTATCATGGACATTCAGTAAATGAGTTTAAGATCCAATCAAATACATAAAACATGTATACTCAAATAGTGAATCTTCATTTATCTTATAAATGGTTCATACATAAAGCGATTGCCTTAGGACATCTCTCATATATTACTAACAACTTCTGTGCCCGAAACCCTTACGACCAGTCGATTGATGCCTTCATCAGTCGACTGGTGGTCTCGCAGTCGACTTCCATTCCATGACAGTCGACTGTGTTGGTGCAATCGGCCCAGGTCACGATTGACCAGGACTCGAGTTTGGCTCGAGTGATGTTTTGATGTGTTTTGATGTTTCGACAAAAACATATGACAATATAATTGTCAAGGAAAGTCCAAGCATGGGTCTTGGCAAATGGAAAGTCCAACATGTGTTGGCAAGGAAAGTCCAAGCATGGGTCTTGGCATGGAAAGTCTAACATGGGTTGGCATTTGAAGTCCAAGGGGATTAATATTGGCGGTGTAAAGTCCAAGCGGTAGTCTTGGTAGCATAAGTCCAATGGTTGGCGGCGTAAAGTCCAAGCGGTAGTCTTGGCAGCATAAGTCCAATGGTTGGCAGCGTAAAGTCCAAGCGGAGTCTTGGCGGCGTAAGTCCAATGTGCCTTGGCGGTGTAGACACCGTTAGCATGACATAGCCGACGGAAGCACCTGAAGGCTAGCGCGATGGATGAACAAGTCATGGATGACTTGGAGGGATCCGAGAGGCGTGAGGCTGATGGAGGTGGCTAGAAGGCTTAGGTCTAGGCTAAGGGTGGTCTAGCAAGTATGGGGGAATCATACTTGAGTTAAAACCTCATGTTTGAGGTGTGCCAGTCGACTGGTGCCATGTGGCAGTCGACTGGACCGAGTCAACTAGGGTTTGAGTTATGAGCCTAGTGATCGCCATAGGTCAATGATCGATGAGCTCGAGCAAATGATCGATCGATCGGTGATCCGATCGGTGCTCGAGAATTCGGCCACAGAATGGAGTCGAGACTCGACTGGTCGAGTGAGGACTCCATCAGTCGACTGATGGTCACAATCAGTCGACTGATGGTAGTTCCGTTGGACTTATCCAACGTGGAACTAGCCGTTGTCTCACGACAAGGGCATCGATCGTGATGGTCCCGATCGATCGATCGACTTTTTCCAAAGACAGTTGAAGCTATATATGGAGCTCGTGATGGAGGATAAAGTAATCGGTTCTTGAGGGCTATTGGGGCGATTTGTTGGTGCAAATCAGGTCTCCAAGTGCAAGCAAGCAACCAAGCATTCAAGCAATCAAAACAAGTGTTGTAAAGTCTTTTCTTTACTTGTATTTCATATTCATTATTGTAATTGCTTGTATTTGTATCTTATTGTTGTAAAATTACTTGTAAGGGGTTTCTCCACCCTTGACTTGTGTCAAGAAGGAGTTTTATTGGTTAGTGGTGTTTGTGGCATCGCTAGGGTTCGTACGAACACAATCCGTGGAGTAGGAACCGGTTCGGTTCCGAACCACGTTATATGCTCCTGTTGTGATTTGTGCTGTGTCCATTTCATTATTGCTTTTATCATTATATATATTCCGCTGCGCTAACGAAATTGTAGACACGAACGAGATCAAATTCCATCCACGATCGGGCGAAACGCTATTCACCCCCCTCTAGCTGTTCCAATATTCCTAAAAGTGGTATCAGAGCCCGGGGCTCTTCTACGGATTAACAACCCGGAGTCAAGAAGCTAGAGGGAAGAATATGGATTTCCAAGAAAAATTTGGTGACGA
This sequence comes from Wurfbainia villosa, assembly GCA_025175895.1. Taxonomy (NCBI): domain Eukaryota; kingdom Viridiplantae; phylum Streptophyta; class Magnoliopsida; order Zingiberales; family Zingiberaceae; genus Wurfbainia; species Wurfbainia villosa. Next base: position 38,885,715 of record CM046002.1, on the reverse strand, counting down.
CGTCAACATCCCACCTTCCTTCAACTGCGAACATTTTGCGTATTGGAAAGGTAGGATGGAATATTTTCTAATGATGAATATAGAAAATTGGTTTGCCATGACTATAGGTTTTTATGCTCCGAGAAGAGAAAATGGCAAAATCCTCAAGATGAAGAGATGGACCGAGGAGCAACGGGAAAAATTCAAGACAACCGTTAAGGTAACAAAAATGTTGATTGATTTGATACCTAACGATATTTTGTCCAGATTAGGAAGCTATAGGGATGCCAAGGAGTTGTTGAACAAGTTGATCAAGTTCCACGACAATCCCGAATCGGTTCAAGAAGACTTGGAAGAGGAGGAGACCGAAGAAGAATCATCATCATCCTCACAAGAAAGTGAGGAGTCAACTTCCGGGTCGGAAGAGGTGGAGGAAGTGGAAGAAGCATCCACCTCAAGGATTGAGGGGGAGGAGAGAATTTTCATACCGGAACATCGAGAAGAAGAAGCTTCGACATCCGGTCAAGATGAAGAAGCCCAAAGTCCAATTCCGGTCTCCACCACCATCGGTAACTTAAACACCTCAATTCAAAATAAAAATAATATAATGTGTTTTTAGTGTAGAGAGTATGGGCACTACAAGAGAAAGTGCCTAAAGAAGGTTAGGAAAGCTCCACCGTCACCAAAGGCCAAGGATGTCGGTCCCTCAAGTCAAAAGAGCAATGAGCATATTATATGCTTCAAGTGCAACTCAAAGGGACATTATCGGAGTCAATGTCCAAGGGGAAAGAAGAAAGGGCAAGAAGGAGCAACACAAGTAGGGGGAGCCTCCAAGGCAAACCCTAAGGTAAAAGTTATTAATGCACCTTCAATTTCTAGGGATAAGAAGCATGCTAGGAATAATTTTAATAGTCTTGCTATTGTGCATGAAAAGCATGCTAGAAATAATAGATATATTTGCCTAGGAGATAAGAGTGTTCACTTAGGAAATAAGAAGAAATTTGGGACTAATGTCCCTAAAAATATATTACCTAAGGAAAGCATTAAGAAAATAGGAGAACATCTAGGCTTTAATGCTAAGAAATCTAGACATATGCCTAAAAATAAAAATATCTCAAGAGAAAATGAAAAATCAAAAATTGAGATATTAGAAAAGGAAAATCAAGCCTTGAGATCAAGGCTTGAAAAACTTGAAAAGACCCTTAAGGTTATGCAAAATCAAATGCAAGGGTCAATTAGTCAAACTTTTAGGTCAAATAATCAAAGTCAACAAGTAGGACCTAAAAGACAAAAGTCAACCAAAGGCAAGAAGGGTTTGGGTCACAAACCTAAGCCTAAGGTGGCTTACCATAGTGTTCCATTTGATTATGGAACACTAACTAGGTCTAGGAAGACCAAGGTCAATAGGGAAGTCATCCCTAGAGTTGACCATGGTGTGTGCCTAGTGGCTAGGGTTTCTAGAAAACCTCGGGAAGCCACTAAGAAGGTTACAAGGGGAATCACCCCTAGAGTTAACCATGGCAAAACCAAAATAATCAAGGCTAATAAGCCTAGAAGGGTCCTAACAAGGGTCATTAGGAAGGTATCTAGGGAAGTTATTGTTGGTGCAGTGAGGCACCGAAATCGAACCTGTGTTTTGATTATAGCAAAGACACAAAAGTTAAGTCTATTTTGTTTTCTCACGAGCTGAATCGAGTGTGCAGAAGATTGATATAGCTGGAGCTGAAGGCTAGCGACACCCGGAGGAAGCCGCGGTGGTCAGGCGATACTCGAGTTACTTCGGAGGGAGCCGAAGGAATCGAGTGGAAGGCCGGAAGCAAAAGCGACACGTAAGTTTCGAGGTAAGCTCGTGTGTGCGAGAGTAAGTAAGGTTGTATCCTCTTTACGGGGATGATCTTAAGCGTAGATCCGACCAAAGACTTCTTATAGATGGTCTAGGTCGAGATCGGATGGTCGACGACCATCGAAATTATGTTTTTGTTGTGCTAACTTTGACTTGCAGCAAGCATCACCGCCGCTTTGAGGACTCGATCGCACAAACAATGACCGCCGAAGGTCAAGAATCGATCGATGTCGCCATCACGATCGATGATGGCCATCACCGATCGATGGTCAATGATCAGATTCTAGGAGTCAAGGATTATCACCAAATTTCAAGGGAAGATGTGCTCAAATTTGATTGGCTAGGGTTCCTCTCGAAAAGGGGCTCAAAGGCTATAAAAGGAGTGCCAAACCTAGGGTTTCATCAACATTTCTAAGCCTCCAAAAAGTCTCCGCAAAGCTACAATTCTCGACAACGTAAGTCCTTCCTTCCGACGCCTAGGTTTAATTTTTCCTTTTACGCCGGGTATTATTTTGTTATCAGCTTGTTCATCTACTTTTCGAGCTTTTATCGATACGAGGAGAGGGGAGTGTCCTCTACCTTAAAGTTTTTTTATCGATTAACTCCTACCTCCACCCAGGAGGAGTTCCCTTTAGTGCTTCGCCCTCCGTGCGTGGTCAAGGACCACTAGGGCCTTAGAGTAGTAGCCTTGACTCTGAACCAAGTAAAACCCTTGTGTCGATTGTCTCTTTTATTTTATGTTTACAATTCCGCTGCAATTAAATAATTAGCTCACGAGTTTTAACGAAATAAAAATAAAAGGTTTTTCGCGATTCACCCCCCCCCCCCTCGAGCGAACCACATCGATCCAACAATTGGTATCGAGTAAGGCGCTTAGATTTGGTGAAACCACCAATCTAACATTTTTTTACAGATTTGTTTTTAGTTCATTTAAATTTTTCTCCCGCACTACTAATCCAAGATGAAGTCTTTGTACTCTTCGTGTGATTTTGTTTTGCAAGTATTCGCTTTTTGAGTAGCCGAAGGTCAAACGGGCATAACTTTTTGTACACGTTGAACCACGACACGTTCTACCTAGCGAATCGAAGCCCTCGCAGATCTACACTTCTTACTGGGGTTTACCCCGTAACAAGTTGTTTTCATCCTTAAAAATCGACGTTTAGTAGCCTTTCGGGGACATCGAAGGTTGTGAGTACTTACTTTTTATTTAGTTTCTTATTTCTTTGCTTAACTTTCTATTTTTCGTTTGTTTCTTTTTATTTCCCACACTAATAATCCAAGACGCAAGTCTTGGTACTTTCATGTGTTTTTGTCGTTGCTAGGTCTTCTTTTTAGTCTCCTTGTTTTTTGTTCTAATGGCCCATCTCGAGGGTTTTAGTACCGTCCGACCTCCGTTTTACAATGGAGATGATTTCCGTTACTGGAAAGGTTGGATGGAATGCTTTCTCAAAACCCAAATCGAGATGTGGATCATAATCCAAACGGGTTTCACACTTCCGACTAATGAAGTGGGTGACTCCTTGGATTATGATCAATGGACCGTTGCAACAAAACGACAAGTCGAAGCCGATGCCAAGGCAACACAAATCCTCCAATGCGGCTTGTCCAAGGAGGAGCTAAATCGCGTCGGCCCCTTCATAAGCGCAAAGGATCTTTGGACAAAGCTAATCGAGTTACATGAAGGATCGGATCAAGCTAAGGTTTGCAAACGTGATTTGTTATTCAATAAATTGTACACACTAAAAATGCAGGAACACGAGTCCGCGACGCAACTCCACGCCCGTGTCCAAGACATAGTCAACAACCTACACGCAATCGGGCAAAAGGTCGAAAACCGCGACCTTATAAGGTATGTCCTAAACTCTTTTCCGAGGACTACCTTATGGGCATCCATGGTTGATGCCTATAAGGTCTCCAAGGACCTTTCTAAACTTAGATTAGATGAACTCTTTTCGGATTTTGAATTACATGAACAGTCCAACTCGGAACCCGAGAAGGGTATAGCCTTGTTTGCAGGTTCAAAGAAGAAGAAAATCGCAAGCAAGCCACCACCACCCGAGGGGGAAGATGAGTCCGAAGAAGAAGTTGACCCGGAATTGACTGCCGAACTAATGAACCTAGCTCGAAGGATAGCCAAGGGACAAAAGCGAACCACAACTCGACCCAACCAAGGTAAGCCTAAAAGTTCTAATATTAGGTGTTATGAGTGTAACAGGTTTGGACATATAAAGTCCGAGTGCCCCAAGCTCAACCACCAAGCACCTAAGCACAAGAAGGCCCTCAACGCGACATGGGAAGAAGCGTCATCCGAAGAAGATGAAGACCACGTCTTCATGGCGAAATCAATTGAGTCAGACACGGAGACCGAACTTGAGTCAGAACCTGAGGATGACTCGGACTACGAAGCTACCTTCAAGTCAAGCCACGGATACGCATCCGGTTCAAAAGATACCCTTAAGGTGAGTCAAACCTTATTTAATACTTTACATAATACGGTTAGGTTTTTGTCTAGGAAGTTAGCTAAGTCCGAGTCCAAGGTCGAGACCCTGGTTGAGGAAGTTAAACTCCTCAAACACAAGGTCTCCCTAACCTCTTCGACTAGTCGAGTTCAAGAGAAGGACTCAACTCGGGTTGAAAAACTCGAAGTTGAGAACTCACTCTTGAAAAGTCAAGTCGAAGATCTTAGGAATACGTTGGAAAGGTTTACTTTGGGATCCAAAGGACTTGACCTCCTACTTGGATCGCAAAGGGCCGTGTACAACAAGGCCGGACTAGGGTTTAGCTCAAACACGACCAATAAGTCGTATATGTCAATCGTAAGTAGACATAAAAAATGTGTCCAAGCATGGGTCCCTAAGACCACTTTGATTTCAACTCTAGGATCCAACTCGTACTGGGTTCCCAAGGACCAAATCCACTATGTGGATAGACCGAACCGATTCAACGGTCTAGGGGGAGCCAGTACAAAACATGTTTGTGTTTTAACTTAGAAATTGCATGCTTAGATTTTTTTTGTTTTTTTTCGTGAACTCACTTAGAACACGTAAATAACCAACTAAAAGCCTTCGAAAAGATTGAGCCTCGGGGAGCCTCTTTTCAAATAACCAACTAAAATCCTTCGAAAAGATTGAGCCTCGGGGAGCCTCTTTTCAAAAATAATTAGTTAGATGAGGAAATAATTTTAGGTGAGTCAAGTTATCATTTTCTTGAAAATGGCTTTGTCTAAGGAAGTGGTCGATGATCCGATAAAAGAAGGCCCCTGTGCCTCGCCACGACCTGGAAGCCATGATCTTGAAAAGGTAAACTTGACAAGCCTAGGGTTAAATCCAAATCTAACATAAAATTACTTGAACCTAAATCCACTTAATCAACTTAACTGGAAGTCATCTCAAAAAAAAAAAACACATAAGTATAACATGCTTGATCATATAGACTCCGATGAGATGACCTAGGGTTAACAACTTACAACAAATTTTCTTAACAAAAATCTAACATCCAATCCAACCACCTTGTGTGTAGGATCAATGGATGTTGGACAGCGGTTGCTCCCGACACATGACCGGGGATCAACTCAAATTCGCAAAGCTTCGATTCAAACGACAAGGATCGGTAGCCTTTGGGAATAACGGCAAGCTCAAAATCATCGGATCAGGTGATATCGAGCTTAACACGAATTTTGTCATTAAAAATGTATTACTTGTAGAGAATTTTGAATATAACTTACTTAGTGTAAGCCAATTGTGTGATAATAACTATAAGGTTATATTTCTAGAAAATGAATGCGTAATTAATACCAACGAAACCTCTGAAATAATTCTTAAAGGAACTAGAAATAACAACATTTATACGATCAATTTAACCAACTCCTCAACTAAGTGTCTTATGACACGGCAAGAGGAATCATGGTTGTGGCACCGACGACTCGGTCACTCGCACCCAAGACTCGTCCACAAGATGAGTCAGAATGGCTTAGTCAGAGGCTTACCCAACCTCAACAACTTGGTTAATAAAATCTGTAATGCTTGTCAACAAGGAAAACAACCTAGGACACAACACAAGTTAACTAACCAAGAACCAACCTCAAGTGTACTTGAGCTCCTGCATATGGATCTATTCGATTCACATGGAGCCAAGTCACTCAATAGAAGTCAATATTGCTTAGTCATAATTGACGACTACTCGAGTTTACACAGGTTAGGTTCATCAAACATAAAAATGATACCCTAGATCAATTAATTAATCTATTCAAATTAATCGAGAATCAAAAAGACCTTAAGGTTAAAAGACTTAGAAGCGATCATGGTGGTGAATTCGAAAATCAAAGGTTCACCGACTTCTGTAACCTAAACGGATACCACCATGAATTCTCCTAGGACCCTAAACAAAATGGCCTAGTGGAGCGGAAAAATCGAACTCTACAAGAAGCCGCTAGGACCATGTTGAGCACGAATCGATCTACAGATAGGTTTTGGGCGGCGTGGTATGCTATGTCCAAAATAGGATCCTTATGGTAAAGAGGCACCTTAAGACCTCGTACGAGATTTATCACGATAAAATACCTAACATCAAGTACTTTAGGGTATTTGGGTGTAAGGTACATATCCTAAACACTAAGGATTACCTAGGGAAATTTACATCCAAAACCATGACCGGAATCTTTCTAGGATACTCGACTACAAGTAGAGCTTATAGAGTATATAACCACGACACCCTTAGAGTCGAGGAGACTATCAATGTAGTATTTGATGAAGAACATGAACCTACAAAACCCCCGGCAACCCCAATTAGCGAGCCGATTCATACTAGACCTAACTCTGATCCGGAGATCAGGTCTAGTGTTAATCCTAACCTAGGTCAACCTAGTCACTCTATTGATCAAGTGATAGATGACTCCAACCAAACTAGTGTTCAACCAAGTCACCACATTGATCAAGCATTAGGTGACACAAACCCAACCCAATCTAGGATTCAAACTAACCACCCTATCGATCAAGTGATAGGAGATCCTAATCTAGGAGTTCGAACTAGAGCATCCTATAGGAACCTTAGTCAAATTTCCTTAATTTCAAAGATAGAACCCAAATCAATTGAACAAGCTCTTCTTGATCCCGATTGGATTATTGCAATGCAAGAAGAGCTAGCTCAATTTACTAGGAACGAGGTGTGGAAATTAGTACCACCACCTAAAGACAAAACAATAATTGGAACAAGGTGGGTGTTTCGAAATAAGCTTGATGATAAAGGTGAAGTAGTTAGAAACAAGGCTAGGTTAGTCGCCAAAGGTTTTAGCCAAGTCGAAGGCTTAGATTACGATGAAACCTATGCCCCAGTAGCTAGACTCGAATCCATTCGAATGTTGCTAGCTTATGCCGCACATCGAGGATTTAAGCTGTTTCAAATGGATGTTAAGTCGGCATTCCTAAATGGATACATTAAAGAAGAAGTTTATGTTAGCCAACCCCTCGGATTCGAAAATCTAGATAAACCCGACCATGTTCTAAAACTTAAGAAAGCTCTCTATGGACTTAAACAAGCTCCTCGAGCTTGGTACGAGAGACTTTCAATCCATCTTAAGTCAAAAGGGTTTAACCAAGGCTTAGTTGACCCAACTCTCTTTGTAAAAACCTTAGGTAAAGAAATATTCATAGCTCAAATTTACGTAGATGATATAATTTTTGGAACCTCTAACTCAGCCTTACTAAACGAGTTCGTTTCGATCATGGAAAGTGAGTTCGAAATGAACTTGGTAGGCGAGTTAAGTTTCTTTTTAGGTCTACAAATTAAACAAACTAAGGATGGTATATACCTATATCAACAAAAATACACTAAGGAGTTAATTAAAAGATTTGGAATGCAAGATGCTAAGGTAATAAACACCCCAATGGCGATAAATGTTAACATAGGAGAAGACCTAGAAAGTAAGTCCATTGACTTAAAGTACTATAGGAGCGCAATAGGAAGTCTTCTATACTTAACTGCGACCCGAACATCCTATTCACAAGTAAGTATGTGCGCCGGGTTTCAAACTGTGCTAAGGAGTCTCACCTAACCTCGTATCCTTAGATATCTAAAGGGTACACTTAATGTCGGTATTTGGTATCCTAGATCTACCGAGTTCGAACTAATCGGCTACTCCGATTCGGATTATGCCGGTAGTAAACTCGACAGAAAGAGCACGAGTGGTTGTTGTCAACTACTCGGCTCGAGTCTAGTGAGTTGGTGCAGTAGGAAGCAACATTGTGTTGCCTTATCTACCACCGAAGTCGAATACATCGCGATGGGTGAGTGTGTCACTCAACTTCTTTGGATGAAGCACACTCTCCGTGACTTTAAGTTAGAATTTACGAATACTAAACTTCACGTAGATAACATTAGTTCAATTAATCTTACCAAGAATCCAATATGTCACTCTAGGACCAAGCATATAGAAGTCAAACACCATTTCATTCGAGAACATGTGGCCAACGGAGCCATACAACTCGAGTACGTCGAATCGAAGTCTAACCTAGCAGACCTATTTACTAAACCCCTACCCGAAGCCGAATTTAGTCTATTAAGATGAAAATAAGGCATGTGCGTAATAGAATAAGAACTTGCAAACTATATTTTGTTACTACTATTTCGTATTTTTCATTTTGATGGAACTAGCATAGGACATACCTTAGATATCATGCACCTATAGATTTAAGGAGCCAGTACATCTCACAACACATAGGACTAATGTGTTTGTGTACTTAGCCACGTAGATGGGCGTGAGATGTTAGGACCTACTCTAGGTTCCAAGATGTAGATCAAGTGCGTCAATATGAACCTCGGAGTATAAATATGCAACTAATATTAACCAACTCTAATCAGGACTTGTTGATAATATCATTTCAATCAAGTCAAACTAGAGTTGAACATTTAGATGAATTATTTTCACATACTATTTTCAAAATCATCATGCTTGGACTTAAGGTTTCTTAAACCCCCACTTTTGATTGATTTATGTTAAAAGGGGGAGAAAGGGCCAAAGTTAAGGTTCAATTTCAAATTTTAACTTTGATTCTGGCCTAAGTTAAGGGGGAATAAGGTTTAGGGGGTCAACTCTTCTGAATTGAAAACTTTAAAGGCCTAAGTTAAGTAATTCCATTTACTTAACTCGTTATCTTTTGTGTTTGGAGTTAAGTAATGCCATTTACATAACTCGTTACCTTTTGTGTTTGGATAACTAAAAGTCTTTTTCAAGTACTCACCCTCGGTCAAGGGGGAGGGTTCCTCTAAGGGGAGAACTTGAGAAATATCTTTACTACTCCTACTTTTGCTTCTTGTCTTTACTGTTTCAAGCACTTAATTTCCTTAACTTTGTGTGTTTTTGCTATAGATCAAAAAGGGGGAGATTGTTGGTGCAGTGAGGCACCGAAATCGAACCTGTGTTTTGATTATAGCAAAGACACAAAAGTTAAGTCTATTTTGTTTTCTCACGAGCTGAATCGAGTGTGCAGAAGATTGATATAGCTGGAGCTGAAGGCTAGTGACACCCGGAGGAAGCCGCGGTGGTCGGGCGATACTCGAGTTACTTCGGAGGGAGCCGAAGGAATCGAGTGAAAGGCCGGAAGCAAAAGTGACACATAAGTATCGAGGTAAGCTCGTGTGTGCGAGAGTAAGTAAGGTCGTATCCTCTTTACGGGGATGATCTTAAGCGTAGATCCGACCAAAGACTTCTTATAGATGGTCTAGGTCGAGATCGGATGGTCGACGACCATCGAAATTATGTTTTTGTTGTGCTAACTTTGACTTGCAGCAAGCATCAGTCGACTGCCAGCTTGGAGGACTCGACTGTCGTCAGCGATCGGTCGAGAAGTCGAATCGGTGATCTGCCATCGATCGATTGATGATGGCCATCGATCGATTGATGGTCATGATCAGTCGAGAGTCAAGGATTATCACCAAATTTCAAGGGAAGATGTGCTCAAATTTGATTGGCTAGGGTTCCTCTCGAAAAGGGGCTCAAAGGCTATAAAAGGAGGGCCAAACCTAGGGTTTCATCAACATTTCTAAGCCTCCAAAAAGTCTCCGCAAAGTTACAATTCTCCGACAACGAAGTCCTTCCTTCCGACGTCTAGGTTTAATTTTTCTTATTTGTCTTTGTACGTCGGTATTATTTTGTTATCAGTTGTTCATCTACTTTTCGGAGCTTTTATCGTATACGAGGAGAGGGGGAGTGTCCCTCTACCTTAAAGTTTTTTTTGTATCGATTAACTCCTACCTCCAACGAGGAGGAGTTCCTTTAGTGCTTCTTCCCTCCGTACGTGGTCAAGGACCACTAGGGCCTTGGAGTAGTAGCCTTCGGCTACGAACCAAGTAAAACCCTTGTGTCGATTATCTTTTTTATTTTATATTTACATTTCCGCTGCAATTAATTTATTATCTCTCGAGTTTTAACGAATGAAAGAAAAAGAAAAGATTTTTCGCTATTCACCCCACCCTCTAGCGAACCGCATCGATCCAACAGTTATCCCTAAGGAATACCTAGTTAACCCTAAGAGCTCAAATCGATTTTGGGTTCCTAAGAGTGTGATTGATTCACGCTAAGATGGGTTTAGGGTGTGCCAACCTTGATTGGATGGGTGGTTAACTCAACCATGATAAAGGTGGCACTTTAGGTTACTTTCAAGGTTATGGTTACCTTGGAAATATCTTTGAGCCTTAATTTCAAAGAATTTTAGGTTTTGTCAATATATATCTTGAAAACATGAAAATCAATAAAATTGACACGATCTAGATTTAGAGGTCATAGTGTGTACCTTTGATTATTGGCACACTTTGGAAGGTCATGTATCAAGAGATGTGTTGTTAAGATGTAAAGGTAACATCTAGAGTGATACTCAAGTGCCACACAACTTGATGTCTTGTACTCACCATGTTTCATATGTTTTACCATATGTTTGCATGGAAGGAATGTCTAGGATAGATTACATCTCACAAAATAAGTCTTTTATGTTGATTGTGTATTTATGCACCATAGATACATGTGAGATGCTAGGATATGAGTTAAGTTCAAGGTGCATAGTTTTTGCATCTAGATGAACTAAAACTCATCCAATTCCATTTGGATCATTAGGAAAGCTTGGGTACAAGCCATGTGCATAGAGCCCAAGGAAAATGATCCAAAGTAGGCTTTCAAAAACATCTTAAAATCAATTTAGAAAACCTTGGTGAAGTCTATCTTTTGATAGCAATCACCATTGATAAGATTGATACAAAGTGAGCTTCAACCTTAAAGTTTTTAGTCACTTTTGGATTTTGTATCAATCTTCTAATTCAATGGTAAAAATATTTTTCCAAAATTTTTCACTGATTGTATGTGTGTTAAGTAATATACGTATCAAGTTTCGTGATTTTTTGATTTACGTAGAATTACTTATGCATTTCCAAAAGTCGAGTCTGATTTCTGAAAATCAGGTTTTGATTATCGATCGCTTCTGATCTTGATCGGTGATGGCAGCGTTTGGACTCATTGCGGTGATTTGTATCACTCATCGTTAGCCGTGTCGGTCGGTGATAGATTACATCGATCGTAGTAGGTAGCCAGTCATTGATAGCCTGATTTGGTAACCAAAGTTGTTTAACCAATCACTCCTAACCCTAGGATATGCTTTGGGAAGCATTATAAAGTGTAAATCCATTGGATATGGATTAGAAGTATTTGGGGTTTGTATCAATTTTAAGGTGTTGGAAAGTTCAATGTTGAATTTCTAACCTTAATTTTGATGGTTTAGAGTTCCTATTGGCTTAGGGACTTCCCAAGGACATTGTTGGTGCAATGGTCAAGGGGGAGCAAGCCTTTAGGGGGAGGTATCCATCTTGGAATGATGGATGTATTTTTCTCCTTGAAAAGGAGAAGTTATTGGGAGAATATGACATCAATTGGGAAATTGATGGGGACTTTTGAGAGACCCAATTTGGAAATTGGGAGAGTAAATAGGATTGTCTCTCTTGAGTGATATTGGACTTATCACTAGGAAGATGGTAGGCATCCAAAGTATTTTTGGACCAAGGGGGAGATTGTAAGATCTCATTGGGACATGAGACATTGACCCTCTTGGGGAGACAACTTTTTGCTGTTAGTCAAAAAGGGGGAGAATGTTTGGGGGAAAACATTTGGAGAGTATTTACCAATTTGGGATAATTGGTAACGGATTGGAGTTTGTTTGGTTTTTGTCAAACATCAAAAAGGGGGAGATTGTTGGTGCAATCGGCCCAGGTCACGATTGACCAGGACTCGAGTTTGGCTCGAGTGATGTTTTGATGTGTTTTGATGTTTCGACAAAAACATATGACAATATAATTGTCAAGGAAAGTCCAAGCATGGGTCTTGGCAAATGGAAAGTCCAACATGTGTTGGCAAGGAAAGTCCAAGCATGGTCTTGGCATGGAAAGTCTAACATGGGTTGGCATTTGAAGTCCAAGGGGATTAATATTGGCGGCGTAAAGTCCAAGCGGTAGTCTTGGCAGCATAAGTCCAATGGTTGGCGGCGTAAAGTCCAAGCGGTAGTCTTGGCAGCATAAGTCCAATGGTTGGCGGCGTAAAGTCCAAGCGGAGTCTTGGCGGCGTAAGTCCAATGTGCCTTGGCGGTGTAGACACCGTTAGCATGACATAGCCGACTAAGCAGGCTAGCGCGATGGATGAACAAGTCATGGATGACTTGGAGGATCCGAGGCGTGAGGTGATGGAGGTGGCTAGAAGGCTTAGGTCTAGGCTAAGGGTGGTCTAGCTAGTATGGGGGAACCATACTTGAGTTAAAACCTCATGTTTGAGGTGTGCCGGTCGGGCGCCATGTGTGGCGATCGGCGGACCGAGTCAACTAGGGTTTATTGTGGGTTATGGCCTAGCGATCATTGCCATAGGTTAGCGATCGGTGATGAGCTCAGCGATCGGCCCGATCGTGTGATCGATCCGGTGGTGCTCGAGACCGGCCCGATGGGTCGAGACTTCGGTGGTCGAGTGAGGACTCCATCGAGATGGTCACAATCATCGTGATGGCAGCGTGGAATAGCCGTTGTCTCATGACAACAGTGGCATCAGTCGACTGATGGTCCCGATCAGTCGACTGATCGACTTTTTCCAGCACAGGTTGAAGCTATATATGGAGCTCGTGATGGAGGAAAAAGTAATCAGTTCTTGAGGGCTATTGGGGCGATTTGTTGGTGCAAATCAGGTCTCCAAGTGCAAGCAAGCAACCAAGCATTCAAGCAATCAAAACAAGTGTTGTAAAGTCTTTTCTTTACTTGTATTTCATATTCATTATTGTAATTGCTTGTATTTGTATCTTATTGTTGTAAGATTACTTGTAAGGGGTTTCTCCACCCTTGACTTGTGTCAAGAAGGAGTTTTATTGGTTAGTGGTGTTTGTGGCATCGCTAGGGTTCGTACGAACCCAATCCGTGGAGTAGGAACCGGTTCGGTTCCGAACCACGTTATATGCTCCTGTTGTGATTTGTGTTGTGTCCATTTCATTATTTCTTTTATCATTATATATATTCCACTGCGCTAACGAAATTGTAGACACGAACGAGATCGAATTCCATCCACGATCGGGCGAAATGCTATTCACCCCCCCTCTAGCCGTTCCAATATTCCTAACAGACTGTTGGCACTTGAACCGGATTCGAACACTAGTCGAGTCACAGTCGACTTAGAGTAGTCGACTACCATAACATGGTAGTCAACTGATGTCGGGAAATCCCATCCGACACTTAGCCAATTGGCTAAGTTTCACCTAAGAGCACTACCCCTTCTCGGGTTACATTCGCTCACTCTCATCCCTTGGAGTCCCTCGCCTTTGAAGTTATCTTCGTCTGGCCACGTCCCTCGGATGCGCCAAGCGCACGGCTCTACAGCTCCATCCTTCGCGTTTCACCCTGAAGTCTACTTCCTCCGGCTTCACTCCAAGCTCCTCGTCCGGTTGTTGCTCAGATGCTCTAAGCGCACGACTTCCGTAAAGCCATCCTTCACCAACTCAAAGATCGAGTCATGAGAGGTGAAACTCGCCAATGCTCCATGTGTGAATTACTAAGTCCAGCAAGACTCCAACGCACATATCAAATCCAAACATCCTAACTTAAACCCTTTGTCACACACATCAAAACCATATCACGGGTTGATTGCACTAACACTTCCTACGCCATGTACAAGCCATATGGAGATCCGAGCCGAGAATAATTATTTTAATTTACATCCATCGATCCTATACTCCATGAAAGAGTGTACATCAAATATAGATCGAAAGTAAACTAAAATAAAAAGAGTGGCTAAACAATGTCGTACTTAATTACAAAAATTAAATACTAGCCTCGTCAACCCCGAGGATTCAAATAATATTACACACATGCAATCACATACACACACATATGGCTATAATAGTTGGATCTCATGCCTACAATCAAAAAGTTAGCCTACTCACATCCTACTATCATTCGGCACATATAATATATGATAAGTGCATAAAATTAACCGAATCCTAAACACACAAAATCGGAAACCGTTGCTCTAATACCACTTGAAGGGAGGAAACTTCGCTTCCCACTTCAACTCGATCGCTTGTGCATGGCGATCCCATCTACGTACCCAGATTAAAAAAAATTAATCCTTGACGAAGAAGGATTACACAAGCAATTGATCTATCATCGTACTATTCGATTAGAGTGGTCACTTGAACAAACTAGTTGTTCAAGCAACCCACCTCCTTTCTTCGATTAGCCGCGGAATAGATGATGTACGGATCGCTGGTTTTTGTGTTTATCTTTGGGGTCCAAGTAAATTAGCCACATATAATTATAAACAATTATATACATAATACAAAAGAACACTAATCAAAGTAAACAAGCTTATACCTCTTGTTATACCTCTTGATCTTCTATTGTATATCCTTCCTCCTTTTGGACTTCATGTGGGTGACGATCTTCCAAAAGTCAAAGCCTTCTAGATCACATTCTTCCCTTCCTTGCTCGCTCCAAACAAAGGGAAGAATAAAACAAAACTCTTATTCCTATCTAGAATCGGCCACCAAGTCAAGGGACTTGATGTTGCCGCTGGCCAAAGAATAGAATAGGATCGTCGGCCAACCTTGAAGAAAGGTTGCCGCCGGCAAAAGGAGAGAGAGAGAGGGAGGAGTAGTCAGCCAATCTAGAGAGAGAGAGGGTGGAGTTACCGCCAGCCAAGAAGAGCCAAACCCTAGAATTCTCTTGCCGCCGCCCAATAGGAAGAAGCAAACCCTAGGTTTGGCGGCCACCTCTCCTCTCAAGCCAACTCCAAAAACCCTAACCCTTGTCTTATTATCTCCATGCCCAAGCCCTTAACCCTTATTTATAGAGTTAGGCTTGAGCCTCCTTTTAATCTCCACCGTCGGATCTAGAGATTTAATCTTAACTATCGGATCTAGAGATTTAATCTCCACCGTAGGATCTAGAGATTTAACCTCCACCGTTGGATCTAGAGTTTCATTTTCCATCATCGGATCTAGGCTTCATGAGGGTTTTAATAGGCTACACTAGGGACCATGAGGAGGAGTTGGATCTTGGCCACCAAATGGATCAAGCCCACATAAAGTACGATCCATTAATGATAATCCATTTCACTAGAGGATTATCATTGATCTACCTCACCAACCCCATAAATAAATATGGGCTCCATATATTATTTGTACAAATATCTCCCCGTACTTAAGATCTCGAATGTCCATCAATTAATTAATTTACTTACAATTAATTAATCAACATCTAACTCCATGAGTAGTACCACTCAACTTTATCATCATGTTGGACCAAGTCCTCCTGTAGGGTTTACATGATGAGACTTATGAGCTCCTCAAAGGGACATCTTCATCCTAATATATAGAACACGGTTTCCTCCTATAATCAACGGTACACCATATAAATAATATCATTTCCAAACTTACCGAGCCTATCGAATGTAACGCCCGCCCTTATCTGCTCTCAGGGCGGCGCTTCTTTTTTTTCTTTTTCCTTATAACATAACATATATGGATCATTTCTCCTTCTACATACGTAAACATGTTTTCATGGCTTAAACCTTCTTTTATACATGCATCACATATCATATTCATAATTAGCATGTTATCTCATCTTATCTCATTTTATAACATGCATAACATCAAGATTCATCCATGAGTTCTAACATACCAAACTTTCATAAGTAATTGAACAGTAACATAACTAAGCAACATTCAATCATGGTACTAATAAATCATAGGTCTTATAAGCGGAAGCACATGTCTTAAGGTGTTCACTGAGCATATAAATATAAGCAGATAGTAATAGGGTCTCTTTCCACCATGCCACTATCACACACACTTGGCCCCTCCTGCTACTTCCTCTTAGTTCAGGTTTCCTTTATCTGCAGTATATGGACAACATAAACTATAAGCATATAGCTTAGTAAGATTCTTGCCTACTCACAAAAGCCACAAACTTCATCAAACAATTAGAAAACAGGAGCATACTAGCAAAAATAGCATAAGTATTTCATAGCAACACTATTCATCAACATACCAACGTAATGAAAACATAAGCATGACATACAATTTACATAAGCATGTTAAACATAATTAACTCTAAGCAAGGCATAAATTAAGCATAAGCATTCATAATTGCATAAATCCTAAACATGCATCAAAGACATAATCATAAGCATTCTTAAACTTGAACATAAGCATTCATAATTACATAAATCCTAAACATGCATCAAAGACATAATCATAAGCATTCTTAAACTTGAACATAAGCATTCATAATTACATAAATCCTAAACATGCATCAAAGACATAATCATAAGCATTCTTGAACTTGAATATAAGCATTCATAATTTCTTAAATCCTAAACATGCATCAAAGACATAATCATAAGCATTCTTAAACTTGAATATAAGCATTCATAATTTCTTAAATCCTAAACATGCATCAAAGACATAATCATAAGCATTCTTAAACTTGAATATAAGCACTCATAATTTCTTAAATCCTAAACATGCATCAAAGACATAATCATAAGAATTCTTAAACTTGAATATAAGCATTCATAATTTCTTAAATCCTAAACATGCATCAAAGACATAATCATAAGCATTCTTAAACTTGAATATAAGCATTCATAATTTCTTAAATCCTAAACATGCATCAAAGACATAATCATAAGCATTCTTAAACTTGAACCTAACATTCATAATTTCTTAAAGGTCTTTTCTTTTCAAAACATATACATATAGATACTTCAACATAATCATAACTTGCATGGGGGGCCCCAGGTTAAGTACCACATAATGCACGTTCCCTAATAGGCTGGGGTAGCGAGCCACCAGACCTACTAGAGCAAGACCTCTTACGTCTTCTTATGTCCCTATGGATTTGATTAACGACCACCTGACGGGTCGGGTACTTAACCTCTTACAAAGTAAAATACTTAATTCCTTTCTTTCTTGTCTTATCATAAGGAGAGCTCTTAATCCCTACTTGAAAGGGAAGCATCTCCATCTTATCTTATCATAAGGAGAGCTCTTAATCCCTACTTGAAAGGGAAGCATCTCCATCTTAGACATTTCATAGCATACATGCATTCATAACATAAGAGTACCCTAAAGGGGTCCTAAGCATAAACATGTTTATCACATAAGCATAATTCATAGACATATTCATGGCATATTAAATCATAAAACATGTTCATCATATAGGCATATTTCATGACATATTACATCATAAACATGTTCATCACATAGGCATATTTCATAAACATATTTCTTGGCATATTAAATCATAAAACATGTTCATCACATAGGCATATTTCATGGCATATTACACCATAAACATGTTCATCACATAGGCATATTTCATAAACATATTTCTTGGCATATTAAATCATAAAACATGTTCATCACATAGGCATATTTCATGGCATATTACATCATAAACATGTTCATCACATAGGCATATTTCATAAACATATTGCTTGGCATATTAAATCATAAAACATGTTCATCACATAGGCATATTTCATGGCATATTACATCATAAACATGTTCATCACATAGGCATATTTCATAAACATATTTCTTGGCATATTAAATCATAAAACATGTTCATCACATAGGCCTATTAAAGTCATCCACCTAACATAACTTCATAAGGGGGTGTTTTCATGAAACCCTAACCCTAAACCCAAGGTTGGCCGAAACATGTAGGGGCACAAAGCTTGGATTTTGTCACCTAAATTTATTCATGTAGGCATATATCATAACATAACTTCATAAGGGGTATTTCATGAAACCCTAACCCTAAAACCATTGGGGGCCAAAACATATAGGGGAACAAGGCTTGGATTTTTTTGTCACCTAAATTTATTCATGTAGGCATATATCATAGCATAACTTCATAAGGGGTATTTTCATGAAACCCTAACCCTAAAACCATTGGTGGCCGAAACTTATAGGGGCACAAGGCTTGGATTTTTGTCACCTAAATTTATTCATGTAGGCATATATCATAGCATAACTTCATAAGGGGTATTTTCATGAAACCCTAACCCTAAAACCATTGGTGGCTGAAACTTATAGGGCCATTATCTTGGATTGTTGACACCTAAAAATCCTACTTGAAGCATACCATCTATGAACATAACCTTAGAATCAAGTTCATGCAACCCTAACCCCAAAAGCTTGGGTTGGACGAAACATGTAGGGCTATAATCTTTGGACTTTTGACACCTAAAGATTCCTACTTGAAGCATACAACCTAAAAAAATTTCCCTAGTAGAATTTTCATGAATCCTAGCCCATAAACTTAGTTGGCCAAAACATATAGGGCTACAAACTTCATATTTCTTTCATGTAACCTATCCTACAAAACTAATATACTGCAGGTGAGGGAATCTTACATCCTTCACTTGCTTTTAGTGGGTAGTTGACCTTATGGAAGCCAAGAACTAGCTTCTCCTTGCTTGGATGGGGTTCGGCCAAAGGTGAAAATGGAGAGGGGGAGAGATGGTTTTCGGTGAGGAAGAAGAAGGGAAGAAGAAGTGGCCAAGTGGGAACTTCCTTCTTCTTTATAAAGGGAGGAAGAGAAGTTTCTCTTCTCTTTTCCATGCCCCTTCATTTACCCTCATCACACTTATCTACAATTTTCCCCTCTTCTTCTAATGATATAATCCTATTGGGCTTCTGGTTAGTGGGTGCATCTATAGGGCTTGGCTATCTCTAGAGGTTTGGGGTTCAATTCCTAGGCCTTGCATCTTTTTTTGGCTATTTTCTTTTATTTTTCGAAAAAAAACCCACACCAAGCCCATTATTGTAAAGCCAAAAACTCTCATAAAATTGCTAGAAATTTTACGGGCGTTACATCGAATTACTCTATAAATCTTGCCCATTGGTAAATCAAAGAAATAAGTACTAAGTATATGTGCCCGTTATTATATCGGGATTAAGAGCATGTACACCATAATATCCGAGGTCCGATTCAATTATGTAGTTAGCAATAAATCGAATCACCTCTAAGTTGGTCCTGCTCAATACACACAAAGTGTACTAGTGTAATTTTATGGTCAAGACAAACCAATATGAAATCACACTACAATCATACCAATGGTTTGTCCAAAACCATCTCGGTTGTGAGCCTTTACTTATACTCTACAAGGAACTGATAACATAATCTCCCGTGTGACATTACACACCATGTTATCTACAATGTAATGTATTAGACAATATGCAGAACCATAAATATGCAAACAATGATCATGTGATTCTTATTTCAAAAATAAAGATGTTCATACAAAAGATAGACTTTTCAGTATACATCCCAACACATACTTGGGGTTAAACCTCATGGTTGAGGTTATCAGTCGACTAGGGCTTTGGACCAGTCGATTGGTCAAGTGTTTTTACACTTGGCAGCCGAGTCGACTTATAGTAGTCGACTGAGATTATGACCAGTCGACTTCCGTGAGTCAACTAGGGTTCGACTGTGACAAATTGTCATGGTAGTCAGCTGCCAGTATTGGACAATCGACTGATGGCTTGAGAAATCGACTGCCATGGATGGCAGTCGACTGCTGGTCGAGGTTACGGGAGCAGAACGCTCAGTAGTTGACTGGTCAGTCGGCTACGGCCTCGGTATTTGATTCATGGGTAATGGCAGTCGACTGCCAGTGTATCCGTTGGAACTTATCCAACGTGGATCGAGTCGTTGTCTCACAACGGCTACAGGAGCAGTCGATGGATGGTTGCGATTAGTCGACTGCTAGGCTGAATCCAACCCGAATGTAGGTTATAAAAGCAATTCGTAGAGGAGGATTTGGCTATGGTTCTTTGATGCAATTTGGAGGGGATTTGTTACTGTAATCCAGACCTTCAAGGCTCTTCTCAAGCAACCAAAAGCAAACACTCAAGTTCACATTGTATAAAGTTTTCTTTACTTGTATTTGTGTAGTTTACTTGTATTAGCTTGTATTTGTTTCTTATTGTTGTAAGAACTGTTGTAAGAGGTTTCCTTTACCTCCAGATTGTTCCGAGAAGGAGTGTATTAATTATTAGTGGTGTTTGGCATCACTAGAGCTCATTCGAGCCCAACCCGTGAAGTAAGAACCCTAAGGTTCCGAACCATGTTATATTTGTGTGTTGTGATTGTGTTTGTATATTTTGTTATTTTTATTTGTATATCCGCTGCGCATAACAAGTTTTGTAGCAAGCACACGATCGATTTCCATCTTCATTAACGAACGTGCTATTCAATCCCCCCTCTAGCGGTAACCAATGTTCCTATACTAATCTCTAATTAGCAGGGTTGGTTATTGTGGTGTGATCAGGATTTGGAAGTCTCATGTGTGCCAGGTTTCTCCTCACAAAGCAAAAAGATTTCCCTTTTCTTATTATCATCTTAGTTGCAACGCACACCCCAAGATCTATGCTTTGGTTTATCCTAATTTTATCTAACCCACTCATATCATATCCTATAGTGTCCACAATGTGGGTTATCAATCCCCCAACCATTATGTCTCCCTTAGATGCTTTGCCTATCTTAACCAAGTTCCTGATAAAGTGTGATCCGGTGTCCACCAAATTATCTTCTTGTAGCATATTCTACATGCACATAAGTTCACTGGCATGCACTACCCCATCACTATCCCCTCTTCCAAAAATAGTATTGGCCATGAATCGGTGAATGTATCTAAAAATGGGGTTTTGAAGCTGTGAAGCTTTAGCTTGGGATGTGTTATAGGATGTTTCCCCGGTTAATTGATGCCAAAAAGTTATGAAATTGAAGTCCTTAGGTGTGGTCCTTTCCCCACGACTAGGTAACTCAAAACAATAATTTCACTGTTGTAAAATCCACTCATGTTCTTTATTGAAAAGTCTAAAGGTAATTTTACCTTCCTCACAATCCATTCCCATTAAAATCTCTACATCTACTGAGCTTTAAAATTCCATTATGGTCCTAAAGTAAGTCAGACTCCTAATGTTTATGAATTCATCCCATGAAACCTTATTACATAACCAAATTAAATCATTTTTTAGTCCTAGGGTTTCTAGAAAAGATTCGTCAGTGTAACGTGTGGAAACTATTCTATGCTTTGAAAGCATTTTAAACATAGATTTATGCAAATCATCTCTGAAAATAATGCACATAGGGTTGTTAGTTTCCTCACTTACCTTCTTCTTCCCCTTTTCTTTTGCTCTTGGTCTTTGAAAAAGAAGCCTCTCCACACCCGATGTTCTTTCTTTATGAAACATGGCTCCAAAATTTCAATTGTGATGTCAGATCTGCAAAGAAGACATGAATTAGGGTTTTTAGAGAGAGAAGCATGGGTGGGAAATTATGGAAAACACGGTCAAGCCCTAATTATAGGGGTTGGCAAGATGCGATACGACCTTGTGTAAAACACATGACCCCCCCTGTGCTTGGGTATGTAGGAGAAACATGGATTCATCTTCAGATGAGACACAACCATGTGAAGAACACATAACCCTGTCGCATTTCTCTCGGGAAGTTTTCGTTAGGATATGATCATGTTTTTGAAACATGCCTCCTCGGTGATTCGTCCATTGAGGAAACACAGTCATGTGAAAAACACACGACCACCCTATGTTTCAGTCTGTGAGTGGCTCTGATATCTTGTTGCTCGCATTGTTTATTCTATGCCCTGCAATGAACAAATACCATAAATTAATAACTTATCAAAATGAACAAAATGGAAATAAAAAACTTGAGTTTCCTCCCAAGAAGTGCTTGTTCAAGGTCGTAAGCTTGACCCCTTTCACTTATTCCAATTCCCTCGCCTTAGGAGAGTCTAGTTCTCCTCATCCGAAATCTTTTTCTATCTTCTGTCTTCTAAGTTTCATTCTTGCTGGAATAATATATTTTTGCTCCCCGTCATGATGGTTTTCATGTTTCGGGGGTAACTCTTCCCCTAGCGACAACTCTTTCTCTTGTGTGCCCTGCTTCTTGTGACACTCTTCCTCTAAAGGCGCATTATTAGTGATTGTTGGTGCAAGTATGCTCCAAGTATTAATCTTTTGATGTTTGGATAATGATTTATAGTTAGACAATATTTGTGATCTAACATGAATGTTAAGTGATAGGTATAAAGAAAGTCCAAGTGTGAAGACTTGGCAAGGAAAGTCTAAGGGTAAAGTCTTGGCAAGAAAAATCCAAGAATGAGGATTTGGCAACGTAAGTCGAAGTGTGTAGTCTTGGCAGCATAAGTCCAAGTGAATCTTGGTATGGAAGTCCAAGGATGAGGTTTTGCAGTATAAAGTCCAAGTGTATAGTCTTGGTGGCATAAGTCCAAATGATCCTTGGCAAAGGAAGACCCTAAAACATGATATATTATTGGCGGCATAGTCAAAGGAAGCTTTTGAAGGCAAGCATAAGGCTTAACGAGTCATGAACTCGAAGGGATCATAAAGGTGCAAGTCTGATGGAAGAGCTTGAAGGTTTAGTCTAGGCTTAGGGATTAGTTTTAAGTATGAAATAGTCATACTTAAGGTGTACCAATCGACTGATGTTTGAATCATTCGACTGGTCTCGGGTGCTCGACACTCAGGAGATCAAGTTGGCTCGGACAGTCGACTGGAGTTATAATCCAGTCGACTGGTGGAGTAGTTGACTATGACTCGACTATTAAACTTTGTTCTAGAAGTCGACTGGCTCTTTGGACCAATCAACTGGCCACTGATAGTCGATTGCTAGGATTAAGCAATTGACTGGTTGTAAGTGGACAGGACACAGAATGTTTCTGAGTCAACTGTCGGCTTAGAGCAGTCGACTATTGACTTGGGCAGTCGACTATTGTTATAAGTAGTCGACTGATCAAGTGTTCGTTGAGTGATGGAAATTAAGATTAGGCTTATCAGAAGCCATTAGATTCGATCAGCAGTAGCACCAGTCGACTGGTGAAGGTCTCAATAGACAAAAAGGGATAGAAGCCCGAAAGTCTATAAAAGGGGAGGCTATGGGGCTTAAAGAGGCTAATGTTTTCATACGAAATTCTCATCCTCTAAGCTCCCCAAGACTTCTCCTAAGTCTTTAAGCTTCAAATCTCTTCTTCCTAAGCTTACCTCCACAATCTTATAAGAAGAAGAGATTACCTTGTAAAGAAGGCTTCTCCACCTTGGTGTGCTCATCAAAAGGATATCTTAGTGAATGCTTGCAAGGAGTGATCCACCTTAAGGATTGCCATGGAGTAGGAGTGGATCTCTGAAACACATTAAACAACTTGTGTTAGAATTGCTTCTTGTTGATTTCAATTTAGTTTGTGTTTTTAGCTATTGCTTCCACTAACCATTTGTGTAGAAATCGAAAGAAGCTATTCACCCCCTCTAGCCATCCAAAAGGATCCCCTACAGTGATTTCAAAAAGTTCAAAATTTAGTTTCTTCTCATCTACCACCAAAGTTAGTTTGTGGTTTTTGACATCGATAACCACTCCGGCAGTCGCTAGGAAGGGCTCCCTAGGATGATCTGGATTCATGGATCATCCTCCATTTCAAGGACAATGAAGTTGGTAGGTAGCACGAAGTCTCCCACGTTAATTAGAATGTCATCCAATATACCAAAGGGATGTTTAAGGGAATGATCCGCCAATTGCACTGTCATTGTCGTCAATTTCAAATTTCCCAAACCTAATTTCCAACAAAAATTATAAGGCATCAAACTAACACTCGTGCTCAAATCACAAAAAGTCTTATTAATTTTTGTGGAACCGATATAATAAGGAATGGAAAGCTCCCTCGATCCTTCAGCTTTAGAGGACTCCTGCTCGTTATCACCGCACTGTAGGATCATAGTGTTCCGAGAGAGGGGGTGAATCTCGGAATATAAAAATTTTCTTTTATATTTTAAAACATTTCTTTTGCTTTTAAAATAAAAGAGTAATTACAACTGAAATATAAAATAAATATGACAAGATGATTTTTACTTGGTTCACAACCCTAGCCGGGTTGCTACTCCAAGGCCAGTAGAACCGAGAGCTACACTGATGGACAATCTACTAAGAGACCCTCCAACTCGAGAACTTTCGACTTCGGAGGGTATTAGCTTTTACACAAATGAGGATGAGGTAACACACTACCCCTCCCTATAAAAATATGTACAAGTAAAGAAAAATAAGTACAATTTAAACTAGTTATACCGACTCTAATAGCTTTGAAATGGAATTCAGAGTATCGAACTTGCAACAGGTTGGCGTACATAAGCTTTTGTGAATGAGAGAAGATAATCATAGCACTTGAACATCTTAGCCAATGTATTTTCGGAGCTGGTCCTCTATTATTTTTATAAGCCTCTTCCTGTCGACTAGAACTCCCTCCAGTCGACTCCAAATCAACTTGTCGATTTGGTACAATGGCCTTCACAGTCGACTGGACCTGGTCCAATCGACTTCAGGTCACTTGGCTCTGCATCGGCAGTTTTTCCTTTCCAGTCGACTGGACCTCCCCAGTAGACTGCAGCTCTTGCCATCTTGGTCATCAGATCTCTGATCGATCACCAGCTTATCTTACCAACTAGGTATCCAGTCAACTGGTCCCATACAAAATAAGATTAGCAAAACATACAATATGTAATGTAATGGCAGTAGTAATACTGGTCGATCTCAACTTCTTAGTCCCACATGGACTATCCGCGAGATCGATGCCTAGCTTTATCCCCATCTGAGGACTCGACCTCATCTCTTCACTCAAGGCTTACCTGTCAACTACCCAACCAGACTTACCATGATTAACATCCGATCTGACCCACCAGGACTTCTGCCACCTGTCAAGTCTCCCTAACCCAGCTGGTCTTCATACCGATTGCCCGGTCTCCTGACCCAATCGGTCTTCATGCCAGATGTTCGGTCTACTCAACCCATATGGACTTCATGCCTAGTGTTTGGTCCTCCTGATCTGTCAAAGCTTCTGCCTAGTATCTAGTCAACACGATGTACTAGGACTTTCCATGCTTTACCTAGTATCCGATCTATCTGACCTACTAGGCCTTTTCTATTAAGCCTGCACACTTAACACTCATATCAAAACACAAGTAAATCCTAACTTTAACTTATGGTTAATGCATCAAAACTAAGGAATGATGCTCCCTGCATCAACAATCTCTCCCTTTTTGATGTATGATAATACATCGGTTAAAGTTAGGAGATTCAAATTGCAGTGTATTAAATTCAACATATAAAAGTAATGCATCATGCTAAATATATAACATTTAGGTTCATATGCATGATGTTTAACATTTAAGTTCTATGCATGGAATGATCATATGCATGAAATGTAAATGTTTCCTTTAAATACTAACTTTAAACCTCTCTCTCCCCCTTTGGCATACATAAAAAAACTATTATTTTTCAAATGCCAAAATTCTAGGTTTGAGAATTTCATTAGTCAATTAGCTTTCAAAATAAGGAATAAATTTAAGAAAGTTACTTAAATATTTTACTTCATAAACATTTCAAAATACTTAAGCATAACTAATCATTTCAAAGTACTTAAGCTTTCAACACACTTAGGCTTTTCAAAATAAGCTAAGTCATATAAGATTATTAACTTAAGCTTTTGAAAATGTGCTTTTTCAAAGTATATAAGTGTTTCAAAAGTATAAGAAGATTACTAAAATTTTGAAAACACCTTATAGAAAATTTTCTCCCCCTTAATTCAAGCCTGTCTCAAAACTCTATTTTCGAAAGTTATTTAACTTTATCAACACCCCCCCCCCCTCATGTTTTTAAAAAGTACTTAAATGTTTCAAAATAGTTTTAATTTTTTTTATTTATTTAAACAAGTATTAAAAATCTCAAAATTTTGAAAGAACCTAAACATTCAAAATTTTCTTTCCACTCAATAAAAACTAGAGTTCTTGAAAAGATTTAAAATGCCCCCTTAATTCAAGCTCCCCCTTAATTCAAGCTTTAATAATTTTGAATTTTCAAAACTTCTCCTAAATTTTAGCATTTAAATTTTCAAATTTTAAGGTAATGCAAATGAGATAAGAAATGTCCAAGCATGAATTCCTATAAAAAAATATATTGAAAATAAACATCTAAAAATTATCCTTAAAGCAAATTTCCAACTCTTTAGTAGCTCATGTGATATAGAATTATCATCAAGCTTTGGATTAGAGTTAGTCACCGAAGTGATTGATTTGATTTTTAAACCCCATTTTGGTTCATGTCGATGCACTGAATCTACATCTAGAACCTAGGGTGTAATCCTAGCATCTCATGCCCATCTTCGTGGATCAATACACAAACAGTTAGTCCTAGGTGTTTGTGAGATGCGAAGGCTTACCTAGGTCTATAGGATCATGAAATCGAAACTTGACCTAGGCTAGATCAATTTTTAATTTTCCTTTAAGAAAATAATATTATTTTAGAAAAAATAGATTTTGAATAATGAAGTATTAAAGAAGCCTAGTCTACTAAGCATAAACCAAAATGTGTTTACGAATAGCCAAATTTTAAAAGTTACCATATTAACTACTTAAGTTCAAACTACATCAACTAGTGTATCTAATACAATCCTAATCTGAAGAAGGAGGTGGAGGAGGTGGATGGCTCATGCTCCAAGATCGAAAAATCTCCATCATCTCTCGATGATCATCTCTCTATTTCTGGAGCACCTGCATCAACTCTCTATGATCCTCTCTATGCGTCTAAAGCATCTGCATCATCTCAAGATGATGTGCCTGATGCTGCTACTCCTGACGTTGCATCGCATCCTCCAATCTGGAAAATCTCTCTGCTACTGTGGGAGGTGCAGGAAGCCCAAGAAAAGGAGATAGACTATTGATGTGAGAAAAATATATAGGATTTTAGGAGTAGTTTTCACTCACATCTCATTTCATTTTATGTTTGTTTCATGCATATTTTACTTTGTTTTGCATTCATTTCCTATTTTCTGGTTCGAAGATATTCTCTTTGTACTTTTGTTTACAAGATAGAATTTCATGGGGAAAATGGCGTACTTTTGGAGTCAAAAAGAGCATTTGGCAATTGGATGCAGTAGGGAGCATGGTCAGGGCATGTGGCTACACACGATCGTGTCTGAGGCTCGAGTTTGGCCACCACATGGCCGCACACAGCCTGGCCATGTGGAAACATACGGTCGTGTGGTGGCCCAATGTTTTGGCACGATTAGGTTTTTTTTTCGAATTTCGTGAAGAGCCGACCTGATATCTATATAAAGAAATCCATGTCCAAACCCTAGGGGGGAGGCCCGACGGTTGGGACGACACACCGGTGCCCTAAAAAGCATCAGAAACTCATAACGGGGAGGAAGGAAGCCGCTCGAGATCCAAATTTTGCACCTCAACGCCAAGGAGAAGAGCACCATCGCATTGTAATCTATAATCTTTCCATGCTTTATCTTGTATATACAAATTCGACAATGCCTTGTGATTCTTTTCTCATATTCATGGAGTAGATTCTCTGATTCTAGGACTAGTGATGCACACGAATGCGACCTCAAATCTCGCGACGGAGACCGTCGAGGACTCGAAGCGTGCGCTCATGCTCAACGCCAACAAGTGCACGGATGTCGTCAAGTAATAAAGAATATCAATCCCATAGGGATTAAGATTTCGAGTATCGGTTTGTCCAGTGGATGTGTTGTTGTTTGGATTGTTAATCCTAGGGTTCGCGAATGAGAGGTCGTCGATGGTCCGAACTCAGTACGGTGTCACACGGAAGAATATAAAGGTTGCTACGAGGATTTGGATGGGATTCTAGGACTTCGGTTTAATTTGTGTGTCACAGAACATGCTATCAATTGAATGTATCCAGATTTTTTAGCTAGGGTTTTGTGGAAAGGATATCATACAGTATAGTATGAGGATGCCAAATCGATCCCTGCGATGAGCCAGAAATGAGACACATTACCGACTCTATCGCATCCTTCTATCCACAATTGCAGGCGATGAGGCCAACCTCTAGGTTCCTCCTAATATCCCGTAAATCTTAGACATGAGAACTGTCACTCCTCGTATCGTCTACGCGTAGAAGATAGAAATGTTGGGAAAATTTCGAATCTGATGTTCACAAGATCGTGGGCGAATACTTCGCACAACCGCAGCGGAAACAATAATTATAAACCGGATCCCACTAGAGATCCATGCAAAACTATATAAGTCATTTCGTACCCTACTATTCTAGATCTTATCTAGAAGGAAAAGTATACCTTTGGTGCGTGCCCTTCGCAATCCCGCTTTTCCAAATGCTATCGGATCTCAATATGGTAAGGATAACCGTATCTCTAAAGTATCCACACTGACACCCACTCATTTTGGAGTCACGTTGTGCTAGCAACCCCTAGAAAAACGCCAAGAACCCTTTGGAAGAAGAAGAAGGAGAGGAGGAAGAGAACTCTTTCTCTTGGACTTTTGGCTTGCATGCCCAAAACACAAAAGCCACCAAAAACCTTCTCTAGCTTTCACGTTGAAAGCCTTTTATCCCACTAGCAACCATTGCCATCAATTCCTCTTAACTCCGCATTAAGAAGACTCTTAATACCAAGACCCTTGGTATTCCTCTTCATCATGAATACCAAGGCCCTTGGTATTCCCATGCATGATTAATCACATTAATCATGCATGATGATGATGAATCATGTTCCATGGTTCAACTTGAGTCTAACTCAAGTTTAACCAGTTTGAGTCTAACTCAAGTCTTGGCCACATGCTCAATTGTTCTTTTAGTCCAACTAAAAGAAACCATCTCCAAAACAGAATGTCATTTGTGTGTGACCCTATAGGCTCTTGTAACGTTGGCAATGTATCTAAAACAATTTTAGATACATAAGTAATGAGCGACATCTAGCAATACATCATTGCTACCCAAGTTATAAGATCGTCGAGATCCAACAACATTTCCGTGGCTATTATCATGTATGACGGTGTCCTTCTATCTATGATATCTTAGAATGATCAATGAGACATAAACCGTGTCATCCCCTTATCGATCTTTATGTTTCTTGATCCCCAAGTAGATTCACTCAACCAAATGAGCTCAATATCTCACATTGACTCATTTGAGCATGGTCATGCATTTCGTGGTCCTATTCTATCAAGAGGCCAAAGATATCACTCCCGTCATATGGGAGGGATAGATCCCATCTACATCACTCAAATCTCTCCTCATAATTCATTACATACCCAGTAATCGCTGTTATAGTGCACCCTATTACGGGTGATTTTAGACGATACCAAAGTACATAACTCCTTATGTAGGGAACCATAGTGACTTCAGGTCTAAGGACTATTCATACCAATAGTCACATGAGAAAGTATATGACACTCATATAACGATCCATGACACTTTCTCATGGAAGGTCAATTCAGTATATATATTCTCTAATATATATACCCATGTGTCAATGTGATATCACATATCCATGACTTGTGAGATCAAGTCATCCATTGACCTACATGCTAGTCTCAATGTATTAATATCGTCCTTGTCTATTAATACTTGACTAGGAATATTATGAATAGTGTTCTCTATAGCTTCTCATAATCAATTCTATCAATTGATATACTATAGATTAGAACCTACTATTCAAGGGCATTATTATATTTATTTTAGCTGACACATGCATAAAGTAAATATAATAAACAATCTTTTGTTGGATCGATCGGATCGCTAGAGGGGGGGGGGGTGAATAGCGATAGAAATTTTTCTTTCGAATTCGTTTCAAGACAAATATACACAGCGGAAAAATAAACAAAAATAAAAGACAATAGACACAAAGGTTTTACTTGGTTCGTAGCCGAAGGCTACTACTCCAAGGCCCTAGTGGTCCTTGACTACGTACGGAGGGCAATCTACTAAAAAACTCCTCCTCGTTGGAGGTAGGAGTTAGACGGATACACAAAATGGAAAAAGCTCAAGGTAGAGGGACACTTCCCCTCTCCTTGATATGATTTAAAGCTTGAAAAGAAGAACAACTTATAAACTGAATTATAATTCAAACTTTTCGTTACCGATGACTTCAAAGGTTGGAGGTTGAAGCTCTAGTCGTCGTCTCGGCAGCGCTTCGTCGTAGGGATGTCGGAGAGTCAGAGCGTATCGGAAGAACTTGGAAGCTTTTGAATTGATGAAAAACCCTAGGACAAGCCCTCCTTTTATAGCCTTTAAGCCCCTCATCGAATGGGTCTTCAACCAATAGGAATTGGGCACAAAACCTCCTTGAAATGGGGTGATAAGCCTTGACTCCTCGAATCTGATCATTGACCATCAGTCGACTGATGGCCATCATTAGTCGACTGATGGCAGCATCGATCGTCTTGCTTCTGGCATTGTTTGGCGACAATGAGTCCTCAAGGTAGCGATCTGATGCTAGCTGTAGGGCAAAGTTAGCTCAAAGAAAATATTATTTCGACGGCCTTCGACCGTCCGATCTCGACCTGGACCATCGATGGGATGTCTCTGGTCGGATCTACACTTAAGATCATCCCCGTAAGGAGGATACGACCTCACTTACGCTCGCACACACGAGCTTACCTCGATACTTACATGTTGCTTTTGCTTCCGACCTTCCACTCGATTCCTTCGGCTCCCTCCGAAGTCACTCGAGTGTCGGCCGACCACCGTGGCTTCCTCCGGGTGTCGCTAGCCTTCAGCTCCAGCTATATCAATCTTCTGCACACTCGATTCAGCTCGTGAGATAACGATATGAGCTTAACTTTGTATCGTTTGCTATAATCAAAACCCAGGTTCGACTTAGGTGCCTACTGCACCAATAATCTCCCCCTTTTTGATTTATGGCAAACCCATATACAAAGTTAAGAAAGAAAAATTAAGTGCATTAAGTAAACTGAGTAAGAGATATGCATGATTGTGCAGGAGTATATAAAAACTCTTTTTCAAGTGCTCCCCCTTGAGGAATCCTCCCCCTTGACCGAGGGTGAGTACTTGAGAAAGAGTTTTAACTCTCCCCCTTGATATTTGCTACTAAAAAAGAATTAAGTAACCGAAATCACTTAATATTGGCCATAGGGTTTAAAATAAATTCTAAGTTAAGAAATAAAAAAAATGATTTCTTAACCTTGGCCTTTACTTTCATTTTGTTAACAAATTAACTAAGAGTTAAGTAAATTACTTTTTGTATTGTTAACGAAAAAAAGTTAACTAAATGTGTTTAAGTTAAGAGTTCCCTTAACTTGTTTTGTTAACTTAAAGTTAAGCAAGCCTTGGGGCCATAAAAAAAATGATCCCTTAATTGATCCCTTAACTTTGGCCTTTTTCTCCCCCTTTTGCCATATATCAAAAAGAGTGAGGATGTGTGTGGAATAAAAAATAAGTTTTAATTTTAAAGTCCAAGCATGTTCTACATTATTTTGAAAATAATATACTGAAAATAGGTTCATCTATAAAATGTTCGACTCATATTTGGCTTGATTGATATGAAGGATCAACCAGTCCTGGTCAGAGTCGGTTAGTATGTATGATTATACTCCGTGGTTCATAGCGATGCACTAGCTCTACATCTGGAACCAGGAGTAAGGTCCTAACATCTCACGCCCATCTACGTGGCTAAGTACACAAACACATTAGTCCTATGTGTTGTGAGATGTACTGACTCCTTAAATCTATAGGTGCATGATATCTAAGGTATGTC
This sequence comes from Wurfbainia villosa, assembly GCA_025175895.1. NCBI lineage: Eukaryota > Viridiplantae > Streptophyta > Magnoliopsida > Zingiberales > Zingiberaceae > Wurfbainia > Wurfbainia villosa. The sequence goes on along the minus strand of CM046002.1, from coordinate 38,853,748 downwards.
CTATACTAGTTCCATAGAAATGAAATTAAAGAAATAGTAGTAAGAACATATAATTTGCAAGTACCTATTCTATTACGCACATGCCCAATTTTTGTCTTAATAGACTAAATTCGGCTTCGGGTAGGGGTTTAGTAAATAGGTCTGCCAAGTTAGACTTCGATTCGACGTATTCGAGTTGTATGGCTCCGTCGGCCACATGTTCTCGAATGAAATGGTGTTTGACCTCTATATGTTTGGTCCTAGAGTGACATATCGGATTCTTTGTAAGATTAATTGAACTATTGTTATCTATGTGAAGTTTAGTATTCGTAAAGTCTAACTTAAAGTCGCGGAGAGTGTGCTTCATCCAAAGAAGCTGCGTGACACACTCACCCATCGCGATGTATTCGGCTTCGGTAGTGGATAAAGCAACACAGTGTTGCTTCCTACTGCACCAACTCACTAGACTCGAGCCGAGAAGTTGACAACAACCACTCGTGCTCTTTCTATCGAGCTTACTACCGGCATAGTCCGAATCGGAGTAGCCGGTTAGTTCGAACTCGGTAGATCTAGGATACCAAATACCGACATTAAGTGTACCCTTTAGATATCTAAGGATACGCTTAACTAGGGTTAGGTGAGATTCCTTAGCACAGGTTTGAAACCTGGCGCACATACTTACTGCGAATAGGATGTCAGGTCGATTCGCAGTTAAGTATAGGAGACTTCCTATCGCGCTCCTATAGTACTTTAAGTCAATGGGCTTACTTTCTAGGTCTTCTCCTATGTTAACATTAATCGCCATTGGAGTGTTTATTACCTTAGCGTCTTGCATTCCAAATCTTTTAATTAACTTCTTAGTGTATTTTTGTTGATATAGGTATATACCATCCTTAGTTTGTTTAATTTGTAGACCTAAAAAGAAACTTAACTCACCTACCAAGTTCATTTCGAACTCACTTTCCATGAGTGAAACGAACTCGTTTAGTAAGGTTGAGTTAGAGGTTCCAAAAATTATATCGTATACGTAAATTTGAGCTATGAATATTTCTTTACCTAAGGTTTTTACAAAGAGAGTTGGGTCAACTAAGCCTTGGTTAAACCCTTTTGACTTAAGATGGATTGAAAGTCTCTCGTACCAAGCTCGAGGAGCTTGTTTAAGTCCATAGAGAGCTTTCTTAAGTTTTAGAACATGGTCGGGTTTATCTAGATTTTCGAATCCGGGGGGTTAGCTAACATAAACTTCTTCTTTAATGTATCCATTTAGGAATGCCGACTTAACATCCATTTGAAACAGCTTAAATCCTCGATGTGCGGCATAAGCTAGCAACATTCGAATGGATTTGAGTCTAGCTACTGGGGCATAGGTTTCGTCGTAATCTAAGCCTTCGACTTGACTAAACCCTTTGGCGACTAACCTAGCCTTGTTTCTAACTACTTCACCTTTATCATCAAGCTTATTTCGAAACACCCACCTTGTTCCAATTATCGTTTTGTCTTTAGGTGGTGGTACTAGTTCCCACACTTCATTCCTAGTGAATTGAGCTAGCTCTTCTTGCATTGCAATAATCCAATCGGGATCAAGAAGAGCTTGTTCAATTGATTTGGGTTCTATCTTTGAAATTAAGGAAATTTGACTAAGGTTCCTATAGGATGCTCTAGTTCGAACTCCTAGATTAGGATCTCCTATCACTTGATCGATAGGGTGGTTAGTCTGAATCCTAGATTGGGTTGGGTTTGTGTCACCTAATGCTTGATCAATTGAGTGACTTGGTTGAACACTAGTTTGACTCGGATCACTTGTCACTTGGTCGACAAGAGAAGTTGGTTGATGTGGATTAGACTCGATCTCAGGGTCGGAGACGAGTTTGGTATCAGTGGGCTCAACACTTGGGGTCATTAAGGGATTTGTAGGTTCGGGTACTTCATCGAACACTACATTAATAGTCTCTTCGACTTTAAGGGTATCGTGGTTATATACCCTATAGGCCCTACTCGTGGTTGAGTATCCTAAGAAGATTCTGGTGGAGGTTTTGGATTTGAATTTCCCTAGGTGGTTCTTAGTGTTTAAGATATGTACTTTACATCCAAATACCCTAAAGTACTTGATGTTGGGTACTTTATTGTGATAAATCTCGTACGAGGTCTTAAGGTGCCTCTTTACCATAAGGATCCTATTCTGGACATAGCAAGCCGTGCTAACGGCTTCTGCCCAAAACCTATCAGGTAGGTCGTATTCGTTCAACATGGTCCTAGCGGCTTCTTGTAGAGTTCGGTTTTTCCGCTCTACTAGGCCATTTTGTTGAGGGGTCCTAGGGCAAGAGAATTCATGGTGGTATCCGTTTAGGTTACAGAAGTCGGTGAACCTTTGATTTTCGAATTCACCACCATGATCGCTTCTAAGTCTTTTAACCTTAAGGTTTTTTTGATTCTCGATTAATTTGAATAGATTGATTAATTGATCTAGGGTATCATTTTTATGTTTGATGAACCTAACCCAGGTAAACCTGGAGTAGTCGTCAATTATGACTAAGCAATATTGACTTCTATTGAGTGACTTGGCTCCATGTGAATCGAATAGATCCATATGTAGGAGCTCAAGTACACTTGAGGTTCGTTCTTGGTTAGTAAACTTGTGTTGTGTCCTAGGTTGTTTTCCTTGTTGACAAGCATTACAAATTTTATTAACCAAATTGTTGAGGTTGGGTAAGCCTCTGACTAAGCCACTCTGACTCATCTTGTGGACGAGTCTTGGGTGCGAGTGACCGAGTCGTCGGTGCCATAACCATGATTCCTCTTCCTGTGTCATAAGACATTTGACTAAGGATTTGATTAAGTTAATTGTATAAATGTTATTTTTCCTAGTTCCTTTGAGTATTGTTTTAGCTGTTTTATTTGTTTTAATTACACATTCATTTTCTAAAAATACGACCTTATAGTTATTGTCACATAATTGACTTACGCTAAGCAGGTTATATTCAAAATTCTCTACAAGTAATATATTTTTAATAACAAAATTTGAGTTAAGCTCGATATCACCTGATATGATGATTTTGAGCTTGCCGTTATTCCCAAAGGCTACCGATCCTTGTCGTTTGAATCGAAGCTTTGTGAATTTGAGTTGATCCCCGGTCATGTGTCGGGAGCAACCGCTGTCCAACATCCATTGATCCTACACACAAGGTGGTTGGATTGGATGTTAGATTTTTTTATATATATTTTTTAAAAAAATTGGTTGTAAGTTTTTAAACCTAGGTCATCTCACCTGTGTCTATATGATCAAGCATGTTATACTTATGTGTTTTTGTGAGATGACTTCCAATTAAGTTGATTGAGTGCATTTAGGTTCAAGTAATTTTATGTTAGATTTGGATTTGACCCTAGGCTTGTCAAGTTTACCTTTTCAAGATCATGGCTTCCAGGTCGTGGCGAGGCACAGGGGCCTTCTTTTATCGGATCATCGACCACTTCCTTAGACAAAGCTATTTTCAAGAAAATGATGACTTGACTCACCTAAGACTATTTCCTGGTCTAACTTGTTATTTTTGAAAAGAGGCTCCCCGAGGCTCAATCTTTTCGAAGGATTTTAGTTGGTTATGTATGTGTTCTAAGTGAGTTCACAAGTTAAAAAAAAATAAAAAAATTCTAAGCATGCAATTTCTAAGTTAAAGCACAAACATGTTTTGTACTGGCTCCCCCTAGACCGTTGAATCGGTTCGGTCTATCCACATAGTGGATTTGGTCCTTGGGAACCCAGTACGGGTTGGATCCTAGAGTTGAAATCAAAAAGTTCTTAGGGACCCATGCTTGGACATGTTTCCTATGTCGACTTACAATCGACATATACGACCTATTAGTCGTGTTTGAGTTAAACCCTAGTCCAGCCTTGTTGTACACGGCCCTTTGAGATCCAAGTAGGAGGTCAAGTCCTTTGGATCCCAAAGTGAACCTTTCCAACGTGTTCCTAAGATCTTCAACTTGACTTTTCAAGAGAGAGTTCTCAACTTCGAGCTTTTCAACTCGAGTTGAGTCCTTCTCTTGAACTCGACTAGTCGAAGAGGTTAGGGAGACCTCGTGTTTGAGGAGTTTAACCTCCTCAACAAGGGTCTCGACCTTGGACTCGGACTTAGCTAATTTCCTAGACAAAAACCTAACCGTATTATGTAAAGTATTAAATAAAGTTCGACTCACTTTAAGGGTATCTTTTGAACCGGATGCGTATCCGTGGCTTGACTTGAAGGTAGCTTCGTAGTCCGAGTCCTCCTCAGGTTCTGACTCAAGTTCAGGTTCGGTCTCCGTGTCTGACTCAATCGATTTCTCCATGAAGACGTGGTCTTCGTCTTCTTCGGATGACACTTCTTCCCATGTCGCGTTGAGGGCCTTCTTGTGCTTAGGTGCTTGGTGGTTGAGCTTGGGGCACTCGGACTTGATATGTCCAAACCTGTTACACTCATAACACCTAATATTAGAACTTTAGGCTTACCTTGGTTGGGTCGAGTCATGGTTCGCTTTCGTCCCTTGGCTATCCTTCGAGCTAGGTTCATTAGTTCGGTAGTCAACTCCGGGTCAACTTCTTCTTCTTCGGACTCGTCTTCCTCCTCGGTTGGTGGTGGCTTGCTTGCGATTTTCTTCTTTTTTGAACCTGCAAACAAGGCTATACCCCTCTCGGGTTCCGAGTTGGACTACTCATGTAATTCGAAATCAGAAAAGAGTTCATCTAACCTAATTTTAGAAAGATCCTTGGAGACTTTGTAGGCGTCGACCATGGATGCCCACAAGGTAGTCCTTGGAAAAGAGTTTAGAACATACCTTATAAGGTCGCGGTTTTCGACCTTTTGCCCGATTGCGTGTAGGTTGTTGACTATGTCATGGATACGGGCGTGGAGTTGCATCGCAGACTTGTGTTCCTGCATTTTTAGGTTATATAGTTTATTGAAAAGAAGATCACGCTTACATACCTTGGCTTCATCGGTCCCTTCGTGTAGCTCCACTAGTTTCGTCCAAAGATCTTTTGCGCTTATGAAGGGGCCGACGCGATTTAGCTCCTCCTTGGATAGGCCGCATTGGAAGATTTGTGTTGCCTTGGCGTTGGCTTCGACTTCTCGTTTTGTTGCAATGGTCCATTGATCATAATCCAAGGAGTCACCCACTTCATTAGTCGGAAGTGTGAAACCCGTTTGGATTATGATCCACATCTCGATTTGGGTTTTGAGAAAGCATTCCATCCGACCCTTCCAATAACGAAAGTCATCTCCGTTGTAAAACGGAGGTCGGACAGTGCTAAAACTCTCGAGATGGGCCATTAGAACAAAAGACACAAATAGACGGAGACGAAGAAACTAGCAACGACAAAAACACAAAAACAAGTACCAAGACTCGCGTCTTGGATTAGTAGTGCGGGAGAAAAACTTAACAAAGCGAAATAAATAAAAATAACAGAATTAAAAGAAAAATAAATCTGTAAAAATGGCTAGATTGGTGGTTTCACCAAATCTTAGCAACCCCCGGCTCTGATACCAATTGTTGGATCGATCGGATCGCTAGAGGGGGGGGTGAATAGCGATAGAAATTTTTCTTTCGAATTCGTTTCAAGACAAATATACGCAGTGGAAAAATAAACAAAAATAAAAGACAATAGACACAAAGGTTTTACTTGGTTCGTAGCCGAAGGCTACTACTCCAAGGCCCTAGTGGTCCTTGACCACGTACGGAGGGCAATCTACTAAAAAACTCCTCCTCGTTGGAGGTAGGAGTTAGACGGATACACAAAATGGAAAAAGCTCAAGGTAGAGGGACACTTCCCCTCTCCTTGATATGATTTAAAGCTTGAAAAGAAGAACAACTTATAAACTGAATTATAATTCAAACTTTTCGTTACCGACGACTTCAAAGGTTGGAGGTTGAAGCTCTAGTCGTCGTCTCGACAGCGCTTCGTCGTAGGGATGTCGGAGAGTCGGAGCGTATCGGAAGCACTTGGAAGCTTTTGAATTGATGAAAAACCCTATGACAAGCCCTCCTTTTATAGCCTTTAAGCCCCTCATCAAATGGGTCTTCAACCAATAGGAATTGGGCACAAAACCTCCTTGAAATGGGGTGATAAGCCTTGACTCCTCGAATCTGATCATTGACCATCGATCGGTGATGGCGGCATCGATCAGTCGACCTTTGGCGATCAAGCTGTTTGGCGCGATTGAGTCCTCCAAGCTGGCAGTCGACTGATGCTAGCTGCAGGGCAAAGTTAGCTCAAAGAAAACATTATTTCGACGGCCTTCGACCGTCCGATCTCGACCTGGACCATCGATGGGATGTCTCTGGTCGGATCTACGCTTAAGATCATCCCCGTATGGAGGATACGACCTCACTTACGCTCGCACACACGAGCTTACCTCGATACTTACGTGTTGCTTTTGCTTCCGGCCTTCCACTCGATTCCTTCGGCTCCCTTCGAAGTCACTCGAGTGTCGCCCAACCACCGCGGCTTCCTCCGGGTGTCGCTAGCCTTTAGCTCCAGCTATATCAATCTTCTGCACACTCGATTCAGCTCGTGAGATAACGATATGAGCTTAACTTTGTATCGTTTGCTATAATCAAAACCCAGGTTCGACTTAGGTGCCTACTGCACCAACATCTTTACCTTTTATTAATGAAATATGATACAGATGATCCCTAATCAATCATCTCATGATTGGCACTAAGGGCTGACACTAACAAGAAAACCAAAAGACAAAGCTATAGATCAAAACAATCATTCAACTGCAAATACAATTTCAAGAATGGAAACATATTTGAAATAGCAATGTTCTACTTAACACAAACTACTCCCTAATTCTAGAATTGGAGAATCTACTCCATGAATATGAGGAGAGAATCACAAAACATTATGGAATTCATGAATATACGGTAAACGTGTAAGAAATATGAATTACAATGTAAATGCAGCTCTTCCCTCTACCGTTGTGGTGCAGATCTTGATCCTCAAGTGGCTCTCTCCTTCCCCGATGTGAGTTCCCGAAGCTTTTTAGGGCTTCGGGGTGTCATCCCAGCCATCGTGCCTCCCCTAGGGTTTGGGGTGTAACTTTCCTTATATAGACATCACGTCGGATCACTGTAAAATCTAAAAAAAAACCCTGGTCACATCAAATCGTCGGGCCGCCACACGACTGTGTGAAAACACACGGTCTGGCCGTGTGTCAGGCTATGGCGGCCATTTTTGCCCCTGAACATGGTCGTGTATAGGCACACACCCTAGTCGTGTTCTCTTCTGCGTCCAGCTACCAAATGTCTTCTTTTTGCTCTGAAAGTGTGTCATTATCCCCACGAAATGCTAACCTGCACACAAAAGTATACAGAGCAAATCTCCAAACCAGAAAATAGGAAATGCATGGAAAATAAGGTAAAATATGCATGAAGCAAACATAAAATGAAACGACATGTGAGCGAAAACTACTCATAAAACCCTATATGTTTTGCTCACATCAATTCCCCCAGACTTAGATTTTTGCTTCTCCTCAAGCAAACCTCAGTGCCATGAAACTTAAAAAATGTATTGTTCCATGCTTAGCATGTTAACTAAATTTATCAAGTGGTATTTGCAATCAAAGCAAAATAGATATGTTCTAGAAATTCACTAAGTTAGCTCCTCGTGCTCATGCCAAGCGAATCTTCTTAGGGGATACTCATTCCATGATAAGTTAAGTCGTCATCCTATAGCTTTCCTAAGGTCTTCGGCTCTTAGGCACTTACCTTCCCAAAGCGAGTGGCGTTCCCTAGATCTAGCACAAAGTATCAAAGGCATGCTCGGTATTGAGAGAAATTGGTAGGTGTTTTCTCAGTAACCTAACTCGATCTCAAAGGGGCACCTAACCATTTCCACCCATGACAACTATTTTTTATCCCTCATAATCTCTTTTTCCTCTTTCTTTTCTTTTTCATTTCCTTTTCTCTCTCTTTTTTTTTCTTTTTCTTTTCTCTCTTTTATTATTTCAGCTCACTGGGATTTTGATTTTTCCGAATGGGCTTACACAATCTGAGCATCTCCAGTAACTAAAATGCTAACCTTAGGGTCACCTGTGGATTCCAAAGTACTAGACTACTGAAATAAATCATAACTAGGTATGTACTAGACTCTCCCTTTCAGAAAGTTTGCCATGTGTATGTGTAGAATAGAAGCTAACCAGTGTAAGTCTAAAACATTCATTCAGAGCCAATAAAATAAAACACCACGAGGTAAATAAAGTTACACTACTCATGGAAATAACTCATGAAGAAAACTTTTAAACATACTACTGAGGCCGCTTAAAGGTAGCAAGAACTAAGTGTTGAAAGAAACTAAACAACTAATGCATGAATAAATGAATGCTAACTAAAATTCAAACATTAGGAAAGAAACTACTACTAGAAGAAAAACAAAACTTGGGGTCCCCCCCCCCAAGACTTAAATGAAGCATACCTCTAGTATGGTGGACGAGGTGGAAAGTCTGGTAGCCTCGGCATCTCGGGATCCTAAGAGAATCTGCTATTGAGCTGCTGATGTCACATGTACATGTGGTCGATTTGAGAGTTGGTGGATGCAGTGGCTGCTCGGTGCTCCTCCTCTCTAACCCACTGTGCTTGCTGGGCTCACATATGCTACCACATCTCCTGGTGGTAGGCGACCTCTGCCTGGCGATGGGTAGCCTCCTCTTGGAAGTAGACACGGGCCTCACCGTAGAACTCCTCGGCCCACTGGAAGTTCTCCCGAAAGCCCTGAAACTCTGACTGTGTGTAAGCACTCTGCTCCTCCCATCACTGCCTTTGTGTTTGCTGCTCATCATATATGTCGTCGAGGCGCGATCGGAACTTCATAAAATCGTAGGAAGATGTACCTGCATCCTGCTCAAAAGTAGAAAAAGGTGGTGGTGCAAGTGCAGGCTCATGTCGGCGTGGACTAGGTGGGCTCCAATGCATGTATGGACTGGAGGGAGAGTGATGGAAAGGGGGAGAGATGGGTGCCTCTGTGGATGGTCCCTCATATGGCGGGGACTTCGCTATCAGGTCTAAGCGCTAGTTGGAGCATATGGTGATGGTGGTACGATCGGAGTAGGGGAGCATGAGGGTCGACAGGTTTTTCCTTACAAAGCATAAGGAGTGTCCCTCTCTTACAATCATCTTCATGGCCATACATACTCCTAGGTCGGTCCTAGAGCTTCCCTTTATGCTATCTAGCACGGTGTAATCGTACCCCATCCTATGGAAAATGTGGGTAAGTAGGCCCCCCACGTTAATCTCTCCTCTCGCTGCTTTGCCCATTTTCACTAAGTGTCTAATGAAATGAGACCCTACATCGATGCTACTCTTTTCTTGTAGTATGTCCCATAGGAAAAGTAGCTCGCTAGCTCTAACTACACCGTCACTCTCCCCACGACCAAAAATAATACATGTCATGATTTGGTGGAGGTATCAAAAAATGGGGTTTTGGAGGCGTGATGCTTTGGCCCTCGAAGGGTCGTAAGCGTGCTCTCCTGTAAATTCGGTCCAAAAGATTTGAGAGTTAAACCCAATAGGGGTTCTTCTCTCTCCCCAACTCAGCAAGCCAAAGCATGAGTTCCATTGGTGTAGTATCCATTCATGCTCAATGTTAAATATCCTAAAGGTAATCCTACCCTCTTCGCTCTCTCTACCCATTAAAACTTCAGTATCTAAAGAACTTAAAAACTCTAAAACTACTCTAGGGTAGGTTGGGTGTCTTATCCCCATTATCTCTCCCCATCCTATTTTTGCAAATAGGGCTTGAATGTCACCCAACAACCATAAGGATTCTAGTAAATCTTCATCAAGATACCTAGTTGCAATGATTTTAAGTAGAAAACATGTTATATCTATCACTATGCTCATTATTGCAAAAAAAAGGGTTGGAAGAGCGTTACCCTCCTCCGGAGCTTGAGGGGCATTAGTTCTCCTTGCTCGTCGCTCCGAAGCACCGGATCGAGATTCCACTTGCTTGGTCCTCCTCATCCTTACTTCTTTTGGGCTTCCTTGAAGGTTGGAAAGGCTTCTAGGCGGTGGGGAAGAAGGATCCACACGACTAGGGCAAGAAAAATCGAAACACACGGCTCATTTGGGGCAAAAATACACGGCACACCCTACATAACCTCGTGCGACATGGTCATGTGAAAATACATGGCCAGGCCATGTGCGCCTCGGGTTACTTGGGTACGACCATGGGAAAACACACGGCCAGGCCGTGTGTCCCCTATTTCTCTTCTTTGATGTACAACAATACGAATTTTCTCATACACTTCACCGTGTAAACTAAAAATTGATTTTATTTTTACCTAGCAAGTTCTTTCTATTCCTAATGCTAAATGAAATAGAAATCAAAGTTCAAATTAACCAAATGAATGCAATACAATCAAAAGAAAAACTAAAAAAGCTAAACTTAGGTTGCATCCCAAGAAGCGCTTTGTTTAAGGTTGTTTAGCTCGACCACACTCTATTATCAACTTGGCTCTGGAGGTTCTGTGAACCTCCATTCATCCGTCTCAGTGTCTACATCCGGTGGGCTTGGCTTTATCCTGCTAAAAGTAAAGCTGTCTAGGTAGGGAGCTCTACACTTTGATAGGCTAAAGAGGATGATCTCCCCATCTACCTCTAAGGAGATCTGGTGTGCCTTTACATCTATGCACACCCCCGCAGTTGCCAGAAAGGTCCTTCCCAAAATGATGGGATTCTGGGGATCTGGCCCTGTGTCGAGTATAATAAAATCTGTATGTATCACGAAGTTCTCGATGACCACAGGCATATGTGTTAGCATGCCGATGGGTTCCTTGACTGAGTCGTCCCCCATATGAATACCAAGGTTCGCTGGTTGGAGCCCATTCAGTCCCATCTTCAAATAGTATGCGTAGGGCATCACACTTACTGATGACCCCAAGTCGCATAACGCTTCATCGAAGCTTTCCCCATAAATCGAGCAGGGGATAACAAATTCACCAGGGTCCTCAAGCTAGAGTGGAATTTTATCTTCAATTTCATCTTGGTCTGGTAGGGTGGAAATCATTGCTACACACCCCTTGGCGAATCTGTTTCGCTGTGCTACTCTCTCACTGCACACTCCTTCCTCCTTAGCTTGATTCGGCTCGGGTAATGATGGAGAATTATCCATAGGTTGTGACATGGTTTGGGCTATCTAGGCCACTTGTGTCGCCAACATCCTTGTGTGACTTGCAAGACCGTCAATAGTGCCCTTCAAGTCTCTGAGTGACTCCTCTATTTTCTGATGTTAGCAGCGAAATTCTTCATTGTCCTTTGTTTGGGCAGCGATGAAGTATTCCATCATCAATTCTAACCTAGACTTCTGTTGTTGCTGCTGCCCATACCCTCCTGATGGTTGGAAGTTTTCTGAGTTATTTCGATAGGAAAAATACGGGTGGTTTCTCCATCCGGGATTGTAGGTACTGGAGAATGGGTTGTTGGGCCTTTGATTGTTATCCCTAACTGCATCGCAATGCTCAATCTGCTCTGCTGAGCTACCCTTGCCCTCCACAGTAGTCCTCCCAATACGCTGCTGCTCCTTCTCCAAAGTCAATGGCTGCACATGCAGATGCAAGATTTAAAGAGTCGAATCATCTACTAAGCACGTCTATTCTCGCACGAGGTGGTCCATGGAGTTGACAGCATATCGTCCCACTGCAGGAGCTGGGTGACCACGTTTGGAAGCCCATTGATGGTGGTTCTGGGCCACCTCTTCTATTAGCTCCTTAGCTTCCTCTATGGTCGTATTCATAAGTTCTCCTGTGGCAGAATCGAGGGACATCTTTGTGGCGTATGTGATCCCATTGTAGAAGATGTGGATCACCAGCCACCTTTCCAGTCCATGGTGGGGGCATTGGTAAAGTAGCCCCTTGTAGCGATCCCAAGCTTCAAATAGGGACTCCCCCTCCTTCTGACAGAAGCTTGTGATTAGATGGTGCATGTAAGCAATTTTGTTTGGTGGGAAGTATTTGTTCAAGAACTGTTGCTCACATTGCTCCCATGTAGTCATGCTTCCTAAAGGCAGGGAGTGAAGCCATGTCTTATCCTTATCCCGCAATGAGAACGGGAATAGGCTCAGGCGGATCGCGTATACAGGGACTCCATTTATCTTCATCGTCGAGCAGATTTCCAAGAATGACTCTAGGTGCCGATTCGGGTCTTCAGTCATAGCTCCCCCGATTGACTCTGCTGAACCATATATATGAGTGTTGGCTTCAGTTCAAAGTTGTTTGCCGAAATGGATGGTCCAGCTATACTCGGCCTAAATCCTCTAGCGCTAGGGGCTGCATAATCCTGCAAGGGTCGGTTACCTATATTCACTTCTGATGCAGCTTGGTTCTCTATCCTCTTTTGTTCGGCTCTCCGGCGATGATAGGTTCATTTGATTTCTAAATCAATCGGAATCATGCCTTCCGATCCTAAACGTCTAAGCATACGAAGAATCGAGCCACAAAATTAGGGGTATTTACCTAAGGTTTAGAAACAGGAAATAAACTAATCTAGCTAACTAAATCGAAGAGCAAATAAGAAAATGTAGAACTAATGCTAAAATAAAAATTAAATCTAAATATGTAAAATATAAAACTGAAGTGAATAAAATAAAAGTAAAAATAAAAGAAAGTAAAGCAAGTAAATAAATCTAATCCTAAGTCTGATCCAACTATCCACTTCTTGATTCGATATCGAATCAATCAGTCACCGACAATGGCACCAAAAACTTGATGCACAAAACGCGACCTCAAATCTCGCAACGGAGACCATCGAGAACTCGAAGCGCGTGCTCACACTCAACGCCCACAAGTGCACGAATGTCATCAAGTAATAAACAATATCGATCCCACAGGGACTGAGATTTTGAGTATCGGTTTGTCCAGTGGATTTGTTGTTGTTTGGATTGGTAATCCTAGGGTTCACGAATGAGAGGTCGTCGGTGGTCCAAACTCAGTACGGTGTCATATGAAAGAAGAGAAAGGTTGCTACGAGGATTTGGATGGGATTCTAAGACTTTTGTTTCATTTGTGTATCGCAGAACATGCTATCAATTGAATGTATCCAGATTTTCTAGCTAGGGTTTTGTGGAAAGAACATCATACACTATGGTACGAGGATGCCGAATCGATCCCTGCGATGAGCCAGAAATGAGACACATTACCGACTCTATCACATCCTTCTATCCATAGTTGTAGGCGATGAGGCCAACCTCTAGGTTCCTCCTAATATCCCCTAAATCTTAGACATGAGGACTATCACTCCTCGTATCGTCTACGCACAGAAGATAGAAAACCAAAACACAAAGCTATAGATCTAAACAATCATTCAATTGTAAATACAATTTCAAGAACGGAAATATATATGAAATAGCAATGTTCTACTCAACACAAACTACTCCCTAATCCTAGAATTGGAAAATCTACTCCATGAATATGAGGAGAGAATCACAAAACATTATGTATGGTAAACATGTAAGAAATATGAATTACAATGTAAATGCAGCTCTTCCCTCTAGAGTTGTGGTGCATATCTTGATCCTCGAGCAGCTCTCTCCTTCCCCGATGCAAGTTCCTGAAGCTTTTTAGGGCTTCAGGGTGTCGTCCCAGTCGTCGTGCCTCCCCTAGGGTTTGGGGCGTAGCTTTCCTTATATAGACATCACGCCGGATCGCTGCGAAATCTGAAAAAAAACCTTGGTCACGTCAAATCGCCGGACCGCCACACAGCCGTGTGTCAGGATGTGGCGGCCATTTTTGCCCCCTGAACACGGCCGTGTGTAGGCACATGCCTTGGTCGTGTTCTCTTTTGCATCCAGCTGCCAAATGTCCTCTTTTTGCTCCGAAAGTGCACCGTTATCCCCACGAAATGCTAACCTGCACACAAAGGTATACAGAGCAGATCTCCGAACCAGAAAACAAGAAATGCATGGAAAATAAGGTAAAATATGCATGAAGAAAACATAAAATGAAACAAGATGTGAGCGAAAACTACTCCTAAAACCCTATATGTTTTGCTCACATCAACTAGGGAGTAGTTTCTGTTGAGTTAGAACATGTTGGTTCAAATATCTTTTCGTTCTTGAATTTATATTTGCAATTGATGTTTGGTTTAGATCTATAGCTATTGTTTTGGTTTTCTAGTCACTGTGCTTAGCCGATACGACGGGTGACAGCCCTCGTATCAAAGATTTAGGCGAATTAAGGAGGAACCTAGGGATTGGCCTCATCACCGGTAACTGTGGGTAGAATGACGTGATAGAGTAGGAAATGCGCCCCATTTCTAACTCGTCGCAAGGATCGATTCGGCATCCTCGTACCGACTGTTGGTGCAATTGGCCCAGGACTCGAGTTTGACTCAAACTATATTTTGATGTTAGAAAAAATGCATGACATTGGATTGTCATGGGAAGTCCAACATGGGTTAGTCACGTAAATCCAAGTGTGTAGCTTTGGTGGTGAAAAGTCCAAGCATGGGGCTTGGTGTTTGGAAAGTCCAACATGAGTTGGCCACGTAAATCCAAGTGTGTAGCCTTCGTGGTGAAAAGTTCAAGCATGAGGCTTGGTGTTGGGAAAATCCAAGCATAGGGCTTGGTGTTGGAAAGTCTGACATGGGTTGGCCACGTAAGTCCAAGTGTGTAGCCTTGGCGGTGAAAGTCCAAGCATGGGGCTTGGCATAGAAAATCCAAGCATGAAGCTTGGTGTGGGAAGTCTTGAGGACTTGGAAAGTTCACTAGGCTCGGGGTCCTTGAGTCGGTAAAGGATGGCATTGTGAAGCCATGCGCTTAGTGCATCTGAGGGACCGCCAGACGGGGAGCGAATGGAGTGAGGCCCAAGGGAAGCATACTTTGAGGGCAAGAGACGCGAAGGATGACATTGCGAAGTCATGCACTTGGTGCATCCGAGAGATGTAGGCCGAGGGAAGAGAGCATCGGTGGGGAACTCCATGAGAGGATGAGGTGGACTTGGCCAAGTGGCTAAGACTAAGTGTCGGATGATCAAACTTGGTGTTTGAGGGTTTACCCGACGGTCGAATGCTCAAACAACTTGGTGTTTGAGGTTTTATTCGACAACAGTCGACTGACATAGGTGTCGGTTCGACTGATCCAAGTCGACTAGGGTTCAACTGGTGTTAGACTGTAGTTTTGTGGCCTGGCAGTCGACTGGCAAGGAATGGCAGTTGATTGATCTCTCGACAGTCGACCGATGGAAGTGTCACGGGCATAGAATGCTTCGTAGCCGACTGGGCAGTCGTCTATGAGGTCAGCAGTCGACTGATGGTAATCATCAGTCGACTAATGGGTGAACCATTGGAACTTGTCCAACGTGGATCTAGTCATTGTGAGACAATGGCTACATGACCAATCGACTGATGGTTACGATCAGTCGACTGATGGGCACGGAATCAATCCGTTGCAGGTTATAAATGGAGCTCGAGATGGAGGATTTCGCCAAGACTTTTGGGGTGACTTTGGAGGGGAATTGTTGTTGCATTCTAGACCTTCAAGAGCAAACAAAAGCAAGCAACAAGCAAGTGATCAAAAGCAATCGGTGAAAAGTTTTCTTTTGTATTGTATTTGTATTCTTGTTTGTACTTGTTGTATTACCTTGTAATTGCTTGTACGAGGTTTCTCCACCTCCGACATGTCGAGAAGGAGTGTTAGTTAGTGTCGCGCGCATAACTAGAGCTCGGTGAGCTCGTCCGTAGAGTAGGAACCATTCAGTTCTGAACCACGTATATCATGAGTATTTGTGTATGCTTGTATGTGTTGTTAGTATTTCTATTTGTTTTTATTGTTTCCACTGTGCTAACGATAATTGTAGACAAGCGACACATGATGAATGATCGTATTCCACCGTACGACGATTGAGGACTATTCACCTCCCTTTAGCCGGTCACCTACGTTCCAACAAGTGGTATCAGAGCGAGGAGCTTGTCGAGGACTAACCGCCAACACAAGCATGATAAGATGGCCGGCTACAACCTCCAACCACCAAAATTTGAAGGAGATTTTCAATGGTGGAGAAGAAAAATGGAGGTATATCTAGAAATCGATTTTGATATTATGTTAATTCTAGAAAACAATTTCAAAATGCTGTTGGGATGTACACAGAAAAGTCTATCTTTTGTATGAACATCATTATTTTGAAATAAGAATCACATGATCATTGTTTGCATATTTATGGTTATGCATATTGTCTAATACATTACATTGTAGATAACATCGTGTGTGGTGTCACACGGGAGATCATGTTATCGGCTCCTTATAAAGTATAAGTAAAGGCTAACAATCGAGATGGCTTTGGACAAACCATTGGTATGGTTGTAGTGTGATTTGGTATTGATTTGTCTTGACCGTAGAATCACACTAGCGCACTTTGTGTGTATTGAGCATGACCGACTTAGAGGTGATTCGATTTATTGCTAACTACATAATCGAATCGGACCTCAGATATTATTTTGTACATGCTCTTAATCCCGATATAATAACGGGCACATATACTTAGTATTCATTTCTTTGATTTACCAATGGGCGAGATTTATAGATTAAATCGATAGGCTCGATAAGTTGGGAAATGATATTATTTATATGGTGTGATGTTGACTATAAGAGGAAACCATGTCCTATATATTAGGATGATGATGTCCCCTTAAGGAGCTTATAAGGTTCATCATGTAAACCCTGCAGGTGGACTTGATCCGGCATGATGATAAGGTTGAGTGGTACTACTCATGGAGTTAGATATTGATTAATTAATTGTCAGTAAATTAATTAATCGATGGATATTCGAGATCTTAAACACGGGAAGAAAAATATACAAATAATATATGGAGCCCATATTAACTTATGGGGGTTGGTGAGATAGATCAATGATAATTCTTTAGTGGATTGGATTATCATTAATGGATCGGAATTTATGTGGGCTTGGTCCATTGGGTGGCCAAGATCCAACTCCTCCTCATGGTCCATATTGTAGCCTATTAAAACCTCAAGATCCAATGGATGAAAACAAAACTCTAGATCCAACGGTAGAGATTAAATCTCTAGATCTGACGGTTGAGATTAAATCTCTAGATCCGACGGTTGAGATTAAATCCCTAGAACCAATGGTGGAGATTAAAACAAGGCTTATCCCTAACTTTATAAAAGGAGAGATTAAGGGTTGGCGTGGACAAGAATTAGAAACAAGATAGGATTAGGGTTGGGCGGCAAGGAGCTTGGAGGCTAGGGTTTTGGAGTTTGGTTTGGGCGGCCACAAATAAGGAATTTATTTCTTTTCTTCTTCTTCTTCCTTAGGTGGTCGACGCCCTTCCTTCTTCTTCTCCCCTTGGTTTTTCCAGCATCCAACCTTCTTCCGATCATCCTTGGCCGGAGCTTAGGGTCTTCCCCTTGAAGCTTTTGGCCGGCCCTCTTCTTCATCTCCTTGTTCTTCTTCTTGGCCGGCGGCAAGCACCAAGCTTGGAGCTTGGTGGTTGGTTGAAAGAAGGAGAAGTGCTTTGTTCCTATACTTCCTTTTGTTCAGAGAGAACAAGGGTAGGAAGATTGGTGATTTAGGAGCTTCGACTTTTGGAAGATCGTCGCCCACACGACGTCCAAAAGGAGGAAGGACATACAATAGAAGATCGAGAGGCTTAAATGTTGTTTTATATTCTTTCGTGTTTTGTTTATAATTGTTTTTCAATCATATGTATGTTATATATTCTATTTTGTGGCTAAAATAACTTGGACCCCGAATATAAACACAAAAGCCGGCAATCCGTACATCGTCTATTCCGCGGCTAATCATAGAATAGAGGTTGGTTGCTTGAACAACAAGTTTGTTCAAGTGACCACTATAATTGAATAGCACGATGATGAAACGGGAGCTTGGGTAATCCCTCTTGTCAAGGATAAATTTTTTTTATCTGGGGACGTAGAAGGGATTGCCCTGAACAAGCGACCGAGTTGAAGGAGCCACAGTTTCTGGTTTTGTGTGTTTAGGATTCGGTTAGTTTTATGCACTTTTCATATATTATATGTGTCGGATAATAGTAGGATGTTCATAGGTTAACTTTTTGGTTGCAGGCATAGGATCCAACTATTATGGCCATATGTGTGTATGTGATTATATGTGTGTAATTGTATATTTGTTGAATCCTCAGGGTTGACGAGGCTAGTATTTAATTTTTTGTAATTAGATATGACATTGTTTAGTCACTCCTTATATTTTAGTTTACTTTCGATCTAGATTTCATGTACACTCCCTTGTGGAGTATAGGATTGATGGATGTAAATTAAAATAGTTTTTCTCGGCTCGATCTCAGGATGGCTTGTACATGGCGTAGGGAGGAGCGAACGAGATGGTGACAGGACGGGAGACATATTGAAGACAAAAGCCATAATAGTTGGAAAATATTTATTTTTCATATTTATTGCTTATTGTTTGATATGAATATCGTAGGCTAGAAAATTCCTCAATTTTAAAATTACTAAGTGGGAGAGGGATATTTTTATAAATTCCCACGACCTCCATTACAATTTGAAATGTGATGCAAATAAATTTGAGCGTAGGCTCTGAGTGCCTTCCTCCCCATTGAATGAGTTTGTTTGTAGATCACAAGGTCGAATATGGTTATAGGAAATTATTAAGGAGCGTGTGTACTTCCCCATCGGAAGGCACATAACCCGAGATAATTACCTTGGTACCGAGTAATGGTGAACACTTAGATACAAATATAAGTATCCTTCCCATCGGAGTCACTGCTTTTATTTGTAGGGATAAAGAGGAACCAACTATTAATTTTACTTGTCAAAAAGTTAGGTTGACAAGATAGTAAAATTAATGGGTAAAACCTCCTCTTACAAATGTAGAATTCGTATACGTCCACACTATCGTGACATACGATATTCTCGGTGTTTTGAGGTGTTGGTTGATTTTAAAATTTTATTGTTTGAGGAATTAATAATTTTTTGAAATCTAATGTTTTGATCTATGTGATTCTTAGGTTTTCTTTCAAAATGACTTTCAACCCACTTGCTGTGATACTGAAAGAAAATAAACTTACTGGACCCAACTATGTTGATTGGAAGAGGAACCTTGACATTGTCTTGACTGCTGAGGAATACAAATATGTACTCCTGGAAGAGTTCCCTCCTAAGCCTGTGGATGATTCTGGGGAAAAGGAGAAGGAGAGTTATAAGAAGTGGATCAAGGCCGATGAGATGGCGCAGTGTTACATTTTGGCATCTATGTCAAATGTACTGCAACATCAGCATCAAGCCATGCCCACTGCTTATGACATGATCTTTTCCATGTCTTACCAATGTGGGACTTTGATTGTATTCCTCATACTCCCAACAATCCCCCCCTCAAACGAAGGACCACATTGGGCCCCCCCTCAAGCCTATCCCTCCTCGAAGGATTTTCTCTGCTTGATGTCCGATCTTGACCCACGAAGGACTTCACCGCGGTTGTTCGGTCCCCAGGCCAGCTAGACTTCCTTCACGATGTCACGGTTCTCTTGATCGGGAGCTCAACTTCCTTCGTCGAGGTCATTCTCCAGGCTCTAATCTAGTGCTTATAGACATATCTCCACAATGGTATGATATTGTCCACTGAAGCCCTCATGGTTTTGTTTTCGGGCTTTACCCAAAAGGCTTCATACCAATGGAGATATCTTTCATCTTATAAGCACGATCTTTCCATGTCTTACCAAGGGACTGATCAGATTCCATACTCCCAACAATGGTTTCTACTTCTACCTAAAGGCAAGAAGAAGAAGAAATAAGTGGGCAAAGGCGTGGGAGGAACTCAGGAGGAGTGAAGAAGCTAAAGGCAAGTGCTTCACTTGTAGTGACGACACGAAGAAGGATCCCAACCGCAAGCGTAACAAAGGTATATCTTTTTTGTCTACATCAAACACGCGAAGTGTGTTAAGCAATACGTAACTGGAACGAAGTACAATGGGAGCCACTCGATTATGTCGCAATACTTTCAGGGTTCCAGGAAACAGCGACTAGGCGAGGGGAGATTACCATGTACTTGGGCGATGCCACGAAGGTGGTGGCTGTTGCAGTGGGAGATGTTTATTTATCTTTTGAGAAAAATAAAGTTTTGGTTCTTAAGAATTTCCTTTATGTACCTTTATTTAGAAAGAATTTAATTTCGATTTCTAAATTGTTTATGGATGGATATTCTATTTCTTTTAATGACAGTCGTTATAAAAAGGAATAGGGACATTGTCTGTTCGGGTGCATTGATAGGAAATTTGTATACACTTGAACCAAAAGCTCCCACGATGCAAATAGAAGTTAATAACTCATCTTCTAATTCCAATAAGAGAAAAGAACCTTCGAAGATGAACCAAACATATCTTTGGCATCTTAGGATTGGTCATATTAACCTAAGAAGAATTCAAAGATTGATAGCTAATTGACCTTTGGGTTCATTGGTGGTGGAAGATTTCCCAACCTATGAATCTTGCTTGGAGGGTAAAATGACCAAGAGGCCTTTTAAGACCAAGGGGTATAGAGCCAAAGATGTGTTAGAATTGGTTCATTCTGATTTGTGTGGTCCTATGTCTATCCAGGCTAGAGGTGGTTTTGAATATTTCGTCTCTTTTATAGACAATTATTCGAGATATGGATACATTTACTTGATGCGCCGCAAGTCTAAATGCTTTGACAAGTTTAAAGAATTCAAGGCTGATGTGGAGAAATGTCAAGGTAAAAGTATCAAGACACTACAATCTTATCGTGGTGGTGAGTACCTCTTGGGAGAGTTTAGGAATTACTTATTAGAGGTTGGGATTCAATCCCAATTGTCTGCACCTGGCACACCCCAGCAGAATGGTGTAGTAGAGCAAAGGAATAGGACACTTATGGAGATGGTTAGATCGATGATGAGTTATTCTGAGTTGCCAAATTCGTTCTGGGGATATGCTCTAGATACAAAAGTGTATATTCTGAACTTGGTACCATCTAAATCAGTGCCTTCTACTCCCACAGAATTGTGGACTGGGCGAAAGCCTAGTCTGAGACATATTCAGATTTGGGGGAGTCCAACACATGTGCTGAAGGCAGATGCTGGTAAGTTGGAACCTTGTACAGAAGTGTGCATGTTCGTTGGCTATCCTAGAGGAACGAAAAGTGGTTTGTTCTATAGTCCTAGAGATCAGAGGGTGATCGTTAGCACGAACGCCATATTTCTAGAGGAAGATTATGTAATGAACCACAAGCCCATGAGTAAGATTGTTCTGGAGGAATTGAAAGGGAAGTCACTTCTTCAGTACCACCGGTACAAGAGGATATACCACAAGTCACTGCACTGTGTGTCACAGAGGATACACAGGTGATACCTTATCGTAGTGGGAGGGTTGTGAGACAGCCTTATAGATTCATGTTTTTAGGAGAATCTTCTGATTTGGTCTCTGGAGAACATGAACCTGATCCCTGGACATATAACGAGGCAATCCAAGATAAAGATGTGATATCTTGGCAAAGTGCAAGAAATACTGAGATTGAATCTATGGATTTGAATCAGGTCTGGGAGCTAGTAGAACCATCCGATGGTGTAAAAACCATTGGATGCAAGTGGATCTACAAAAGAAAGAGAGGAATAGATGGGAAGGTTGAGACCTTCAAAGCGAGGCTTGTTGCGAAGGGGTATACTAAAAAAAAAGGATATCGATTATGAGGAGACCTTTTCGTCGGTAGCCATGCTTAAGTCTATTCGAATTCTCTTATGCATTGCTACTCATATGGATTATGAGGTATGACAGATGGATTTCAAGACAGCTTTCCTTAATGGAAGTCTTGAGGAAAACATCTACATGAAGCAACCAGAGAGATTCATTGCAAAGGGCAAAGAGCATCTTGTGTGCAAGCTTAATCGGTCCATTTATGGATTGAAGCAAGCTTTGAGGTCTTGAAACATCTGGTTTGATGAGGTAATCCAGTCTTATGGATTTATTCAAAGTCCAGATGAGTCTTGTGTATACAAGAGATGTGACAGAAATGTAGTGGTATTTCTTATACTATACATAGATGACATTTTGTTAATTGGCAACAATGTCAAGGTGTTATCGGACGTAAGGGTATGGTTGTCCAAACAATTTGATATGAAGGACTTAGGAGAAGTGGGACACATCCTTGGGATCAAGGTTATAAGGGATCACCGAAAAAGGATGTTGTGCTTATCTCAAGCTTCATACATAGACACTATTATGGATCGTTTTAGCATGCAAAACTCCAAGAAAGGTTTTCTACCTTTCAAGCATGGAGTTCCTTTATCTAAGGAGATGTGTCCTAGAACATCTGAGGAGATAGAGGAGATGAAGGCGGTTCCTTATGCTTTGGCAGTAGGAAGCCTCATGTATGCTATGCTATGTATGAGACCAGATATTTGCTTTGTCGTGGGCATGGTTAGCAGATATCAGAGTAATCCAACACAGGGACATTGGACTACGGTAAAGTATATATTGAAGTACCTGAGAAGGACTAGGGATTATATGCTGGTTTACCGGGCAGACCAATTACTCCCTGTGGGTTACATGGATTCCGACTTCCAATCTGATATGGATAACAGTAAGTCTACCTCAAGTTGTGTTTACTTTGGGAGGTGGAGTCATTGTATAAAGGAGTGTCAAGCAGAAATGCATGGCGGACTCCACCATCGAAGCTGAGTATGTGGCAGCCCCTGAGGCGGCCAAAGAAGTTGTGTGGCTCAGGAACTTCCTGATGGACTTGGATGTGATTCCTGGTTTGCCCAGAACTATCACAATTTATTGTGATAATAGTGGTGCAGTTGCAAACTCGAAGGAACCATGAGCCCATAAGGCTAGTAAACACATAGAGCACAAGTACCACCTGATAAGAGAAATCATAAAGAGAGGAGAAGTTGTTGTGGCCAAGATTGCATCGGAGGATAACCTGGCAGATCCTATCACTAAGGCCCTTCCGGTGAGAGCTTTTGATAGGCATGTGGAGGGAATGGGAATCAGATGTATGACAGTTTAAGGACAACATAGTCTTTTAGTATAAGTGGGAGATTATTGGGATGTATACTAAAAAGTCAATCTTTTGTATGAACAACTTTATTTTGAAATAAGAATCACATGTTGGTGCAATCGGCCCAGGTCACGATTGACCAGGACTCGAGTTTGGCTCGAGTAATGTTTTGATGTGTTTTGATGTTTCGACAAAAACATATGACATTGTCAAGGAAAGTCCAAGCATGGGTCTTGGCAAATGGAAAGTCCAACATGTGTTGGCAAGGAAAGTCCAAGCATGGATCTTGGCAAATGGAAAGTCCAACATGAGTTGGGAGGGAAAGTCCAAGCATGGTCTTGGCATGGAAAGTCTAACATGGGTTAGCATTTGAAGTCCAAGGGGTTTAATATTGGCGGCGTAAAGTCCAAGCGGTAGTCTTGGCAGCACAAGTCCAATGGTTGGCGGCGTAAAGTCCAAGCGGAGTCTTGGCGGCATAAGTCCAATGTGCCTTGGCGGTGTAGACACCGTTAGCATGACATAGCCGACGGAAGCACCTGAAGGCTAGCGCGATGGATGAACAAGTCATGGATGACTTGGAGGGATCCGAGAGGCGTGAGGCTAATGGAGGTGGCTAGAAGGCTTAGGTCTAGGCTAAGGGTGGTCTAGCAAGTATGGGGGAACCATACTTGAGTTAAAACCTCATGTTTGAGGTGTGCCAGTCGACTGGTGCCATGTGGCAGTCGACTGGACCGAGTCAACTAGGGTTTGACTGCGGGTTATGGCCTAGCAGTCGACTGCCATAGGTTGGCAGTCGACTGATGGATCGAGCAGTCGACTGATCGTGTGATCAGTCGACTGGTGCTCGAGAATTCGGCCACAGAATGGAGTCGAGACTCGACTGGTCGAGTGAGGACTCCATCAGTCGACTGATGGTCACAATCAGTCGACTGATGGTAGATCCGTTGGACTTATCCAGCGTGGATCTAGCCGTTGTCTCACGACAACAGTGACATCAGTCGACTGATGGTCCCGATCAGTCGACTGATCGACTTTTTCCAGCACAGGTTGAAGCTATATATGGAGCTCGTGATGGAGGAAAAAGTAATCGGTTCTTGAGGGCTATTGGGGCGATTTGTTGGTGCAAATCAGGTCTCCAAGTGCAAGCAAGCAACCAAGCATTCAAGCAATCAAAACAAGTGTTGTAAAGTCTTTTCTTTACTTGTATTTCGTATTTACATTGTATATTGCTTGTATTTTGTTCTTACTGTTGTAAGATCTATTGTAAGGGGTTTCTCCGCCTCCGACTTGTGTCGAGAAGGAGTGTTTATCATTAGTGAGTGCGCGTGCATCACTAGGGCTCTTTAGAGCTCGATCCGTGGAGTAGGAACCGTGCGGTTCCGAACCACATTATATCATTGTGTTAGCTTGTTGTCTATTTTGTTATTGCTTTTATTATTTCTATTTCCGCTGTGCACTAACAAAATTGTAGACACAAACGAGATCGAATTCCATCCACGATCGGGTGAAACGCTAATCACCCCCCCTCTAGCCGTTCCAATATTCCTAACAAGTGGTATCAGAGCCTGGGGCTCTTCTACGGATTAACAACTCGGAGTCAAGAATCTAGAGGGAAGAATATGGATTTCCAAGAAAGATTGGGTGACGACGTCAACATCCCACCTTCCTTCAACCGCGAACATTTTGCGTATTGGAAAGGTAGGATGGAATATTTTCTAATGACGAATATAGAAAATTGGTTTGCCGTGACTATAGGTTTTGATGCTCCGAGAGGAGAAAACGGCAACATCCTCAAGATGAAGAGATGGACCGAAGAGCAACGGGAAAAATTCAAGACAACCGTTAAGGTAACAAAAATGTTGATTGATTTGATACCTAATGATATTTTGTCAAGATTAGGAAGCTATAGGGATGCCAAAGAGTTGTGGAACAAGTTGATCAAGTTCCACGACAATCCCGAATCGGTCCAAGAAGACTTGGAAGAAGAAGAGACCGAAGAAGAATCATCATCATCCTCACAAGAAAGTGAGGAGTCAACTTCCGGGTCGGAAGAGGTGGAGGAAGTGGAAGAAGCATCCACCTCAAGGATTGAGGGGAGGAGACTTCATACCGGAACATCGAGAAGAAGAAGCTTCGACATCCGGTCAAGATGAAGAAGCCCAAAGTCCAATTCCGGTCTCCACCACCATCGGTAACTCAAACACCTCAATTCAAAATAAAAATAACATTATGTGTTTTGAGTGTAGGAAATTTGGGCATTATAAGAGTAAGTGCCCAAAGAAAGTCAAGAAAGCTCCTCCGGCGCCTAAATGTCAACTAAAGTCAACGGACGTCGATTCCTCAAGTATCAAGAGCAAGGAGCACATCATATGCTTCAAATGCAATGCAAAAGGACATTATCGGAGTCAATGTCCAAGGGGAAAGAAGAAAGGGCAAGAAGAAGCAACACAAGTAGGGGGAGCCTCCAAGGCAAACCCTAAGGTAAAATTTATTAATGCACCTTCAAATTCTAGGGATAAGAAGCATGCTAGGAATAATTTTAATAGTCTTGCTATTGTGCATGAAAAGCATGCTAGAAATAATAGATATATTTGCCTAGGAGCTAAGGGTGTTCACTTAGGAAATAAGAAGAAATTTGGGACTAATGTCCCTAAAAATATATTACCTAAGGAAAGCATTAAGAAAATAGGAGAACATCTAGGCCTTAATGCTAAGAAATCTAGACATATGCCTAGAAATAAAAATATCTCAAGAGAGAATGAAAAATCAAAAATTGAGATATTGGAAAAGGAAAATCAAGCCTTGAGATCAAGGCTTGAAAAACTTGAAAAGACCCTTAAGGTTATGCAAAATCAAATGCAAGGGTCAATTAGTCAAACTTCTAGGTCCAAAAGTCAAAGTCAACACCTAGGACCTAAGAGTCAAAAGTCAACTAAGGGCAAGCAAGGTTTGGGTCACAAACCTAAGCCTAAGGTGGCTTACCATAGTGTTCCATTTGATTATGGAACACAAACTAGGTCTAGGAAGACCAAGGTCAATAGGGAAGTCATCCCTAGAGTTGACCATGGTGTGTGCCTAGTGGCTAGGGTTTCTAGAAAACCTAGGGAAGCCACTAAGAAGGTTACAAGGGGAGTCACCCCTAGAGTTAACCATGACAAAACCAAAATGACCAAGGCTTCTAAGCCTAGAAGGGTCATTAGAAAGGTATCTAGGGAGGTTATCCCTAAGGAGTACCTAATTAACCCTAGGAGCTCAAATCGGTTTTGAGTTCCTAAGAGCGTGATTGATTCACGCTAAGATGGGTTTAGGGTGTGTCAACCTTGATTGGATGGGTAGATAACTCAACCATGGCAAAGGTGACACTTTAGGTTATTTTCAAGGTTAGGATTACCTTGGAAATACATTTGAATTATGATCCTAAAAGATTTTAGGATGTGCCAATACTATTTGAGAAGTTTGATAAAATGATCAAAATTGGCACAATTTAGGTTTAGAGGTTAGTGTGCCAATTTGGGTTTTTGACACATTTGGGAGAATTTAGGTTAATATGGCAAAATAAACCTAATTATATCAAATGGCAATTAATATTAAAATTTAGGTATACTTATACCTATACTTTTTACTTGCCATAATTTGTTTGCCATATGCCATGACATGACATCATGTTTATGTTCTATCATTTATAAGTCATGAGTATGCTTAGGGATTAAGGATAAATGTCATGTGTCTTTAAATTTCATCATATGTCATGACATCATGATCATTGGCCATGTTTTTAATAATGCTATTATTTATGCCATGATCATACATTCATGCATTAACTTGATTAAAATTGATTTAAGGACTATGACATGACTTGGAGTCCCAGTTATAAGGGAATCAAGTAGAGTTGCTTTAGAAAATGTATGAAACTCTAGTTTAGGGAGAACAAAACCCACATCTCACATCTAATTGACATGTATGTGTATTTATACACCATAGATACATGTGAGATGCTAGGATATGAGTTAAGTTCAAGGTGCATAGTTTTTGCATCTGGATGAACTAAAACTCATCCAATTCCATTTTGGATCATTAGGAAAGCTTGTGTACAAGTCACGTACATAGAGCCCAAGGAATATGATCCAAGATAAGGTTTTGAAAATATTTTAAAATCATTTTGAAAAACCTTGGTTAAGTCTATCTTTTGATAACAATCACCATTGATGAAGTTGATACAAAGTAGGGCCAAAACATTGAAAATTTCAATGGTTTTTAACTTTGTACCAATTTCACTATTTAATGGGTAAAATAATTTTCAAACATTTTTCACCCATTGTATTAGTCATAAGTATTATACGTATCAAATTTCGTGATTTTTCGATATACGTATAATTAGTTATGATTTTTCAAAACTCATTTCTGATAATGGCGAAAATCGGATTTTGATTATCGATCGCCTGGTGGCGGTCGATCGATGGAGGTTCGATCGGTGATTTCTGAATCACTCGACTGGTAGCCTGATTTCGGGGTAAACAAGGTTGTTTAACCCGATTTCAGCTACGGTTACGGTCCCTATCACTCCTAACCCTAGGATATGCTTTGGGAAGCATGATAAAGGGTGAAAATCCATTGGATATGGATTAGGCGAGGTGTTTAGGGTTTGTATCAATTTTAAGGTGCTGGAAAGTTCAATATTGAATTTCTAACCTTAATTTTGATGGTTTTGAATTCCTATTGGCTTAGGGACTTCCCAAGGACATTATTGGTGCAATGGTCAAGGGGGAGCAAGCCCTTAGGGGAAGGTATCCATCATGGGATGATGGATGATATTCTTCCTCATGAGGAGGAAAATGGGATTCTTGATACCCAATTTGGAAATTGGGAGAGTAAATAGGATTGCCTCTCTTGAGTGATATGGGACTTATCACTAGGAAGATGGTAGACATCCTAAGTATTTTTGGACCAAGGGGGAGATTGTAAGATCTCATTGGGACATGGGACATTGATCCTCTTGGGGAGACAACCTTTTTGCTGTTAGTCAAAAAGGGGGAGAATGTTTGGGGGAAAACATTTGGAGAGTATTTACCAATTTGGGATAATTGGTAAAGGATTGGAGTTAGTATTCTAACTCAATTATTTGTTTTGTTTTTGTCAAACATCAAAAAGGGGGAGATTGTTGGTGCAATCGGCCCAGATCACGATTGACCAGGACTCGAGTTTGGCTCGAGTAATGTTTTGATGTGTTTTGATGTTTCGACAAAAACATATGACATTGTCAAGGAAAGTCCAAGCATGGGTCTTGGCAAATGGAAAGTCCAACATGTGTTGGCAAGGAAAGTCCAAGCATGGGTCTTGGCAAATGGAAAGTCCAA
Organism: Wurfbainia villosa; assembly: GCA_025175895.1. Classification (NCBI taxonomy): domain Eukaryota; kingdom Viridiplantae; phylum Streptophyta; class Magnoliopsida; order Zingiberales; family Zingiberaceae; genus Wurfbainia; species Wurfbainia villosa. The sequence goes on along the minus strand of CM046002.1, from coordinate 38,825,428 downwards.
CATGAGTTGGCAAGGAAAGTCCAAGCATGGTCTTGGCATGGAAAGTCTAACATGGGTTAGCATTTGAAGTCCAAGGGGTTTAATATTGGCGGCGTAAAGTCCAAGCGGTAGTCTTGGCAGCACAAGTCCAATGGTTGGCGGCGTAAAGTCCAAGCGGAGTCTTGGCGGCATAAGTCCAATGTGCCTTGGCGGTGTAGACACCGTTAGCATGACATAGCCGATGGAAGCACCTGAAGGCTAGCGCGATGGATGAACAAGTCATGGATGACTTGGAGGGATCCGAGAGGCGTGAGGCTGATGGAGGTGGCTAGAAGGCTTAGGTCTAGGCTAAGGGTGGTCTAGCAAGTATGGGGGAACCATACTTGAGTTAAAACCTCATGTTTGAGGTGTGCCAGTCGACTGGTGCCATGTGGCAGTCGACTGGACCGAGTCAACTAGGGTTTGGTGGTTATGGCCTAGCGATGCGCCATAGGTTGGCGATCGGATGATGGATCAGCGATCGTGATCGTGTGATCGATCGTGGTGCTCAAGAATTCGACCACAGAATGGAGTCGAGACTCGACTGGTCGAGTGAGGACTCCATCAGTCGACTGATGGTCACAATCAGTCGACTGATGGTAGATCCGTTGGACTTATCCAGCGTGGATCTAGCCGTTGTCTCACGACAACAGTGGCATCAGTCGACTGATGGTCCCGATCAGTCGACTGATCGACTTTTTCCAGCACAGGTTGAAGCTATATATGGAGCTCATGATGGAGAAAAAAGTAATCGGTTCTTGAGGGCTATTGGGGCGATTTGTTGGTGCAAATCAGGTCTCCAAGTGCAAGCAAGCAACCAAGCATTCAAGCAATCAAAACAAGTGTTGTAAAGTCTTTTCTTTACTTGTATTTCGTATTTACATTGTATATTGCTTGTATTTTGTTCTTACTGTTGTAAGATCTATTGTAAGGGGTTTCTCCGCCTCCGACTTGTGTCGAGAAGGAGTGTTTATCATTAGTGAGTGCGCGTGCATCACTAGGGCTCTTTAGAGCTCGATCCGTGGAGTAGGAACCGTGCGGTTCCGAACCACATTATATCATTGTGTTAGCTTGTTGTCTATTTTGTTATTTCTTTTATTATTTCTATTTCCGCTGCGCACTAACGAAATTGTAGACACAAACGAGATCGAATTCCATCCACGATCGGGTGAAACGCTAATCACCCCCCCTCTAGCCGTTCCAATATTCCTAACATCACATGATCATTGTTTGCATATTTTTATGGTTATGCATATTGTCTAATATATTACATTGTAGATAACATGGTGTGTGGTGTCACACGGGAGATCATGTTATCGGCTCCTTGTAAAGTATAAGTAAAGGCTCACAACCGAGATGACTTTGGACAAACCATTGGAATGGTTGTAGTGTGATTTGGTATTGGTTTGTCTTGACATAGAATCACACTAGTGCATTTTGTGTGTATTGAGCATGACCGACTTAGAGGTGATTCGATTTATTGTTGACTACATAATCGAATCGGACCTCAGATATTATATTGTACATACTCTTAATCCCGATATGATAACGAACACATATACTTAGTATTCATCTCTTTGATTTACCAATGGGCGAGATTTATAGATTAAATCGATAGGCTCGGTAAGTTAGGAGATGATATTATTTATATGGTGTGCCGTTGATAATAGGAGGAAACTGTGTCCTATAAATTAGGATGATGATGTCCCCTTGAGGAGATCATAAGGTTCATCATGTAAACCTTGCAGGTGGACTTGGTCCGGCATGATGAAAAGGTTGAGTGGTACTACTCATGGAGTTAGATGTTGATTAATTAATGGTCAGTAAATTAATTAATCGACAGACATTCGAGATCTTAAACACGGGGAGAAAATGTACAAATAATATATGGAGCACATATTAACTTATGGGGGTTGGTAAGGTAGATTAATGATAATCTTTTAGTGGATTGGATTATCATTAATGGATCCGACTTTATGTGGGCTTGATCCATGGGTGGCCAAGATCCAACTCCTCCTCATGGTCCCTAATGTAGCCTATTAACACCTCATGAAGCTTAGATCCAATGGATAGAGACAAAACTCTAGATCCAAAGGTAGAGATTAAATCTCTAAGATCCAACGGTTGAGATTAAATCTCTAGATCCGACGGTTGAGATTAAATCCCTAGAACCAATGGTGGAGATTAAAAGGAGGCTTATCCCTAACTCTATAAAAGGAGGACAAGGGGTTGGCATGGAGTTTCAATCAAGAGAAGTTAGGGTTTTGGAGGTTGGCAGCAAGAGATAGGAGCTAGGGTTTGGGCTTGGGCGGCACCTAATAAGGAAAGATTTCCTTGCCTTCTTCTCCTTCCTCAAGCTATCGGCGCCCCTCCAGCCCTTTCCAGCCATTGGCCAGTGGCAAAGACCTTCTTCTCCTTCTCCTTAGGTGGTGGAAACAAGACTTAGGGCTTTCCCTTGGTGTCTTGGTCGGTTTCCATCATCATCTCCTCCTCCTAGTTGGCTGGCGGCAAGGATTCCCCTTGTTCCTTGTTGGTTGGCTATAGGAAGGAGAAGAACCTTTTTTCTATTCTTCCTCTTGCTTGGAACGAGCAAGGAAGGAAGATTGGCGATCTAGGAGCTTCAACTTTTGGTAGATCGTCGCCCACACGACGTCCGAAAGGAGGAAGGTCATACATTAGAAGATCGAGAGGTATATCTATTCTCTATTCTCTTTTTGTTACTTGCTTGTATTTGTTTTTTCAATTATGAGCATGATATAATTCTGTTTGTGGCTAAATAATACTTGAATCCCGAATATAAACACGAAAGCCGGCGATTCGGACATCGTCTATTCCGCGGCTACTCGTAGAATAGAGGTTGGTCGCTTGAACAATAAGTTTGTTCAAGTGACCTCTCTAAACGAATATCACGATGATGACTTGGTTGTTTGGCCAATCCCTTGTGTCTAGGATTAAATTTTTTTAATCCGGGGACATCGATGAAATCTCCATGAACAAACGACCGAGGTGAAGTGGGAAGCGAAGTTTCTCCTCACGGACTCGATAAGCAAAAGCCTTCATACATATGGTCCAGCAGAGTCAATTCCGGGGAGCTGCGACTGAAGACCCGAACCGGCACTTGGAGACATTTTTGGAAATCTGCTCGACAATGAAGATCAATGGAGTCCCTGCCGACGTGATCCACCTGAGCCTATTCCCTTTCTCATTGTAGGATAAGGCTAAGGCATGGCTTCACTCCTTGCCATCGGGAAGCATTACTATATGGGTGCAGTGTGAGCAGCGATTTTTTAACAAGTACTTCCCACCAAGAAAGGCTACTCACATGCGCCATCTAATCACGAGCTTCCGTCCGAAAGAAGGAGAGTCCCTATTTAAAGCATGAGATCGCTACAAGGGGCTACTCTATCAATGCCCCCACCATGGACTGGAAAGGTGGCTGGTGATCCACATCTTCTATAATGGGATCACATATGCCAAAAAGATGTCCCTCGATTCTGCTGCAGGAGGAGCACTAATGAACAAAACTATCGAGGAAGCAGAGGAGTTGATAGAAGAGGTGACCCAAAACCACCATCAATGGGCTTCCGAACGTAGTCACCCAGCTTTTGCAGCGGGACAATATGCTGTCAACTTCATGGACCACCTTGCAGCGAGGATGGACGTGCTTAGCAAATAGTTCGGCTCTTTAAATCTTGTTTCTGCATGCGCGGTCAATGACTTTGGAGAGGGAGAAGTAGCATATCGGGAGGACCACTATGGAGGGTCGGGTACCTTAGAAGAGAAGATTGAGCATGTCAATGCAGATGGGGACTATAATCAAAGGCCCAACAATCCATACTCCTGTACTTACAATCCCGGATGGAAGAATCTGAGTTTTTTTTAACGGAATAACTCGAGGAACTTCCAATCATCAGAAGGGTATGGGCAACAACAGGGCAATGGGCATCAACAACCACAGAAGTCTAGGCTAGAATTGATGATGGAAGACTTCATTGCTACCCAAACGAAGGCCAATAAAGAATTTCGATGCCAACATCAGAAAAAAAGAAGAGTCACTTAAGGATTTGACAGCCACTGTTGACAATCTTGCAAGTCACACGAGGATGTTGGAAATACAAGTGGCCTAGATAGCCCAAACCGTGTCGCAACCCATAGACAGTTCTCCACCAATACTCGAGCCAAGTCAGGACAAGGAAGAGGGAGTGTGCAGCGAAAGAGTAGCATAGAGAAATAGATTCGCCAAGGGTATGCAGCCATGATTTCCACCCAGCTTGAGGACCCTAGTGAATTTATTATACCCTGCTCGATTTATGGGGAAAGCTTTGATGAAACACTGTGTGACTTAGAGTCATCAGTCAGTGTGATGCCCTACGCACTCTATTTGAAGATGGGACTGAATAGGATCCAACTAGAGAACCTTGGTATTCGCATAGGGGATGACTCAGTTAAGGAACCCATCGGCATGCTACCACATGTACCTGTGGTCATTGAAAATTTCGTGATATAAACAAATTTTATCATACTCGACACAGGACCAAATCCCAAAATCCCATCATCTTTGGAAGACCCTTTCTGGCGACTGCGGGGGCATGCATAGATGTAAAGGCGCACAATGTTGGAGCGTTGGTGGCCAGCTAGAAGGGGGTGAATAGCCCTCAATCGTCGTATGATGGAATTCGTTCGTTGATTGCCTACAAGTATAATTAGTGCAAGCGGAAATATAAAGACAATACAAAGGCAATACTAACAAACTGATATAACGTGGTTCACGGCCTCACCGCTAATCCATGGTCTGATTCATCTCCGGTGAATCACTCCGAAACCAATCCAATATGGTCTCTCCCTTTAGCCAAAGTAAGGTGGAGGTAAACCTTCTTACAACACAAACACTCTTTCTTACAATAGATTTGAAATAAGAACAAGAGAAAGAATTGGAAGCTTGTAGGGCACTTGGATGATCAGTTAGAGCATAAGCATTAGCCATCCAAAAGCCCACACCTTCTCTATAAATAAAGAAGGTTGTTTTCTTCACGCTGGCCACTAGCAGTCGACTAATGCCCCAATCAATCGACTGCTCCTGTAGTCGTTGCCCAATAACGGCTTCTTCCATGTTGGATTTCATCCAACGACTTCCACATCAGTCGACTGATCGTCCCATCAGTCGACTGATGGAGCTACTGATGAGTGCGGCGAGCACTGATCGATCATCATTGTGCCCGAAACCTCGTGACTAGTCGATCGCCGCCATCGTGATCGATGATCTTGGCAATCGATCATTGCGAACCCATGGCTGATCGACGACATACGAAACCAGACTCAAACACCGGTCGAATCACGATCGATTGGGCGATCATCGCCATGACATGGCGATCGATCCGGTAAACCTCAAAGTTTACATCCGTTTGAGCGTCCAGCGGTCGGGTAAACCCTCAACCCTTTCGGTCGAGCCTCTGACACTTAGCCATTCATCCAAGTTCACCTAATGAGCTACTTACATTTCACTCATTCTCTCATCTCACTTGAAGTCCCTCGCCGAAGCTCTCCTCGTTCGCGGCCATGTCCCTCGGCAGCATTAAGCGCACGACTTTGCAATGCTCCTTCGCATCTCTTGCCCTCGAAGTCTTCTTCCTTGGCTTCTCTTCAAGTCATCTCGTCCGGCGGTCTCTCGGATGCATTAAGCGCATGGCTTTGCAATGCTCCTTTGCCGACCCAAGCACGAGGTTGTGAGTTGGTGAAACTTGCCAAAGATCCATGTGTGAATTACTAAGTCCTGCAAAACTCCAACGCACATATCAAAACAATAACAACCTAACTTAAACCCTTTGCCACACACATCAAAACCATATCACATGGGTTAATTGCCCTAACAATCTTCTCCTTTTTGATGTATGGCAATCCGTTTAAGTTAGGTAAACAAATAACAATAACAACATAAGGCAAGAAAGCATGTAAATCATATGAGTATGAAAACTCCCCCTTAAACATGCAACTCCCCCTTAAGACATGCTAAATTTACCCTTTTAGCATGATTAACCTTAAACCTATCAATTCTCCCCCTTTGACACCATCAAAAATATTATCCAAATGTTATAATCCAAGGCATCAAAGTCTAAGGGACAAAATGCCATCAAAACAGCCTGAAAATACTAAAATCAAGTTGTGAACAATGCCAACAGTCGACTGAATTAGACATCAGTCGACTGACACGCTGGTTTCAGTAATTTCTTATTTTCGGACCGAAATTCAGAAATGCACCAGAAATTTCAAAAATTTCAAAAAATTATAAAATTTTGAAAACACATTTATTTTAAAGTCCTTTATCAATGAAAAATGCATTTTCATGAAAATTACTTATATTTTCAATGATTTGCCAAAAATCCAAAAGTTTCAAAAACAACTAGTATTTGATCAAGTTTGTATCAATTTTAAACCTAGTTTTGCTTTAGATTGTTTCAAAATATGAAAACACAGATTTTAAAGTAAAGAATGGTTTTGAAAACATATGAAATATCCAACCATGATCTTTGGGAAATATGTTTATTAATTAAACATATGCTTTCCCCATGATTAGTCTATTATTGCTCTATTGATACACTTAATGACCCATCTAGATGCCATAAGCATTAGTGGACCATTTGTATCATCCTATCATCTCACCCATGCTATGTTTTCAATCAAAGTTGGCCTTATAGTGGGTTGTGAGATGTTCTTAAAGGTATTTGCACTTAACCAAAATTTCATGCATTTCTACCCATGGTTAAGTATCATCCTAAAAACCTAAAACATGAACATGCATCAAGAGTTATCAATCATGATCATAAATCATCAATCATTGCATATCATGATTATAAATTATGAAATTGAGCATGAAACATGATTTAAACATTCAATTTATGGGTTATGCATTATCATCACCCAACACTATTTCAAAAATTAAGTCCCACACCATCCCAAGTCAACCAAATAATATGATATAATTAAAATCCTTATGGTTGACTATCCTAGGGTTTTCCTAACCCTTAAGGATGGATTTAGGAACCCAATACAAGTTCTTTCCTATAGGGTTCACTAAATATTCTTTAGGGATCCATTTTCTAGCTATTGTTGTATTTTTGGCTTGACCCCTAGCAATTAAACATTTATAGGCCTTTTCATTTGTCTTTCCCTTATAACCTAGGCCTTTCTTATTAAAGCTTGCCCTTTAGCTCCCTATAATCATATTAAGGGTGTTGGAGCCAATAGTGAATTTTTCTAAGGCCTTAGTTAGGAAATCTACCTTTTCCCTTAATATCCTATTTTCCTCAATACATGCATCATTAACATTGAGAGGAATATAATCATGTGAGCATGCATTATCAATACTAGAAACATTATCATTAACATTTGAGCATGCATTATCAATAACATTTGAACATGCTTTTTCTAATTTTTCTTCTAGGGCTTTAATTTCATTTGTCATGCATTTATTTTTCTTTTTATCCCTAAACATGTCCTTAGTTAAGATAGAAATCATGGAAACAATTTTCTTAGGCGAAAGATTCGTTACCATAGTTTCCATGTCTTCTTCCTCGGATTCCAATGAGGATGAGGATGAAGCTCCCCCTTCACTAGAGCTCTCCTCACTTGTGCTTCTTTCTTCTTTCTCGGAGGAGGAGGTGTCCAGTTCATCTATTTCCATTAGAGCAAAGTTTGTGACAAATGTATTTTCTTCCTCCGATGATGATGATGAAGGATCATCCCATGTCCTTGCTTTGAGTGCTTTGGCCTTCCCCTTTTCTTTGGCCTTCTTCTCTTCTTCCTTTCTCTTACTCCCCTTCTTCTTTTCTTCTTTCTTCCTCCTCTCTTCTTTGCTCTTGTTCAAGAGGGGACACTCATCTCTTATATGTCACTCTTGTTGGCAATTATAACAAATTATCTTCCTCTTGTGCCTTCTCCTATCTTAAGATTTGTTAAATTTTAAATTTCTTAAAGCACGCCTTACCTTCCTTACCATATAAGCATCTTCATTGCTATTCATGGAGGATGAGGAGGATGCTTCATTGGAGGAGGAGGGAGTCTCCATCTTCTTCTTTCCCTTGTTGGCTACTAGTGCCACTCCCCTTGATGGTTGAATTTTTGGCTCTTCTATTATCCCTTCAAGCCTTGTTTCGTGGAGCTCCATGGTTGAGAAGAACTCCTCTAAGGTGCTAACTTCTAGGTTCTTTGAGATGTAGAAGGAGTCCACCATTGAGCTCCATTTCGATGACCGGGGAAAGGCATCGATTGCTTTCATAATCATATCCTGGTTCGAAATTTTTTCTCCTACACTCGTTAGTCCATTTAAAATTTCTTTAAAATGAGAGTGTAATGAGGTTACCTTTTCTCCCTTTTCAAGTTTGATATTAGTTAGTTGAGAGCAGAGGAGATCTCTTCTTGCGAGCTTGGCCTCCGAGGTACCTTCATGAAGCTCTATCAATCTCTCTCACATCTCTTTGACACTCGCACACTCCCCTATCTGGTTGATCTCTTGTTGGGGGAGCACATTGAAGAGGTAGTGCTTGGCCTTTGAATTTGCAAGGTGCTCCTCCCTTTGCTTTTTAGTCCACCTTGACTTCTCTATTGGTTCACCCTCTTTGTCCCTAGGCATCTGAAAATCGTTTTCCATTATAAGCATAATATCGAAATCGGTTTCAAAGAATACCTCCATTCTCTTCTTCCACCAAGAGAATTCGCCTTCAAATTTTGGTGGATGAATGTTAGAGCCGGCCATCCTTGATGTAGTGCTTGTTGTGGCGGTTAGTCCTCGATAAGCTACCTTGGCTCTGATACCACTTGTTTGAGCGTTGGTGGCCAGCTAGAGGGGGGTGAATAGCCCTCAATCATCGTATGATGGAATTCGTTCGTTGATTGCCTACAAGTATAATTAGCGCAAGCGAAAATGTAAAGACAATACAAAGGCAATGCTAACAAACCGATATAACGTGGTTCACGGCCTCGCCGCTAATCCACGGTCCGATTCGTCTTCGGTGAATCACTCTGAAACCAATCCAATATGGTCTCTCCCTTTAGCCAAAGCAAGGTGGAGGTAAACCTTCTTACAACGCAAACACTCTTTCATACAATAGATTTGAAATAAGAACAAGAGAAAAAGTTGGAAGCTTGTAGGGCACTTGGATGATCAGTTAGAGCATAAGCATTAGCCATCCAAAAGCACACACCTTCTCTATAAATAGAGAAAGTTGTTTTCTTCCCGTTGGCCACTGGCAGTCGACTGATGCCTCGATCAGTTGACTACTTCTATAGTAGTTACCCAATAACAGCTTCTTCCATGTTGGATTTCATCTAACGACTCCCACATCAATCAACTGATCGTCCCATCAGTCGACTGATGGAGCTAACAGTCGAGTGCCGAAAGTGAGCACTCGATTGATCACCATTTTGTGCCCGAAGCCCTCGTGACCAGTCGATTGCTGCCATCAGCAGTCAACTGATGGTCTCGACAGTCGACTGCCAACTCGTGGCACTCGACTGATGGCATAGAAAGCAGACTCAAACACCAGTCGAGTCATAGTCGACTTGGAGCAGTCGACTGCCATGCCATGGCAGTCGACTGATGCCAGGTAAATCTCAAACTTTATATCCGTTTGACCGTCCGACGGTCGGGTAAACCCTCAATCCTTTCGGTCGAGGCTCCGACACTTAGTCTTTCGGCCAGGTTCACCTAATGAGCTACTTACATTTCACTCATTCTCTCATCTCACTTGAAGTCCCTTGTCGAAGCTCTCTTCGTTTGCGGCCATGTCCCTCGGCAGCATCAAGCGCACGGTTTCGCAATGCTCCTTCGCGTCTCTTTCCCTCGAAGTCTGCTTCCTTGGCTTCGCTTCAAGTCATCTCGTCCGGTGGTCCCTCGGATGCATCAAGCGCACGACTTTGCAATGCTCCTTCGCCGACTCAAGCACGAGATTGTGAGTTGGTGAAACTTGCCAAAGCTCCATGTGCGAATTACTAAGTTCTGCAAGACTCCAACGCACATATCAAAATAATAACAACCTAACTTAAACCCTTTTCCATACACATCAAAACCGTATCACATGGGTTGATTGCCCTAACACACAAGATCTCCTTGGAGGTAGACGGGGAGATCATCCTCTTCAATCTGTCAGAGTGTAGAGTCACCTTCTTATACAGCTACACAATTGATAGGATAAAGCCGAGCCCACTTGATGTCAACATTGAGACAGATGAATGGAGGTTTACAGAACCTCCGAAGCTAATTTGAAATAATGGAGTGTGGTCGAGCTAAAAGACCTTAACAAAGCACTTCTTGGGAGGCAACCCAAGTTTAATTTACATGTTTTTAATCTTTCTGCATTCATGCATAAAATTTAGACATTGATTTATTGCTGCTTATGTTCTTTGCAAATAGCTTAGGATTAGGGAAAACCTACAAGGAAGAGGCAAAGATCATTTTGAGCCCATCTAGTCCACGTTGACATGAGCCTGCACATGCACCACCACCTTTTTCTACTTTGAGCAGGATGCAGGTACATCTGCCTATGATTTTTTGGTGTTCCGATCGTGCCTCGACGACATATATACGGAGCAGCAGACGCAGAGGCAGCGATGGGAGGAGCATATTGCCTACATGCAAGCAGAATTTCAGGGCTTCCGGGAGTACTTCCAGCGGGCCAAGGAGTTCTATGATGAGGCCCGCATCTACTTCTAGGAGGAGGTTGCCCATCGCCTAGATAAGGCCACCTACCGCCAGGAGATGCGGCAACAAATGCGTGCTCAACAGGCACAGTGGGCCCGGGAGGAGGAGCACTGAGCAACTACTGCATCCACCAGCTCTCAGATTGACCACATGTACATGTGGCATCAGCGGCTCAACACCAGATTCTCCCAGGATCCCGAGATGCCGAGGCTACCAGATTTTCCACCTCATCCACCATACTAGAGGTATGCTTCACTTAAGTCTGGGGGGCCCCAAGTTTTGTTTTATTTTGTTTCTAGCAGTAGTTTCTATCTGATATTTGCATTATGGTTAGCATTCATTTTTTCATGCACAAGTTGTTTAGTTTCTTTCAGCACTTAATTTTTGTTATCTATAAAGCCGCCTCAGTAGTATTTCTAAAGTTTGTTCATGAGTTGTTTTCATGGGTAGCTTAACTTCATTTACCTCTTGGTATTTTATTTTATTTGCTCTAATGAATGTTCTAGACTTACACTGGTTAGCTTTTATTTTTACACCTACACATGACGAAGATTCTGAAAGGAAAAATCCAGTACGCACCTAGTTATGATTCATCTCAGTAGTCTAGTACTTTGAAATCCATAGGTGACTCTAGATTTAGCATTTTAGTTACTGGAGATGCTCAAATTGTGGAAGCCCATTCGAAAAAATCAAAATCCCAAGAGAGAGAGAAAAGAAAAAAAAATGGAATAAGAAAAGACAAAAAGAAAGGAAAAGATAGTAAGAAAAAAAAATTTGAAAAAAAAAGATTATGAGGGATAAAAAAATAGTTGTCGTGGGTGGAAATGATTAGGTGTCTTTTTGAGACCGAGTTAGATTACTGGGGAAACACATACCAATTTCTCTCAATACCAAGCACGCCTTTGAGACTTTGTGCTAGATCTAGGGAACAACCCTCGCTTTGGGCAACTAAGTGCCTAAGAGCTGGAGATCTTAGGAAAGCTATAGGATGACGACTTAACTTACCATGGAACGGGTATCCCCTAAGAAGATTTGCTTAGCATGAGCACGAGGAGCTAACTTAGTGAATTTCTAGAACATATATACATTGCTTTGATTGCAAATACCACTTGATAAATTTAGTTAACATGCTAAGTATGGAACAATATCTTTTTAAAATTTCATGGCACTGAGGCTTGCTTGAGGACAAGCAAATATCTAAGTCTGGGAGAATTGATGTGAGCAAAACATATAGGGTTTTATGAGTAGTTTTCGCTCACATCTCATTTCATTTTATGTTTGTTTCATGCATATTTTACTTTGTTTGCATGCATTTCCTATTTTCTAGTTCGGAGATCTTCTCTTTGTACTTTTGTGTGCAGGATAGCATTTCATGGGAAAAACGACATACTTTCAGAGCGAAAAAGAGAATTTGGTAGATGGATGCAGTAGGGAACATGGCCAAGTCGTGTTGCTACACACGGTTGTGTCCGAGGCTCGAGTTCATCCACCACAAGGTCACACATGGCCTAGCCGTGTGGAAACACACGGTCGTGTGGTGGCCCAACATTTTGGCATGATTAGGTCTTTTTTTGGATTTCATGAATAGCCGACTTGATATCTATATAAAGAAAGCCACACCCAAGCCCTATGGGGGAGGCTCGATGGCGAAGACGACACACTGGTGCCCTAAAAAGCACCAAAAACTCGAAATGGGGAGGAAGGAAGCCAATCGAGATCCAAATTATGCACCTCAACGCCAAGGAGAAGAGCACCATCGCATTGTAATCTATATTCTTTCCATGCTTTATCTTGTATATACGAATTCGATAATGCCTTGTGTTTCTTTTCTTGTATTCATGGAGTAGATTCTCTGATTCTAGGACTAGGGAGTAGTTTGTGTTGAGTTAGAACATGTTGGTTCAAATATCTTTTCGTTCTAGAATTTATATTTGCAGTTGGCATTTGGTTTAGATCTATAGACACTATTTTAGTTTTCTAGTCACTGTGTTTAGCCGATACGACGGGTGACAACCCTCGTATCAAAGATTTAGGCGAATTAAGGAGGAACCTAGGGGTTGGCCTCATCGTCGGTAACTGTGGGTATAAGGATGCGATAGAGTAGGAAATGCACCCCATTTCTGACTCGTCGCAAGAATCGATTTGGCATCCTCGTACTGACTATCCCATCCTAAAGCCAAGGGTCGACCTGGTATGGCAGAGGTAGCTTTTGATAGATGTGAAAGCTCATCGGGGGAGTGTATGATGTCCTTTTCACAAAACCGTAGTTAGAAACCTAGAAAAAACTCAATTGACAATGTGTTCTGCGACACAAAAATAAAATTGAAATCCTAGAATCCCATCTAAAGACTCGTAGCAACCCTTCTCTTCCTCTGTGTGACACCATACTAAGTTCGGACCATCGACGACCACCTAAGCACAACCATTAGAACTGAATTCCTAACAATAACATCCACCGAATAGATCGGTACTCGAATCTCAGTCCCTGTGGGATCGATAATCTATATTATTACTTGATGACACCTGTACACATGCGGGCGTTGAGTGCGAGTGTGCGCTTCGAGTCCCCGACAGTCTCTATCATGAGAATTGAGGTTGTGTTCGCGTGCATCAACTATCAAACCATGGTGCCTCCTTATGCTCAGACTGAGGGTCTGAATGATGCTCTGGGTCAATTTCAGACTCAGGCTGTGGTTGGGGTTGAGGCTGAGGTCCATCTTTCCTCCATGTCAGGGCATTATTTTCATCTAGACCTATCTTAGCTAATGCAAATTGTCTAGAGCCTATCATGTTATACTCAGAGAGTTGTTTGACGTTACCTGTGGTAACATCAAACCCTAATGTAGCTAGTAAAGATGTGATGACATGGCAATAGGGAAGATGTGCCCTTCTACTAGTAACTACCCTAGAGTGATGAATAATAGAATGAAACATTTTTAAACTAATATCTAAGTCTAATCTATGAATAAGTGCATAAAGTAAAATTGAATGATAGGGATGCATCATGGCGATGTCTCTAGTGGTGAGTGGCAAAATACAGTTCACTATGACTCTATACTAGGCATAGTCTTGTACTCTAAGTCTAGTGGAATTGAAGATACTTACAGATGGAGTCCTCTCCTCACCAAAGAGATGCAAATGTATCCTATCTAATGTGATGTGAGAGTATGGATCACCATACGGTAACTCCATAGAGGGAAAACACACTACTAGGCATGATGAATGCATAAGTCCTAAATGACTCTTAATAAGGGTGGGGTAAAGATAAAATTTTTACCCTGTACTCTAGTGGAGTATGCAAGATCATCAATTCTAATGAAGTTATTGTAAAACTCAGCACATAGGTCTATGCTAATAGAGTTCTTACAATAAATTAGTTTATCTAAGCCATAATGTGCTATGACTTCAATGCTAGGTATGCATGATCTACTAAAAATGATCTACTTAGATATCTAGTAGGCATGGGAGTATAGTTGGTACAATTAAACCTAATCCTATGTCCCTCAGTGAGAAACCTAATGTCCATACTGGGAGCAGAGGATGACTCCGCCTCAACTGCTCTTCTTTTACCCCTAATTAAATTATAGTAATTTAATATTTATGTCAAAAATAATTGAAAAGGAGTTTAAAATGGTTACCTTGGCATTATGGATGGAATTATATAATAGATTTGATGACCTAAGTGCTTCAAAGGGATGAAAAAGAGTGTTTTTCGGATGGTTTCGGCGCTGCCCTAAGATTGGTTTTATAAATAGAATCCAGTCAACTGGACATATTTCAGTCGACTGAATTTGAGTCGACTGGACTTGGTCCAGTTGACTGTTATAGGTTTACCATTTACTGCATTCACTACTTAGTCAACTGTATGGGTTTGAGTCAACTAGGTTAGACTTTTCATTTATCTATGGTTGTATTCCAGTCGATTGTATTAGTTTCAGTTGACTGGAGTCGTATTTTTACCTTTCCAAAGCTTTGAGGCAATTGGACATGGTCCAACCGACTCTTGTATAGTCAACTGGAATCGATAAAAATTTTGTATTATTTTCGATGTATTTGATTAAAATTGAGTTGATTCATTTGAGTTTATTTGATTAAAATTGGTTGAGTTGAGTTGAATTGATTAGTTGATTAAGTTGAGTTGAATTGATTAAGTTGATTAAGTTGAGTTGAATTGATTAAGTTGATTTGAGTTGATTAAGTTGAATTGAGTTGATTAAGTTGAGTTGAGTTAATTAAGTTGATTAAGTTCTAATTCATCTCAATCGATCTAAGTTTCCAATACACATTAATCCTATGGGTTTTGTTAGATGAGGATTCATTTTTTTCTTAATTAATTTTAATGAAAATTTTCAAAGTTTTTAAATGTTTGTTAGATTCAAGTTTAACTTGAGCTAATCGAGTAGGTTTTCTCAAAATTGACTTTTATGTAGTGGCGAGGAATATGACCTTCTTGGATATCAGTGGACTACTTCATAAGACAAAGTCAATGAAGGAATCGCGTACTTGACTCACTTTAGACTAAACTTTAGTCTAACTAGTTAAAGACATAGTGAGTTAGCTCCGATTATTTCCACTCGACTTAGTGCACCGGTCACGAATCCATGCGAAGTATAACAAAAATTACATGTACATGTTTAAAACCTTAGATCTACATGAGAAGAGCATTACCCTTGATGTGACACCCTTCTCTTATCCAGCTCGTCCAAATGGTTTGCCGGAACTCTAGAGTGTCAAGTGTACACTCCTCTATTGGTATCCACACAAGTAATAGGTGGAGAAAATCAACCTAGAGTGTGCTAGCACTCATGGAAGTTTCGGCCAAGGAGGATTGGGAGAGAGCAAGTAGAAGAGCAAGGAAGAAGATGAAGTTAATCACACTAACTTCACACTATTATTCCTCCTAAAGTGGTCGGCCACTTCTTTGGGGGGTTACATGCATGCATGTAACTCCAAGAGCCAATGGCTCTTGGTCTCCCTCATGAGGTGGCACCCCATGATAAGTCCATGATGATGTGGAACATCATCATTGGCCGGCCCCCATGCCAAGTCAAAATTGACCATTCATCTTCCCTCTCAAGTCAAGTCAAACTTGACCTATTATCTCCCATGGTTGATCAAATCTAACCACTTGATTCAAGTCAATTTGATTTAATGAATCTCTATTCATTAATGTAATTTGACTCAATGAATCAAATCTAAATTAGACGCATTCAACACTTGAATCAAATTGAGTCTAACTCAATTAGTCTAATTTGGATTACTCTTAATCCAATTTGGTTCATCCCATGAACCTAATCAGGTTCATCATATGAACCTAATCTTCATCTAATTTCCCTTTGTGTGTAACCCTATAGGTTCTTGTAATGTTGGCAATGCTCCTAAACCGATTTAGGAACATAAGCAATGAGCGGTATCTAGCAACACATCATTACCACCCAAGTTACAAGAATGTTGAGATCCAACATCACCTTTGTGACTACTAATTGTGACTCTCACAATATGTGACAATGTCCCTCTATCCTTGACATCTAGATTGACCAATTGAGGCATAGACCGTGTCATCCTTGGTACAATCTATATCTCCAAGTAGACTCACTCTAATGAAATGAGCTCAATATCTCATATTGACTCATTTGGGCATGGTCATGTACTTCGTAGTCTCACTCTATCAAGAATAACGATGTCACTCCCATCATATAGGAGGGATAGATCCCATCTACATGACGTACATCCCTCCACATAATTTGTCACATAACCAATAATCGCCTTTATAGTCCACCCATTTATGGGTGACGTTTGACGAAGCCAAAGTATGCAACTCCTTATGTAGGGAACCATGGTGACTTCAGGTCCAAGGAGTAATAATCATACTAATAGTCACATAATAAAGTATATGACATTCGTATAACAATCCATGATACTTTCTCATGGCGGGTCATTCAGTATACATTCTCCAATGCATACCCATGTGTCAACTTGATATCTCATATCCATGACTTGTGAGATCAAGTTATCAAGTCAACCTACATGCTAGTCTCTATGCATTAACATTGTCCCTGAATGTTAATACTTGACTAGGAATGATTAAGAGTAGTATTCTCTATATCATCTCATTATCGATTCAACCAACCGATTGATATAGATAAGAACCTTCTACTCAAGGACGTTATTATACTTAGTTATTTGGCACCAATATAAGTAAATATAATAACCATGCCTTTATAAATAGGAATATGATACAATAAAGTCCATATAACAATTATCACATGATTGGCTCTAGGGCTTTCACTAACCATCTCCCACTAGCACTAGTGTCAATCACCGTAGTATCTAATACCCAATGACCTAGTGTGACCATCATGCTTTTTCTGTGTCAAAGCCTTGGTCAAGGGATCTGCGATGTTAGCCTCTATGGGTACTCTGCAAATCTTCACATCTCCTCTATCGATAATCTCTCGAATGAGATGGAAGCATCGTAGTATGTGTTTGGTCCGCTGGTGTGAGCGAGGTTCCTTAGCCTGCGCAATCGCTCCATTGTTGTCACAATAGAGATCTATAGGATCTGCTATGCTAGGAACCACCCCAAGCTCAGTAATGAACTTGCGGATCCAAACTGCCTCATTTTCTACCTCTAATGAAGCGATATACTCGACCTCTGTTGTAGAATCAGCAACTGTGTTCTGCTTCGAACTCTTCCAGCTCACAGCGCCACCATTCAAGCAAAACACGAACCCTGACTGTGATCTATAATCATCCTGGTCAGTTTGGAAGCTGGCATCGCTGTAACCCTTTACAGCTAGCTCCTCATCGCCTCTAAATATCATGAAATATTCTTTATTCCGTCTAAAGTTCTTAAGAATATTCTTGACTGTTATCCAGTGACGCTCACCTGGATCTGATTGGTATATACTTGTCATGCTCAAAGCATATGAGACATCAAGACGAGTATATAACATGGCGTACATGATAGATCCTATAGCAGATGTATAAGAGATCTTATCCATGCGGCCTCTCTCCTCTCTAGAAGAGGGACTTTGAGTCTTCGAAAGACTCACACCTTGTAACATCGGCAGAAGTCCCTTCTTGGAATTCTACATGGCTAACCATAGTAATATCGTGTCAATATATGTACTCTGACTTAGGCCAAGCAATCTCTTAGATCTATCCCTATAGATCTTGATGCCTAGAATACATGCTGCTTCACCTAAGTCCTTCATTGAGAAGCACATCCCCAGCCAAGTCTTCACAGACTGTAGCGAAGGGATGTCATTCCCAATGAATAGTATGTCATCCACATACAATACAAGGAAGACAACTGTGTTTCCATTAACCCACTTGTAAACACAGGGTTCATCTTCATTCTTGATGAAACCAAACTGTTTGATCGCATCATCGAATCGAAGATTCCAACTCCGAGAAGCTTGCTTTAACCCATAACTATACCTTTGCAGCTTGCATACTTTTCCAGTATGATGTGGATCCATAAAACCCTCAGGCTATGTCATGTGCATATCCTCAAGCAAGTTTTCATTCAGAAACTCAGTTTTGACATCCATCTGCCAGATCTCATAATCGTGGTACGCTGCAATAGCAAGCATGATCCAAATGGACTTAAACATCGCCACTAGAGAAAAGGTTTCATCATAGTCAATACCATGAATTTGCTTGAAACCTTTAGCTACCAATCGACCCTTATAGGTATGCGTAAGTCCATCCATGTCAGTCTTTCTCTTAAAGACCTACTTACACCCAATGGATTTGACGCCTTTAGGTGGATCAACCAAAGTCCATACTTAGTTGGTGTACATGGATTCCATCTTGGATCTCATAGCCTCTA
Organism: Wurfbainia villosa; assembly: GCA_025175895.1. NCBI lineage: Eukaryota > Viridiplantae > Streptophyta > Magnoliopsida > Zingiberales > Zingiberaceae > Wurfbainia > Wurfbainia villosa. The sequence goes on along the minus strand of CM046002.1, from coordinate 38,806,880 downwards.
GCCATTTCTCAGAATCTGGGCTCACCACAGCTTCCTGATAGGAGGTAGGCTCATTCTCAATGAGCATAACGTCATCATGGTCAGATAAGAGAAATGAGTATCTCTCAGGCTGACGACGTACCCTATCAGACCTGTGAAGAGGTAGGTCTACTTGAACAGGTGGTTGTTCCACAACTCTTTGTGCAACAAACTCATCACCCACAACACTTTGTGGTTCCTGTTCAACCTCCATCAAGGCCTCAGTGCTATGGTCCTTATCTTGAATTTCTTCAAAATCGAACGTACTCCCACTAGTTTTTCTAGAAACAAAATCCCTTTCTAAAAAAACCCCAGTCTTTGCCACAAACACTTTGTGCTGACTGGGAATGTAGAAGTAATATCCCTTCGTCTCTTTGGGATATCCAACAAAATAGTACTTATCGAATTTGGGTCCCAGTTTGTCTAAGACTTGACATCGAACGTAAGCCTCACAACCCCAAATCCTCATGAAAGACATCTTGGAATTTCTCCTTGTCCATATCGTATATGGTGTCTTTATCACAGCCTTGGATGGTACACGGTTAAGTGTGAAGGCTACTGTGTTTAGAGCATATCCCCAAAAGGATATAGAAAGATCTTTGTGACTCATCATAGATCGTACCATATCTAATAAGGTACAATTCCTCCTTTCGAATACACCATTCCACTGTGATGTTCCAGGAGGAGTGAGTTGGGATAGAATCCCACACTCAGCTAGATAGTCACGAAACTCATGGCTAAGGTATTCACCACCTCGATCTGATCGAAGTATCTTAATACTCTTGCCAAGTTGGTTTTGTACTTCATTCTTGAATTCTTTAAACTTTTCAAAGGATTCAGATTTATGTGTCATCAGATACACATAACCATATCTACTGAAGTCATCAGTAAATGTAATGAAGTACCTGTAACCACCTCTAGCAGCAACATTGAAAGGAACGCATACATCACTATGTATAAGTCCTAACAAATATGTTGCTCTCTCGCTGTGTCCACTAAAGGGAGTCTTGGTCATCTTGCCTAAAAGGCAAGACTCGCATGTCTCATATGATTCAAAATCAAATGAGTCCAGCAGTCCATCCTTATGGAGCTGGGATAAGCGACTCTCATTTATGTGACCTAAGCGACAATGCCAGAGATAGGTTTGGTTCAACTCATTTGACTTGAACCTTTTGGTACTTATGTTATAAATGGGGCTCTCTATGTCTAGAAAGTAGAGTCCGTTCATTAGAGGTGCACTACAATAGAACATATCATTTAAATAAACTGAACAACATTTGTTCTTTATTATAAATGTAAATCTTTTCTTATCCAAACAAGAAATCGAAATTATGTTCTTAGTCAAAACAGGCACATAACAACATTCATCTAGTTCTAGTACAAGCCCAGAGGGCAGAGATAAATCATAAGTTTTTATAGCAACAGCAGCAACTCTTGCTCCATTGCCTACTCGCAGGTCCACCTTACCCTTTGTCAATGCCCTGCCATTTCTCAGTGCTTGCACATTGGTACAAATGTGAGAAGCACATTCGGTATCTAATACCCATGATGAAGAAATAGATAGATTGCCCTCTATAACATTTATACCTGAAGTAGAAGTCTCACTTCTCTTCTTCTTAAGATCTTCCAGGTATGTTTTGCAGTTACGCTTTCCAGTGTCCAGCTTCCTTGCAGTGGAAGCAAGTCCCTTCTTTGGTCACCCCTCCTTTCGGTTTCAGTTCTTTGCCTTTGCCCTTGGCTTGGGACTTTCCCTTACCTTTAGGCTTTCCCTTGCCTTTCTTCTTTTGCACCATCAAAATGGAGTCAAATTTTCCCTTCTTAAGGTTGAGCTCAGTAGTTCTCAACACGCTGAGCATCTCAGGCAATGGCTTATCAATTTCATTCATGTTGTAATTCATGACAAATTAATTGTAGCTTTGTGGCAAAGATTGCAAGATCAATTCAGTGGCCAGCTCTTGGCCAAGTGGGAATACCAACCTCTGTAGGTTTTCTATGTACCCAATCATCTTGAGTACATATGGACCTAAGGGAGTCCCATCTTGCATCTTGGACTGAAACAATGCCTTAGAGATCTCATATCTCTCGTGCCTTGCTTATCCTTGATATAGTTGACGAAGATGTTCAACCATATCATAAGCATTCATGAACTCGTGTTTCTTTTGAAGCTTAGAGTTCATGGTCGCGAGCATGAAACATGACACATCTAATGCATCATCTTGATGCTTCTTATAAGCATCTTTGTCAGTTCACGAGGCAGTGGCAGGAGGTGCCTCCGGAATGGGCTGCTCCAGGACGTACAGTTTCCTTTCATGGGTGAGAACTATTCTCAGGTTCCTGTACCAGTCCAGGAAATTAGCTCCATTGAGCTTGTCCTTCTCAAGGACAGAACGCAGGGAGAGAGTGTTCGTGTTTGTCGACATGGTAATCTACAACATACATAATGCAGAAAAATTAATATCATACTCCATTTATCATTTAATTAGGCCTTTAATCAAATGATGCCCCCACTGAATTATAGGACTTTTGTAGAATCGAGTTATGGATGTGTTCAAACCACATTACTAGATTCATACAAACTAGCTATAATTCTTGTGGGACAAGATCCACATCATACTACGCCTTAAGTTAGCTTTGGCTAAATCGCCCAAGACTTAGTATGATCGGTAGGTAACACATTACCGATTACATCTCTATGCAACTCTTGTTTATAGGATCAAGACCCACATTTACAAAAGACCTTGAGTTAGCTTTGGCTAAATCGCCCAAGATTTAGTATAAATGTGATCTTATCCTATCTTTCCAACGGTTGGAATATGCCTATAGTTATACTCGATCCAATTGAGTTAACTAGTTTTACTCAATCTAATTGAGCTTACTCTAACCCAAGCCATGATAGGCAGGACCAAGATTGTCCCTCCACACCCTACCAAGATAATATGCGTTGCTCTGCTTTGGCAGATTCAACAACTACAAATGATCGAGGTAGTGATGGGTATCAAGACTTGGTAGGCATTTTTGAGTTGATTCGATTAGGATCTAATCTAATCGTGAATGTGTATCATATATGCATCAAGGCCTTTATTACCCTACACTAGCATGCATCACATACATACAAGCATCATACTAGCATGCATCATATACATACAAGTAAAATATCCTAGCATGCATCATATACATACAAGCAAAATTTACTAACATGCATCACATACATAGAAGCAAAACAAATATATATATATATATATATATATATATATATATATATATATATATATATATATATATATATATATATATATATATATATATATATATAAATTAATTGTGATGAGGTAATGGCACAACTATGATCTTCTCAAGCTAATGTGAAGATCGGACGGTCAACCTAGGGTTAGCGGCTTCTCCAAGCGCCTCTTTTGACCGTCATGTGTCGTCGGCACCCTTCTCGTAACTCCGTCTACTAGTGGACCTTCCACCGCTCCATTTTGTACATTACAAACATGAAACTCGAGTTACATTTGAGTCTAAAACTATTTACAACTAGAATTTTAAAAGAAGAGGCACGACGCGCAGGTCGCATACCCTATACAACATGCACAACCATAAAAATGACACGCAGGTCGTATTATGAATTACAACACATTTATCATTCAATCATATTGGGGTTCTTGGGCCATGACCATCACAGAATTATATATAATTCTAAATTATTTATTTTATAGAAAATTTCTATAATTATTCCTATTTTTTTCAATTTTATGAGTCACATCTCCGTAACGGTCCCGCTAAGCAGTTTCCGGGCGCGATCTCGGGACAATGCCCCTTTCGGGGTTAGGGAAAGCGCCCCTACTCACAAAATAAACTTTGCGAGTGTCCCATCTAGATCTTACAGTGACTTAAGTCGCTGTCCCAAAAACCTAAAGCGAGATTTCGCCGTTCCGGAGAGTTTTTCTCAGTGGTTGAAGCCTACAAGTGTCCCAACACTTGTTGCTTCGACTCTTCGAGAAAAATACACAAAAAATCTATAAAAATAGTAAATTTACAGAAACTTAAAAATCTATAATTTTTATATCTAATACAAAAACTACAAAACATAAACATATACATGCTTCGCATGTGGCTCTGATACCACTATTGGACTTTCCGAGTCACAAAAACTACTTTTTGCATTGTGGAAACCTCAGAAGTCCGGCCATAGATCCGTGCGAAGCATAACAAAAATTACATGTACATGTTTAAAACCTTAGATCTACCTTAGATCTATATGAGAAGAGCATTACCCTTGATGCGACACCCTTCGCTTATCCCGCTCGTCCAAATGGTTTGTCAAAACTCTAGAGTGTTAAGTGTACACTCCTCTATTGGTATCCACACAAGCAATAGGTGGAGAAAATCAACCTAGAGTGTGCTAGCACTCATGGAAGTTTCGGCCAAGGAGGATTGGGAGAGAGCAAGTAGGAGAGCAAGGAAGAAGATGAAGTTAATCACACTAACTTCACACTATTATTCCTCCTAAAGTGGTCGACCACTTCTTTGGGGGGTTACATGCATGCATGTAACTCCAAGAGCCAATGGCTCTTGGTCTCCCTCATGAGGTGACACCCCATGATAAGTCCATGATGATGTGGAACATCATCATTGGTCGGCCCCCATGCCAAGTCACCATGACATGGCAATTGGTCAAGTCAAAATTGACCTTTCATCTTCCCTCTCAAGTCAAGTCAAACTTGACCTATTATCTCCCATGGTTGATCAACTCTAACCACTTGATTCAAGTCAATTTGATTTAATGAATCTCTATTCATTAATTTAAATTGACTCAATGAATCAAATCTAAATTAGACTCATTCAACACTTGAATCAAATTGAGTCTAACTCAATTAGTCTAATTTGGATTACTCTTAATCCAATTTGATTCATCCCATGAACCTAATCCTCATGGTTCATCATATGAACCTAATCTCCATCTAATTTCCCTTTGTGTGTGACCCTATAGGTTCTTGTTGTTAGGGCAATCAACCCGTGATATGGTTTTGATGTGTGTGGCAAAGGGTTTAAGTTAGGATGATTGGATTTGATATGTGCGTTGGAGTCTTGCAGGACTTAGTAATTCGCACATGGAGCTTAGGCAAGTGTTACCGCTCACAACCTTGTGCTTGAGTCGGAGAAAGAGTATTACAGAGTCGTGCGCTTGATGCTGCCGAGGGACCGCCGGACGAGATGACTTGATACGAAGCTAAGGAAGATGACTTTGAGGGCAAGAGACGCGAAGGAGCATTGCAGAGCCGTGCGCCTGATGCTGCCGAGGGATGTGGATGTGAACGAAGAGAGCTTCGACGAGGGACTTCGAGTGAGATGAGAGAATGAGTGAATTGTAAGTAGCTCATTAGGTGAACTTTGCCGAATGGATGAGTGTCAGAGGCTCGACCACAAGGGTTGAGGTTTACCCGACCGCCGAAAGCTTAAACGGATGTAAGGTTTGAGTTTCACCCAGCACCAGTCGACTGCTCCAAGTCGAACAGAGTTCGACTGGTGTTAGCTGCTGGATCAAGTTGACATCAGTCGACTGCTCAAGGGGTGCAGTCGATTGATCGCATTGTGCACAGGCACAGAAGGTAGTCGAGCTCGCGGGTCACTCGACTGGAAGTCGACATCAGTCGACTGATCATATGACTGTTGGAAAATCGGCCGCGGATTCCACAAATCTGAGATGGTAAGTAGTCGTTATTGGGCAATGACTATAGTATCAGTCGACTGATCGGGGCATCAGTTGAATGATGCTGTTAATGGGAAGAAATTCCCTTTCTCTATGAAGAGAAGGGGTGAGGGACTTTGGGAGGCTAATGTTCATGCTCTAAACTCCTCCAAAGTGCCCAATACGTTTTTCATCCTCTTACTTGAGCTTATTTACATTATATTGTAAGAGGAGTGATTCTTGTGTAAAATGTTGCCTCCACCTAGCTTGGTGTAAAGGAGAGATCTAGTGGATTTGGCAAAGGAGTGATTCACCTTGGATGAATCAGGTCGTGGATTAGTGGCAAGCCTGTGAACCACGTTATATTCTCTTGTTAGCGAATTGCTCTTTACTTTACTTTATCTTTATTGTTGTCTAGTTGTATTTTCCGCTTGCGCTAACGATAGTTGTAGACAATCAACGAACGACTTCCACCATACGATGAAAGAGGGCTATTTACCCTCCTCTAGCCAGCCACCATCGTCCCTACAAGTGGTATCAGAGCAGGTTGCTTGTCGAGGACTAACCGCCATAACAAGCACTTCAATCAAGAATGGTCGGCTCCAACATTCACCCACCAAAGTTCGAGGGAGAATTCTCTTGGTGGAAGAAGAGAATGGAGGTATTTTTCGAAATCGATTTCAAAATTTTATTAATAATGGAAAATGGTTTCGAGGTACCCATGGATGAAGAGGGGAAGCCAATCGAGAAGTCTAGATGGACTAAAAAGCAAAGGGAAGAGTACCTAGCAAACTCAAAGGCAAAGCACAATCTCTACAACATACTCCCCCAACAAGAAGTAAATCGAATTGGAGAGTGTGCAAGTGCTAAAGAGATGTGCGAGAAGCTAGTAGAGCTTCATGAAGGTACCTCAGAGGCCAAGCTTGCAAGGAGAGACCTCCTTCGCTCCCAACTATCAAATATTAAACTCGAAAAGGGAGAAACGGTAACCTCACTACACTCTCGATTTAAGAAAATTTTAATTGGGCTAACAAGTGTAGGAGAAAGACTTTCGAACTGTGATATGCTTATGAAAGCAATCGATGCCTTTCCTCGGTCATCGAAATGGAGCTAAATGGTGGACTCCTTCTACATGCCGAAGAATTTAGAAGTGAGCACCTTGGAGGAGTTCTTCTCAACCATGGAGCTCCATGAAACTAGGCTTGAGGGAGTAATTGAAGAATCAAGTATCAAGCCATCAAGAGGAGTGGCACTATTAGCCAACAAGGGGAAGAAGAAGATGGAGACTCCTTCCTCCTCCGATGAAGCATCCTCCTCCTCCGATGAAGCATCCTCCTCCTCCTCCATGGATAGCACGGAAGAAGCTTATATGGTAAGGAAGGTAAGGCGTGCATTAAAAGGTTTTAAATTTAACAAATCTCATGATAGGGGGAAAAGGCCAAGGAGGAAAATAATTTGCTACAATTGCCAACAAGAGGGACACATAAGAGATAATTGTCCACTCTTGAACAAGAGCAAAGAAGAGAGGAGAAAGAAAGAAGAAAAGAAGATGAAGGGGAGCAAGAAGAAGGAAGAAGAGAGGAAGGCCAAAGAAAAGGGGAAGGTCAAAGCACTCAAAGCAAGGACATGGGATGATCCTTCTTCTTCATCGTCATCATCATCCGAAGAAGAAGAACGTGCCTACTCAAACCTGGCCCTAATGGAAATAGATGACCTAGACTCCACCTCCTCCTCCGAGCAAGAAGAAAGAAGTACTAGTGAGGAGAGCTCAAGTGAAGGGGGAGCTTCATCCTCATCATCATCGGAATCGGAGGAAGAGGACATGGAAACTATGGTAACGAATCACTCACCCAATAAAATAGTTTCCATGATTTCTAGCCTTACTAAGAATTTATTTAGGGATAAGAAAAAGAACAAAAGCATGCTTGATCATATTAAGGATTTAGAAGATAAACTAGAAAAAGCATGTTTAACTATTAATAATGATGATGCATGCTCACATGACTATATGCCTTTTGATGTTAATGATGCATGCATTGAGGAAAATAGAATGTTAAGAGAAAAGGTAGATCATTTGACCAAGGCCCTAGAAAAATTCACCATAGGCTCCAACACCCTTAACATGATCATAGGGAGACAAAGGGCAAGCTTCAATAAGAAAGGCCTAGGATATAAGGAAAATAGAAATGAAAAGGTCTATAAATGTTTAATTTCTAGGGGTCAAGATAAAAAGAAAACAATAGCTAAAAAATGGATCCCTAAGGAATATTTAGTGAACCCCATAGGAAAGAATTTGTTTTGGGTTCCTAAATCCATCCTTAAGGGTTAGGAAAACCCTAGGATAGTCAACCATATGGAATTTACCTATATCATATTTTTGGTTGACTTAGGATGGCGGGACTAAGTTTTTGAAATAGTGTTGGGTGATGATAATGTGCCCATAAATTGATAATAATGCTTAAATCATAATAGTTATGTAATTGTTATATATGTTTGCAATTATGATTTATGATCTTGACATTTGATATATATAATCATGAGCAATAAGGTTTAAATCATGCTTTGGGTGATACTTGACTTATTATCATGATTTTATACCCAATGCATGATTACAAATTGATAGATATATTAGTTTCATGATCATAGTGTAAAATCAATGCATACATGTTTTTATGATCATGTGGTATGTTAGGATGATACTTAACCTTGTGTAAATTTGCATGAAAGTAATGGTTAAGTATATACAAATACCTCTAGGAACATCTCACACTCACTATAGGCTACCTTGATTGGAAAATATAGCATGAGTGAGATGATAGGATGATACTAATGATCCACTAATGCCTATGACATTTAGATGGCCATTTAAAGTATCAAAATAGCAATAATAGACCAATCATGGGGAAGGCTTATGTTTAATTCATAGACATATTGCCCAAAGATCATGGTTGGATATTTCAAATGTTTTGAAAACCATTTCTTATTACATAAACTGAATTTTCATGTTTTGAAAAGCTTCAAGGCAAAACTAGGTTTTAAAATTGATACAAACTTTAGATATTTTTCAACTTTTGAGATTTTACCTAATTTTTGAAAATATAAGGATTTTTCATGAAAAACTATTTTTCATTTATAAAGAAACTTACAAGAAAAGTGTTCCCCAAATTTCATAATTTTTCGAATTTCATAGAATTTTTAATGCATTTCTGAAATTCAGCTCGAAAATCAGAAAAACCTAAAACGTAAGTGTCAGTCGACTGGTAGTCTGAACCAATCGACTGTTCGACTAAAAATATGCCCAATAACATTCTTTTATCAGATTTTAAGGCATGTTTTGGTGATTTTTGTTTCCTAGACTTGATGTCATGTTTGAATAACTTAGTTTAATCTTTTTGATGGTGTCAAAGGGGGAGAAATATGTATGTTTAAGTAAGTTATATTAAGGGGGAGAGTTGATAATCATGTTTATTCACATGCTTTCTTACCTTAATAATTTTATCAAATGTTTACCTAACTTAAACGGATTGCCACACATCAAAAAGGGGGAGATTGTTAGGGCAATCAACCCGTGATATGGTTTTGATGTGTGTGACAAAGGATTTAAGTAAGGATGATTGGATTTTATATGTGCGTTGGAGTCTTGCAGGACTTAGTGATTCGCACATGGAGCTTAGGCAAATGTCACCGCTCACAACCTCATGCTTGAGTCGGAGAAGGAGCATTGTAGAATCGTGCGCTTGATATTGCCGAGGGATCGCCGGACGAGATGACTTGAAGTGAAGCCAAGGAAGCAGACTTCGAGGGAAAGAGATGCGAAGGAGCATTGCAGAGTCGTGCGCCTAATGCTGCCGAGGGATGTGGCTACGAACGAAGAGAGCTTCGGCGAGGGACTTCAAGTGAGATGAGAGAATGAGTGAATTGTAAGTAGCTCATTAGGTGAACTTGGCCGAATGGTTGAGTGTTGAAGGATCGACCGCAAGGGTCGAGGTTTACCCGACCGCCGGAAGCTCAAACGAATGTAAGGTTTGAGTTTCACCCGGCACCGGTCGACTGCTATGTCATGGCAGTCGACTACTCCAAGTCAAATGGAATTCTACTGTTGTTAGCTGCTGGATCAAGTCAACATCACGATCATTCAAGGGGTGTGATCGATCACACCGCACGCACGTATGTAGTCGAGATCGTGGGTCACTGACCGAAGTCGATTGTGGTCACCGACTGATGAAAGCATCAGTCGACTGATCATATGACTGTTAGAAAATCGGTCACGGATCCTATGAATCTGAGCTGGTAAGTAGCCGTTATTGGGCAACGACTATAGTATCAATCGACTGATGCTATTAACGGGAAGAAATTCCCTTTCTCTATAAAGAGAAGGGGTGAGGAACTTTGGGAGACTAATATTCATGCTCTAAACTCCTCTAAAGTGCCCAATATGTTTTCCATCCTCTTACTTGAGCTTATTTACATTATATTGTAAGAGGAGTGATTCTTGTGTAAAAGGTTACCTCCACCTAGCTTGGTGAAAAGGAGAGATCTAGTGGATTTGGCAAAGGAGTGATTCACCTTGGACGAATCAGGTCATGGATTAGCGGCAAGGCCATGAACCACGTTATATTCTCTTGTTAGCGAATTTCTCTTTACTTTGCTTTATCTTTATTGTTGTCTAGTTATATTTTCCGCTTGCTTTAACGATAGTTGTAGACAATCAACGAACGACTTCCACCGTACGACGAAAGAGGGCTATTCACCCCCCTCTAGCCGGCCACCATCGTCCCTACACTTGTAACTTTGGCAATGCTCCTAAACCGATTTAGGAACATAAGAAATGAGCGGTATCTAGCAACACATCATTGCTACCCAAGTTACAAGAATGTGGAGATCCAACATCACCTTTGTGACTACTAATTGTGACTCTCACAATATGTGACAATGTCCCTCTATCCTTGACATCTAGATTGACCAATTGAGGCATAGACCGTGTCATCCTCGGTACAATCTATATCTTCAAGTAGACTCACTCTAATCAAATGAGCTCAATATCTCATATTGAATCATTTGGTTATGGTCATGCACTTCGTGGTCTCACTCTATCAAGAATAATGATGTCACTCCCGTCATATAGGAGGGATAGATCCCATCTACATCACTCACATCCCTCCGCATAATTTGTTACATACCTAGTAATCGCCATTATAGTCCACCCATTTACAGGTGACGTTTGACAAAGCCAAAGTATGCAACTCCTTATTTAGGGAACCATGGTGACTTCAGGTCCAAGGACTAATAGTCATACTAATAGTCACATGAGAAAGTATATGACACTCATATAACGATCCATGATACTTTCTCATGGCGGGTCATTCAGTATACATTCTCCAATGCATACCCATGTGTCAACTTGATATCTCATATCCATGACTTGTGAGATCAAGTCATCGAGTTGACCTACATGCTAGTCTCTATGCATTAACATTGTCCCTGAATGTTATACTTGACTAGGAATGATTAAGAGTAGTGTTCTCTATTTCATCTCATTATCGATTCAACCAATCGATTGATATAGATAAGAACCTTCTACTCAAGGACGTTATTATACTTAGTTATTTGGCACCAATACAAGTAAATATAATAACCATGCCTTTATAAATAGGAATATGATACAATAAAGTCCATACAACAATCATTACATGATTGTCTCTAGGGCTTTCACTAACAAAAGTTTAACTAATTAAAGAAACAAGCAAAGTGTTAGCTCCCCCTAAGTGATAACTTGGTTGAGTTTTGTTCACTAAGTGAACTTGACTCTTAGGAACCCAAAATTGGTTCGGTCCAACTTGGTTGACTAAGCTAGACTTAGGAACCTATGCTTGGACTCAATTCTTAGCGTTTCGGCTATGTAATGACATGTATGATTTATATGAAGATTTAGCCTTGTGTCTGAGTCCGGACTTATTGTACACGGCTCATCGAGACCAAAGCATCATGTAGAGATACTTGGATTTCGAGGAGAATTTTTCCAACATTCTGGTCAGATCTCCTACTTGCCTTTTTAGGACCAAGTTCTCTTCCTCAAGATTTGCAACTTGAGTTGAGTCTCTATCTTCAACTTGACAGGTTGAAGTCTACGAGTTAACTTGTTCCTTAAGTACTTGAACTTCCATAAGGAGTGAGTTTACTCGGTTCTCAGACTTAGCTAATTTCTTACCTAGGCATGCAATTGTGTTGTATAGTTTATCTTCTAAGGGAGAAGTTACATCGTCTAGTCCTTCGAAAATGGATGCGGATCCGTAGCTTCTCTCAGACTCAGACTCGGATTCAGAACTTGATTTGGTTTTGTAACTTAATTCAGCCATGAATGCTACAAAGCTTGCACGCAAGCATGACCTCAAATCTCTGACGAGGATCACTAAGGATTCAATGTGTGTGCTTGCGCTCAACGCCCGCAAGTGCACGATTATCGTCAATTTTTAATTTAAGTATCAATCCCATAGAAATTGAGATTTGAATATCGTCTGTCTAGTGGATGTCATTGTTTGGAGTGAATCTTTTGAGAATAAGGTGTGCGAGGTCGACGGTAGTCCTGACTCAGTTACGGTGTCACTCGGAGAAAGCGAAGGTGGTCTCAAAGTTCTTAAAAGGATTCTAGGACTTCGGTTTCACTTATGCGTTATTGAACATGATATCAATTTTATGCTTTTAGGATCTCTAACTATGATCTTGTGGGAGGATCATCATGTATTTTCCCGATGAACTTTTGCTTCTACCGGGAACTACCTATTCCTAACCAAGTTTCCCTTTCGGGTCGTCAGAGCTCAGGGGATTGATACCGTTAGGAGCCCTCTGTCACTAAGGTCCCTCAACCCTTCTAGAGTTGATGTCTCCTACTTTGGGCCTTCTGCTAAGATGGGTTATCGAGGTACGAGGATGTCCAAGTAATCTCTATGAGGAGATGGAACATATTTCATTTCCTACTCAATCATATTCTACTTTCTACGATTATCGGAGGGAGGATGACCGCAAGGTTCCTCCTTGGTTCTCCTAGATTTTGATACAAGGGCTTTCCACCCTTGTGTCGACTATGTGTAATAGAAATAGAATCAAGACATAATTCTCATTTATCTAAACAACATAAATTGCAAATATAAATTCAAGAGAAGAGAATATATATTCAATCTAGCATATCCAACGTACACAAGCTACTCCCTAATCCTAGAATCGACATATCTACTCCATGAATAGAGGAGAATAAACACAAGACATCATAAAGAGAATCATTACAATGCAAAGATGTTTAAGAATAAATGCAGTACTCGTGGTTATTCTCCTTAGGCGTTGGAGCATAGATTCTGATCCTTGAGTCGCTTCCTCTCTTCCCGTTGTGAGCCTCCGATGCTTCTTAGGGCACCTTCTTGCCGTCCTAGTCGTCGGGCCTCCTCCCTAGGGTTTGGGTGTGCCTTCCTATCTATAGAAGAGAAGTCATCTTTCCTTAAATCCCCGCGAAGCCCTAGTCTGTTTCAAATCGGGCTAACGTCACACGGTCGTGTGGATTCCACATGGCCGGTCATGTGGCACGCTGGAAATCCTGCCATGAATCTAACTTCGGAGTTAGGCACGACCATGTGAGATTCACACGGTCGACCGTGTCTTCCTCTGAATCATCATGTGAATGTCGTCTTTTGGTCCGGAACATGCCCGTGTTTTGGGGGAACATGGTCAGAGCATGCTTGCTTTCCTTGGGCTCCCATTATGTGTCATTTTATCTCCCAAAATGTCATCCTAGACATAAAAATAACAAGAGCAGATATCCGAACTAGGAAATAGAAAATGAATTCAAAACAAGGAAAAGAGATGCATGAATCAAGTATAAAATGCAATGAGATGTGTGCTAAAACTACTCCTAAAACCCTATATGATTTGCACACATCAATTCCCCCAACCTTAGATCTTTGCTTGTCCTTATGCAAACCTAAATACCATGGAATTTAAAAAAAACATTGTTAACATACGTAGCAAGTTAACTAAAATTATCAAGTGGTATTTGTTGGTGCAATCGGCCCAGGTCACGATTGACCAGACACGAGTAGGACTCGAGTAGTATTTTAATGTTTGACATTGATGTTTGACAAAGGAGTTGACCGTTGTTTGACAATGGGTTGACTAGATGGTTGACTTGGGGTTGACCATAATGGAGAAGTCCAAGCGGGACACTTGGCAATGGAAAGTCCAAGTCTTGTGTACTTTCCATTGAAAGTCCAAGCTTGAGTCTTGGCAATTAGAAAGTCCAACATGGATTGGCAAGGGAAAGTCCAAGCTTGAGTCTTGGTAAATGGAAAGTTCAACATGGGTTGGCAAGGGAAAGTCCAAGCTTGAGTCTTGGCAATTAGAAAGTCCAACATAGGTTGGCAAGGAAAGTCCAAGTCATGGGTACTTGGCAAGTGGGAAGTCCAAGGGTTGATATTGGCGTCGTAAAGTCTAAGCGGGAGTCTTGGAAATATAATTCCAATGGTTTGGCGGTGTAAAGTCCAAGCGTGTGTCTTGGCAGCATAAACCTAAATGTGCCTTAGCAGTGTAGACCAGCTTAGCATGACAATAGCCGATAGAAGCACCTGAAGGCTAGCATATGGATGAACAAGTCATGGATGACTTGGAGGGATCCGATAGGCGCGAAGCTGACGGAGGTGGCAAGAAGACTTAGGTATAGGCTAAGGGTGGTCTAGCAAGTATAAGGGCATCATACTTAGGGGCAAACCTCATGATTGAGATTTGTCAGTCGACTGGTCAAGTGTTTTGACACTTGACAACTGAGTCAACATTAAGCTGTCGATTGGGATTATGATTAGTTGACTACCGTGAGTCGACTGGGGTTCGACTGCAATAAATGGCATAGGCAGTCAACTGCCAGCATTGGGCAACCGACTGATGGCTTGAGCAGGTGACTGTCGTGGAAGGCATGCAACTGTTGGTATTGGTCGTGAGCTCAGAATGCACAATAGTTGACTGATCAGTCGATTACGAGATTGGTAGTCGATTGATGGGTAATGGCAGTCGACTGCCAGTGTTTCCGTTGGCTTGAATGTCGATGTGGATCAAGTCCTTTATGAGACAATGGCACTGTTGGCAGTCGACTTGGGCCTTATGGCAGTTGACTGCCATGCACAAAATTAGCTCGATGTATGTTATAAAATCAGCTTGAAAGGGAGGATTTAGCAGCTATTTTCATGGGAGATTTGAAGGGGAATAGTTGGTGCTTTCCAGTCCTTCAAGGCTAGTCTAAAGCGATCAACAAACAAGCATCCAAAAGAGTTTTTTTGTAAAATGTTCTTTACTTCTATTGTTGTATTTACTTTGTACTTTCTTGTTGTTTCTTTGTATTACTGTTGTAATCATTTTACGAGGTTGTTCCACCTCTGACTTGTTGTCGAGAAGGAGTGCTTTAGATTAGTGGTGGTGTTTGCATCGCTAGAGCTCATTTGTGCTCAATCCGTGGAGTAGGAACCCTAAGGTTTCGAACCACGTTATATCTTGTGTATTGTGGGCATCTATTGTGTATTTGTTTTTATTTATCATTATATATTCTACTATGTACAGTAACACTTGTAGCAAGCATGCGATCAATTTCCATCATCAAAGCAATGAACATGCTATTCACCCCCCTCCCCTCTAGCGACGTCCAATTCCTAACAAGTGGTATCAGAGCGAGGCCACTTTTCAAGGTTTAACAACTATGGGAGCACGCTACGGGGAAGAAGATGGAGTTTGAAGAAAAATTGGAATGGGACATCAACACCCCAATTCCATACACCTTCTATGGACAAGAAGGGTTTGAGCAATGGTGGGCACAAATGGAGAAATTCTTCATGATGGACTTTAAAGATCGGATGATCCTAGTGAAGGGGTTTGAAATTCCAAGAGGTCCAAAAGGTGGATACCTCAAGAAGAAAACATGGACCAAAGAGCAAGTCCAAGATTTTTGAAATAAATGATAAGGTAACGCAATTAATATTAAATTCAATACCTAACGATATTGTGTCTAGGTTAGGTGAATTTCAAGATGCCAAGGAGTTATGGGATAAATTGGCCAAGCTCCATAAAGAACCATCCATGGCTTAAGTAGAAAGAGAGCTGGAAGAAGAAGCAAGCTTATCCTCACAAGAAATTGAGGAGTCGAAGATCGAAAGGTGTTCGATGTCCGAGGAGGAAGGAGAAGTAGAAGAGGTGGAAGAAGCCTCCACCTCTAGGATTGAGAGGGAGGACATTAGATCATCCTCAATGCCGGAGCAAGAAGAACATGAACCATCTACCTCCGGTCAAGAAGATGAAGAAGCTCACAACTCCACCACCACCCTAACCAATTCAAGCATTTTAATTATAAATAAAAATCATATCATATGCTTTGAGTGTAGGGAAGTAGGACATTACAAGAGTAAATGTCCTAAAAGAATCAAGAAGGCTCAACTGACACCAAAGGTCAAGGATGTTGGTGCCCCAATTAGGAAGAGCAAGGAGCACGTGGTGTGCTTCAAGTGCTAACAACCGGGGAATTATAGGAGTCAATGCCCTAAGGGGAGAAAGAAGACCCAAGAAGGATCATCACATGTAGGAGGAGCTTCTAAAGTAAACCCTAAGGTAAAATTTAGTAATGTACATTCTTTAAGTAATAGGCAAAAGCATGCTAAGAGTAATCTTGCTATTATTTATAAAGAGCATGTTAGAAATAATAGATTTTATTGCCTAGGTGCTAAGAGTCTCAATTTTAGAAATAAGAAGAAATTTGGGACTAATAACCATAGAAAAATCCTATCTAGGGAGTCTATTAAGAAGGTAGAAGACCATTTAGGCATTAACCCTACAAAGGGTAGGCATATGCCTAGAAGAAATGGTAATGCCCAAAGTGTTACACTCTCCGAGCCGCAAAAACCACTTTTTGTATTGTGAAAACCTCGGAAGTCGGCCACGGATCCATGCAAAGATAAATAAAAATAAATTCATGTACATGTTTAGAAACACTAGATCTACTTTAGATCTACATGGAAGAGTGTTACCCTTGTAGCGATGCCTTTTGCTTATCCCGCTCGTCCAAATAGTTGTCGGATCTCGTAGAGTGTCAAGTGTACACTCTACACGTATCCACATGGAAAAAAGGTGGAGAAGACCAATTAGAGTGTGCTAGCACCCTTGGAGGTCACGACAATGGAGGAAAGGGAGAGAGCAAGAAGGGAGAGGGAAGAAGATGAAATCAATTCAACACAAAATTATGGCCGGCCACATTAAGGATGGGGTTATAAACATCCATGTAATACCAAGAGTCATGGTTCTTGGTCTTCCTCATGAGGTGGCACACCATGATGTGTCCATGATGATGTGGAACATCATCATTGGCCGGCCCCTATGCCAAGTCACCATGAAGTGACATTTGGTCAAGTCAAACTTAACCCTTCATCTTCCCTCTCAAGTCAAGTCAAACTTGACCTCTTATCTCCCATGGTTGATCAAATCCAACCTTTGATTCAAGTCAATTTAATTTAATAAATCTCTATTCATTAGTTTAAATTGACTCAATGAATCAAATCTAAATTAGACTCATTCAACACTTGAATCAAATTGAGTCCAACTCAATTAGTCTAATTTGGATTACTCTTAAGCCAATTTGGTTCATTACTTGAACCTAATCCTCTTGGTCCATCATATGAACCTAATCTCAACGTAATTTCCCTTTGTGTGTGACCCTATAGGACCTTGTAACGTTGGAAATGCTCTTAAACCGATTTAGAAACATAAGCAATGAGTGGTATCTAGCAACACATCATTGCTACCCAAGTTACAAGAATGTTGAGATCCAACATCACCTTTGTGACTACTAATTGTGACTCTCACAATATGTGACAATGTCCATCTATCCTTGACATCTAGATTGATCAATTGAGGCATAAACCATGTCATCCTCTGAACAATCTATATCTTGAACTCCAAGTAGACTCACTCTAATCAAATGAGCTCAATATCTCATATTGACTCATTTGGGCATGGCCATGCACTTAGTGGTCTCACTCTATCAAGAATCATGATATCACTCCCGTCATATAGGAGGGATATATCCCATCTACATCACTCACATCCCTCTGTATAATTTGTTGCATACCCAGTAATCGCCTTTATAGTCTACCCATTTACGGGTGACATTTGACGAAGCCAAAGTATGCAACTCCTTATGTAGGGAACCATGGTGACTTCAGGTCCAAGGACTAATAGTCATACTAATAGTCACATGAGAAAGTATATGACACTCATATAGCGATCCATGATACTTTCTCATGGCAAGTCATTCAGTATACATTCTCCAATGCATACCCATGTATCAACTTGATATCTCATATCCATGACTTGTGAGATCAAGTCATCGAGTTGACCTACATGCTAGTCTCTTCGCATTAACATTGTCCCTGAATATTAATACTTGACTAGGAATGATTAAGAGTAGTATTCTCTATATCATCTCATTATTGATTCAACCAATCGATTGATATAGATAAGAACCTTCTACTCAAGGACGCTATTATACTTAGTTATTTGGCACCAATACAAGTATAATAACCATAAAGAAATGCCTTTATAAATATATATAGGAATATGATACAACAAGTTCATACAACAATCATCACATGATCAGCTCTAGGGCTTTCACTAACAATCTCCCAGTAGCACTAGTGTCAATCACTGTAGAATCTAATACCCAATGACCTAGTGTGACTATCATGCTTTTTCTGTGCCAAAGCCTTGGTCAAGGGATCTGCGACGTTAGCCTCTGTGGGTACTCTGCAAATCTTCACATCTCCTCTATCGATAATCTCTCGAATCAGATGGAATCGTCGTAGTATGTGTTTGGTCTGCTGGTGTGAGTGAGGTTCCTTAGCCTGTGCAATCGCTCCATTGTTGTCACAATAGATCTCTATGAGATCTTCTATGCTATGAACCACCCCCAAGCTCAGTAATGTGTTGGGATGTATACTGAAAAGTCTATCTTTTATATGAACATCTTTATTTTTAAAATAAGAATCACATGATCATTGTTTGCATATTTATGGTTATGCATATTGTCTGATACATTACATTGTATATAACATGGTGTGTAGTGTCACACGGGAGATCATGTTATCAATTCCTTGTAAAGTATAAGTAAAGGCTCACAACCGAGATGGTTTTGAACAAACCATTGGTATGGTTGTAGTGTGATTAGGTATTGGTTTGTCTTGACCATAGAATTACACTAGTACACTTTGTGTGTATTGAGTAGGACCGACTTATAGGTGATTCAATTTATTGCTGACTACATAATTGAATCGGACCTCAGATATTATGGTGTAAATGCTCTTAATCCCGATATAATAACGGGCACATGTACTTTGTATTTATTTCTTTGATTTACCAATGGGCGAGATTTATAGATTAAATCGATAGGCTCAGTAAGTTGAGAAATGATATTATTTACATGGTGTGTCATTGATTATAGGAGGAAACTGTGTCCTATATATTAGGATGATGATGTCCCCTTGAGGAGCTCATAAGAATCATCATGTAAATCCTGCAGGTGGATTTGGTCCTGCATGATGATGAGGTTTAGTGGTACTATTCATGGAGTTAGATGTTGATTAATTAATTATCAGTAAATTAATTAATTGAAAGACATTCGAGATCTTAAACACATGAAGATATTTGTACAATTAATATATGGAGCCCATATTTATTTATGGGGGTTGGTGAGGTAGATCAATGATAATCCTCTAGTGGAATGGATTATCATTAATGGATCGGACTTTATGTGTGTTAGATCCATTGGGTGGCCAAGATCCAACTCCTTCTCATGGTCCCTATTGTAGCCGATTAAAAACCTCATGAAAGCCTAGATCTGATGGTGGAAAATGAAACCCTAAATCCAATGGTGGGAATTGAATCCCTAGATTCGAAGGTGGAGATTGAAAGGAGGCTTAAGCCTAGCTCTATAAAAGGAGGGCTAGGGCTTGGGCGTGAATCATCTTAAGGAGATTAGGGTTTTACATCCAAGGTTTTGGTCGGCTAGGGTTTGGAGTTAGTTAAGGAGAGACATTGGGTGGCGACCTAGTTTGGATCTCTCTCCATTGGGCGGTGCCTCCCTCTCTCTCTCTAGGTTGGCCGGCGGCTCCTCCCTATCTCTCTCTTTCCTTGGCCGGCGATAACAAGAGCCTTAGCTCTCTTGGCCGGTGCCCATTCATCTACTTCCTCTCCTTGGCCGGCGGCAACATCAAGCTTGGTGGTCGGCGCTAGATAGAAGAAGTATCGAGTATTCTTCCCTTTGTTCGGAGTGGACAAGGAAGGGAAGAACGAGATCTAGGAGGCTTCATCTCTTGAAGGATCGTTGGCCACACAACGTCCAAGAGGAGGATAGGACATACAATAGAAGACCTTGAGGTGAATAAGAGGGTTTCCTCTTGTTTCTTTGTTTTATATATGTAATTGCTTGTGGCTAATTTACTTGGACCCTGAAGATAAATACAAAAATCGGCGATCCGTACATCATCTATTCCGCGGCTAAACGAGGAAAAGAGTTAGGTTGCTTGAACAACAAGTTTATTCAAGAGACCACTCTAATCGAATAGCACGATGATGGATCAGTTGCTTGGGTAATCCGTCATTGTCTTGGATTAATTTTTTTAATTCGGGGACATAGATGGGATCGCCATGCACAAGCAATTGAGGTGCGAAGTGAAGCTTCGATTCCACACCCTTCAAGTGGTATCAGATCCACGGTTTTCGGTTTTGTATGTTTAGGATTCGGTTACTTTTATGGACTTATCATATATTATATGTGACGGATGATAGTAGGATGTGCGTAGGCTAACTTTGTGGTTGCAGGCATAAGATCCAACTATTATGGTCATATGTGTGTGTTTGTGATTGGATGTGTGTAATTGTAATATTATTTGAATCCTCGGGGTTGATAAGGCTAGTATTTAATTTTTGTAATTAAGTACGACATTGTTTAGCCACTCTTTTATTTTAGTTTACTTTCGATCTAGATTTCATGTACACTCCTTCGTGGAATATAGGATCGATGGATGTAAATTAAAATAATTATTCTCGGCTCGGATCTCCGGATGGCTTGTACATGGCGTAAGGAGGAGCGGACGAGATGGCGATACGACGGGAGGCATATTGGAGAACAAAAGTCATAATAGTTGGAAAATATTTTTTTTCATATTTATTGCTTCTTGTTTGATATGCATGTCATGTGCTAGGAAAATTCCTCAATTTTAAATTACTAAGTGGGAGAGGGATATTTTTTATAAATTCCCCCAGTCTCTATTACGATTTGACATGTGATGCAAACAAACTTACGCATCGGCTCTGAGTGCCTTCCTCCCCATCGGATGAGTTTGTTTTGCGGATCACAGGGTCAAATATTCTTATAGGAAATTATTTAGGAGCATGTGTACTTCCCCATCGGAAGGCACATAATCCGAGATAATTGCCTTGGTATCGAGTAATGGTGAACACTTAGATGCAAATAGAAGTATCCTCCCCATCGGAGTCACTACTTTTATTTGTAGGGTCGAAGAGGAACCAACTATTAATTTTATTTGTCAAAAAGTTAGGTTGACAAGAAAATAAAATTAATGAGTAAAACCTCCTCTTACAAATGTAGAATTCGTATACGTCCACACTATCGTGGCATACGATATTCTCAGTGTTTTGAGGTGTTGGTTGATTTTAAAATTTTATTGTTTGAGGAATCAATAATTTTTTGAAATATAAAGTTTTGATCTATGTGATTCTTAGGTTTTTCAAAAATGACTTTCAACCCACTTGCTGTGATACTAAAAGAGAATAAACTTACTGGACCCAATTATGTTGATTGGAAAAGGAACCTTGATATTGTCTTGACTATTGAGGAGCACAAGTATGTACTCTTCAAAGAGTGTCCCTTAAGCCTGCGGATGATTCTGGGAAAAAGGAGAAAGAGAGTTATAAAAAGTGGATTAAGGCTGATGAGATGGCGCGGTATTACATTTTGGCTTCTATGTCAAATGTATTGCAACATCAGCATCAAGCCATGCCTACTGCTTATGACATGATGCTCAATCTCAAGGAGCTTTTCGGACACCAGAATCGGGCTGCTAGGCAAGAAGCCATGAGGAACTTGATGACGACTACCATGATCGAGGGAACACCCATGAGGGATCATGTTCTCAAGATGATAGTTCATTTGAATGAGCTGGAAGTCTTTGGAGCTGAGATCGATGGGGAAACCCATGTCGATATCATTCTCTAGTCTCTACCTAGGTGTTTTGAGCAGTTTTGCCTAAACTACAACATGAATAAGAGGTTGTATTCATTGGCAGAGCTTCTGACAAAACTCCAGCCGGCAGAGGGCCTTTTTCTTCAGAGTGCTCAGGCTCAGACCATGGTTGCCTAGAAGGTTTCGACTTCTAAGCTGAAAGGCAAGAAGAAGAAGAAACATGGTGGAACAAAGGTGGCGGGAGGTTCTCAGGGAGGAGTGAAGAAGTCAAAAGGCAATTGCTTCACTTGCAAGTAGACTAGACATTGGAAGAAGGATTTCCCCAACCGAAAGAAGAAAAAAGGTATACCCTTTGGTTTAGTCGTTGAAACATGTTTAACGGTGTTATCTATAGGCACCTGTTGTGTAGATACGGGAGCCACTGATCATGTCTGCAATACTTTACAGGGGTTCTAGGAAACTAGACGACTAGCTGAGGGGGAGATTACCATTTACTTGGGTGATGCTACAAAGGTGGCGGCTATTGCAATAGGAGATGTTTATTTATCTTTTGATAGGAATAAAACTTTGGTTCTGAAAAATTGTCTTTATGTACCTTTATTTAGAAAGAATTTGATTTCAGTTTCTAAATTGTTTTTGGATGGATATTATATTTCTTTTAATGATAGAGTTGTTATAAAAAGGAATAGGGAGTTTATCTGTTCTGGTGCATTGATAGGAAATTTATATACCCTTGAATCAAAAGCTCTGACGATGCAAGCAGAAGTAAATAACTCATCTTCTAAATCTAATAAGAGAAAAGAACCTTCGAAAATGAACCAAACATATCTTTGGCATCTAAGGTTAGGTCATATTAACCAAAGTAGAATTTAAAGGTTGATAGCTGATGGACCTCTGGGTTCATTAGTGGTGGAAGATTTTCCAACCTGCGAATCTTGCTTGGAAGGTAAAATGACCAAGAGGCCTTTTAAGGCCAAGGGGTATAGAGCCAAAGATGTGTTGGAATTGGTTCATTCTAATTTGTGTGGTCCTATGTTTATCCAGGCTAGAGGTGGTTTTGAATATTTCGTCTCTTTTATAGACAATTATTCAAGATATGGAGACATTTACTTGATGCGCCGCAAGTCTGAATGCTTTGACAAGTTCAAAGAATTCAAGGCTGATATAGAGAAACGTCAAGGTAAAAGTATCAAGATACTACGATCTGATCGTGGTGGTGAGTACCTCTTGGGAGAGTTTAGGAATTACTTATTAGAGACTGAGATTCAATCCCAATTGTCTACACCTTGCACACCCCAGCAGAATGGTATAGCGGAGCAAAGGAATAGGACTCTTATAGAGATGGTTAGATCGATGATGAGTTATTCTGAGTTGCCAGATTCATTCTGGGGGTATGCTCTAGATACGACAATGTATATTCTGAACTTGGTACCATCTAAATCAGTGCCTTCTACTCTCACAGAATTGTGGACTGGGCACAAGCCTAGTCTGAGACATATTCAGATTTGGGGGAGTCCAGCACATGTGCTGAAGGCAGATTCTGGTAAGTTGGAACCTCGTACAGAAGTGTGCATGTTCGTAGGCTATCCTAGAGGAACAAAAGGTGGTTTGTTCTATAGTGCTAGAGATCAGAGGGTCATCGTTAGCACGAACGTCAAATTTTTAGAGGAAGACTATGTGATGAACCACAAGCCCATGAGTAAGATTGTTCTGGAGGAATTGAAAGGGGAAGTAACTACTTCAGTACCACCGGTACAAGAGGATATACCACAAGTGACTGCACTGTGTGTCACAGAGGATACATAGGTGATACCTCATCATAGTGGGAGGGTTGTTAGATAGCCTGATAGATTTATGTTCTTGGGAGAATCATTTGATTTGGTCCTTGGAGAGCATGAACCTGATCCCTGGACATATGACGAGGCAATCCAAGATAAAGATGCGGTATCTTGGCAAAGTGCAATGAATTCTAAGATAGAATCTATGGATTCAAATCAAGCCTGGGATCTAGTAGAACCACCCAATGGTGTAAAAACCATTGGATGTAAGTGGATCTACAAAAGAAAGAGAGGAATAGATGAGAAGGTTGAGACCTTCAAAGCAAGGCTTGTTGCGAAAGGGTATACACAGAAAGAGAGTATCGATTATGAGGAGACCTTTTCGTCGGTGGCCATGCTTAAGTATATCCAGATTCTCTTATGTATTGTTGCTCATATGGATTATGAAGTGTGGCAGATGGATGTCAAGACAGCTCTCCTTAATAGAAGTCTTGAGGAAAACATCAATATGAAGCAACCAGAGGGATTCATTACAAAGGGCAAAGAGCATCTTGTGTGCAAGCTTAATCGGTCCATTTATGGATTGAAGCAAGCTTCGAGATCTTGGAACATCCGTTTTGATGAGGTAATCCAGTCTTATGGATTTATTCAAAGTTTGGATGAGTCTTGTGTATAAAAGAGATGTGACAGAAATGTAGTGGTATTTCTTGTACTATATGTAGATAACATTTTGTTAATTGGCAACAATGTCAAGGTGTTATCGGACGTAAGGGTATGGTTGTCCACACAGTTTGATATGAAAGACTTAGGAGAAGTGGGACACATCCTTGGGATCAAGGTTATAAGGGATCACAGAAAAAGGATGTTGTGCTTATCTCAAGCTTCATACATAGACACCATTTTGGCTTGTTTTAGCATGTAGAACTCCAAGAAAGGTTTTCTACCTTTTAGGCATGAAGTTCCTTTATCTAAAGAGATGTGTCCTAGAACATCAAAGGAGATAGAGGAGAAGAAGGCAGTTTTTTATGCATCGACAGTAGGAAGCCTCATGTATGCTATGTTAATGTATGAGGTCGGATATTTGCTTTGTCGTGGGCATGGTTAGCAGATATCAGAGTAGTCCAGGACAAGGACATTGGACTGTGGTAAAGCATATATTGAAGTACCGGAGAAGGACTAGGGATTATATGCTAGTATACCAGGCAGATCAATTACTCCCTGTGAGTTACACAAATTCTGACTTCCAATCAAATAGGGATAACAGTAAGTCTACCTCGGGTTTTGTGTTTACTTTGGGAGGTGGAGCCATTGTATGGAGGAGTGTCAAACAGAAATGTGAGGCGAACTCTACCATGGAAGCTGAGTATGTGGCAGCCTCTGAGGCAGCCAAAGAAGTTGTATGGCTTAGGAACTTCTTGATGGACTTGGATGTAATTCCTAGTTTGCCCAGAACTATCACAATTTATTGTGATAACAGTGGTGCAGTTGCAAACTTGAAGGAACCACGAGCCCATAAGGCAAGTAAACACATAAAGCGCAAGTACCACCTAATACGAGAGATTGTAAAGGAGGTAGAAGTTGTTGTCGCCTAGATTGCATCAGAGGATGACCTGGTAGATCCTTTCACTAAGGCCCTTCAAGTGAGAGCTTTTGATAGGCATGTGGAGGGAATGGGAATCAGATGTATGGCAGTATGAGGATAGCATAGTCTTTTAGTATAAGTGGGAGATTGTTGGGATGTATACTGAAAAGTCTATCTTTTGTATGAACATCTTTATTTTTCAAATAAGAATCACATGATCATTGTTTGCATATTTATGGTTATGCATATTGTCTGATACATTACATTATAGATAACATGATGTGTAGTGTCACACGGGAGATCATGTTATCAGTTCCTTGTAAAGTATAAGTAAAGGCTCACAACCGAGATGGTTTTGGACAAACCATTGGTATGGTTGTAGTGTGATTTGGTATTAGTTTATCTTGACCATAGAATTACACTAGTACACTGTGTGTATTGAGCAGGACCGACTTAGAGGTGATTAAATTTATTGCTGACTACATAATTGAATCGGACCTCGGATATTATGGTGTCCATGCTCTTTATCCCGATATAATAACGGGCACATGTACTTAGTATTTATTTCTTTGATTTACCGATGGGCTAGATTTATAGATCAAATTGATAAGCTCGGTAAGTTGGGAAATGATATTATTTACATGGTGTGCCATTGATTAAAGGAGGAAACCGTGTCTTATATATTAGGATGATGATGTCCCCTTGAGGAGCTCATAAGGATCATCCTATAAACCCTGCAGGTGGACTTGGTCCAGCATGATGATGAGGTTTAGTGGTACTACTCATGGAGTTAGATGTTGATTAATTAATTGTCAGTAAATTAATTAATTGATGGACATTCGAGATCTTAAACACGAAGAGATATTTGTATAATTAATATATGGAGCCCATATTTATTTATGGGGGTTGGTGATGTAGATCAATGATAATCCTCTAGTGGAATAGATTATTATTAATGGATCAGACTTTATGTGGGCTAGATCCATTGGGTGGCCAAGATCCAACTCCTCCTCATGGTCCCTATTGTAGCCTATTAAAAACCTCATGAAATCCTAGATCTGACAGTGGAAAATGAAACCCTAAATCTGACGATGGGAATTGAATCCCTAGATCCGACAGTGGAGATTGAAAGGAGACTTAAGCCTAGCTCTATAAAAGGAAGGCTAGGGCTTGGGCGTGAATCATCTTAAGGAGATTAGGGTTTTGCTTCCAAGGTTTTGGTCGGCTAGGGTTTGGAGTTGGCTAAGGAGAGGCATTGGGCGGCAACCTAGGTTGGATCTCTCTGTAATGGCCGGCGCCTCCCTCTCTCTCTCTAGGTTGGCCAGCGGCTCCTCCCTATCTCTCTCTTTCCTTGGCCAGCATTAACAAGAGCCTTAGCTCTCTTGGCCGGCGCCCATTCATCTACTTCCTCTCCTTGGCCAGCGGCAACATCAAGCTTGGTGGCTTGGTGGTCAGCGCTAGATAGAAGAAGAAGTATCGAGTATTCTTCCCTTTGTTCGGAGCAGACAAGGAAGGGAAGAACGAGATCTAGGAGGCTTCATCTCTTGGAGGATTGTTGCCCACACAACGTCCAAGAGGAGGATAGGATATACAATAGAAGACCTTGAGGTAAACAAGAGGTATAATTCTTGTTTTGGTTTCCTCTTGTTTCTTTGTATTATGTATGTAATTGCATGTGGCTAATTTACTTGGACCCCGAAGATAAACACAAAAACCGGTGATCTGTACATCATCTATTCCACTACTAAACGATGAAAAGAGTTAGGTTGCTTAAACAACAAGTTTGTTCAAGAGACCACTCTAATCGAATAGCACGATGATGGATCGGATGCTTGGGTAATCTGCCATTGTCTTGGATTAATTTTTTTAATCCGGGAACATAGATGGGATCGCCATGCACAAGAGACCGAGGTGCGAAGCGAAGCTTCGGTTCCACACCCTTCATAATGAACTTGCGGATCTAAACTGCCTCCTTTGCTACCTCTGATGCAGCAATATATTCGGTCTCTGTTGTAGAATCAGCAACTGTGTCCTGCTTCAAACTCTTCTAGCTCACAGCGCTACCATTCAAGCAAAACACAAACCTTGACTGCGATCTATAATCATCCTTGTCAGTTTGGAAGCTAGCATCACTGTAATCCTTTACAGCTAGTTCCCCATCGCCTCCAAATATCAAGAAATATTCTTTAGTCCTTCTCAAGTACTTAAGAATATTCTTGACCATTATCCAGTGACGCTCACCTGGATCTGATTGGTATCTGCTTGTCATGCTCAAAGCATACGAGACATCAGGACGAGTACATAGCATGGCGTACATGATAGATCCTATGGCAGATGCATAAGGGATCTTATCCATGTGGTCTCTCTCCTCTCTAGAAGAGGGACTTTGAGTCTTCGAAAGACTCACACCATGTGACATCAGCAAAAATCCCTTCTTGGAATTCTGCATGGCAAACCGTAGTAATACCGTGTCAATATATGTGCTCTGACATAGGCCAAGCAATCTCTTAGATCTATCTCTATAGATCTTGATGCCTTGAATACAGGCTGCTTCACCTAAGTCCTTCATTGAGAAACACTTCCCCAACCAAGTCTTCACAGACTGTAGCGAAAGGATGTCATTCCCAATGAGTAGTATGTCATCCACATACAATACAAGGAAGACAACTGTGTTCCCATTAACCCTCTTGTAGACACAGGGTTCATCTTTATTCTTGATGAATCCAAATTGTTTGATCGCTTCATCGAATCGAAGATTCCAGCTCCGAGAAGCTTGCTTTAGCCCATAAATGGACCTTTGCAGCTTGCATACTTTGCCAGTATGTTGTAGATCTACAAAACCCTCAGGTTGTGTCATGTACACATCCTCGAGTAAGTTTCCATTCAAAAATGTAGTTTTGACATCCATCTTCCATATCTTATAATCGTGGTACGCTGCAATAGTAAGCATGATCCGAATGGACTTAAACTTCGCAACTGGAGAAAAGATTTCATCATAGTCAATACCATGAATTTGCTTGAAACCTTTATCTACCAATCGACCCTTATAGGTATGCGTAAGTCCATCCATGTCAGTCTTTCTCTGAAAGACCCACTTACACCCAATGGGTTTGACGCCTTCAGGTGGATCAACCAAAGTCCATAATTGGTTGGTGTACATGGATTCCATCTCGGATCTCATAGCCTCTAGCCATTTCTCAGAATCTGGGCTCATCACAACTTCCTGATAAAAGGTAGGCTCATTCTCAATGAGCATAACATCATCATGGTTAGACAAGAGAAATTAGTATCTCTCAGGCTGATGACATACCCTTTCAAACCTGCGAAGAGGTAGGTCATCCTGAACAGGTTGTTGTTCTACAACTCTTTGTGCAACAATCTCATCATCCATAACACGTTGTGGTTCCTGTTCAACCTCCATCTCGGCCTCAGTGCTATGGTCCATATCTTGAATTTCTTCAAGATCGAACGTACTCCCACTAGTTTTTCTAGAAACAAAGTCTCTTTCTAGAAATACCCCAATCTTTGCCACAAACACTTTGTACTGACTGCGAATGTAGAAGTAATATCCTTTCGTTTCCTTGGGATATCCAACAAAATAGCACTTATCGGATTTGGATCCCAGTTTGTCTGAGACTTGACATCGAACGTAAGCCTCGCAACCCCAAATCCTCATGAAAGACATCTTGTGATTTTTTCCTGTCCATATCGTATATGGTGTCTTTATAACAGCTTTGGATGGAATACGGTTAAGTGTGAAGGCTGCTGTGTCCAGAGCATATCCCCAAAAGGATATAGGAAGATCTATGTGACTCATCATAGATCATACCATATCTAATAGGGTACGATTCCTCCTTTCGGATACACCATTCCACTATGGTGTTCCAAGAGGAGTGAGTTGGGATAGAATCCCACACTCAGCTAGATAGTCATGAAACTCATGGCTAAGATATTCACCACCTCGATCTGATCAAAGTATCTTAATACTCTTGCCAAGCTGGTTTTGTACTTCATTCCCGAATTCTTTGAACTTTTCAAAGGATTCTGACTTATGTGTCATCAGATACACATAACCATATTACTGAAGTCATCAGTAAATGTAATGAAGTACCTATAACCACCTCTAGCAGTGATATTGAAAGGGCCCACACACATCACTATATATAAGTCCTAACAAGTATGTTGCTCTTTTGCTGTGTCCACTAAAGGGAGTCTTGGTCATCTTGCCTAGAAGGCAAGACTCGCATATCTCATATGATTCAAAATCAAATGAGTCCAGCAACCCATTCTTATGGAGCTGGGATAAGTGACTCTCATTTATGTGACCTAAGCGACAATGCCAAAGATAGGTTTGGTTCAACTCATTTAACTTGAACCTTTTGGTACTTATGTTATAGATGGGATTCTCTAAGTCTAGAATGTAGAGTCCGTTCATTAGAGGTGCACTACAGTAGAACATATCATTTAAATAAATGGAACAACATTTGTTCTTTATTATAAATGAAAAGTCTTTCTTGTCTAAACAACAAACTGAAATGATGTTCTTAGTGAGAGCAGGCACATAACAACATTCATCTAATTCTAGTACAAGCCCAAAGGGCAGAGATAAAAAATAAGTTCCTACAGCAACAGTAGCAACCCTTGCTCCATTGCCTACTCGTAGGTCTAACTCGCCCTTCGTCAATGCCTTGCTATTTCTCAGCGCCTGTACATTAGTACAAATGTGAGAAGCACATCCCGTATCAAATACCCATGATGAAGAAATAGATAGATTGACTTCTATAACATATATACCTGAAGTAGAAGTCTCACTACTCTTCTTTTTAAGATCTTCCTGGTATGCTTTGTAGTTTCGCTTCCAGTGTCCAACTTCCTTACAGTGGAAGCAAGTCCCTTCCTTTGCCACCCCTCCTTTAGGTTTTAGTTCCTTGCCTTTGCCCTTGGCTTGGGACTTTTCCTTACCTTTAGGCTTGCCTTGCCTTTCTTCTTTTGCACCATCAAAATGGAGTCAGACTTTGCCTTCTTAAGGTTGAGCTCAGTAGTTCTCAACATGCTAAGCATCTCAGACAGTGGCTTATCAATTTCATTCATGTTGTAATTCATGACAAATTGATTGTAACTTTCTGGCAAGGATTGCATGATCAAGTCAGTGGCCAGTTCTTGACCAAGTGGGAATCCCAACAGTTGTAGGTTTTCTATGTACCCAATCATCTTGAGTACATATGGACCTACGGGAGTCCCATCTTGCATCTTGCACTAAAACAGTGCCTTAGAGATCTCGTATCTCTCGTGCCTTGCTTGTCCTTGATACAGTTGACGAAGATGTTCAACCATATCAAAAGCATTCATCAACTCATGTTTTTTCTGAAGCTCAGAGTTCATGGTCACGAGCATGAGGCATGACACATCTAATGCATCATCTTGATGCTTCTTGTAAGCATCTCGGTCAGCTCGCGTGGCAGTGGCAGGAGGTGCTTCCGGAATGGGCTGCTCCAGGACATACAGTTTTCTTTCTTGTTTGAGAACGATTCTCAGATTCCTATACCAGTCCAGGAAATTAGCTACATTGAGCTTGTCCTTCTCAAGGACAGAATGCAGGGAGAGAGTTTTCGTGTTTGACGACATGACAATCTACAACATAAATAATGCAGAAAGTAAATATCATATTCCATTTATCATTTAATTAGGCCTTTAATTAAATGATGCTCCCACTGAATTATAGGACTTTTGTAGAATCGAGTCATGGATGTGGTCAAACCACACTACTAGATTCATACAAACTAGCTATAATTCTCGCGGGACAAGATCCACATCATACTACGCCTTGAGTTAGCTTTGGTTAAATCGCCCAAGACTTAGTATGATTGGTCGGTAACTAATTACCAATTACATCTCTATGCAACTCTTGTTTATAGGATCAAGATCCACATTTACAAAAGAACTTGAGTTAGCTTTGGCTAAATCACCCAAGATTTAGTGTAAATGTGATCTTATCCTATCTTTCCAACCATTGGAATATGCCTATAGTTTTACCCGATCCAATTGAGTTAACTAGTTTTACTCAATATAATTGAGCTTATTCTCACCCAAGCTTTGATAGGCGGGACCAAGATTGTCCCTCCACACCCTACCAAGATAATATGCGTTGCTTTGCTTTGGCAGATTCAACAACAACAAATGATCGAGGTAGTGATGGGTATCAAAACTTGGTAGGCATTTTGAGTTGACTTGATTGAGATCTAATCTAATCGTGAATGTGTATCATATATGCATTAAGGCATTAATTACCCTATACTATCATGCATCACATACATACAAGCAAAAACAAATAAAGCATTAATTACCCTATACTAGCATGCATCACATACATACAAGCAAAAAAAACATATATATATATATATATATACTAATTAGTTAATTTGTGATGAGGTCATGGCCCTACTACGATCTTCTCAAGCCAATGAGAAGATTGGATGGTCAACATAGGATTAGCGGCTTCTCCAAGCGCCTCCTTTGACCGTCATGTGTCGTCGGCACCCTCCTCGTAACTCCGTCTACAAGTGGACCTTCCACCGCTTCATTTTGTACATTACAAACATGAAACTCGAGTTACATTCGAGTCTAAAAATATATTTACAACAGGAATATAATAAGAGAGGCATGACCCGTAGGTCGCATATCATATACCACATGCACAACACAAAAACGGCATGCAAGCCGTATTATGAATTACAACATAATTTTATCCAATCACATTGGGGTTTTTGGGACATGACCATAACAATATCATACATAATTCTAAATTATGTATTTTACATAAATTTCTATAATTTTCTTTTTTTTCAATTTTATGAGTCACATCTCCGCAACGGTCCCGCTAAGCGATTTTCGAGCGCGATCGCGGGACAATGCCCCTTGCGGGGTTAGGGGCAGCGCCCCTTCTCACAAAATGAATCTTGCGAGTGTATCATATTGATCTTATATCACCTTAAGTCACTGTCCCAAAAAAACTAAAGCAAGACTTTGCCGTTTCGGAGAGTTTTTGTCAGTGGTGGAAGCCTACAAGTGTCCAAACACTTGTTGCTTCGACTCTACGAGAAAAATACTCACAAAAATCTATAAAATTAGGAAAATTACAAAAACTTATAGATATGTAATTTTTTGTATCTAATACAAAAATTATAAAACAAACATGTACATGCTTCGCACGCGGCTCTGATACCAATGTTAGACTCTCCGAGTCACAAAAACTGCTTTTTGCATTGCAGAAACCTCGGAAGTCGGCAACAGAAACCTCGGAAGTCGGCAGCAAAAACCTCGGAAGTCGGCCATGGATCCGCGCAAAGATAAATAAAAATAAATTCATGTACATGTTTAGAAACACTAGATCTACTTTAGATCTACATGGAAGAGTTCTACCCTTGTAGCAATGCCCTTCGCTTATCTCGTTCGTCCAAACGGTTGTCAGATCTCGTAGAGTGTCAAGTGTACACTCCCCTACACGTACCCACATGGAAAAAATGTGGAGAAGACCAATTAGAGTGTGCTAGCACCCTTGGAGGTCACGGCAATGGAGGTAAGGGAGAGAACAAGAAGGGAGAGGGAAGAAGATGAAATCAATTCACCACAAAAATTATGGCCGGCCACATTAAGGATGGGGTTATAAACATCCATGTAATACAAAGAGCCATGGCTCTTGGTCTTCCTCATGAGGTGGCACATCATGATGTGTCCATGATGATGTGGAACATCATCATTGGCCGGCCCCGATGCCAAGTCACAATGAAGTGGCATTTGGTCAAGTCAAACTTGACCCTTTATCTTCCCTCTCAAGTCAAGTCAAACTTGACCTCTTATCTCCCATGGTTGATCAAATACAACCTTTGATTCAAGTCAATTTAATTTAATGAATCTCTATTCATTATTTTAAATTGACTCAATGAATCAAATCTAAATTAGACTCATTCAACACTTGAATCAAATTGATTCCAACTCAATTAGTCTAATTTGAATTACTCTTAATTCAATTTGGTTCATCACATGAACCTAATCCTCTTGGTCCATCATATGAACCTAATCTCCATCTAATTGCCCTTTGTGTGTGACCCTATAGGTTCTTGTAACATTGGCAATGCTCCTAAACCGATTTAGAAATATAAGCAATGAGCGGTATCTAGCAACACATCATTGCTACCCAAGTTACAAGAATGTTGAGATCCAACATAACCTTTGTGACTACTAATTGTGACTCTCACAATATGTGACAATGTCTCTCTATCCTTGACATCTAGATTGATCAATTGAGGCATAGACCGTGTCATCCTCTGAACAATCTATATCTTGAACTCCAAGTAGACTCACTCTAATCAAATGAGCTCAATATCTCATATTGACTCATTTGGGCATGACCATGCACTTAGTGGTCTCACTCTATCAAGAATCATGATATCACTCCCGTCATATAGGAGGGATAGATCCCATCTACATCACTCACACCCTTCTGTATAATTTGTTACATACCCTGTAATCGCCTTTATAGTCCACCCATTTATAGGTGACGTTTGACGAAGCCAAAGTATGCAACTCCTTATATAGGGAACCATGGTGACTTCAGGTCCAAGGACTAATAGTCATACTAATAGTCACATGAGAAAGTATATGACACTCATATAACGATCCATGATACTTTCTCATGGCAGGTCATTCAGTATACATTCTCCAATGCATACCCATGTTTCAACTTGATATCTCATATCCATGACTTGTGAGATCAAGTCATCGAGTTGACCTACATGCTAGTCTCTTCGCATTAACATTGTCCCTGAATATTAATACTTGACTAGGAATGATTAAGAGTAGTATTCTCTATATCATCTCATTATCGATTCAACCAATCCATTGATATAGATAAGAACCTTCTACTCAAGGACGCTATTATACTTAGTTTTTGGCACCAATACAACTAAGTATAATAACCATAAAGAAATATCTTTTTAAATATATATTGGAATATGATACAACAAGTCCATACAATAATCATCACATGATCGGCTCTAGGGCTTTCACTAACACAAAGACCAAATGAAAAATCAAAGATTGGGCAAAAAGAGTTGGAGAATCAAGTCTTGAGGTCAAGACTTGAGAAATTAGAAAAGACCCCTTAAAAATATGCAAAATCAAATTAAAGGGTCAAATTGTCAAAATCTAGGGTCTAGAATGTTAGGGCAATCTCTTGCCATGATAAGGTTTTGATGTGTGTGGCAAAGGGTTTAAGTTAGGATGATATTGTTATTTGATATGTGCGTTGGAGTCTTACAGGACTTAGTAATTCGTACATGGAGCCTTGGCGGGTTCACCTTCACAACCTCGTGCCTGAGTCGGAGAAGGAGCATTGCAAAGCCGTGCGCTTGATGCTGTCGAGGGACCGCCGGACGAGATGACTTGAAGTGAAGCCAAGGAAGCAGACTTCGGAGGCAAGAGACGCGAAGGAGCATTGCAGAGCCGTGCGCCTGATGCTGCTAAGGGATGTGGCCGCGAACGAAGAGAGCTTCGGCGAGGGACTTCGAGTGAGATGAGAGAATGAGTGAAATGTAAGTAGCTCATTAGGTGAACTTGGCCGAATGGCTGAGTGTCGGAGACTTGACAGCAAGGGTTAAGGTTTACCCGACCGCCGGAAGCTCAAACTTATGTTAAGTTTGAGTTTCACGCACCGATCGACTACCACGTGATGGCAATGATCGCTTCCGAGTCGAGTGGGTTCGACCGTATCCGATCGATGGGTTTATGCCTAGCAATGATCGCCATGGAATGTCGACGACTACCGGAGGATATCGCGGCACAGACCGCCGCTCGTGGCCGTGGGCGTCGACTACGGAGGCGAATGATCGTGAGGTCCATCGACCGATCGCCAAGAGTTCGCTGACTACAATGGTCGGGATCCGACGTGTTCAGAGGCCATTGTAGTGACGGCATGACCGCCAAGGGCGCAATGATCGGCGTGGCGCCAACGGGAAGAAATCAGCCCTCTCTATAAAAAGAGAGGGTGTGAGCCTTTGAGAGGCTAATGCTTATGCTCTAAGTGATCTTCCTAGTGCCTCACAAGCTCTAAACTCTTCTTACTTGTTTTTACTCCATTCTTATTGTAAGAAGAGTGATCTTGATTGTAAAGGTTACCTCCACCTAGCTTGGTGCAAAGGAGAGACCAATAGTGATTGGCTTTGGAGGAGTGATTCACCTTGGACGAATCGGACCGTGGATTAGCGGCGTAGCCGTGAACCACGTTACATCTTCTTTGTTAGCATTTGTATTTTAATTTATTGCTTTGTCTTTATTGTTTATGCTTCCGCTTGCTCTAACGATTGTGTAGACGAGCAAACGAACGAGAGAATTCTGACATCCATCGTAAGAGAGCTATTCACCCCCCTCTAGCCGACAATTGATCCCCTACAAGTGGTATCAGAGCCAGGTTAAGCTTGTCGAGGACTAACCGCCACAACAAGCAACTTTCAAAATGGCCGGCTCCAACATCCATCCTCCGAAGTTTGAAGGAGAATTCGCTTGGTGGAAGAAGCGAATGGAGGTATTTTTCGAAACGGATTTTGATATTATGATTACAATGGAATCCGATTTCGTTTTGCCTAGGGATGAAGAGGGGAAGCCAATAGAGAAATCTAGGTGGACCAAAAGGCAAAGGGAAGAACACCTTGCAAATTCAAAAGCCAAGCATCATCTCTTCAATGTGCTCCCCCAACAAGAAATCAACCGAATAGGAGAATGCCTAAGTGCCAAGGAGATGTGGGAGAAGCTAATTGAGCTTCATGAAGGCACATCCGAGGTGAAGCTAGCAAGGAGAGATCTCCTCCGCTCCAAACTATTCAACATTAAATTAGAAAAGGGAGAAAAGGTAACTTCTTTGCATTCTAGATTCAAAGAAATTTTAAATGGACTAACAAGTGTAGGAGAAAGGCTCTCCAATCGCGATATGATAATGAAGGCCATAGATGCTTTCCCCCGATCATCCAAGTGGAGTTCAATGGTGGACTCATTTTACATTTCAAAGAATCTAGAGGTAAGTACTCTAGATGAATTTTTCTCCACTATGGAATTGCATGAATCTAGGCTTGAAGGAATACAAGAAGAGCCAAAAATACAACCTTCAAGGGGAGTAGCATTGTTGGCAAATAAGGGGAAGAAGAAGATAGAGATCTCCTCCTCCTCCGATGACGAAGCATCTTCCTCCTCCTCCATGGATAGCACCAAAGAAGCCTACATGGTAAGGAAGGTAAGGCGTGCATTTAAGAATTTTAGATTTGATAAATCTCATGATAGGAATAGAAGACCAAGGGGGAAGATCATTTGTTACAATTGTCAAGGAAAGGGACACATAAGAGACAATTGTCCCCTCCTAAACAAGAGCAAGGAAGAGAAGAAAAAGAAAGAAGAAAAGAAGAAGAAAAAGGGGAGCAAGAAAAAGAAGGAAGAGGAGAAGAAGACAAAAGAAAAGGGGAAGACCAAAGCTCTAAAGGCAAGGACTTGGGATGACCCATCCTCATCCTCCTCATCATCATCGGATGAGAAGAATGCCTTTGTCACCAATCTGGCCTTGATGGCCTTTGATGACTTGGATTGATCTTCCTCCGAAAATGAAGGATCAAGCTCAAGAGGAGAGAGCTCAAGTGAAGGGGGAGTTTCTACATCCTCCTCATCCGAAGAAGAAGAAGAGGATATGGAAACTATGGTAACGAATGCCTCTCCTAAGAAAATAGTTTCCATAATTTCTAGTTTAACTAAGGACTTATTTGGAATGAAAAAGAAAAATAAAAGCATGCTTAATCAAATTAAGGCATTGGAAAATAAGCTAGAAAATGCATGCTTAAATGATAATATTTCTTCTAGCTTAAATGATGCATGCTCACATGATAATTATATGCCATTAGATGTAAGTGATGCATGCATAGAAGAAAATAGGGCTTTAAGGGAAAAGGTAGATTATTTGACAAAAGCCCTAGAAAAATTCACTATTGGCTCAAACACCTTGAACATGATTATAGGGAGCCAAAGAGCAAGTTTTAATAAGAAAGGCCTAGGTTATAAAGAAAAGAAAAATGAAAAGGCCTATAAATGTTTAATAGCTAGGGGACAAGATAAAAAGAAAGTAATTGATAGAAAATGGATCCCCAAGGAGTATCTAGTGAACCCAATAGGCAAGAACTTATTTTGGGTTCCAAAATCCATCCTTAAGGGTTAGAAAACCCCTAGGGTAGTCAACCATATGCAATTGACCTATATCATATTTTGGTTGACTTAGGATGGCGGGACAACATTTTTAGAATAGTGTTGGGTGATGATAACGTGCCCATAAATAGATAATAATGCTTAAATCATGATGATTAATGAAATTGCTATGTATATGTGCAATCATGATTTATGATTTTGATATTTGACACATCATCATAAGAAATAGGGTTTAAATCATGCTTTAGGTGATAATTTGTTTATTATCATGATATAATACCTAATGCATGAGAACAATTCAATGAATAAATATATTTCATGATCATAATGTAGAATTAATTGATATATGCCTTTATGATCATGAGGATTGTTAGGTTGATGCTTAACCTTGATAGAATTGTATGAATATAATGGTTAAGTATATACAAATACCCCCTAGGATGCATCTCACACTCACCATAGGCTACTTTGATTGAAAACTTAGCATGGGTGAGATGTTAGGATGATACAAATGTCCACAAATGCCTATGGCATTTAGATGGTCATTTAAGGTATCAAAATAGCAATAATAGACCAATCATGGGGAAGGCTTATGTTTAATTCATAGACATATTGCCAAAAGATCATGGTTGGATATTTCATATGTTTTCAAAACAATTTCTTACTTTAAAATCCATGTATTCATGTTTTGAAACAATCCTAAGCAATACTAAGTGTTAAAATGGATACTAACATGCTCAAAAACTAGTGGTTTTTAAAGCCTTTGGATTTTTGGCAAATCTTGGAAAATATAATGATTTTTCTTGAAAAACTATTTTTCATTGATAGATATACATAAAATAAATATGTTCCTCAGATTTCATGATTTTTCAAATTTTCTGAAATTTATAATGCATTTCTTAATTTCACCCAGAAAATCAAAATTTCGGAATCCTTTGTACCAGTCGACTGCCATACTGATAGCAGTCGACTGCTCACCTGAAAAACAGCCCAATATTTTCTGATTTCAGATTTTAATCATGTTTTTGGTATTTTCCTCTTATTTAACTTGATGCCATGGATTTATAACTTAGTGTTAATCTTTTTGATGGTGTCAAAGGGGGAGAAGTAATTATGTTTAAGTAAATTATGATAGGGGGAGAAAATTTGAAAATTTGTATGGGGAGTTTCATGGATTAAGGGGGAGTTGCATGTTGTTATATCATGTTTATGTTTACATGCTTTCTTACCTTAGAAATTTTCATCAAATGTTTTTACCTAACTTAAACGGATTGCCACACATCAAAAAGGGGGAGATTGTTAGGGCAATCTCTTGCCATGATAAGGTTTTGATGTGTGTGGCAAAGGGTTTAAGTTAGGATGATATTGTTATTTGATATGTGCGTTGGAGTCTTACAGGACTTAGTAATTCGCACATGGAGCCTTGGCGGGTTCACCCTCACAACCTCGTGCCTGAGTCGGAGAAGGAGCATTGCAGAGTCGTGCGCTTGATGCTGCCGAGGGACCGCCGGACGAGATGACTTGAAGTGAAGCCAAGGAAGCAGACTTCGGAGGCAAGAGACGCGAAGGAGCATTGCAGAGCCGTGCGCCTGATGCTGCCGAGGGACGTGGCCGCGAACGAAGAGAGCTTCGGCGAGGGACTTCGAGTGAGATGAGAAAATGAGTGAAATGTAAGTAGCTCATTAGGTGAACTTGGCCGAATGGCTGAGTGTCGGAGACTTGACCGCAAGGGTTAAGGTTTACCCGACCGCCGGAAGCTCAAACTTATGTTAAGTTTGAGTTTCACACGGCACCAGTCGACTGCCATGTGACGGCAGTCGACTGCTCTGAGTCGAGTGGGTTCGACTGGTATCCGACTGATGGGTTTATGCCCAGCAGTCGACTGCCATGGAATGACAGTCGACTGCCAGAGGATATCGCGAATCGCAGAACGAATCGTAGCCGGCCCAGGCGATCGACTACGGAGGCGATCGGGTGAGGTCCATCGATCGGGCCAAGAGTTCCGTTGGACTACAACGGTCGGGATCCGACGTGTTCGGAGGTCGTTGTAGTGACGGCAGTCGACTGCCAAGGGCAGCAGTCGACTGGTGGCGGCCAACGGGAAGAAATCAGCCCTCTCTATAAAAAGAGAGGGTGTGAGCCTTTGAGAGGCTAATGCTTATACTCTAAGTGATCTTCCTAGTGCCCCACAAGCTCTAAACTCTTCTTACTTGTTTTTATTCCATTCTTATTGTAAGAAGAGTCATCTTGATTGTAAAGGTTACCTCCACCTAGCTTGGTGCAAAGGAGAGACCAATAGTGATTTGCTTTGGAGGAGTGATTCACCTTGGACGAATCGGACAGTGGATTAGCGGCGTAGCCGTGAACCACGTTACATCTTCTTTGTTAGCGTTTGTATTTTCATTTATTGCTTTGTCTTTATTGTTTATGCTTCCGCTTGCGCTAACG
This sequence comes from Wurfbainia villosa, assembly GCA_025175895.1. NCBI lineage: Eukaryota > Viridiplantae > Streptophyta > Magnoliopsida > Zingiberales > Zingiberaceae > Wurfbainia > Wurfbainia villosa. The sequence continues at coordinate 38,766,855 of CM046002.1, read as the reverse complement.
ATTGTGTAGACGAGCAAACGAATGAGAGAATTCCGACATCCATCGTAAGAGGGCTATTCACCCCCTCTAGCCGGCAATTGATCCCCTACATAGAAGTCAAAGTCAAGGGTGTAAGAGGCAAGAACCATCTAGTGAAGGGACGAAGCTTCGCTTCCCACTTCAACTTGGTCTCTTGTGCAAGGTGATCCCGTCTATGTCCCCAGATAAAAAAAATTAATCCTTGATGATGACGGATTACCCAAGCAATCGATCCATCATCGTGTTATTCGATTAGAGTGGTCTCTTGAACAAACTAGTTGTTCAAACAACCTAACTCTTTTCCTCGACTAGCTGTGGAATAGATGATGTACGGATCGCCGGTTTTTGTGTTTATCTTCGGGGTCCAAGTAAATTAGCCACATGAAATTACATACATCATATAAAGAAAAAAAAGGAAACCAAAACAAGAATTATACCTCTTGTTTACCTCTTGGTCTTCTATTGTATGTCTTATCCTCCTCTTGGACGTTGTGTGGGCAAGGATCCTCCAAGAGTTGAAACCTCCTAGATCACGATCTTCCTTTCCTTTTTCGCTCCGAACAAAAGGAAGAAAATAATCTCCCTTCTTCTCCTATCTAGTTCCGGACACAATCCCTTTGGAGAAAGATCAAGCCACCTTCTCCTCTTTGTTGTTGTCGCCGACCACCAAGGAGAGAGAGATGGAATTGCCGGCCAAGATGGATATCTTGCCGCCGGCCAAAGGAGAGGGTGGCACTGCCGGCCCTAGGAGAAGATGGTGGTGTGCCGGCCAAGAGGGAGAAACCAAGGAAAACAAACCTTAAACCCTCTTGTGTCGCCGGCCAAGGAGACAAAACCCTAACACCACTTCTCCTCCTTGCCGTCGAAGCCAAACCCTAACCCTAGCATCCAAAAAACATTAGTTGTCGCCCAAGCCCTAAGACCTTTTTTTATAGAGCTAGGCTTAAGCCTCCTTTCAATCTTCACCATGGGATCTAGAGATTTAATCTCCACCGTCGGATCTAGGGTTTTATTTTCCACCGTTGGATCTAGGCTTCATGAGGGTTTTAATTGGCTACAATAGGGACCATGAGGAGGAGTTGGATCTTGGCCACCCAATGGATCTAGCCAACATAAAGTCCGATCCATTAATGATAATCCATTCCACTAGAGGTTTATCATTGATCTACCTCACCAACCCCCATAAATCAATGTGGGCTCCATATATTAATTGTACAAATATCTCTCCGTGTTTAAGATCTCGAATATCTGTCAATTAATTAATTTACTGACAATTAATTAATTAACATCTAACTCCATGAGTAGTACCACTCAACCTTATCATCATGCCGGACCAAGTCCACTTGTAGGATTTACATGATGAACCTTATGAGCTCCTCAAGGGGATATCATCATCCTAATATATATGACATAGTTTCCTCCTATAATCAACGGCACACCATATAAATAATATCATTTTCTAACTTACCGAGCCTATCAATTTACTCTATGAATCTCGCCCATCGGTAAATCAAAGAAATAAATACTAAGTATATGTGTCCGTTATTATATCGGGATTAAGAGCATGTACACCATAATATCCAAGGTCCAATTCAATTATGTAGTCAGCAATAAATCGAATCACCTCTAAGTCGGTCTTGCTCAATACACACAAAGTGTACTAATATAATTCTATGGTCAAGACAAACCAATACAAAATTACACTACAACCATACCAATGGTTTGTCCATAACCATCTCGGTTGTGAGCCTTTACTTATACTTTATAAAGAACTGATAATATGATCTCCTGTGTGACACTACACACCATGTTATCTATAATGTAATGTATCAGACAAATATGCATGATCATAAATATGCAAACAATGATCATGTAATTCTTATTTCAAAAATAAAGATGTTCATACAAAAGATAGACTTTTCAGTATACATCCCAACATCTAGGAGGCAAGGTTTGGGTCACAAGCCTATGTCCAAGAAGGTAATGTCTACTTATCACAATGCTCAATTTGATTATGGAACTCAACCTAGATCTAGGAAGGCCATGGTTACTAGGGAGGTCATCCCTAAGGATAACCATGGAGTGTGCCTAGTGGCTGAGGTTCAAGGAAACCTAGGGAAGTCACTAAGAAGGTTACAAAGGGAGTCACCCCTAGAGTTAACCTAGGCAAGACCCAAATGACCAAGTCTTCTAAGCCTAGTGTTAGTAATATATGAGAGATGTCCTAAGGCAATCACCTTATGTATGAACCATTTATATGATAAATGAAGATTCACTATTTGAGTATACATGTTTTATGTATTTGATTGGATCTTAAACTCATTTACTGAATGCCCACGATACGATTCACAACATGAGAGAATTTGTGATTGGATCACAACTAGTGAGTATCTCTACATGTGTAATTGTGATGTATCGGAATTATCCCTAGTCGATGAATTGATGGATTTGGACACCATCAATTCTGTCGAGACTAGCACGAGGTATACTCCTTGGTGTATCTAAGCAGCTGATTCTCACTGGCTGGAGACATAGTGATGTCCGGAGTTAATCGTGGATGCTAGTTATGGTAACTAGTTCATTGGAGTGACCAGTCGTAAGACTTCATATGGTTCTCTGCATATATAGATATGTCAATGAAGTTCTTACTGTGGCTTAATTGCGATGTTCCTTTGACTTGCGGTATTCAAGTCATCTTGATCATGGAGACTTATTCTTTGACATCTTAAGCAAACATCTCTAAGGAGATGTGGACCCGGGATGATTGGGTATAAGTCGAAGTGATCGAAGGTGTTTGAATAGCCTATAAAGGATTCACCACTCCTTGCGAGGAGATGTATACCCATGGCCTCTCGTCGAATTGTTACTAAAGTCTTTGGCCAAAGCATTACATGTTTAGAGTAAGGTACTCTTCGATACATGTGGAGTAACTAGAATCCGTAGGACCAGGAAATGATACTTGGGCTAGGTGTGACGTAGTCAGCCTAGTGGGGACTGACACTATAGACCATGTCCTGAACCAAGTGGGTATAAGATGAGTGAAGGGAATGGGGCACGATTCATTCGAGCTCTTGAAGGGTTTTGAAATAGTTACGGATCAACCGTTGATCTTTCGGTTAATTGGGGATCATGATGTACTACTAGGTGCCACTCATGATCGTTCTATAATTAATGGTTAATTATAGGCGGCCAACATAAACCGAGAACCTATTTGGTCACACGCTGTGAGCGTAATCCAAAGGATTTAAAACGAGCTTGAGAATGGGATTCTCAGACCGAGAGAAACTATGTTTGGTTGGACCAAACATAAAGCGAGCATGAAATTGTTTCAGTCGCAATGGAAGCGTGGATGGGCTGTGTCTTATGAAGACATAATGGATGAACCAAAATGGTTTGGTTCTAATCCAATGGATGAGAATAAACCAAAGGGTTTGGTTTATTTTAAACGAATGAACCAAAAGTTGGTTCGGTTCGTTTTATCTTAAAATAAACCATCATGGTTTGGTTTATTTTAACTTATCCTAATGGAGCGAGTTAACGGGCTTTATGGATATGATCCATTAACCATTAAGAGAATTAGTTCTCTATAAAAGAGGGCTTAAGGGATTGTTAAACCCTAACTAATCCAAACCCTAGCCCCCTTGAGTTGCCGCCCACCTCCACCTTGGAGTTAATTGGCGCCAACCCTAAAGCTGTCGCCGCCCAGCTTGTGTACAGCCGTCCAAGTCTTTGCCGGCGTCCAAGCTTCAGCCGGAGAACCTCCGGCGATGCTCCGGCGATCTCCTTTGGGTTCGGTGATAAGGTGACCTTCCATCTTTCCTTAGCCGGCCTCTATTCCTCCACCAAAAGCTGTCCAGTTTTTCTGGACAGCTTGTTTCTTTGTTGTCGGAACGTCATTTGGATGACGGTTAGTGCTCCGACAGCGGCTAACTTACCGGGGATTTGATCTCCGGTAATCCTCTGAGGTGAGGGACGAAGGATTCGTCAAACGGTTGACGAATACCTCTCCGGAGAAGCGAGTTTTGAGAACTCGTTTTAGGATCCGAATTTGGATTCGGATCGTGATCATCTCTCGATCACGTCGTCTTCAACACGAGGCTAGTAACCTGTACGAAGACGAAGCTCGTGACTTAGCGAAGTCATCCCAAGGAGCTCGGCGTGGATACGGATAGAGACGATTCTTACGAGGATCGTTCCGGTTGATGCCGTTCCCGCTACACGTCATACGAAAGGTATAACGTAGATAAATTTCTTTTATTGCAAATTTTTAATTTACGGTTATGTCTACACTTGTTGTAATATGCATGCGTGTATTGTGTGTGTTGTAATAAATATAGATTTATTATTTTTTAATTGCTTCCGCTGTGCTCATGTTTACGAAACATGATCGAACACACACACGCCGCGGTGCCGGAAACCCAACAGTGGTATCAGAGCCCAGGTTGTGTTTCGACATAATCGTAAAATTGGTTTTGCGATAGTCATAATGTATTTCTGGAAATTTTCTAAATTTTGGAAATTTAGAAGTATTTATAGAAATTTTTCAATTTTGGAAAGTCTAGAAGTATTTATGGAAATCTTCCACTTTTGGAAAGTTGGAAGTATTTATGGAAATTGATATTTTCCATAAATAAAATATTTGATTAGATTCTGGAAATTTGTTTCCTAATTTAATCATGATTTGATTTGGGAAATCAAATCTTAAAATATTTTATTTCCATAAGTAGTTTTAATGATTTAGGAAATTGGTTTCCTAAATAGATTTTCCTTAATCAAATAATTCCATGAATAAAATATGTGATTAGATTTGGAAATTTGTTTCCTAATTTAATTATGATTTGATTTGGAGAATCAAATCTTAAACATATTTTATTTCCATAAATAGTTATGACATATAAGGAAATTATATACATGACATAATTGTATGCCATGTAATTGCATTAGATGCATAACATTATGCCATGCATGTCGTGACATGTAGATGTATGCCATGTATGCCATGCCATGTAGATAATAGTTATTTGCATGCAAAAAGGATGAGACATAAAAACCCTTAATCAATATTAAAGCCTACACCTTCCATTAATATGGTTAGAACCAGAGTTCTGTTTCTTGTTTGGGTTGTTGGACTCTCTCCAAGCCCGGCTCGAACCCGAACATGTTCAAACCATGGAATAGTTTAATACTAATATGGTAAGAGTCAGAGGACAATCGTTAGCTTTGGTTGTTGGACTCTCTCCAAGCTGGGCTAATTGGTTGAATGTGCTCTAACCATATTAAAACTATTTTCCGATTAATGGGTTGGCTTTAACCTGGAGCATCGGCTTGTTGGACTCTCTCCAAGGTCGATGTAAAGGGAGGTGAAGTTGGGTGCTATGCATATGATGCATACTTGTTAATGTGTTAACAACCCGATGTATGTGTGAACATTCAATTAGTTGATAGCACATTGTGATAGTTTCATATACGTGATATGCAATCGGTATAGAAGATACCTACCGTCGTAGTTATGAATGGCTTGTTGGACTCTCTCCAAGGTTGTTCATAACTATGATGGATATCAGCCCATTCGGAGATGGACCTACGATCTCCCAAAGTAATTTTGGGGTTTTTGAAATTCGAAAAATGAATGGGATTTATAAATGTATATTGATGCATTTTAAAATCATCTTTCTCATATATGCTCGTTTTGTATTTCTAGGTCAATAAATTGATCATTGACGCGTCTTTGAATTTGCGCACTATTTTGGATTGAACAAGATCGGGCCTAACTTCTGATGGCTTAGAAACTTGAGAATTATTCTCAAGGCAGAAAAGCTAGCATATGTCCTTGAAGAGCCTCTTCCCAACCGTCCTAAGGACGATGCAACTCCAGACCAAATGTTGGTCTATCAGATGCATGTGGCAGATTCTGAGCTGGTGAGTTGCATCATGCTAGCGGCGATGGTACCTGAGCTGCAAAAGCAGCATGAGCATATGGATACTAATACTATGGTCTTCCATCTTCATGAGTTGTTCGATGAGCAAGCGAGATCCGAAAGGTTCGAGGTCTCTAGGCTCCTCTTCACCACGAAGATGCAAGAAGGTTCATCTGTAGTGCAGTTTGTGCTAAAGATGAACGGGTACATCGAGCAGCTAGCTACCCTCGGTTTTGTGATGGATCATGAGTTAAGTATTGACTTAATTCTGCATTGTTTGCCCAAGAGTTTCTCGCAATTTGTGATGAACTATCAGATGAACAAATTGGAATCCACCATTCCCGAGCTCCTCAATATCTTTGAAGACTGTGAGCCTCAGAAGCATGAGGAGAAGGCGGTTCTGTTAGTTGATTCCTCAAAGAAAGGTTCTAAGAGGAAGACGAAAGAACAGAAGAAAGGAAAGAACAAAAAGGCAAAGAAGGCGGAACCAGCGCAAAAGGGCACTTGCCATCATTGTGGCAAGGAAGGCCACTGGCGAAGAAACTGCAAGATTTATCTTGAGTCCATGAAGAAGAAGAAGGCATCCGATGCCCCATCCTCTTGTATCTTCGTTATTGATTGTCATTCTATTTCCTTAGACACTTGGGTATTGGATACTGGGTGTAGCTCACATATATGTAATGACATACAGGGCTAAGGAATAGAAGAAGACTTGTCGGAGAGTCAAATTCGAGTTGGCAATGGAGCAAAGGTTCTTTGCTACGCCATCGAAACTTATTTTTGAAGCTCCTAGTGGACTAGTCTTGAACCGGACAATTGCTATTATGTTCCTTCTCTAATAAAGAACATTGTTTCTATTTCCTGCTTAAATAGAAATGGTTTCCATTTAACGTTTAGTAACAATTGTTGTTATATAACTTTGAATGGCGTACTTTATGGAACTGGAACTTTGAGTAATGGCATTTATACGTTGGACGTATCCAGTAACATTTTCAATATCGAAGCGAGCAACACGCGTGCTCGAAAGGATAATCACATAGACTCCTATATGTGGCATTGTCGTCTTGGCCATATAAGCAAGAAACGCATGTCCGAATTACACCGATGTGGAATTCTGGAATCGTTTGAATTGGATTCATACGATACATGCGAATCATGCTTGAAAGGCAAGATGACTAAGTTACCTTTTACTGGAAAAAGTGAACGAGTGGGAGAGTTACTAGGTCTAGTACATACTGATGTATGTGGACCTATGTCAACTCAAGCTTTAGGAGGCTATAGCTACTTCATTACCTTCACCGATGATCACTCACGGTTTGGGTATGTGTTCTTGATGAAACACAAGTCTGAAGCCTTTGAAAGGTTCAAAGAATTCAGAAATGAAGTAGAGAAACAATATGACAAAAGTATTAAAATACTTCGATCGGATCGAGGTGGTGAATACTTAAGTCAAGAGTTTCTTGATTATCTAAGAGACAATGGCATATTGTCTCAATGGACTCCGCCCTATACACCACAGCATAATGGTGTATCTGAGAGACGGAACCGGACCTTGTTGGACATGGTCAGGTCAATGATGAATCATGCGACTCTTCCCAAGTCCTTTTGGGGTTATGCACTACAGGCAGCTGTTTACTTGTTAAATAGAATGCCCACCAAGGTAGTCTCAACTACTCCATATGAGATATAGAATAGTAAGAAACCTCATGTATCTTACTTGAAGATATGGGGTTGTCCTGCTTATGTGAAGCGGACTGTATCAGACAAACTGGATGCTAAGTCTGATAAATGTCTATTTATTGGATACCCTAAGGAAACAAGGGGTTACCAATTCTATCATCCTGTGGAACAAAAGGTGTTTGTTTCAAGGCATGCTGTGTTTCTAGAGAAAGAGTTTCTCTTGCAAGAAAATAGTGGGAGTGTCGTCGAGCTTGAGGAGGCTCGAGAGACTCAAATAGACATTAATGAGAGCACAACAATGACAACTCATAGTGATGAGCAATCAGTGGACCTATTGTAACACCACATCTTCGTAGAGATCTGGTAGAACACGCAATATTCCTGAGAGATATGGATTTCTCGTAAGTGAATCGAACGACGTGTTACTCATTGATGATGAGGAGCCTACTAGTTATGAAGAAGTGCTGACAAGTTCAGAAAGGGATAAGTGGCTTGGTGCCATGAAGTCGGAAATGGATTCCATGTATGAAAACCAAGTTTGGAACTTGGTTGACCCACCTGAAGGGATAAAGCCTATAGGGTGCAAGTGGGTTTTCAAGAAGAAAACCGACATGGATGGTAATGTGATTACCTATAAGGCTAGATTGGTGGCGAAAGGATATCGTCAAAAACAAGGTGTTGATTATGACGAAACCTATTCAGGTAGCTATGCTTAAATCCATTCGGATGCTCCTGGCCATAGCGGCTCATTATGATTATGAGATATGGCAGATGGATGTGAAAACAGCTTTCCTTAATGGAAACCTGCTCGAGGACGTGTATATGATACAACCTGAGGGTTTCACATCGGTTGATAAAACCAAGGTATGCAAATTGCGACGATCCATATATGGATTGAAGCAAGCATCCAGGAGATGGAATATCCGTTTTGATGAGACAATCAAAAAGTTTGATTTCTCACAAAATCCAGACGAACCTTGTGTGTACAAGAAGGTTAGTGGGAGTGCAGTCATATTCCTAGTATTGTATGTCGATGACATACTACTTATAGGAAACGATGTTTCAATCTTACAGTCAGTGAAGGTTTGGTTATCCAAGACATTCTCCATGAAAGACACAGGAGAAGCAACCTACATCCTCGGGATTAAGATCTATAGAGATAGATCAATGGTTGCTTGGTCTTCGCAGCTACATACATATAGATCGAGTGCTAAAGAGGTTTAGCATGTCAAAATCCAAGAAAGGTTTCCTACCCATCAGGCATGGGGTACACCTTTCGAAGTCTATGTGTCCGCGCACAGAAGACGAGAGGATTTGCATGAGTAAGATTCCCTATGCATCCGCAATAGGATCTATCATGTATGCTATGTTATGTACGAGGCCCGATGTATCGTATGCTCTGAGTGTCACGAGCAGATACGATCGATCCAGAATGGATCATTGGGTGATCATAAGACGATCCTTAAGTACTTAAGAAGAACTAAGGATACGTTCCTAATATATGGAGAAGGGTACATGGTGATACGTGGGTATACGGATGAGTTACCCGCATGCATAAGGATGATTTCATGTCTCACCGTATGTATTCACCTAGAATGGAGGCGCAATAAGTTGGAAAGGTTCCAAGCTTGACACTATAGCGGATTCTCGCCACTAAAGCGAGAATACATTGCAGCTTTAAGCAGCGAAGCGGTTTGAATCAAGAAGTTCATCTCACGAACTTGATGTGGTCTCATCAATGATCCAAACATGCTTCGCCGCTTATCATCTTATCGGAGAGATCATCGTGAGGAACGAAATACAAATCGAGAAAATTCCCAAAGGAACTTAGCGGATCCCTTGACTAAGGCATTACCTCAAAATAAGTTTGAGGGTCATGTTCGAGCTTATGGTATTGGATACCGTAGCGATTGGCATTAGGCCAAGTGGGAGTCTGTTAGTAATATATGAGAGATGTCCTAAGGCAATCGCCTTATGTATGAACCATTTATATAATAAATGAAGATTCACTATTTGAGTATACATGTTTTATGTATTTGATTGGATCTTAAACTCATTTACTGAATGTCCACGATACGATTCACAGCATGAGAGAATTTGTGATTGGATCACAACTAGTGAGTATCTCTACATGTGTAATTGTGATGTATCGAATTATCCTAGTCGATGAATTGATGGATTTGGACACCATCAATTCGCGAGACTAGCACGAGGTATACTCCTTGGTGTATCCAAGCAGCTGATTCTCACTGGCTGGAGACATAGTGATGTCCGGAGTTAATCGTGGATGCTAGTTATGGTAACTAGTTCATTGGAGTGACCAGCCGTAAGACTTCATATGGTTCTCTGCATATATAGATATGTCAATGAAGTTCTTACTGTGGCTTAAGTGCGATGTTCCTTTGACTTGCGGTATTCAAGTCATCTTGATCATGGAGACTTATGCTTTGACATCTTAAGCAAACATCTCTAAGGAGATGTGGACCCGGGATGATTGGGTATAAGTCGAAGTGATCAAGGTGTTTGAATAGCCTATAAAGGATTCACCACTCCTTGCGAGGAGATGTATACCCATGGCCTCTCGTCCGGATTGTTACTAAAGTCTTTGCCAAAGCATTACATGTTTAGAGTAAGGTACTCTTCGATACATGTGGAGTAACTAGAACTGTAGGGACGAGGAAATGATACTTGGGCTAGGTGTGACGAGTCGACCTAGTGGGATGACACTATAGATCATGTCCTGAACCAAGTGGGTTAAGATGCGTAAAGGGAATGGGGCACGATTCATTGTAGCTGCTGAAGGGTTTCAGAAATAGTTCTAGATCAACTGTTGATCTTTTCGGTTAATTGGGGATCATGATGTACTACTAGGTGCCACTCATGATCGTTCTATAATTAATGGTTAATTATAGACGGCCAACATAAACCGAGAACCTATTTGGTCACACGCACAACGAGTGTAATCTAAAGGATTTAAAACGAGCTTGAGAATGGGATTCTCAGACCGAGAGAAACTATGTTTGGTTGGACCAAACATAAAGCGAGCATGAAATTGTTTCAGTCGCAATGGAAGCGTAGATGGGCCGTGTCTTATGAAGACATAATGGATGGACCAAAATGGTTTGGTTCTAATCCAATGGATGAGAATAAACCAAAGGGTTTGGTTTATTTTAAACGAATGAACCAAAAGTTGGTTCGGTTCGTTTTAACTTAAAATAAACCATCATGGTTTGGTTTATTTTAACTTATCCTAATGGAGCGGGTTAACGGGCTTTATGGATATGATCCATTAACCATTAAGAGAATTAGTTCTCTATAAAAGAGGGCTTAAGGGATTGTTAAACCCTAACTAATCCAAACCCTAGCCCCCTTGAGTTGCCGCCCACCTCCACCTTGGAGTTAATTGGCGCCAACCCTAAAGCTGCCGCCCGGCTTGTGTGCAGCCGTCAAGTCTTTGGCGTCAAGCTTCCGGAGAACCTCCGGCGACCCTCCGGCGATCTCCTTTGGGTTCGGTGATAAGGTGAGCTTCCATCTTTCCTTAGCCGGCCTCTATTCCTCCACCAAAAGCTGTCCAGTTTTTCTGGACAGCTTGTTTCTTTGTTGTCGGAACGTCGTTTGGACGACGGTTAGTGCTCCGACAGCGGCTAACTTACCAGGGATTTGATCTCCGGTAATCCTCTGAGGTGGGGGACGAAGGATTCGTCAAACGGTTGACGAATACCTCTCCGGAGAAGCGAGTTTTGAGAACTCGTTTTAGGATCCGAATTTGGATTCAGATCGTGATCATCTCTCGATCACGTCGTCTTCAACACGAGGCTAGTAACCCGTACGAAGACGAAGCTCGTGACTTAGCGGAGTCATCCCGAGGAGCTCGGCGTGGATACGGATAGAGACGATTCTTACAAGGATCGTTCCGGTTGATGCCGTTCCCGCTACACGTCATACGAAAGGTATAACGTAGATAAATTTCTTTTATTGCAAATTTTTAATTTACGGTTATGTCTACACTTGTTGTAATATGCATGCATTGTTGGTGCAGTGGGCACCAAAGTCGAACCGGTATTTTGATTATGGCAAAAGGCTCAATAGTTAAGGGTATATTTGTTATCTTACGAGCTCAATTAAGTGTGCAGAAATGCTAAAGTTGAGCGGAAGGTCTGCGACACCCGGTGGGAACCGAGGTGGTCGGGCAACGCCAGAGGGACTTCGGAGGAAGCCGAGGTACTCGGGTGAAGACCGGAAGCGAGGCTACAAGGTAAGCTCGTGTGAAAGCGAAGCAAGGTCGTTAAGCGTAGATCCGACCCAATACCTCCAATGGAAGGTCTAGGTCGAGATCAAATGGTTAGAACCATCGTACTTTATATTTTAAGCTAACTTGTACTGCAGTCCAAAACCCTTTGACTACAGTCAACTGCTAGTCAAGTTCCAGCCTCGAGAAGAGCTCGAATTTCAAGGGGGTGAATTTGGACTTGACTCGTGTTTTGGTACAAAGGGTGATGTGGCATCAAGGTGGACATCCAAACCATCACCAAGCTTCCTTGTGGTGGACGCCCAAGATAAGGTGAGTTGGCACAAGATGGTTGGCTCCCATGATGTGGCACAAGTTGAATGACTCCAACAAGTTGGCGCCCAAGGAGGTTGGAGGTGGCACAAGGTGGTTGGATGAAACACCTCATCCTTGAGTTGGCGCACAAGAAGGTTGGAGGTGGCACAAGGTGGTTGGATGAAACACCTCATCCTCAAGTTGGCGCCCAAGGAGGTTGGAGGTGGCACAAGGTGGTTGGATGAAACACCTCATCCTTGAGTTGGCGCACAAGAAGGTTGGAGGTGGCACAAGGTGGTTGGATGAAACACCTCATCCTTGAGTTGGGATAAGAACCTCACCTTGGACACTACCTATGTCTAAATTCATAGATCAATATCCATAAATAGACATGTTCAAGCCAAGCAAATAACAAGAATTCAAGAGCTCTCAACACGCCGTAAATGCCGCTACTACTACTCACATTTGCTACGAAGTGCCGCCGACAACGAAAGCTACATCTTCTACTTATAAGAGTTGTCGGTATATTTATTTAAGTTCTACTTCTTTAAATTGTCTTTGTGCTTTAATCGTAACAAGGAAAGGGGGAGTGTCCCTTTGCCTTGATTTCTTTTTGTGATAGTTGATCCTACTTCCAACGAGGAGGAGTGTTTTTAGAGAATTGCCCTCCGTACGTGATCAAGGATCACTAGGGCCGTGGATTAGCAATCGAAAGATTGTGAACCACGTAAAAATATCTTGTCTACTTTATATTTCCGCTGTGCATTCTCTACTTGCTTTTTACTTATTGCAAAAGTTTTTAACGACACCGTATCGCTATTCACCCCCCCCCTCTAGCGACACTTTCGATCCAACAATTGGTATCAGAGCCGGGGGCGCTAAGATTCGGTGAAACCACCAATCTAGCTTTGTTTTTCTTTTTTTTACAGATTTTTTATTTATTTATTTCTGTTTTCGTATAATTATTTCACTTGCTTATCTTCTCCTACATATAGAATTGCATTAGAGGCTTTAGGATCCGGATAAGGTTGTCCTTCGGGTTAGATCCCGAGTAAGGTTGTCCTCCGGAACTTCAACGACATTCGCATTTGATTGTTTATTTCATTTTGCAAGTTACATTTTATATATCTTATTTTACTTCACGCACTACAAATCCAAGACGAAAGTCTAGGAATATTCTTTACGTGTGTGTTTTGCAAGATTCTTTTTCGCGCTCTTCTTCTTGTTTTTAAATGGCCCATCTCGAAGGGTTTAGCACGCCCGACCCGTTTTACAACGGTAATGACTTTCGTTATTGGAAGGGTCGGATGGAATGCTTTCTTAAAACCCAAATCGAGATGTGGATCGTAATCCAAACCGGTTTCACACTTCCTATTAATGAAGATGGTGAATCTTTGGGTTACGATCAATGGTCAAATTCCATGAAAAAACAAGTAGAAGCCGATGCCAAGGCAACTCAAATCTTGCAATGTGGGTTGTCCAAGGAAGAGCTCAACCGCGTCGGCCCCTTCATTAGTGCAAAGGACTTATGGACCAAGCTAGTGGAACTACACGAAGGCACCGATGACACGAAGGTATGTAAAAGAGATTTACTTTTAAATAAATTGTATAACTTGAAAATGCAGGAAAACGAGACCGCAACTCAACTACATGCTCGTATCCAAGACATCGTCAACCAACTCCATGCCATCGGACAAAAGGTCGAGAATCGCGACCTTATCAGGTATTCTCTTAACTCGTTTCCTAGGACCACCTTGTAGGCATCCATGGTCGATGCCTACAAGGTCTCCAAGGACCTTTCTAAAATTAGGTTAGACGAATTGTTTTCGGAACTTGAATTACATGAGCAAACTAACGTGGTCCAGGCCGAGAAGAGTATTGCGTTAGTTGCAGGTTCCAAGAAGAAGAAGCCCCCAAGCAAGCCACCCTCGGAGGAAGAAGACGATATCCAAGCTCTAATGGCCAAGCCGACCGAGCACGACTCCGAAACCGAAGAAGAGTCCGAGTCCGAATCCGATGATGAGCTTCCATTCAAGACAAGCCACGGATCCGTATCCGGTTCAAAAGAATCATTAAGGGTAAGTCGGTCGTTACTTAATACTTTGTATGGTGCAATTAAATTTTTAAATAAGAAACTAGCTAAGTCCGAGTCCAAGGTCGAGACCCTAATTGAGGAGGTTAACCTTCTCAAACATGAGGTCTCCCTAACCTCTTCGACTACTCGTATTCAAGAGGAGGACTCAACTCAAGTTGAAAAGCTTGAAGTTGAGAACTCGCTTTTGAAAACACAAGTCGAAGACCTTAGGAACACGTTGGAAAGGTTCACTTTGGGATCCAAGGGACTTGACCTCTTACTTGGATCACAAAGGGCCGTGTACAACAAGGCCTGACTCGGGTTTAACTCAAATACAACCAATAAGTCATATATGTCTATAGTAAACCAACATAAGAAAAATGTCCAAGCATGGGTCCCTAAGACCTCTTTGATTTCAACTTTAGGATCTAACATGTATTGGGTTCCCAAGGACCAAATTCACTATGTGAATAGACCCACTCGATTCAATGGTCCAGGGGGAGCCAATACAAAATGTATTTTTGTTAAGTCTTAGAAATTGCATGCTTAGTTTTTCCTTTATTTTTAGAATGGTTAGATAGGACTCATAACCAACTAAAATCCTAAAAGATTGAGCCTCGGGAGCCTCTTTTCAAAATAAATCAACTAAAATCCTACGAAAAGATTGAGCCTCGGGGAGCCTCTTTTCAAAAATAACTAGTTAGACCAAGATCTAGTCTCAAGTAAGTCGAGTTATCAATTTCTTGAAATTAGCTTTGTCTAAGGAAGTGGTCGTTGTTCCGATCAAAGAAGGCCTCTGTGCCTCGCCACGACCTGGAAGCTAATCTCTTGAAAAGATTACTTGATGAGCTTAGACTAAATCCGAATCTAACCTAATGTTGGTTAATTTAAATTCATTAAAATTAATCAAGTAAAATTGAAAGTCATCTCACAATAATAACACATAGGAATAACATGTTTTGATCATGTAGATATTGGTGAGATGATTTAGGTTTAAAAAACTTACAAACAACCCTTTAGTAATTCCATTGATCCTACACATAAGAGTCGAAGAAACCATTAATATAGTTTTCGACGAAGGACACGAACCCGTTCAATCCTTAACAAAACCAACTAGCAAATCAACTTATAGCGAACCCGACTCTGATCTTGAACTTGAATCTCGCCCTAACCCAAGTCATCCTATCGACCAAGTGATAGATGACTCTAACCCAAGTCAAACTAGAACTCACCCAAGTCATCCTATCGACCAAGTGATAGATGACCCTAACCCGAGTCACACTAAGACTCAAACAAATCATCCTATCAATCAAGTTATAGGTGATCCAAATTTAGGGGTTCAAACTAGAGCTTCATATCGAAACCTTAGTCAAATCTCGTTAATTTCCAAAATCGAACCCAAAACTATTGAACAAGCACTTCTTGATCCCGACTGGATTATTGCTATGCAAGAAGAGCTAGCTCAATTCACTAGAAATGAAGTCCGGGAATTAGTACCACCACCTAAAGAAAAATCAATTATTGGAACAAGGTGGGTATTTCAAATAAACTTGATGATAAAGGTGAAGTAGTTAGAAATAAAGCTAGGTTAGTCGCAAAGGGTTTAGTCAAGTCGAAGGTTTAGATTACGATGAGACCTACGCCTCGTGAGACTAGAGTCCATCCGAATGTTGTTAGCATATGCTGCACATCGAGGTTTTAAATTGTTTCAAATGGATGTCAAGTCAGCATTTTTGAATGGATACATTAAGGAAGAAGTTTACGCTACCAACCTCCGGATTCAAAATCTAGATAAACCGACCACGTCCTTAGACTTAAGAAAGCCCTATATGGACTCAAACAAGCCCCAAGAGCTTGGTACGAAAGGCTTTCGATCTATCTTAAGTCCAAAGGATTCAACCAAGGTTTAGTCGACCCAACCTTATTCGTTAAAACCGTAGGAAAAGAAATCTTTATAGCCCAAATCTATGTAGATGATATAATTTTTGGAACTACCAACTCGATCCTCGCTAAACGAATTCATCTCACTTATGGAAAGTGAATTTGAAATGAATTTAGTGAGTTAAAAGTTTCTTCTTAGGTTTACAAATTAAACAAACTAAAGATGGAATATATTTACATCAACAAAAATATACTAAGGACTTAATAAATCGATTTGGAATGCAAGATGCTAAAATAATCAATACACCTATGGCAACTAATGTTAATATAAACGAAGATGTAGAAGGAAAACCCGTTGACCTAAAATACTATAGGAGCGCAATAGGAAGTCTCCTATACTTAAGCGAGCCGACGACATTTTATTCGCGGTAAAGTATGTGCGCAAGGTTACAAACCTGTGCCAAGGAGTCTCACCTAACCCTAGTCAAGCGTATCCTTAGATATCTAAAGGGCACGCTAAACGTAGGTATTTGGTACCCTAGATCTACCGAGTTTAATCTAATCGGCTACTCCGACTCAGACTATGCCGGTAGTAAACTCGATAGAAAGAGCACGAGTGGTTGTTGTCAAATCCTCTCGAGTGTGCGAGGGAAGCGACATTATGCGTTGCCTTATCTACCACCGAAGCCGAATACGTTGCGATGGGTGAGTGTGTCTCTCGGCTCTGGGATGAAGCACACTCTCCAATACTTTAGCTTAATCTTTAACAACATTAAAACATAAATATATAACATTAGTTCAATTAACTTAACTAAAAATCCAATATTTCATTCTAGGACAAAACATATAGAAGTTAAACACCACTTCATTAGGGAACATGTAACTAATGGAACTATACAACTAGAGTATGTTGAGTCCAAATCAAACCTAGCGGACATCTTCACCAAACCACTACCCGGCGAATTTAGTTTATTAAGACGAAAGTTAGGTATGTGCGTAATAGAGTAGGATTTAAATTTTTCTATATATGTACTCTACTTTTGCTTCTTTTATGAAATTAGCCTAAGTCTTACCTTAGAAATCATATACCTATAGATTTAAGGAGCCAACACATCTCACAACACATAGGACTAATGTGTTTGTGTACTTAGCCACGTGAGAGGCGTGAGATGTTAGGACCTTACTCACGGTTCCAGATGTAGATTCGGTGCATCGACATGAACCATGGAGTATAATTATTTAAAATTAATCAACTCCTTCAAGACTTATTGATCATTCTATATCAATCAAGTCCAACCGAGTTGTACATTTTAGATGAACATATTTTCAAGCTTATTATTATTTTAAAAAAGAAAAAAATATATATTTATATTGGGAACTTGCTTGGACTTACAAACCCTAAAATATATTTACAAACTTTTTGAGTTAAGGCAAAAGGGGAGAAAGTCACAAAGTAAGGAAGAAAGTAAACAAAATTATTACCTTTTATATTAAGTAATTCCGATTACTTAAGCAACTATTAAGGGGAGTAAAATTATTTTTCAAGAACTCACCTTCGGTCAAGGGGAGGTTACCTCAAAGGAGAACTTGAAACAATAATATTTCTCACTCATGCTTAATCTTTCATGCTTAATCTTTATGCTAGCTCATTCATACTTAATCATTATGCTAGCTCATTCATATTTAATCATTATGCTAGCTCATTCATATTTAATCTTTATGCTAGCTCATTCATATTTAATCTTTATGCTAGCTCATTCATGCTTAATCATTATGCTAGCTCATTCATATGCTAGCTCATTCATGCTTACTGTTATGCTTAATTTTTCCTTAACTTTTGTGTCGGTTTGCCATGAATCAAAAAGGGGGAGATTGTTGGTGCGTGGGCACCAAAGTCGAACCGTATTTTGATTATGGCAAAAGGCTCAATAGTTAAGGGTATATTTGTTATCTTACGAGCTCAATTATGTGCGAAATGCTAAAGTTGAGCGGAAGGTGCGACACCGGTGGGAACCGAGGTGGTCGCAACGCCAGAGGGACTTCGGAGGAAGCCGAGGTACTCGGGTGAAGACCGGAAGCGAGGCTACAAGGTAAGCTCGTGTGAAAGCGAAGCAAGGTCGTTAAGCGTAGATCCGACCCAATACCTCCAATGGAAGGTCTAGGTCGAGATCAAATGGTTAGAACCATCGTACTTTATATTTTTCCAAAACCCTTTGACTACCAATCAAGCTAGTCAAGTTCGACCTCGAGAAGAGCTCGAATTTCAAGGGGTGAATTTGGACTTGACTCGTGTTTTGGTACAAAGGGTGATGTGGCATCAAGGTGGACATCCAAACCATCACCAAGCTTCCTTGTGGTGGACGCCCAAAATAAGGTGAGTTGGCACAAGATGGTTGGCTCCCATGATGTGGCACAAGTTGAATGACTCCAACAAGTTGGCGCCCAAGGAGGTTGGAGGTGGCACAAGGTGGTTGGATGAAACACCTCATCCTTGAGTTGGCGCACAAGAAGGTTGGAGGTGGCACAAGGTGGTTGGATGAAACACCTCATCCTCAAGTTGGCGCCCAAGGAGGTTGGAGGTGGCACAAGGTGGTTGGATGAAACACCTCATCCGTGAGTTGGCGCCCAAGGAGGTTGGAGGTGGCACAAGGTGGTTGGATGAAACACCTCATCCTTGAGTTGGGATAAGAACCTCACCTTGGACACTACCTATGTCTAAATTCATAGATCAATATCCATAAATAGACATGTTCAAGCCAAGCAAATAACAAGAATTCAAGAGCTCTCAACACGCCGTCGTAACGCCACTACTACTACTCACATTTGCTACGACGAAGTGCCGCCGACAACGAAAGCTACATCTTCTACTTATAAGAGTTGTCGGTATATTTATTTAAGTTCTACTTCTTTAAATTGTCTTTGTGCTTTAATCGTAACAAGGAAAGGGGGAGTGTCCCTTTGCCTTGATTTCTTTTTGTAATCGTTGCTCCTACTTCCAACGAAGAGGAGTGGTTTTAGTGAATTGCCCTCCGTACGTGATCAAGGATCACTAGGGCCGTGGATTAGCAATCGAAAGATTGTGAACCACGTAAAAATATCTTGTCTACTTTATATTTCCGCTGTGCATTCTCTACTTGCTTTTTACTTATTGCAAAAGTTTTTAACGACACCGTATCGCTATTCACCCCCCCCCCCCTCTAGCGACACTTTCGATCCAACATGCATGTGTTGTGTGTGTTGTAATAAATATAGATTTATTATTTTTTAATTGCTTCCGCTGTGCTCATGTTTACGAAACATGATCGAACACACACACGCCGCGGTGCCGGAAACCCAACACCTAGGAGGGTCATTAGGAGAGTATCTAGAGAAGTTATCCCTATGGAATACCTAGTAAATCCAAGGAGCTCAAATAGGTATTGGGTTCCTAGGAGAGTGATCGACTCACGCTAGATGGGTTAGGATATGCCAACCTTAAATAGATAGGTAGTTAACCTAACCTTGGTAAAGGTGGTACTTTAGATCATTTTCAAGGTTATGGGTTCCTTGGAAATAAGTTTTAATCCTAAAGGTTTTTAGGATGTGCCAATATATTTTGAGAATTTTGATAAACTGATCAAATTGACACAAATTAGGTCTAGAGGTGTTGGTGTGCCATTTTGGATTTTTATCACACTTGGGAGAAGAGTGATAATATGGCAAAATGGACTTAACCCTAACAAATGTCAACTAATATTAAAATTTAGGTATTCTTATGCCTTATATTTTATTTGTCATGCCTTGATTTCCATATACCATGTCATGACATCATATTTCTTTTTAATCATATAAAATATCATGATTATGCTTAGGACTATTTTGTGTCATGTGTATTTAGAATTAATCATATGTCATGACATCATGATTATTGGCACATGTTTATTTATGTTATCATTTATGCCATAATCATCATTCATGCATTTAGGATTTATGAAAATTAATTTAAGGACAATTGGCATGACTTGAAGTCCAATGTATAAAGGAATCAAGTAGTGTTGCCTTAGGAAAATGCATGAGGCCTTAGATTAGGATAAACAAAACTCACATCTCACATCAAATTGACATGTGTTTGTTTTCAAACACCCTAGACACATGTTAGATGCTAGGAAATGAGTTAAGTTCAAGGTGCATAGTTTTTGTATCTAGATGAACTCAAACTCATCTTATACCATGGATGAATCATGAGGAAAGCTTATGTACAAGTCATGTGCATTAATCCCATAGACCATGGTTCAATATAAGGTTTTAAAAATATTTTAAAATCATTTTAAAAAACCTTGGTGAAGTCTATCTTTTGATAGCAATCACCATTGATAAAGTTGATACAAAGTAGGGCCAAAATATTGAACTTTTCAATGGTTTTGAACTTTGTGTCAAACTGATTATTTTATAGGTATTTTATTTTTCCAATATTTTTCACCCATAATGATTGATATAAGTATTATACATATGAATAATTGCTTATGTATTTTATAGGTATTATTTTATTTTATGTATTTTATAAGTATTTTTGTAGGATTGCCTCTCTTGAATGATATGAGACTTATCACTAGGAAGAGTGAAGGCATCCTAGGTGTTTTTGGACCAAGGGGAGATTGTAAGATCTCATTGGGATATGAGACATTGACACACTTAGGGAGAGCCTATTTTATGTATGTCAAAAAGAGGGAGAATTGGGAGAATTCGAGAATTCCCAATTTGGAATATTGGGAGGATTGGATTGAGTTAATGTTCTAACTCAAAGATGTTGGCTTTTGTCAAACATCAAAAAGGGGGAGATTGTTGGTGCAATCGGCCCAGGTCATGATTGACCAGACTCGAGTTGGACTCGAGTAGTGTTTTGATTTTTGACATTGATGTTTGACAAAGGAGTTGACCATTGTTTGACAATGGGTTGACTAGATGGTTGACTTAGGGTTGACCATAATGGAGAAGTCCAAGTGGGACACTTGGTAATGGAAAGTCCAGGTCTTGTGTACATGGCATGGAAAGTCCAAGCTTGAGTCTTGACAATTGGAAAGTCCAACATGGGTTGGAAAGGGAAAGTCCAAGCTTGAGTCTTGGCAAATGGAAAGTCCAACATGGGTTGGCAAGGGAAAGTCCAAGCTTAAGTCTTGGCAATTGGAAAGTCCAACAAGAAAGTCCAACATGGGTTGGCAAGGAAAGTCCAAGTCATGGGTACTTGGCAAGTGGGAAGTTCAAAGGTTGATATTGACATCGTAAAGTCCAAGCGGGAGCCTTGGCAGGATAAGTCCAATGGTTTGGCGGAGTAAAGTCCAAGTGTGTGTCTTGGTAGCATAAGCCTAAATGTGCCTTGGCGGTGTAGACCAGCTTAGCATGACAATAGTCGATTGAAGCATTTGAAAGCTAGCGTATGGATGAACAAGTCATGGATGACTTGGAGGGATCTGATAGGCATGAGACTGACAGAGGTGGCTAGAAGGCTTAGGTCTAGGCTAAGGGTGGTCTAGAAAGTATGAGGGCATCATACTTGTGGTTAAACCTCATGTTTGAGGTTTGTCAGTCGACTGAGGTTATGGACCAGTCGACTGGACAAGTGTTTTGACACTGGACAGCCGAGTTGACATTAAGTAGTTGACTGAGATTATGACCAGTTGACTGTCATGATTCGACTGGGGTTCAACTACGGTAAAAGGCCTAGGCAGTTGACTGCCAACATTGGGCAGTCGACTGATGGTTTGAGCAGTCGACTATTGGTATTGGTTGTGAGCTCAGAACACTCGGTAGCCGACTGATCAATCAGCTATGATGTTGGTAGTCGATTGATGGGTAATGGTAGTCGATTGTCAGTTATCTGTTGGCTTGCATGCTGACGTGGATCAAGTCTATTGTGAGACAATGACACTGTTGGCAATCAACTGGGGCCTTATGGCAGACGACTACTAGGCATGAAATCAACCCGATGTAGGTTATAAAAGCAGCTCGAAAGGGAGGATTTAGCAACAATTTTCTTGGGCAATTTGAAGGGGAATAGTTGGTGCTTTCTAGTCCTTCAAGGCTAGTCCAAGGCGATCAACAAGTAAGCATCCAAAAGAGTTTTTTGTAAAGTGTTCTTTACTTCTCTTATTGTATTTACTTTGTACTTGCTTGTTGTTTCTTTGTATTACTATTATAATCGTAGTACAAGGTTTCTTTGCCTTCGACTTATTGTCGAGGAGTGATTTAGATTAGTCGTGGTGTTTGCATCGCTAGAGCTCATTTTAGCTCAATCCGTGGAGTAGAACCCCTAAGGTTCCGAACCACGTTATATCTTGTGTATTGTGGGCTTGTGTTGTGTATTTGTTTTTGTTTATCATTATATATTCCGCTGCATACACTAACACTTGTAGCAACAAACACGCTATTCACCCCCTCCTCTAGCAACGTCAAATTCCTAACAGTATTTTCAATCAAATCAAATAGATATGTTCTAAAAGTTCACTAGGTTAACTTTTCGTGCATGTGCTGAGAGAATTTTCCTAAGGGATACTCATTCCATGGTGAGTTAAGTCATCATCCTATAGCTTTTCTAAGGTATCCAACTTTTAGGCACTTACATTCCCTAAGCGAGGGTCGTTTCCTAGAATTAGCATAAAGTCTTAATGGCATACTCGATATTGAGAGAAATTGGTAGGTGTTGCCCCAGTAACCTAACTCGGTCTCAAAGAGGCACCTAGCCATTTCCACCCACAACAACTCTTTTTTGCTCTTTTTTTATTCTTCTTTTTCTCTCTCTCTCTCTCTTTTTTTATTTTATTTTATCATCCTCACTAGCATTCTAATTTTTTTGAATGGGTTTACATAATCCGAGCATCTCCAGTAACTAAAATACTAAATCTAGAGTCACCTATGCATTCCAAAGTACTAAACTACTGGGATGAATCATAACTACATATGTACTGGATTCTCCCTTTCAGAATATTCGATTAGTGTAGGTGAAAGATAAAAGCTAACAAGTGGAAATCTAGAACAACCATAAAAGCATCCAAAAATAAAATAACACAAGATAAATGAAGTTAAGCTATCTATGACATAGAAGCAGATCGTGAAATTTTTTGAAAATATCACTGAGGTAGCTTAAAGTGACTAACAACTAAGAACTGAAAGGAACCTAAATACTATATGCATGAACAAATAAATGCAAAAACTAAACCTAGACGTTAGGAAAGAAACTACCATTGGAAGAAGAGCATATTAAAATTTGGGGTCCTCCCCCATACTTAAATGACATTGTATCTCTTGTATGACAGTCAAGGTGGGAACTCTGCCAGTCTAGGCATATCGGGCTCCTGGGAGAATCGGGTACTCAGTCATTGGTGCCACATGTACATGTGGTCAACCTAGGAACTGGTGGATGTAGTGGCGACTCTGTGCTCCTCCTCCCTAGCCCACTGTGATCGGGCATCTCTCATGAACTGCCGGACCTCCTGACGGTAAGCGACCTCCTATTAGAAATAATGTTGGGTGTGGCCGTAGAACTCCTCGGAGGCCCTAGAACTCCACCTGTGTATAAGTCCAATGCTCCTCCCATCTCTTCCCCTGTATCTGTTGCTTGGCATAAATGTCATCGAGGCACGATCGGAACTCTGAGAAGTTATTAGCCGATGTACCAGCATCCTACTCAAAGGTAGAAAAATAAGGTGGTGCAGGTGTAGGCTCGCAGCGTGGACTAGGTGGGCTCCTATACATGGGTGGATCTACAGGTGAGTGATGGGTAGGAGGTGAGACGGGTGCATGAGTGGAAGGCCTTGCATGTGGTGGGGACTCCACTATGAGATCCAACCGCCAATTGGTACGGTTGGTGATGGAGGTACGATCAGTGTCAGGGAGCCTAAGGGGTGTCAATTTCTTCCTCACAAAACAAAAATAGTGCCCCTCTCTCACTATCATTTTCATTGTCATGCACACCCCTAGGTCGATGCTAGGGCTCCCCTCTACTCTATCCAACTCCCTACAATCGTACTTCATCTTATTGCAAATGTGAGAGATTAATTTCCCTAAAATAATCTCTCCCTTGGCTACCTTGCCCATCTTCACAAGATGTCTAATGAAATGGGACCCTACATTAATGGTATTTCTCTCTTGTAGCATGTCCCATAGGCAAAGAAGCTCACTCATCCTCACCACTCCATCTCTCTCCCGTCTCCCAAAAATAGTGTTGATGGAGTCAAAGATGAGGAACAAGTTGCGACTTAAGAAGCTAATGATGGGAATCAAGCAAAGGCCATGAAAGAAAAGAAGCATCGCGCTTTAGATGTTCTTGATGATCCATTACACATAATTGAAGGTCCAATTACAAGATCTAGAGCTAGGAAGATGACGGAAGCACTAAGTGTGTTAATTGAAGATTCTAAGGTCAAAGCTACAATTGAAGCAAATTTGACCAAGAGTGAATCATGTGGCTTAGTCAACCTAATTCAAGCCATAAATGAGCTTAATTAGCCTCCAAGTCGCATTTTCATATAATTCTAATTTATAGGCTCAATTGTTATCCTTATTTGGGTTGTAATGGTGACTTAAGGCCAATATAGCTATGTAGTCTACTTAGGCCTTTTCTAAATGGGCTTCCTTTTGGCCTTTTAGGGTTTTTAGGTCACCCTAAAGCTATAAATAAAGGGGGTGGCGGCCACACATGTAACCTTTGGTTATTTTCTATCTATAATATGGTGAGGCTCTCACTTGTTGGTTCTTCATTGAACTAGAACTTATCAAGGCATTCCCTTGTGGCGTTCAAAGACTTATCAACCTCAATTCCAAGGTTGTGGCATCTTCCATCTTCTATACCAAGGTTCATGTTTTCTTAAGAATTGGGTCGAGATTCTTTCCATCCATCTTATCGATTTAGACTTTCCTTGTTTCTTCTTCAATTTGTTGTGGGTTCTTGAGACTTCCTTCTCATCAGGTTCACATCAAGTGCTCGCCATAACTTGGTGAATATACCAGAAAATAGGGTGTTGGAGGCATAAGGCGTTTGCCCTAGATGGGTCATACGCAATCTCCCCCGTCAAATCAAACCAAAAGCTCTGTGCATTAAACTCAATAGGGTGTTGGTGCAATCAGCCCAGGTTGACTCGAGTTTGACTCGAGCAGTACCTTGATAGTATTTTGATGATAGACAAAACTCATGACATGGGATTGTCATGGGAAAGTCCAACATTGGGTTGGCATGGAAAATCCAAGCATGGAGCTTGGTGTGGAAGTCCAATGCATTGCGAAGCCGTGCGCTTGGTGCATTTGGGAAGTCTTGAGAACTTGGCAAGTTCACTAGGCTCGGGTCCTTGAGTCGGTGAAGGATGGCATTGCGAAGTCGTGCGCTTGGTGCATCCGAGGGACCGCCGGACGGGGAGCGAATGGAGTGAGCCCAAAGGGAAGTATACTTCTAGGGCATGAGATGCGAAGGATGGCGTTGCGAAGTCGTGCGCTTGGCGCATTCGAGGGACGTAGGCTGAGGGAAGAGAGCTTCGGTGGGGAACTCCATGAGGGATAAGGTGGACTTGGCCAAGTGGCTAAGACTGAGTGTCGGAGGCTCAAACATCGTTATGTTTGACGACCGTAGCATAGGTGCCGATCGCTTGCTCTAGGTCATGGGTTCGACCGTGTTTGATCGAACCAAGTTCTGATCACCGATCGCCGAGGGAGGGCAATGATCGTTGGAGGATCCGATCGCCGAGGGATGGCTGATCGATGACACTGCATGGGCACGAATGGAGTCGAGCTCGCCAAAGACTTCATCGATGGATGATCAATCGACTGATGGGTGCCATCAGTCGACTGATGTGTGATCCGTTGGAACTTAACCAACGTGGATCTGGCCATTGTGAGACAACAGCTACGGGACCAGTCGACTGATGGGCACGAAAACAGCTTGATGCAGGTTATAAATGGAGCTCGAGTTGGAGGATTTCGCTAAGCCTTTTGTGGAGCTATTGGAGGGGAATTGCTGCTGCATTCCAGTCCTTCAAGAGCCATCTAAAGCAAGAAACAAGCAAAGTGATCAAAGCAATCGGTGAAAGTTTTCTTGTGTATTGTATTTGTGTATTTGCTTGTATTTCTATATTACTGTTGTAATTGCTTGTGAGAGGTTTCTCCACCTCCGACGTGTAGTCGAGAAGGAGTTTTGAGTATTGCCGTGTGCATCTCTAGAGCTCGAGGAGCTCGCCCGTGGAGTAGGAACCATTCGGTTCCGAACCACGTATATCGTGTGTGTTTGCGTGTGCTTATTTGTTGTTAGTATTATTATTGTTTTATTGTTTCCGCTGCACTAACGACAATCGTAGACAATCAACGCAACGAGAACGAGCGAATTACGACATCCAACGAACGAGGGCTATTCACCCCCTCTAGCCAGCCAATCGATCCCCAACAAGTGGTATCAGAGCCGAGGTCGCTCTTCAAGGACTAACCGCCGCGAGAGCACTACAAATGGCCGGCTTCATCCATCCACCAAAATTCGATGGAGATTTTGCTTGGTGGAGAAAATGGATGGAGGTATATCTCGAAACCGATTTTGATTGTATGATTATTATAGAAAATGGTTTTGAGATGCCTAGGGACAAACACAACAAGCCCATTGAAAAATCAAAGTGGACCCAAGACCAAATCAAGAACTTCAAGACAAATCTCGAGGTAATTAAATTGATTAGTGATTTGTTACCTAACGCTATTTGGTCTAGATTGGGTCATTATAGGGATGCAAGGGAACTATAGAATAATATAATAAATTTCTAAGAAAATTCCCAACTGACACAAGTAGAAGAAAATGCCGAGGAAGAAGAACCCACAACATTTGAAGATGTTGATGACTTGGTGGAGACCTCCACCTCTATCATTGAGGGGGAGGAGAGGCAATCTTCCATCCCGAAGCAAGAACAAGAAGCATCCACATCCGGGAGAAGTGAAGATCGGGAAGAGGCCTCCACCACCTCCCTAGGTAACTCAAGTGTTATTATTTTAAATAAAAATCACATAATATGCTTTGAGTGTAGGGAGAAAGGGCATTATAAGAGCAAATGTCCTAATTTGGCTAAGAAGAAGGCATCGACACCAAAAGTCAACCCATAGTCAAACGATGCCGGTGTTCCCAGAATCAAGAGCAAAGAGAACATTGTGTGCTTCAAATGCAATCAAAAGGGACACTACTGAAGCCAATGCTCTAGGGGGAGGAAGAAAGGGCAAGAAGGTGCAACTCATGTAGGGGGAGCTCCTAAAGCTTACCCTAAGGTAAATTTACTTAATGCACCTTCAATTCCTAAAGTCAAAAAGCATGCCAAAAATTATTTTAGTTCTCTTGCCATTATTAATGAAAAGCATGCTAGGAGAAACAATAAGGTTTATTGCTTAGGTGTCAAGCATGTTCATATGACTAAAGACAAACCTAGGACTCATAATTCTAGAAATATCTTTCCTAGGGAGTCAATTAGGAGAGTAGAAGAAAATTTGGATATTAATCCCAAAAAGTCTAGGCACATGCCTAAGAAGAAGAGGTTTTCCCAAAAACCTAATGAAAATTCAAAAATGGGAAAATTGGAGCTAGAGAACCAAGTCTTGAGGTCAAGACTTGAGAGAATGGAGAAAGCCCTTAGAATCATAGAAAATTCAATTCTAGGGTCAAATGCCCAAAAGTCAAGACCTAAGGTTCAAAAACGGTCTAAGGGCAAGGAAGGTTTGGGTCACAAACCTAAGCCCAAGAAGACTTATCATAATGTTCCATTTAATTATGGAACTATTTCTAGGTCTAGGAAAACCAAGGCTAATAGGGAAATCATCCCTAAGTCTAGCCATGGTATGTGTTTAGTGGCTAACACCTCAAAGAAATCAAATGTAGTCACTAAGAAGGTCAATGGAGGAGTCACCTCTAGAGTTGACCCAAGTAAGACCCATTTGACTAAGGCATCAAAGCCAAAAAGGGTCATTAGAAAAGTATCTAGGGAAGTTATTCCTAGGGAATACCTTGTTAACCCAAGGAGCTCCAATAGGTATTGGGTTCCTAAAAGCGTGATTGATTCACGCTAGATGGGTTAGGGTGTGTCAACCCTAAATGGATGGGTAGTTAACCTAACCATAGTAGAGTTGACACATTAGGATGTGCCAATGTGTTTGAGAAGTCTAAAAATGATTAAATTGGCACAATTAGGTCTTAGAGGTATTGGTGTGTCATTTTGGGTTTTTGGCACACTAGGGAAATGAATGGCATTAAGGCAAAATGAATTTAATTCCTAGAAATGGCAAATTAATTTTAACACTTAGGTATTCTATACCTTAGTATATTTTACTTGTCATGCTTTATTTGCCTTGCCATGTCACGACATCATTTTCATTTTCATCTATAAAAATGTCATGATCATGTTTAGATTTATGTTTAGATGTCATGTATGCTTAAGTTTCATTCACATGCCATGACATCATGATATTGGCATATATTTTTATCTATATCATATCTATGACATAATCATATCATGCATGAATTAAAATGGAGTTAAGGACTATGACATAATTTGAAAGGAATCAAATAATATTGCCTTAGAAATATGCATGAGAACATAAAGAAAACAAAACCCACATCTCACTAAAAACTTGACTTGTATATGTTTTACACATCTAGATATTGGTGAGATGTTTAGGAAAAAGAAATTAAAGGTTTTGAAAACTTTTTGAAAAATCTTGGTGAAGCCTATCTTTTGATAGTTATCCCCATTGAATGGGATGATACAAAGAGGGCTCTTTATTGAAGCTTTTCTTAAACTTTGGACTTTGTATCAATCTCCTAATTTAATGGGTAAAATAATTTTTCAACATTTTTCACCCATAGTGTTTAGGATAGGTATTATACGTATGCATTTTCAAGATTTTTAAAATTATGTATATTTACTTATGGATTTCGGAAATGTAGATCGCCACTGTAATGGCAATGATCGATGGTAAGTCCAGTCGACTGGTATCTGACGGAGTCGACTGGCACAGGCTGATTTCGGGTAAACTTGATAGTTAGGCCCATGTTTAGCCATGTTTTGGTCCCCTAACCACTCCTAACCCTAGGACATGCTTGGGAGAGCATTAGAGATGGTGGAAATCCATTGGATATGGATTAGGAGTTGGGTTGAGGGTGAGTATCAATTTTAAGGTGGAAGAGAGTTCATTGTTGAACTTTGCCTTAATTTTGATTTGGTTAATGTTCCTATTGGCTTAGGGACTCTCCAAGGACATTGTTGGTGCAATGGTCAAGGGGGAGCAAGCCTCTAGGGGGAGGTATCCATCATGGGAAGATGGATGTGTATTTCCTCATGGGAGGAAAATTGGGTTGCCTCTCTTTAAGTGATATGGGATCACTAGAAAGATGGTAGGCATGTGTTCCTCCAAGGGAGAGATATAAGATCTCATTGGGATATGAGACATTCATACCCTTGGGGAGGACCTTTTTGATGTAATGTCAAAAAGGGGGAGAAGTTACCAAGTTACCAATTAGGGTTCGTTGGAATTCTCATTGGGATATGAGAATTGCCAATATGGGAGAATTGGTAGACTTGAGATGGTAGTTTTGTCAATCATCAAAAAGGGGGAGATTGTTGGTGCAATCGGCCCAGGTTGACTCGAGTTTGACTCGAGCAGTACCTTGATAGTATTTTGATGATAGACAAAACTCATGACATGGGATTGTCATGGGAAAGTCCAACATGGGGTTGGCATGGAAAATCCAAGCATGGATATTGGTGTGGAAGTCCAATGCATTGCGAAGCCGTACGCTTGGTGCATTTGGGAAGTCTTGAGAACTTGGCAAGTTCACTAGGCTCGGGTCCTTGAGTCGGTGAAGGATGGCATTGCGAAGCCGTGCGCTTGGTGCATCCGAGGGACCGCCGGACGGGGAGCGAATGGAGTGAGCCCAAAGGGAAGCATACTTCTAGGGCATGAGACGCGAAGGATGGCGTTGCGAAGTCGTGCGCTTGGCGCATCCGAGGGACGTAGGCCGAGGGAAGAGAGTTTCGGTGGGGAACTCCATGAGGGATAAGGTGGACTTGGCCAAGTGGCTAAGACTAAGTGTCGGAGGCTCAAACATCGTTATGTTTGAGATTTTAGCCGACATCAGTCGACTGGCATAGGTGCCAGTCAACTGCTCTAGGTCGTATGGGTTCGACCAATGTTCGAACCAACTCGTCGATCGACCGACTACCGAGGAGGGCGATCATTGTTGGGAGGATCGATCGTCGAGGGATGGCAGTCGACTGATGACACTGTGCATGGGCACAAAATGGAGTCGAGCTCGCCAGCACTCGACTGATGGATGATCAGTCGACTGATGGGTGCCATCAGTCGACTGATGTGTGATCCGTTGGAACTTAACCAACGTGGATCTGGCCATTGTGAGACAACGACACGGGACCGACCGATGATGGGCGAAAACACTGATGCAAAGTTATAAATGGAGCTCGAGTTGGAGGATTTCGCTAAGCCTTTTGTGGAGCTATTGGAGGGGAATTGCTGCTGCATTCCAGTCCTTCAAGAGCCATCTAAAGCAAGCAACAAGCAAAGTGATCAAAGCAATCGGTGAAAGTTTTCTTGTGTATTGTATTTGTGTATTTGCTTGTATTTCTATATTACTGTTGTAATTGCTTGTTAGAGGTTTCTCCACCTCCGACGTGTAGTCAAGAAGGAGTTTTGAGTATTGCCGTGTGCATCTCTAGAGCTCGAGGAGCTCGCCCGTGGAGTAGGAATCATTCGGTTCCGAACCACGTATATCGTGTGTGTTTGCGTGTACTTATTTGTTGTTAGTATTATTATTGTTTTATTGTTTCCGCTGCGCTAACGACAATCGTAGACAAGCAACGCAACGAGAACGAGCGAATTACAACATCCAACGAACGAGGGCTATTCACCCCCCTCTAGCCGGCCACTCGATCCCCAACATAGGGGTCCTCCCCCCCCCCCCCCCCCAGGTAATCCAAAGCATAGGTTCCATTGGTGCAAGGTCCACTCATGTTCTATATTAAATAGCCTAAAAGTGATCTATCCATCTTGGCTATCTACCCCTATCAAAATCTCTGCGTCTACTAAACTTAAAATTTATAAAACTACCCTAGGAAAAGTTGGACATCTTACCCTCATAATCTCTCCCCCAACCTACCTTGACAAATAGTCCCTGCACATCCCTAAACAAACCAAGTGTTTATAATAAGGGCACATCTAAATACCTAGTAGCGGTGATTTTTTCGATTGGAAAGCATATTAAATTTATCCCTATGTTAATCATTACGAAAAATAATGCCTAAGGGAACGTTACCTACCTCGGGCTCTTGTCGAGCGCTTCTCCTTGCCCTTAAAGGGGCAGCCTTCATTGCGGAATGCTTTTTCCTCCTCATCCTCACTTCTCGAAAGCTTATTGAAGGTTGGAGAGGCTCCTTTGAGGTTGGAGAAGAAGATTTCGCATGGGCTAGGGCAGGAGATTTGAGTCGCACGATTGATTTAAGGAAAATCGCATGGCTTATGCCCTTTTAAAGGGGCGCAACATGGCCATGTGGAATCTGTTGGAAAATCATGGCCCGGCTAGAAGGTGATGTAATTGAGAGGTGCCCTAAGGCAATCGCCTTAGAAGTTATTAATAAAATTCACTATTTGATAATACATTATCTATGTATTTGATTGGATCTTAAACTCATATACTGAAGTCCACAATACGATGCATAGCATGAGAGAAATTGTGATTGGATCACAATTAATGGGTATCTCATCATGTGTAAATATGCAAGTATTGAAACTATCCCTAGTCGATGAATTGATAAGATTGGACATCATCAATTCTATGAGACTAGCACATGTTGTGCTCCTTGGTTTATCCAAGCATTTGGTACTCACTGAATGGAAGCATAGGGATGCTGAGAGGGAACATGTAGATGCTAGTTATGGTAACTAGTTTATTGGAGTGACCTGCTATGAGACTTCATATGATTCTATATGTCGTTGAAGATCTCATTGCGGCTTGAGTGCGAGCTTCCTTAGACTTGAGGTATTCAAGTCACCTTGATCATGACACCTTGTACTTTGACTTCTTCGCAACCATCTACATAGTAGGTGTAACTCCGGGATGATTAGGTATAATCCAAATTGATCGAAGGTGTTTGAATAGCCAACAGAGGATTCACCACTCCTGATAAAGGAGATGTATACCCTAGGCCTCTTGTCAGGATTGTTACTCAGAAGTCTCTGGCCAAAGCAAGCATGTTAAGAAGTTGGTCTTCTTGAGAATATGTAGGAGTAACTTGAATCCATAGGACAAGGAAATTAACTTGGGCTAGGTGTGATGTAGTCAGTCTAGTGGGGACGAACACAGAGACCATGTCCTAAACCAAGTGGGTATAAGATGAGCGAAAGGAACAAGGCACGAACAACTGTAGCTGTTGAAGGGTTCAGAAAATATTCTGGAGTCAATTTAGACTTTCCAGTCAATTGGGGGTCATGATATACTGCTAGGTGTCACTCATGATCTATTCATAATTAAAGGGTTAATTATGAATGACCAACATAACCGGGAACCTATTGGGTCACACACACTACGGGTGATCTCGAGATGTAAAATAAGTCTGAGAATGAGATTCTCATTGAGCGAGGATATGTCTGGTTGGACCAGACCAAGGGGGTACGAAACGGAGGCTATGGAACCTCCTATGACTTTGTTGGACTTAGCACAGCCATTTCGCACTTAAACGAAGTCAAACGAACTATACAAAGCCTCACACGGTCGTGCCTAACTTGGCACGGGCCGTGCTTGGCTCTGGCCGCAAATTGGCAAAGTCTGGGCTACCCCAGAGAAATACACGGCCAGGTCATGTGTTTTCACATAGCCATGTGAATTCACATGACCAGGCCATGTGAAAACACACATCCATATGAATCCACATGGCAAGGCCGTGTGAATCCACATGGTTGTGTCGCGTCTCCATCAATTTTGGAGATTTCTCTTTATAAAAATTTCTTAGGTTGTTCTTACCTTAATTATGGGATAATTATGGTAAGATATGTTCCGTTTAAGCCTCATAAGATGACCTAATAAAATGATATATAAAGATATCCCTTGATAAACTTTTGCTAAGGTTTTGGTTTAGGTTTTCTCCCTTGGTAGTCGTCGATGCTCCTTCCTCTCCCCTCTTCCCTTGTCTCCACCGGTTGGCTAGAACTAATCGGAGACAGAGACTTGCTGCTCTAGGAGTTGTCTCAGGTGATCCCGGCGTGGATACTGATAGAGGCAAGGCCCATTGGTCGTGCTTGTGGTTTCGACGGATTCAAAAGAATCCCAAAGGTATAACTTCTCTTTCTCCTTGCGTGTTTTCATGTGATTATGCCAAAACAAGTTTTCCTGGCCCCCAGGGGATGTCTAGGATGAAATAAAAATTGTTTTATTCGCTTATTCCGCTGCGCATGATCTTGGAACATCCAACATAAGTGGGGTTGAATAGCCCTGATGATTGTAGATGGAAATCGTTCGCTTCTTAATCATCTACAAGATTGTTAGCGCAGTGGAATATTTGCTGAATAAATAAACAATTAAGACAAAGCAAGAAGTAAAGAGACAAACGCTAACACAATTATGTAATGTGGTTCACGACCCTTGCCGTTAGTCCACGGACGATTCATATGATGAATCACTCCCTCGACCAAAGCACTAGTCTCTCCTTTAGCTTAAACAAGATGGAGGTAAACCTTCTTACACAATCTCTCCCTCTTAAAATAGAATTGAGATAAGAACAAGAGGAGTAGAAAACGCTTATGGCACTTGGGAGTATAATTATGAGTGAAGCATTAGCCTCCCAAAAGCCTCCAACCCTTCTTTTTATAGAGAAGAAGGGTTTCTTCCCATTGGGCAGGCGACAGTTGACTGCTACATGCATCAGTCAACTGATGTCGTTCCAACAGCTTCTGACCACGCCAGATCGCAACCGTTGTAGTCCAACGGCACA
Organism: Wurfbainia villosa; assembly: GCA_025175895.1. Classification (NCBI taxonomy): domain Eukaryota; kingdom Viridiplantae; phylum Streptophyta; class Magnoliopsida; order Zingiberales; family Zingiberaceae; genus Wurfbainia; species Wurfbainia villosa. The sequence goes on along the minus strand of CM046002.1, from coordinate 38,732,760 downwards.
CTGGGCAATCGACTAATCATGCCTATCAGTCGACTGATCATGCCCATCAGTCGAGTGATCCAGGCAATCAGTCGACACAAAACCCTTCTGTGCCCGTGACCACCTTCAGCAGTCGACTGTCATCCCTTAGCAGTCGACTGATGGTGCAGAAGTCGACTGCCAAACCCTAGCAGTCGACTGTTGGGCCAGAAACACACCAGTCGAACAATAGTCGAGTGCCATTGACTCAAAGCAGTCGACTGCTATCTATAGCAGTCGACTGGTGTCGGGTAAAACCTCAAACAAATACTAATTTGAGCATCCAACGGTCGGGTAAACCTCAAACCTTGTGTTTGACCATCCGACACTTCCATTCGTTGGGTAGAAATCTCAAACTCATGTTTGAGCATCCGACTTATCCAAACATCGGGTAAAACCTCAAACACAAGTTTGAGCATTCAACTTGTCGAGTAAAACCTCAAAACTAAGTTTGAGCGTCCGACACTTGGCTTAGCCATTAGCCAAGTTCACCTATGAGCTACCCCATCCCGGGTTACAATTGTTCACTCTCATCTCCCATGAATTCCCTCGCCTCGAAGCTCTCTTCGTCCGACCACGTCCCTCGGATGCACTAAGCGCATGGCTTCCGCAATGTCATCCTTCACGTCTCACCCTGAAGTCTGCTTCCTTTGGCTTCACTCCAAATCTCCTCGTCCGGTGGTCCCTCGGATGCACCAAGCGCACGGCTTCCGCAATGCCATCCTTCACCGACTCAAGGAACCAAGCCATGAGATGGTGAACTCACCAATGCTTTCATCAAGCTAAACCATGTGTGATTCACTTAAGTCCTGCACAACTTAAACACACACATCAAATCAATAGCAACCTAACTTAAATCCTTTGCCACACACATCATAACCACATCATACATGGGTTGATTGCCTTAACAATCTCCCCCTTTTTGATGTGTGGCAACATGTTTAAGTTAGGTAAAGCAACATAAAAACACATAAGGAAGATAACAATGTAAATCAAACACTCCCCCTTAATACATGCAACTCCCCCTTAATACATACTAATTTCCCTCCTAGCATGATTAACTTAAACTCAACATTTCTCCCCCTTTGACACCATCAAAAACATCTAACATATGTTATAATATGACATCAAAGTCTAAAGGAAGAAAAATACCAAAAACTGCCTGAAACCCCCAGAAATCAGGTTGTAGTGCTCGTGCACAGTTCCATCAGTCAACTGCATTAGAACGCCAGTCGACTGGCAAGTGAAAATCTGCATTTTCTGATTTCCGAACCCAAGTTCAGAAATGCATTACAAATTATAGGAAATTTGGAGAACATATTTCTTATGAGTCCCTTTATCAATAAAAAATGATTTTTCATGAAAATTCATTCTATTTTCAAAAATTAAGCAAAAACTCAAAAGTTATAAAATGTCTCAATTTTGTATCAACTTTAAGACCTAGTTTTGCCTTGAGTTGTTTTAAAACATCAATTCACTATTTACAAAACATAAAATGGTTTTAAAATATTTAAAATATCCAACTATGATCTATGGGCAATATGTCCATTGATTAAACATTTGCTTTCCCCATAGTTGGTCTATGATTGTTATGTTATGATACTTTGAATGACCCATCTAAATGTCATAAGCATTAGTGAATCAATTATATCATCTTAACATCTCACCCATTGCTATGTTTTCAATCAAGTTAGCCTTATGGTGAATGTGAGATGTGACTAAGGTATTTATACTTAACCATCAATTTCATGCAATTTTTACCAAGGTTAAGTATTATCATAAAGCAAGTATATCATCCATCATGATCATAACACAAGTATTATCATTCAAATCATAAGTCACATATTATCATGATAATAAAAACAAGTATCACAAATCATGATTCATATCATTATCACCCAACATGCTTATGATAAATCAAATACTACCCAACTTCAACATGAGTCAACCATTTAGCATGATATAACATAGGTCCAACTATGGTTGACTATCCTAGATTTTTCAAACCCTTGAGGATTGACTTGGGAACCCAATATAGATTCTTTCCAATAGAGTTCACCAAGTACTCCTTTGGGATCCATTTCCTAGCTACCATGATTGTTTTAGCTTGTCCTCTAGCAATCAAACAATGGTAAGCTTTTTCATTCTTAGATCCCTTATATCCTAGGCCCTTCTTGTTGAAACTAGCCCTTTGGCTCCCAATGATCATATTTAGGGTATTGGAACCAATTGTGAATTTCTCTAGGGCCTTAGTTAAATAATCTATCTTTTCCCTTAAGGCCTTATTCTCTTGTACACATGCATCATTAACACTAGAAGAAATAGCATTATCATGTGAGCATGCTTTTTCAAGTTTTTCTTCTAATTTCCTAATATCATCAAGTATGTATTTATTTTTCTTCTTACTCCTAAATAAATCTCTAGTGTGACTTGAAATCATGGAAACAATTTCTTGAGTAGGGAGATTTCTTACCATACTTACCATATCTTCTTCTTCCGATTCCGATGAGAATGATCCCCCTACACTTGAGCTCTCCTCCTCACTTGTGCTTCCTTTTTACTTGGATGAGGTGGAGTCCAAGTAATCTATCCTCATTAGTGCGAGGCTTGTGAATACCTCTTCATCCTCTGATGAGGATGGATCATCCCATGTCGCCTTTAGGTTCCGGGGCTTTGATTTCTCCTTTTCCTAGGATTTCTTCTCTTCTTTCTTTTTGTCTTTCTTCTTGCTATCCTTTTTCTTTTCTTCCTTGCTCTTGTTTAATTGGGGACACTCATCCCTCATATGTCCCTATCCTTGGCAATTATAGCATATGATCTTTCTTCTTGCCCTTCTCCTATCATTAGACTTGTTAAATTTAAAACTCTTAAGAGCACATCTCACCTTTCTTACCATGTAGGCCTCCTCATTGCTATCCATTGAAGAGGATGATTCATCTTTGATGAGGATGGTGAGGACATCTTCTTCTTTCCTTTGTTTGCTACTAGTGCCACTCCCCTTGGTTGACTCCTTGGTTCTTATACTATACCTTCAAGTCTAGTTTCGTGAAGCTCCATAGTAGAGAAAAATTCTTCTAGAGTACTTACCTCTAGATTCTTTGATATGTAGAAGGAGTCCACCATTGAGCTCCACTTTGATGACCGGGGAAAAGCATATATTGCCTTCATGATCATGTCCCGGTTGGAGAGCTTCTCCCCTACACTAGATAACCTATTAACTATTTTTTTTAAACCGAGAATGAAGAGATAATACCTTCTTCCCTTTATCCAGCTTGATATTATTCAATTGAGAGCGGAAAAGGTCCCTTCTAGCTAGCTTGGCTTCGGATGTGCCTTCATGAAGCTCTACCAATTTTTCTTACATTTCCTTAGTGCTTGCGTATTTTCCAATTCAATTGATCTCTTGTTGAGGAAGCACATTGTATAAATGGTGTTTTGCCTTTGAATTTGCAAGGTGCTCCTCTTTTTGCTTCTTGGTCCATCTTGACTTTTCAATTAGCTTATTCTCTTCATCCCTAGGCAACTCAAAACCATTTTCCATGATTAGCATGATATCGAAATCATTTTCGAAGAATACCTTCATTCCTTTCCTTTCCTTTTTGGTCGAACCTGCTACTAAAGCAATACCATTCTCGGTTTGACTCGAGTTAGCTTGTTCGTGTAGTTCAAGTTCATAACATAGTTCGTCTAGTCTAATTAAGGAAAGATCCTGGGAGACCTTATAGGCATTGATGATGGATGTCCACAAGGCATTCCTAGGAAATTCTCAAAGGGTATACCTAATTATATCCCTATTTTCAAGTTGATGACCTATTAGGTGGAGTCCATTTAGTATGTCCTTTATTATAGTGTGAAGTTGACTAGCACTTTCATTTTCAAGCATTTTACAATTAAATAACTTATTAAGTAGCATGCCTCTTTTAGCTATTATAGTGGCATTAGTGCCCTCATGTAATTAATTTAATTTATCCCAAAGTTCCTTAGAATTTTTAAAGGGTCCGACTCTATTGAGTTCTTCTTTGGTTAGTCCGCATTGCAAGGTGTTAAGGGCCTTGTAATCGACTTGAGCTCATTTCCTTACATTCGTGGTCCATTTCTCTGGATCTAACAACTCTCCCGAGTCATCTATCAGAGGGATGAAACCTTTCCTAATTAAAAATCACACCTCGAGGACGATTTTCAGAAAGCACTCCATTCGTCTCTTCCAATAGAAAAAGTCCTCTATATTACATAGAGGAGGGCGAACAATGTTATATCTCTCTAAGTGTGACATAATTTTTTAATAAAAAATTACAGAATTTTATTTATCAAAAATATTCCTAGAGTTAAGAAATAGAGAAAAATTATACTAGTAAAAAAAAATGAACTTATACCAAAGCAAGATAAATAATTATTAGAAGATTTATTCTAGTGCAAAAGGAAAGATTAAAACTAATGAAAAAATTAATCTAAGACAAGAATGATAAAATTAAAGAAAATTTTATTCGCTCTCTTGGTGGTTGCACCAAAGTCGGAGTGCCCCCGCTCTGATACCAATTGTAGGAACGTAGTATTCCGAGAGAGGGGTGAATCTCGGAATATAAAAATTTTCTTTTAGATTTTAAAACTTTTCTTTTGCATTTAAAATAAAAGAGTAATTGCAATGGAAATATAAAATAAATATGACAAGATGATTTTTTACTTGGTTCACAACCCTAGTCGGGTTGCTACTCCAAGGCCCGTAGCCCTCCGAGAGCTAAACTGATTGGTAATCTGTTAAGAGACCCTCCGACTCGAGAACTCTGGACTTTGGAAGGTATTCGCTTTTACACAAATGAGGATGAGGTAATACACTACCTCTCCTTATAAAAATAAGTACAATTTAAACTAGTAATACCGACACTAATAGCTTTGAAATAGCGTTCGGAGTGTCGGACTTGTAGAAGGTTGGCGTATGAAAGCTGTTGTGAATGAGAGAAGATAACAGCAGCACTTGAACATCTTAGCCAATGTATTTTTGGAGCTGGTCCTCTATTACTTTTATAAGTCTCTTTCAGTCGACTGGAACTCCCTCCAGTCGACTCCAAATCAGCCCATCAATTTGGTACATCGGCCTTCCCAGTCAACTGGACCTGGTCCAGTTGACTCCAGGTCACCTGGCTCCACATTGAGAATTTTGCCTTTCCAATTGATTTGACCTCCCCAATCGACTAGAGCTCTTGCCATCTTAGTCTCCAGATCTCCAATTGATCACCAGCTTATCTTGCTAACTAGGTATCCAGTCGACTTAACCATACTCCGTCGACTAAATTTTAGTCGACTGGAATCCTTTTAGTTGACTGGTCCCATGAAAAACAAGATTAGCAAAACATACAATATGAAATGTAATGGCAGTAGTAATACTACTCGATCTCGACTTCTTAGTCCCACGTGGACTATCCATCAGATCAATGCCTAGCTTTATCCCCACCTGAGAACTCGACCTCGCCTCTTCACTCGAGGCTTACCTGTCGGCTGCCTAACCGGAATTACCATGCTTGACATCTGATCTGACCCACCAGGAATTTTGTCATCTGTTTGGTCTCATCTTCATGTCGATTGTCCAATCTCCTGACCCAATCGGTCTTCATGCCAGATGTCCAGTCCACTTGACTCATCTGGACTTCATGCCTAGTGTTTGGTCCTCCTGATCTTTCAAGGCTTCTGCCTAGTATCCGGTCAACACGACCTACTAGAACTTTTCATGCTTTGCCTAGTATTCAATTTGCCTGACCTACTAGGGCTTTTCTATTAAGCCTGCACACTTAACATTCATATCAAAATACAAGTAATTCCTAACTTTAACTTATAGTTCATACATCAAAACTAAGGAGTGATGCTCCATGCATCAACACACACTTGATCCTTCTGTTAGTGCGATAGTCTGTAATGTTCCACCTTGCGCTTATGCGACAGTATCTCTTTCATAAACTTCCCAAATTGAGGCATTTGATGCAGAGCCTCAAGTAATGGTACCTCCATCGAGATGGACTTCATCATAGTTACAAACTTACCAACCTCTTAATCTTTATTAGCCTTGGAAAGTTGTTGTGGAAAAGGGATAGAGGGCACATACGTTCTCTTGGATGAGTCAAGCAGCGCATCTTTGTTTATGGCCTCCTCGGTACCTTGGTGAGCCTCCTCTCCACTCCAATATTTCTTTATCACATTCTCCTCACTAATTAGGGGCTCTTTCAAACTCTTTCCACTTCTTAGGACCATAGAATTGCAGTGTTTCACCGGGTTCTTTTCGGGTTGCCTTGGAAACTTTCCCAATGCTCTCATGGAAGAGCTTGCTATTTGGACAATCTGAGTTTCCAACATCTTAGTGTGGCTCACGAGGCTATCCACGGATAACTTCAATTCTTTCAATACTTCTTCAGTTTGTAAGTGCCTTTGCTGGAACTCAGTGTTTGCTCTAGTTTGGGTCATGAAAAACCCTTCTGTCATTTGCTCTAGTATTGACATTTGAGGAGGTTGTTGTGTAGTCAGTTGTTGCTCGAAACTTCTTGTTTGCTAAAAATTTTCTAAATTATTCCCATAGGAGAAATTCAGATGGTCTCTCCAACTAGGATTATAGGTGTTGGAATACGGATTGTTCGACCTTGAGTTGAAGTTGTTCACGACATCAACCTGCTCGACATGTCCTCCTTAGCTAAAAGTACACCCAGGACACTCCACCAAATGTCCTGTCAACCCACAATTTTCATAAAGTACTATAGCAGCATTAACTTAGTTGTATTCAAGGAGTCAAACCCTTTGCTGAGCGCATCCATTATAGTTGCTAAGTGGTCTACCTAGGTGGGATGGCTTCGCTCTGAGGCCCATTGATGATGGGTTTGAGCCACCTCTTCTATTAATTTTTCTGCCTCCTCGATTGTTTTATTCATCAAAGCTCCACTATCCTTGGAATCCAAAGAAACCTTAGTTGTGTAAGTGATTCCATTATAGAAGGTATGAATCGCCAACCAACTCTCAAGCCCATGGTGAGGGCATTGTTGAGCAAACTCTTGAATCTATCCCAAGATTTAAATAGGGACTCCCCCTCCTTTTGCCTAAAACTCGTGATCATGTGACGAATGTATGCTGTTTTTCTTGGCAGGAAAAATTTGTTCAGAAACTATCGTTCGCATTGCTCCCAAGAAGTAATACTCCCTGTAGGAAGAGAATGCAACTATGTCTTTGCCTTGTCTTTGAGGGAGAACAAGAATAGACTCAATCTGATAGCATCAGCGGGCACTCCATTAAATTTCATCATGGAACATATCTCCAATAATATATCTAGATACAAGTTTGGATCTTCCATAGTTGTTCCACCAAATTGGTTTTGTTGAACTATATGTATCAGTGTAGGTTTGAGTTCAAAGTTGTTAGCCTCTATAGTTGGGCTAACTATGTTGGACTGTAGCTCTCTCATGCTTGGGGTTGCATAATCTCTCAATGGTCGATTTTTCATGCTCGCTAGGGTATCATTATGCAGAGCTCTTCTTCCTTCCATCTCTCTCTTCTCTGCTCGTTTGTGATGAAATGTTCTATCAATCTTGGAATCAAGTGGAAGCAAGTTTCCAGACTTCGTACTTCTTTGCATACACAAATGGAGATAATCCTAAAATAAAAATGTAAATAAGCAACAAAAAAATGGAAAAGGAAACGTAATAAATAAGTAACAAAAGTAAAATGCTTGAAACAATAAAGCTAACTAAGAAAAGGAAAAGAATCTAATATGATCAATTCACATTTTGACTAATATTGAATTGAACCAATCCCTGTCAATGATGCCAAAAACTTGATGCATTAAAATGGTTGTCATCAAGTAATAAAGATTATCAATCCCATAGGGACTGGAATTCGATTACTAGTTTACTAGATGAACCTAGATCTTCTAGACTAAAATTACAAATTGGAAGTTTATCTAGAACCTATTGGAAATCAGTGTACTTAGAACGGGGAATTGAGTGTGGGAAATGGATGCAAGATTCAAGAAAGTCGTAGGAAGGAAGTTAGGAAAATCAGAAGTGTAAAGATGATTCTAGGATTTTAGTTTCACCAAGATGTTTGTAAACTTCAAGCCTATATCTAATTTCTTATTCTCAACGATTGCTCATGTAGATAGGTTATGTTGGTGCAGGGGCACCAGATAATCAAACCTGAGTTTTGATAATGACAAAGGTTAAAAGTTAAGTCATATTGTTATCTTATATTGTGTTGAGTTTGTAGGACTCAAACAAAGTGGAAGTCCTAGTAGTTTTGTAGAATCGGATAAGGCAAAGGAAGTCTTAGCAGGATCAAAGATACTAGGTGAGGGATTCGTGATGAGTCAGTATGGTATGGACATCAAAGGATCATATGCTAAGAAACAAAGTTCAAATAGGGTTTGACAAAGGTAAGCAAGGTAAGAAACCTTGTGTGTGGAGTGGTAAGGTCGTGTCCTTGGTATGGGGACAATCTTAAGCATCATTCTGACTAAGGATTCTAGGGGAATGCCAAAGTCAAGATCAGATAGTTGAAGACTATCGTTTCTACTCTATGTGCTCTACTGTATTACTGTGTTAAATCTGTGATGTAGGAAATTAGCTTGTGTCGATTAACCGGAATAATCTAGATGAGAGATTGTATTCCAGTCGACTATAATAGGATAAATTTTGGCCACATCAGATCTAGATCTAGACGAAGTTGAAGTCACCTGGATCGGGTCCAGGCACCTAGAAACTCTATAAAACAAGCTTTGGATAAAAGCCATAGATCATCTTTTTCTAAGTGCTCGTGTTGTCAATTGCTGCATTCGAATCAACCACCGTGCTACAAATATACTACTTTGACTGTGCACCTCAATTACATCATCTTGAGTCAATATTGTTAAGTTTATATTCATATTTCATTTGTACTTAAATTCTATAAGGAGCGGTAAGGTTGTTACCACCTCCTTAACATTTTGTAAGAAGCGAGTCTCTTATCTCCAATGAGGAAGTGATATTTAGTGGAATACCCACCGATAGCAGTCTCGAATCGCGGGATCTTGGATTAGCAGCCTCGTGGTTGTGAACCAAGTAAAAAGATTTGTGTCTTGTATTTTTATTTATTATTTCCGCTGCATATTACTCCTTGATATTACTTGTTTTAACGAATGAACAAAAGAAATTTTTTTATGCTATTCACCCTCCCCCCCACCTACCCCCTCCCCCTCTAGCGTTCTTTTCAGTCTTACAAGTGGTATCATAATGGGGATGCTCAGATTCGGCACAATCACTGGTTGAGCTTTTTTATATTTTTTTTGTTCCACACTACTAATCCAAGACCAAGTATTGGTATATTTCTTTTTATTTTTGTTTTTTTGCAAGATTTTACATAAATGGCCCATCAAAAAGGCTACAGTACTGTCCAACCTCCTTTCTTTTGTGGAGATGACTTTGGGTTGGAAGAGTTGGATGGAATGTTTTTTGAAGACCTAAGTTGAGATGTGGATCATCATCCAGACAAGGTTCTCTCCTCCCACAAACAATCTTGGAGAGCTATTGGAGTGTGACAAATGGACCACCATAAAGAAGCATCAAATTGAAGTGGATGCCAAAGTCACCCAAATCCACCAATATGGCTTATCTAAATAGGAGCTCAACTAGGTCGGTCCTTTCATTAGTGCTAAGGACCTTTGGGGCAAACTCATGGAGCTTCACGAAGCGACTTTCGACACTAAGTTATGTAAGCGTGATTTGTTACTTAATAATTTGTATAATATAAAAATGCAGGATAACAAGACTGCAAGACAACTCCATGTACGAATCCAAGACATCCTAAATGGACTTCACTCAATCGGCCAAAAGGTGGACAATCAGGATGCAATAAGGTACACGCTTAAACCCTTCCCGAGAAAAAAATTGTGGGCATCAATGGTTGATGCATACAAAGTATCTCCAGACTTGTCAAAAGTTAGGTTAGATGAGTTGTTTTTTGAATTTGAGTTACATGAGCAGACTAATTCGACACAGTCCAAGAAGGGTATTGCTTTGTTTGTAGGTTAGGTGATGTTGTTATAGTCGCAAGCGCACGACTCATCGTCAAATAATAAAAATATTGATCCTAGAGAGACTGGTTAAGTATCGGTTATTCACAAGGGAAGATTATCTAGATGAATGAAATAATCTAGAATTTGAACGAACGAGAAATGAATAAGGGATCATGGTTTGAAAACAATCCTAAGATTTCGATTTCAATACTACGTTTATTATTCGGTAGCTCTATTCGGAAGCTCTTTCTATTGGTTTGTATTCCTAAAAGAGACTTATCTCAAAGTAATTTACCATCCCTTTCGAGGTTAGACCAATGTATATACCTATACCCTATTCCTATTTTCATGGTATTCGTTCATAGGCGACCTTAACTGCATTGGAGCACCCTGTAGATCGAATCCTAGGCTTACTATCGGTTACTTATAGAAACGGATCGAACTAAACCCTTTACACTCTATGATAGTCTTTGAAGGATCCACAAGAGGTCTTTAATTATGATAGGATATCAGTACGTAGATGATCTTTGCCGCATAAAGAATGTGTCACGAGAACCCTGCGAATCTATCTAGACTTCAATCTTTACTCATAATTAAATCCTTGAGTTCAATTCTAGAGATCTATGATTGAGACTCACCTCTCAGTTAGTCTCCCTTTAAACCCTTAAAAGTATGTGAATAAGTGGCCAACAAATACGGAAACGATCAAAATGCACGATAGTGTTGGAATGTATACTGAAAGCCTAGCTCTTTTGTATGAACATTTTTATTTTGAAATAAGAATCACATGATCATTATTTGCACTTTATATTTATTATATGTGTGCATATTGTCTAATACTTTACATTGTAGATAACATGGTGCTTGGTGTGGCACAGAAGATCATGTTATCAGTCCCTTGTAGAATATAAGTAGAGGCTCACAAACAAGATGGTTTTGGACAAACCATTGGCATGGTTGTAGTGTAGCTTGGTATTATTTTGTCTTGAACATAGAGTTACACTAGTACACTTAGGTGTATTGAGCAGGACCGACATAGAGGTGATTCAATTTATTGCTGACTACATAATTGAATAGGACCACGGATATTATGTTGTACATGCTCTTATCCCAATATAATAACGGGCACATGTACTTAGTATTTATTTCTTTGATTTACCAAAGGGTGAGATTTATATGGATTAAATCAATATGCCCGGTAAGTTGGGAAATGATATTATTTACATGGTGTGTCGTTGATTATAGGAGGAAACCGTGTCCTATATATTAGGTTGATGATGTCCCCTTGAGGAGCTCATAAGGTTCATCATGTAAACCCTGCAGGTTGACTTAGTCAACATGATGATAAGGTTGAGTGGTACTACTCAAGGAGTTAGATGTTAATTGATTGATGGTCAGTAAATCAATTAATTGACAGACATTCGATATCTTAAACACGGGGAGATGGATGTACAAATAATGTATGGAGCCCATATTAATTTATGGGGGTTGGTGAGGTAATTCAATGATGATCCTCTAGTGGAATGGAACATCATTGATGGATCAAGTTTGTGTGGTTCCGATCCATCGGGTGGCCAAGATCCAACTCCTCCTCATGGTCCCTATCGTAGCCTAATATAAACCTCATGAAGCCTAGATCCAATGATGGAAAACAAATCCCTAGATCCGACGGTGGAGATTAAATCTCTAAATCCGACGGTTGAGATTAAATCTCTAGATCCGACGGTTAAGATTAAATCCCTAGATCCGACGGTGGAGATTAAATCTCTAGATCCGACGGTTGAGATTAAATCTCTAGATCCGACGGTTGAGATTAAATCCCTAGATCCGACGGTTGAGATTAAATCTCTAGATCCGACGGTTGAGATTAAATCTCTAGATCCGACGGTTGAGATTAAATCCCTAGAACCAACGGTGGAGATTAAAACAAGGCTTAAGCCTAACTCTATAAAAGGGTGCTTAAGGTGGGCGGCAAGATGAGGAAGTTGGATGTTTTTGGAGATTAGGGTTTTGCCTTTCATTGGCTTGGGCGGCAAGAAACCCTAGGGATTAGGGTTTGGTTCCTTGGTTGGGCGGCTAGGGTTTGCAAGGAGAGTGGGCGGCAACAATAGGTCTTCTTCCTAAGGTGTTGGTCGGCTCCTTCCTCTCTTCCCTCTACCTTGGTCGGCGCTCAACCTATTCCTCTTCTCCTCTTCTTTTCCTCTTGGCCGGCGGCACAAAGGAGCTAGGGATTGTTCCCTTGTTTGGTTCCTTGGTTGGCCATCTTGTTCTCTCTATTCTTGGGGCCGGCGGCATCAATCCTTTGTGGATTGGTGGTTGGCTCAAGCAAGAAGGGAAGGAGAGTTCTTCTTTCTTTCGATTGAAGAAGATCTAGGAAGCTTCAACTTGTGGAGGATCTTCGCCCACACGAAGTCTACAAGGAGGTTAGGACATACAATAGAAGATCAAGAGGTATAAAAGTTTTACAAGTTTTATTATTGATCTTTGCATGTTCTTATTAATATGATTGTATGTGTTGATTATACATGTCTACATCCATATGTATTTGTATAATCATGGAACCCGAAGATAAACACAAAAATCGGCGATCCGTCCGTCGTCTCTTCCGCGGCTAACCGACTAGAAGAGCTTGGTTGCTTGAACAACTAGTTTGTTCAAGCGATCGCTCGAGTCGTTAGCACGACGACGAATTGGTTGAGCTTAGGAAACTCATTCCATCCAGATTAGTTTTCATTAGTGAAAATTTTAATCCGGGGACATGGGAGCCAATGAGCCTCCGAGCAATGCCATCAGATAGAATTGAATCGGAAAACACAATAGATAAGAAAAGTTGTAGCAATCCGAATAAATCAACATAGAGTTACTTCCTCATCCTAAGATCATCAGAAATTACTCCATAACTTGGAGGTTTATATAATAACAAAGTTTAGAAGACATCTAACAAAAATAGAAGAAAAGGAAAAGAGAAAACTCGGTTTTGTTATGCTTGCGATGGCCTCCTCCAACTTGGAGATCCTTCCTTAGCGGCTCCTCCTTGTCCTCCTACTCCTCTCTTTGATCCCCCTCTTGTTGGAGGCTTGGGGTCCTTTTTATAGGCTTTGGAGGTAAAAAAAGGTCATTATTTCAGAGAAGAAATATCGAGTTAGTTATGAAATAAGCGACTGGAATTGGCACACCGCGACTGTGTTGATTGCCACACCCAAGGCGTGTTGAGCAAATTTTGTAACTAAATTCTGCAAATGGATGGACATGGCCATGCCAAACGGCATGGTCAAGCCATGTTAGACGTTGGAGAGGCTAAAATGGTCATGTTGGTTGGGCGAGTCTAGCGGCTGAGCACGGCCGTTCCGGAAGGCATGGCTAGGCCGTGTTGACCTCTGCTTCTTCTGATGTCGTTTGTGATTTTTCCTTGGCTTTTGGGTACTTTCCTTCTTGATTTCATGTAAGAACACTTACAACCCCAATTATCTAAACAAAAAGAGTAAATGAATGCAAATGCTATATTTTTACCATGATATGTAATCAAAACTTATGAAATGCATATTGAATAGACCCTAAAAAGTGTTGGTGCAAGGGCACTAGATAATCAAACCTGTGTTTTGATTATGGCAAAGATACAAAGTTAAGTTTACATCATTATCTCACGAGCTAAATCGAGTGTGCAGAAAAGTACTAAAGCTGGAGCTGAAGGCTAGCGACACCCGGAGAAAGCCGCGGTGGTCGGGCGACACTCGAGTGACTTCGGAGGGAGCCAAAGGAATCGAGTGGAAGGCCGGAAGTGAGAGCTACAAGGTAAGTATCGAGGTAAGCTCATGTGAGTGAGAGATGGTAAGGTCGTGTCCTCTTTACGGGGACGACCGTAGGCGGCAGTCCGATTAAGACTTACTGTGGAAGGTCTAGGTCGAGATCGGACGGTTAGAAACCGTCGCATTTACCATTTTCTGTACTAACCTTTTACTGCAGGCAAGTGGCTAGGCTAGCAGTCGACTGCTGGACATTGGGTAGTTGACTGATGGGAGGCATCAGTCAACTGATGGCGACGAATCAGCCTTTGCGCTAGGTCAAAATGGATAATGTTTAACACGGCCACTTCGCGATAAAATTGTACAACTTCGTGATCTGTTCCGAAAGATGAGAAGACATATTCAGAGGCCAAAATCTATAAAAGGAGGGGAGGATTCCAACTCCAAGCATCATCAAGTTTATTCTCAAGTGCTCCTACAATGCCAAAGCTCCAACACCATCATAACACCGACGCGATGACAAGTTCTGATCTTCTTCGTCGGCAGCAGCATCAAGTAACATATTTTGTTATTGTATTCTTTGTTTTTATTCGTAACGAGGTGAGGTAGGCTTGTTGCCTCATCCTCGTACTTTCAGTTTTGTGATCGTTGTCTCCGACCTCCAACGAGGAGGAGACATTATAGTGCTTTGCCCTCCGTACATGGTCTAGGACCGTTAGGGCCTTGGAGTAGCAATCGCTGGGTTGTGAACCAAGTAAAAATAAACATGTCTCTTTTTTTTCCGCTGTGCTTACTCGTGTATCGAACGAACGAACGAAAAGATTTACGCTCGCTATTCACCCCCCTCTAGCGATGCTTCTCGATCCAACAATTAGTATCAGAGCGGGGGCGCTAAGATTTGGTGAAACCACCAATCTAGCACTTTTTGGTTTTCTTTTCATATTTTTCGAGTCATATTTTTTTTTAGGTTTTTTTCCTCCCACACTACTAATCCAAGACGAAGTCTTAGTACACATCTTTTGGTTGTGTGTTTGCAAGTATTCTCTTTCAGAGTAGTCGACGGTAAAACGGTCATACCTTTTCGCATAAGTGGACTCACAAAATGATCTACCTACCAAATCGAAGCTCTCTTAGAGATCTACATTTCTTATGAGGGTTTACCCTCGTAACAAGCTGTTTCCAGCCCCAAAAACCAACATTTAGTACCCTTTCGGGGACATCAAAGGTCGTAAGTTTCTAGTTTTTATTAGTTTCTTATTCTTCTTATTTATTTCTATTTATTTCTTAGTATTTTCCGCACTACTAATCCAAGACCAAGTCTTGGAATTATCTTTGGTGTTTATTCATGTTTTGCAAGATACTTAATGGCTCACATTGAGGGGTATAGCACCACCCGACCTCCTTTCTTTAACGGAAATGATTTCCGTTATTGGAAATGTCGGATGGAGTGTTTCTTGAAAACACAAGTCGAGACTTGGATAATAATTCAAACCGGCTTTGCTCTAACCACCAATGATCAAGGGGAGCCCTTGAATTTTAACAAGTGGACAAATGCAACCAAGAGACAAATCGAAGCCGATGCAAGAGCAACCCAAATATTGCAATGCGGCTTGTCTAAGGAGGAACTCAACCGCATCGGACCATTCATTAGTGCCAAAGACCTCTGGAACAAATTGATTGATCTATACGAAGGGACATCCGATGCTAAGGTATGTAAAAGAGATTTACTTTTAATTAAACTGTACAATCTAAAGATGCAGGATCGCGAGACCGCCACCCAACTACATGTGCGGATCCAAGACATCGTCAACGGTCTCCACTTGATCGGGCAAGCCATAGATAACTGGGACCTTATAAGGTACGCTTTAAATGCTTTCCCTAGGACTACCTTGTTGGCATCCATGGTTGATGTCTACAAGGTCTCTAAGGACCTTTCGAAGCTTAGATTAGACAAACTATTTTCCGAATTTGAACTTCACGAGCAGACTAACATGGTTCGGGCCGAGAGAGGTATTGCTCTACTTGCAGGACAAAGAAGCAAGCCACCTACTAGGCAAGAAGATGGACTCGAACCCGAAGACGAATCAGAGTCCGAATCCGAAGAGGTGGAAGCAATAGTGAACGTAGTGCGGAAGATCGTTCGGAGGGAAAGGAGGCTACTAAAGAATCAAAAGAGGGCACAGTTCAAATCAAATCAAAAGAAGGCTTTTCATGCAACATGTGACAACAAAGAAGGCGTCGGCATAGCGTGCATGGTAAGACCCAAAGAGTTCAAGTCAGAGTCCGAATCCGAATCCAATTACAACATCGACTCCGAACTCGAGGACTACTTCGAGAAGCAACTCAAAGCCGGACCAAAAGAGAAAATTAAGGTTAGCTGCTCACTAATTCATACGCTTTACAGTACAATTAAAATTCATACTAGGAAATTAACTAAGTCCGAGTCTAGGGTTGAGTCGTTACTTGAGGAGGTTGAAATCCTCAAGCAAAAGGCTACTCTAACCTCTTCAACTAGTCAAGTTCAAGAGGGAAACTCAACCCAAATTGAAAAACTTGAGGAGGAGAATTCTCTCTTGAAAGACCGAGTTTAAGAGGTTGAGGCTAGGTTGGAAAGGTTCACATTGGGATCTAAAAACCTTAACCGACTACTTGGAACCCAAAGAGTCGTATACAACAAAGTCGGACTTGGATTTAGGTCAACGACTACGAATAAGTCTTATATGTCTATCGTAAATCGTAGTCATCAAAGAGTCCAAGCATGGGTCCCAAAGGTTTTATTAAACTCACATATAAGGACTAATAAGTTTTGGATTCCCCAGGATCAAGTTCATTATTTGAATAGACCATATTGGTTCAATAGTCCACGGGGAGCTAACACTAAAATAGTATACTCGCTTACTTAGCAAAACCATTGCATATTTTACTTTAATTTTTAGAACGGATAGATAGGGAAAATAGTTAGTCAACTTTGGACAACATAGTATCAGGATACGGCGAGATGATAGTACGTTAGGGAAACAAAGTCTCGTGTATTCGAGCTAGATAAGGCGTATCTAGCTTGGTGCACTTGACCGAGTGGAACTAGTTGAAGCTACCTCGTTGTATCCTAAACTAGTTAGACCATGAAGTAACCCTAAGTGACTTACGTGATATTTTCTTGAATTTGGCTTTGTCTAAGGAAGTAGTCATTGTTTCGATCAAAGAAGGCCCCTGTGCCTCGCCACGACCTGGAAGCCAGTTTCTCGAAAAGTTACTTAACGATCTAAAGGTTAAATCCGAATCTAACCCAAGGTTGACTATCTTTAATCAATTTCAAATCATCTCACAAAACATATAAGGTGAACAAATTCTGAGACACATAGAATGGGTGAGATGTTAAGGATAATTGAAATACACTTAAAACAACCTTTTCAAAATACTACTTATTTTCTCAACTATTGTACTTAACAACTCTTAGGCCAAAGTTTAGCACCCCCTACATCTCTTATACTTCATATATTTGACTAAGGGGATAGCAAACTAACCCTAAGGGTTATATTATAAACTTTTAGATTATTGGTGCAGAGGGACACACCTCGAACCAATCTATCTAACTACTGCTAAACGCATGCTTGGACTCATATTTGATTTATCTAGATGCATGCATATATGATATTGTTTTTAAACCCCTATTTTATAAAAAAACCCCAACATTTTTTTTATTTATGGCAAAAGGGGGAGAAGAGCGAAAATTAAGGGGGAGTAACACAAAATTTGATTTTGAAAACTAAAGTATCTCTTTCAAAACTCACCTAGGGTTAAGGGGGAGTTTTAGTTGAGGGGGAGTTTTTGGAAATGGCATTCATCATCTACTATACTTGTCTTGTGCTTTAATTTCCCTTAACTTTGTGTTGGTTTGCCATAGATCAAAAAGGGGGAGATTGTTGGTGCAGGGGCACTAGATAATTGAACCTGTGTTTTGATTATGGCAAAGACACAAAGTTAAGTTTACATCATTATCTCATGAGCTAAATCGAGTGTGCAGAAAAGTACTAAAGCTGGAGCTGAAGGCTAGCGACACCCGGAGGAAGACGCGGTGGTCGGGCGACACTCGAGTGACTTCGGAGGGAGCCGAAGGAATCGAGTGGAAGATCGGAAGCGAGAGCTACAAGGTAAGTATCGAGGTAAGCTCGTGTGAGTGAGAGATGGTAAGGTCGTGTCCTCTTTATGGGGACGACGGTAGGCGGCGATCCGATTAAGACTTACTGTGGAAGGTCTAGGTCGAGATCGGACGGTTAGAAACCGTCGCATTTACCATTTTCCGTACTAACCTTTTACTTCATGCAAGTGGCGGTGGCCGGTCATGCGGACATTAGGCGATCGATGCTCATCGATGGGATGGCATCGATCGTGATGGCGACGAATTAGCCTTTGCGCTAGGTTAAAATGGATAACGTTTGACGCAGCCACTTCGCGATAAAATTTGGTACAACTTCGTGATCTATTCCGAAAGATGAGAAGACATATTCAGAGGCCAAAATCTATAAAAGAAGGGGAGGATTCCAACTCCAAACATCATCAAGTTTATTCTCAAGTGCTCCTACAACGCCAAAGCTCCAACACCGTCATAACGCCGACGCGACGACAAGTTTTGATCTTCTTCGTTGGTAGCATCATCAAGTAACATATTTTGTTATTGTATTCTTTGTTTTTATTCGTAACAACGTGAGGTAGGCTTGTTGCCTCATCCTCGTACTTTCGGTTTTGTGATCGTTGTCTCCTACCTCCAACGAGGAGGAGACATTATAGTGTTTTGCTCTCCGTACGCGGTCTAGGACCGTTAGGGCCTTGGAGTAGCAACCGTTGGGTTATGAACCAAGTAAAAATAAATGTGTCTCTTTATTTTCCACTGTGCTTACTCGTGTATCGAACGAATGAATGAAAAGTTTTACACTCGCTATTCACCCCCCCCCTCTAGCGACGCTTCTCGATCCAACAAAAAGTGTGTATGATTCACACTCATCATCAGAAAAAGGAGAAGATCAAATCCAAATCCAAGTATGGCGATTCCAAATCGAAGCTAGATGACGATGTGGTGTCTGAATTAGTCAACCTCGTCCAAAAGCTAATCAAGAGGAAGAAATGGATGATAAAACAAACCAAGGAGAAATGATCTAGAGCAAGTCTAAACATAAACCAGATAGTGTATGCTATGAGTGCAACAAGAAAGGGCATTTCATAATCAATCGCCCTAATCTAAAGTAAAAATGATATCAAATAAAGAAAGCACTTAAAGTTACATAGGGTGAGTCATTAAATGAGGAGGAACATGATTAAGACAACAACTTAGCACTGATGACTAGATTCATGTACGAATCCAAGTCCGAGTGTGAGTCCGAATTCGAGTCCAAAGCTGAGTCTGAATCAAGGCACGAATCCATATCTGATTCAGAAGGTTCTCTCAAGGTGCCCTCTTCTTTAATTAAAAAGTTATATGTAATGATTAGATGTCTAATAAAGAAATTAGCTAAGTCCAATTCTAAGGTTGAGTCTTCACTTAAGGAAGTTGAAATTCTTAAGGAAAAAGTTAACCTAACTTCTTCAACTAGTCAAGTTTAAGAAGGAAACTCAAATCAAGTCCAAAAGCTTGAGGAAGAGAATTCCTTGTTGAAAGGTCAAGTTCAAGAGCTTAGGAGAATGTTGGAAAACTTCACCTTGGGCTCCAAAAATCTGGACATGATGCTTGGGTCTCATAGAATTGTGTACAATAAAATCGGACTTGGATTCAATGCTAAATCAACAAATAGATCATATCTATCTTTAGTTAATTGTAATAGTAGAATCCAAGTATGGGTCCCTAAGTCAAGTCTAACTAAACAATTAAACTCAACCAAGTATTGAGTTCCCAAGGATCAAGTCCATTATGTAGATAGACCATACCGGAGCCATGGTCCAAGCGGAGTCAATACTAAACGTGTATGCATGATTACATGAATAACTTGATTGTTTTAGTTTTTAAGTTTTGCATGCTTAGTTTGATTTAGTTCCTTAAAGTAGAATGGTTAGATAGAAAATGGTTAATTAACCTTGACAATATGGTATCAGGACGCGGTGAGATGATAGTACATTAGGAAAACTCAGTCAAGTGTATTCAAGTTAGATAAGGAGTATTTAGCTTGGTGCACTTAGCTAAGTGGAACTAACTGAAGCTACCTCACCACATCCTAAACTAGTTAGACAAGGATTTGATCCTAAGTAAATTAAGTGTATAATTTCTTAAACTGGCTTGGTCTAAGGAAGTGGTCGTTGTTCGGATCAAAGAAGGTCTCTGTGCCTCACCACGACCTGGAAGCCCTCTTTCAAAATGTCTACTTAAGTAACTAAAGGTTAAATATGAATCTAACCCAAGGGTAAATAATTTCCAAGACATTAAAATTAACTAAGTAAAATTGAAAGTCATTTCACAACAACTATAGGGATAACTTGATTGATCACATAGAAAGGGTGAGATGATAAGGACAATCAAATTGAAAATATTTTTGGAAATGCTTTCAAAATCTATAAATAAATAATTTCTTAAAATTATTTTTTTGATATTCATGAATGTTGTGTGTAGTTATACTTAATTTTTGAAAATCTATATTTTCTTTTAAGAGAATGATTGGTTGACCAATACTAAACTTATAGATCCTTAAGTTAACTTTAGACTCTTAGACCCTTTAAGCACTTAGGTAAGTCTTCCTTGTGGTCAACAAGGATGTGTCAGGTTAAGAGGGAGGTTCTAGTTGAAAAATCAATATTTATAGCAGCTTTTAAAATATATTTAAAAATCATGATTTAAAAAAAAATGTTGTAATGAAAATTGACAATACTTTCAAAATTTTAAACTTTGTTTCAAATCTTTTGAAATTTCAAAATTATTTGAAAATTATTCTTGCAACTTTTGAAAATTAATTTTTACACTATCATAATAAGCATTCATTCAAAATACAACTTTTATAAATTTAAACACATACATGAGCCTTTAATATCTTGAAAAATATGTTTTTGGAAATCTAATAGACCTTAAGTTTTGAAATAAATTTTTCAATAATTACAATATGATCTTTCACAGAGGTAAAATCTTGACCTAGGTTAAACATTGTTGGTGCAAAATCTAAGAAAAATCTATGTTTATATTCTTTTTGATATATGTCAAAGGGGGAGAGGGTAAAAGTTAAGGAAAAATAGAAAATTTTCTTTTTCAAAACTCACTCAAGTATTAAGGGAGAGATAATATTAAGGGGGAGTTTTTTAAAACAAATGTATTGATTTCCTTAACTTTGAACAGTATTGCCATAAATCAAAAAGGAGAGATTGTTGGTGCAAGGGCACTAGATAATCGAACCTGAGTTTTGATAATGACAAAGGTTCAAAGTTAAGTATTGTTATCTTATATTGTGTTGAGTTTGCAAGACTCAAACAAAGTGGAAGCCCCAGTAGGTTTGTAGAATCGAACTAGGCAAAGGAAATCTTAGTGGGATCAAAGATACCAGGTGAGGGATTCGTGATGGGTCAGTAGGATCTGGACATCAGAAAGAAGCTATGGTGATCAAAGAATTAGATGCTAAGCAACAAAGTCCAAATAGGGTTTGGCAAAGGTAAGCAAGGTAAGATCCTTATGTGTGGAGTGGTAAGGTCGCGTCCTTAGTACGGGGACAACCTTAGGCGTTGGTTTGACTAAGGATTTCGGGGGAATGTCAAAAGTCAAGAACAAAAAGTCAAAGACTATCGTTGCTACTCTATGTACTCTATTGTATTACTGTGCTAACTCTGTGATGCAAGAAATTAGCTTATGTCGATTAACCAGAACAATCCAGATGATTGAATGAACTCCAGTCGACTGGAAGGGAATCAAATCAACTAGAATAGGTCCAATCGACTGGAACAAGATAAATTTTGGCCGCATCGGATCTAGATCTTGACGAAGTTAGAGTCACCTAGATTGGATTCAAGCGCCTAGAAAATTCTATAAACCAAGCTTCAGATAGAAGCCCTAGATCATATTTTTCTAAGTGCTCGTGCTGTCAATTATTGCATTCGACGATCAACCATCGTGCTACAGATCTACTACTTCGACTGTGCACTTCAATTACATCATCTTGTGTTAAGTTTATATTCATATTTCATTTTTACTTAAATTCTATAAGGAGCGGTGAGGTTGTTACCATCTCCTTAACATTTTGTAAGAAGCAAGTCTCTTACCTCCAACGAGGAAGAGATATTTAGTGGATTGCCCACCAATAGCGATCTTGGATCATTGGGCTTTGAATTAGCAGCCTCGTGGTTGTGAACCAAGTAAAAAGATTTGTGTCATATATGTTTATCTATTATTTCCACTGTATATTACTCCTTGATATTACGTGTTTTAACAAATGAACGAAAGAAATTTTTTTACACAATTCACACCCCCCCCTCTAGCATTCTTTTCGATCCTACAAGTTATCCTAATCTATCCGTTGTGAACTTTTGGGACTACAACGGTGTACTTACTCAAATCC
This sequence comes from Wurfbainia villosa, assembly GCA_025175895.1. Lineage (NCBI taxonomy): Eukaryota > Viridiplantae > Streptophyta > Magnoliopsida > Zingiberales > Zingiberaceae > Wurfbainia > Wurfbainia villosa. The sequence goes on along the minus strand of CM046002.1, from coordinate 38,710,462 downwards.
AACGCCTACTTTCAGAGCGATAGAGATGTGGGATTGCTTTCTTAAGGAGACCCCTATCACATGGTCCCACAACCTTTGAGTTGCCTTCTCCTACTATGTGACATTGGCTTGGAATAAATCTATTAAGCCCTATGGCAGCCTATGGATCCTTGAGGCAAATCGATCTACCTTCGTAGCCGACTACACCTCGTCTCAATTCTCTATGGATCGGAGGGTTGGGTTCTCCTTTCAATCCATCCTCGCACCTCTAGAATTCGACCTAGTGCTTTTTTCATCTAAATTGGGTTAACACAATAGATCTAGAATAATAACAATCACATCATTAAACAATACTCAGCTTCAGACATTATACTCAGCTTCTCCAATAATTTAAAAAAAATCATTAAAAAAAATATTCAGATACATTATACTCAGCTTTAACATTCAACATCCTTACGGTTAGAGATAATTTAATATACTTTCACAACCAGAACATACGGGTTCATCTGCAACTCTCAACACTTCCTAAAATTGGAGATATGGCTCATTATTTGTATTTTCATCAACGGCTATTACTTCTACCTCCTCCAATGGCGATGCATAACTGGTATACATTTGCTCAAATGTTTGAGGAAAACTAGAACTTGCAGCGCTCGATTCAGGAATCAAATTCTGACCAGTTGCATCAATTTATCTTCCTCTGATATGGATTTAATTGATCATAATATTGCTAATTCTCACTAACTAATATTTATATGTTTCATCCATCCTCTTCATCGGATATGAATGGATCACCATGATATGTCCAATTATAATAGTTTGGGGTAAAACCAAATCAACAAAGATGTTCTCAAACTTTATCACAATGAAAAAATTTACCATTATGACACGTTTTACACTGACACCTTAACTTATTCTTATTCATAAACTCAACATTACTACTAACAAATTCAAAAATTGTTACAATCTAATAATAAACTCATCCGTTAAACCTTAACATTCTGGTAAGTTTTTTTTATACATCCAAATCCTTTCTTTCTCCATTTTATCCTATTTCCAAATTTATAACAAGGATTATTTATATTCTCATGATTTTGTATCGATACTAATTGAATGACCAATTTATACTTAAAATAAATTCTTTTTAATACATATTTATTTTTGGTATGATATTGAGTTATAAACTATAACATATCAAACCAATAATGAAGTTTGTAGTAAAAGGAATACATAAAAGGGAATTATATTGTAGAATGATAATTATAAAAATTTTGAATGCAGAGTTCCTTCACTGGTAAAATCAATGGATGAGCTGATAGCATAAGTCTTTATGTATGTGTTGATCACTTGAAGGATGAACAACTGCGTGATCAACATAAAAGAGATAAAATATTAAAATTTTACACTTTATATTAAACATTTTAAAGGATTTAAATGACCCGTTTGTTTGACAAATCATGCGACCTAGCCACTCGTGTAGCTCAGTCGGCCAAGGCTAGCACGCGCGCCCAAAATTCAACGACCAGTGCAATCGGCTAGTGGGCAAGAAGATCGCATGACCTGATAATCGTGCATATTGGCTAGTCGGAGGCAAGAAATGTGACATACCAATCCAATAGCATGTGCGAGTCGGCAACTTGGCTCGGTTGCTTGAGCCGCATTGGAACGACTCATCACCTACGCGACCTTAGAGGCATGATGCATGGGAGCCGATGGGCATGCCATGAGGAGGGGAGCCTTGCTACTCTAGTGTGTCACCACAAGAGGGTCAGTGGACTTATTGAGCTGGTGTGCCGCCACGAAAGGGCCAATGGACCTACCGACGAGTGACACCCTTGCTGTCGTTTGAGGGAGGGCAGGGGTGACACCGCCGAAGCACACCAAGGCCACCCCTGCCACACCGATTCAGTGATTCATTGCCTGATCTATGCAGATCCGACTGTGGATTGTCGAATTTTGAGAAAGAGAGAGAGCGAGAGGAGGGAGAGTGCGTACCTTTTATCCTCTAAGCCTATAGCCGATCGAGTGCGAGCAAACACCGTGAGAAGGAAATGGGAGTGGTTATATGCGAGTTTTACGATTATATATATTCATTGTAGAATTCATGACAACTTTGTGATGAAAGTTAAAATTCATTGCAAAATCTACGACGAATTTCATATACGTCGTAATTTTTGCAATGAATATGATATTCGTTGTAGATTTTGCGATAAATATGATATTCATCACAGATTATACGATGAATTTTAACTTTCATCGTAAAATGTGCGATGAATTTCATATTCATTGCATACTTTGCAACGAAAGTTAAAATTTTGTCACAAAATTTGTGTTTGGTAATCTACCACTTTCAAATTAAATGACTGTGTTTTTGGAAAATAATTGAAAAATAGGGACAAAAATATTTCATTGTGGAATTCGTCGCAACTTTTTTTAGGTACCGTGATGTGCACTAAAGGGGGGAGAATAGCATCTTTGCGATTTATTCGATTGCATTCGTTATTGTCTCTACTAAACATTAGCAGCGGAATATGAAACAATAGAAATACAAATACAAAACAAGACAATACACAAGATTTTACATGGTTCGGAACCTACATTTCCTACTCCACGGGTGGGCTTTAGTGTCTACACCACTAAACCTCTTCCCCTTCTCAGAAACACTATGGAGGTGGAGAAACCTCTTACAATGATCTTACACTAATAAGAATACAACCAAATACAAATATACAAAAGAAAATACAAGAAACAAGTGAAAACACTTTACAAATGAGAGCTTTTGAATGATTATCTTTTGGTTGCTTAGAGCATCTTTGAAGGTCTGGAAAGCAATGACATTTCCCCTTCAAAAGCTTCAAAAATCGGCTTCTTCCAATCTTCCCATCGAGCTCCTTTAAGTCACGCATCAGGCTGATTTTTGTCAGGCAATTGATTGCTAAAAGGCCCCAGTCGACTGCCCACAGTACCATTGTCTCACAACGAACTAATCCATGTGGGATTATGCACAACATATACTTGAGCAGTCGACTGCCCTTACCAGTAGTCGACTGCCTAATCAACTGATGTAATTGAGATGTGTCCTAAGGCAATCTCCTTAGAAGTTATTAATAAAATTCACTATTTGAGTATACATTATCAATGTATTTGATTGGATCTTAAACTCATATACTGAAGTCCACAATACGATGCATAGCATGAGAGAAATTGTGATTGGATCACAATTAGTGGGTATCTCATCATGTGTAAATATGCAAGTATTGAAACTATCCCTAGTCGATAAATTGATGAGATTGGACATCATCAATTCTTTGAGACTAGCACATGTTGTGCTCCTTGGTTTATCCAAGCATTTGGTACTCACTGAATGGAAGCATAGGGATGCTGAGAGGGAACATGTGGATGCTAGTTATGGTAACTAGTTCATTGGGTTGACCTGTTATGAGAGTTCATATGGTTCTATATGTCGTTGAAGATCTTATTGCGGCTTGAGTTCGAGCTTCCTTAGACTTGAGGTATTCAAGTCACCTTGATCATGACACGTTATACTTTGACTTCTTGCAGCCATCTACATAGTAGGTGTAACTCTGGGATGATTGGGTATAAGCCAAAGTGATCGAAGGTGTTTGAATAGCCAACAGAGGATTCACCACTCCTGATAAATAAGATATATACCCTAGGCCTCTTGTCAAGATTATTACTCAAAAGTCTCTGGCAAGAGCAAGCATGTTAAGTAGATGGTCTTCTTGGGAACATGTAGGAGTAACTTGAATCCACAGGATAAGTAAATTAACTTGGGCTAGGTGTGATGTAGTCAGCCTAGTGGGGACAAACACAGAGACCATGTCCTGAACCAAGTGGGTATAAGATGAGCGAAAGGAATAAGGCACGAATAACTATAGCTGCTGAAGGGTTTAGAAAATGTTCTAGAGTCGATTTAGACTTTCCGGTCAATTGGGGGTCATGATGTATTGCTAGGTGTCACTCATGATCTATTCATAATTAAAGGGTTAATTATGAATGGCCAACATAACCGGTAACCTATTGGGTCACACGCACTACGGGTGATCTCGAGATGTAAAACAAGTCTGAGAATGAGATTCTCGTTGAGAGAGGATATGTCTGGTTGGACCAGACCAAGGGGTGTGAAACTGAGGCTATGGAAACTCCTATTGATTTGTTTGACTTAGCACGGCCATATCGCACTTAAACGAAGTCAAACGGACCATACAAAGCCTCACACGGTCGTGCCTAACTTGGCACAGGTTGTGCCTGGCTCTGGCCGCAAATTGGCAAAGTCTGGGATGCCCCAGAGAGACACACGGCCTGGCCATGTGTTTTCACACAACTATGTGAATCCACATGACCAAGCCATGTGAAAACACATGGCCATGTGAATCCACACAGCTAGGTCGTGTGAATCCACACGGCTATGTCACGTCTCCGTTGATTTTGGAGATTTCTCTTTATAGACATTTCCTAGGTTGTTCTTACCTTAATTATGGAATAATTATGGTAAGATTCGTTCCATTTAAGCCTCATAAGATGACCTAATCAAGAGAATATAAAGATATCCCTTGATAATCTTTGGCTAAGGTTTTGGTTTAGGTTTTCTCCCTTGGTAGTCATCGTTGCTCCTTCCTCTCCCCTCTTCCCTTGTCTCCACCGGTTGGCTAGCACCAATCGGAGACATAGACTTGCTGCTCTAGGAGTTGTCTCAGGTGATCTCGGCGTGGATACTGATAGAGGCAAGGCCCATTGGTCTTGCTTGTGGTTTCGACATATTCAAAAGAATCCCGAAGGTATAACTTCTCTTTCTCCTTGCATGTTTTCATGTGATTATGCCAAAACAAGTTTTCCTGGCCCTCAGGCGATGTCTGGGATGAAATAAAAATTGTTTTATTCGCTTATTCCACTACGCATGATCCTGGAACATCCAACAAGTGGTATCAGAGCCACCTTGTTCTTTTGGCATAGATTGCATGTTGTAGGAGAAATTTTAAAGCATGTTTGATGTTTTAATATACCTGTGCCATGTTTATCTATATGATAGATTAGAGTATGTTTGTTTTACATATAGGATATGTTTGTAACCTAAAAGGAAATACCGAGGATGCGCCTGGAAACACTGAAGGTGTTGGCCGCATCATTAGAACCAAAGCATAGACTCACGTTCACGTCAGAAAATTCATTTCCTAATGTAACCTTGGTTTTTCCATATTTAGGTTTATTTCCTTTTTAGATGAGACCCATAATAATGTGAAATCCCTCGTGCAAATATTATGGCTAACACCTTCCATTAATATGGTTGAACCAGAGTTCTTTTTCGTGTTTGGGTTGTTGGACTCCCTCCAAGACTAGCATGACATCAAGCATGTTCAATTTATATGAGATTCGATATTTATTTTAAATGGTAAGGACCAGAGGTCAATTTCAAGTTTGGGTTGTTGGACTCTCTCTAAGCCTGGCTTGTAAGTTGGATGTGTTCAAATCATTTAAATTCGATCTCACAATTAATGGGCCGACCCTAACTGAAAGCATTGACATGTAAACAATTCTCAGGGGTATTGGATGCCCAAGAAGTTGCAGACAATGCAGACAATGTGCCCAAATTGTAATGAAAAGCTAGCTTATATCCTTGAAGAGGCTCTTCCCCAACCTCCTGCAGACAATGCATCTGGTGACCAAAAGTTGGCTTACCAGAAACATGTTGCTGACTCTGAGATGGCGAGCTGCATTATGCTAGCGTCGATGTCTCCCGAGTTACAGAAGCAACATGAGCATATGGATGCTAATACAATTGTCTTCCATCTTCGACAGTTGTTCGATGAGTAGGCACGATCTGAAAGGTTTGAGGTCACCCAGCTCCTCTTTCGCTCGAAGATGCAGGAGGGTTCATCTGCAGTGTAGTTTGCTCTAAAGATGAATAGCTATATTGAGCGATTGGGATCATTAGGGTTCTTCATGGACCATGAATTAAGTATTTACTTAATTCTTCACAATCTGACTGGTAACTATTCACAATTTGTGATGAACTATCATATGAATAAGATTGAGTCCACGATTTCTAAATTGATCAATATGCTCAAAATAGTGGAGTCATCTGTTGCGAAGGAACAGAAGGCGGTGATGCTGGTTGACTCCTTAAAGAAAGGTTCTAAGAGGAAATCAAAAATAAAAGATAAAGGGAAGAAGAAGGCAAAGAAGGAAGAAATAACTCCCAAGGGCACCTGCCATCATTGTGACAAGGATGGACATTAGAAGAGAAACTGCAAGCAGTATATGGAGTCACTGAAGTAGAAGAAGGCATCTGATGCCCAATCTACTTCAGGTATATTGTTATTGAATGCCATACTATTTCTTCTAGCACTTGGGTATTGGATATCGGGTGTGGTTCACATATATGTAATGACATATAGGGGGCTGAGGAACAGAAGAATACTAGTTAAGGGAGAAGCAGATCTAAGGGTTGGCAATGGAGCAAAGGTTGCTGCAGTAGCCAAGGGTACTTATATGTTGTGAATTCTTACGGGACTAGTTTTAGAATTGGATGATTATTTTTATATTCCTGTATTAATAAAGAACATTGTTTCTATTTCATGTTTGAATAAGAAAGGTTATCATTTGACGTTTAGTAATAATTGTTGTTACATTACATTAAATGACGTTCTTTATGCAACTGGAATATTAAATAATGGAATCTACACGTTAGATACATCCAATGAGATATTCAATATCGAATCAAATAGCAAATGCGCTAAGTTAGATAATCAATTAACCTCACAATTATGGCATTGTCGTCTTGGCCATATAAGCAATGAACGTATGTCCAAACTGCAGAGGCTTGGCATTTTGGAGTCTTATGAATCAGATTCATTAGACACATGTGTTTCATGCTTAAAAGGAAAGATGACTAAACTACCTTTCAAAGGAAAGGGTGAACGAGCAGTTGAGGTATTGGGCCTTATACATACCGATGTATGCGGACCAATGTCAACTCATGTCATAAGAGGTTAGAGCTACTTAGTTACCTTTATCGATGATTATTCATGATATGAGTATTTGTATCTGTTAAGATACAAGTATGAAGTCTTTGAAAGGTTTAAAGATTTTACAAAGGAAGTAGAGAAACAACTTAGGAAAAGTATTAAAGTACTTCGATCGGATCGAGGTGGTGAATACTTAAGCCAATAGTTTCAAGATTATCTAAGGGACAATGGCATCTTGTCCCAAAGGACTCTACCTTACACGCCACAACATAATGGTGTGGCTGAAAGGCAAAATCGAACCTTGTTGGACATGGTTAGGTCAATGATGTAGCATTCAAGTCTTCCAAAAATCTTTTGGAGTTACGCACTCGAGACCGTTGTTTACTTGTTAAATAGAGTCCCGACTAAGACAATCTCTACTACTCCATGTGAGATGTGGAAAAGTAGAAAACCTCATTTATCTTATTTGAAGATATGGGATTGTCCTGCTTATGTGAAGAGGACAATATCAGACAAGCTGGAGGCTAAGTTTGATAAGTGTCTATTTATTGGTTACTCTAAGGAAACAAGGGGTTACCAATTCTATCATCCCTTCGAACAAAAGGTGTTTGTTTCAAGGCATGTTGTATTTCTAGAGAATGAGTTTCTCTTACAGGAAAACAGTGGGAGTGAGGTTGAACTAAGTGTAGTTCAAGAGGCTCCAGTAGACACAAAAGAAATGGCTAGTCAAGAACCATAGCTGATTACTCATTCGGATGAGGTAATAGCTGAAGGGAGAAACTTCGCTTTCCACTTCAACTCGGTCGCTTGTGCATGGCGATCCCATCTACGTCCCCATATTAAAAAAAATTAATCCTTGATGAAGAGGGATTACCCAAGCAATCGATCTATCGTCGTGCTATTCGATTAGAGTGGTCACTTGAACAAACTAGTTGTTCAAGCAACCCACCTCCTTTATTCGATCAGCCACGGAATAGACGATGTACGGATCGCCGATTTTTGTGTTTATCTTCGGGGTCCAAGTAAATTAGCCACATACAATTGTAAACAATTATAAACATAATACAAAAGAACACTAATCAAAGTAAACAAGCTTATACCTCTTGTTATACCTCTTGATCTTCTATTGTATGTCCTTCCTCCTTTTGGACGTCGTGTGGGCGATGATCTTCCAAAAGTTGAAGCCTCCTAGATCATGTTCTTCCCTTCCTTGCTCGCTCCGAACAAAGGAAAGAATAAAACAAAACTCTTCTTCCTATCTTGAACCGGCCACCAAGTCAAGGGACTTGATGTTGCCGCAGGCCAAGGAATAGAATAGGATCGTCGGCCAACCTTGAAGAAAGGTTGTTGTCGCCCATAGGAGAGAGAGAGGAAGGGAGGATTAGCCGGCCAATCTAGAGAGAGAGAGAGAGGGTGGAGCTGTCGCCGGCCAAGAAGAGGCAAACCCTAGAATTCTCTTGTCGCCGCCCAATAGGAAGAAGCAAACCCTAGGTTTGCCGCCCACCTCTCCTCTCAAGCCAACTCCAAAAACCCTAACCCTTGTCTTATTATCTCCACGCCCAAGCCCTTAGCCCTTATTTATAGAGTTAGTCTTGAGACTCCTTTTAATCTCCACCATCGGATCTAGAGATTTAATCTCAACCGTCGGACCTAGAGATTTAATCTCTACCGTCAGATCTAGAGATTTAACCTCCACCGTTGGATCTAGAGTTTCATTTTCCATCATCGGATCTTGGCTCCATGAGGGTTTAATAGGCTACAATAGGGACCATGAGGAGTAGTTGGATCTTGGCCACCCAATGGATCAAGCCCACATAAAGTCCGATCCATTAATGATAATCCATTCTACTAGAGGATTATCATTGATCTACCTCACCAACCCCATAAATAAATATGGGCTCCATATATTATTTGTACAAATATCTCCCCGTGTTTAAGATCTCGAATGTCCGTCAATTAATTAATTTACTGACAATTAATTAATCAACATCTAACTCGATGAGTAGTACCACTCAACCTTATCATCATGCCGGACCAAGTCCACCTGCAGGGTTTACATGATGAACCTTATGAGCTCCTCAACGGGACATCATCATCCTAATATATAGGACATGGTTTCCTCCTATAATCAATGACACAGCATATAAATAATATCATTTCCTAATTTACCGAGCCTATCGATTTACTCTATAAATCTCACCCATTGGTAAATCAAAGAAATAAGTACTAAGTATATGTGCCCGTTATTATCTCAGGATTAAGAGCATGTACACCATAATATTCGAGGTTTGATTCAATTATGTAGTCAGCAATAAATCGAATCACCTCTAAGTCGGTCCTGCTCATTACACACAAAGTGTACTAGTGTAATTCTATGGTCAAGACAAACCAATACCAAATCACACTACAACCATACCAATGGTTTATCCAAAACCATCTCGGTTGTGAGCCTTTACTTATACTCTAGAAGGAACTGATAACATGATCTCCCGTGTGACACTACACACCATGTTATCTACAATGTAATGTATTAGACAATATGCATAACCATAAATATGCAAACAATGATCATGTGATTCTTATTTCAAAAATAAAGATGTTCATACAATAGATAGACTTTTCGGTATACATCTCAACAATCTCCCACTTATACTAAAAGACTATGTTGTCCTCATATTGTCATACATCTGATTCCTATTCCCTCCACATGTCTATCAAAAGTTCTCACTGAAAGGGCCTTAGTGAAAGGATCTGTCAGGTTATCCTCTGATGCAATCTTGGCCACAACAACTTCTCCTCGCTTTATGATTTCTCGTATCAGGTAGTACTTGTGCTCTATGTGTTTACTTACCTTATGGGCTCGTGGTTCCTTCGAGTTTGCAACTGCACCACTGTTATCACAATAAATTGTGATAATTCTGGACAAACCAGGAATCACATCAAAGTCCATCAAGAAGTAACTGAGTCATACAGCTTCTTTGGCCGCCTCAGAGGCTGCCACATACTCAGCTTCCATGGTAGAGTCTGCAACGCATTTCTGCTTGACACTCCTCCATACAATGGATCCACCTCCCAAAGTAAATACAAAACCTGAGGTAGACTTATTGTTATCCCTATCTAATTGGAAGTCGGAATCTGTTTAACCCACAAGGAGTAATTGATCTGCCTAGTAAACTAGCATATAATCCCTAGTCCTTCTCAGGTACTTTAATATATGCTTTATCGTAGTCCAATGTTCCTGTCCTGGATTACTCTGATATCTGCTATCCATGCCAATGGCAAAGCAGATATCCGATCTCGTACATAGCATAGCATACATGAGGCTTCCTACTGTCGAATCATAAGGAACCGCCTTCATCTCCTCTATCTCCTTTGATGTTCTAGGACACATCTCTTTAGATAAAGGAACTCCATGCCTAAAAGGTAGAAAACCTTTCTTGAAGTTCTGCATGCTAAAACGAGTCAAAATGGTGTCTATGTATGAAGATTGAGACAAGCACAACATCCTTTTCCTTTGATCCCTTATAACCTTGATCCCAAGGATGTGTCCCACTTCTCCCAAGTCCTTCATATCAAATTGTTTGGACAACCATACCCTTACGTCCGATAACACCTTGACATTGTTGCCAATTAACAAAATGTCATCTACGTATAGTATAAGAAATACCGCTATGTTTTTGTCACATCTCTTGTATACACAAGACTCATCCGGACTTTGAATAAATCCATAAGACTGGATCACCTCATCAAAGCGGATGGTCCAAGATCTTGAAGCTTGCTTCAATCCATAAATGGACCGATTAAGCTTGCACATAAGATGCTCTTTGCCCTTTGCAATGGATCTTTCTGGTTGCTTCATATAGATGTTTTCCTCAAGACTTCCATTAAGAAAAGTTGTCTTGACATCCATCTGTCATACCTTATAATCCATATGAGCAGCAATACATAAGAGAATCCGGATAGACTTAAGCATGGCTACTGGCGAAAAGGTCTCCTCATAATCGATACCCTCTTTCTAAGTATACCCTTTCGCAACAAGCCTTGCTTTGAAGGTCTCAACCTTCCCGTTTATTCCTCTCTTTCTTTTGTAGATCCACTTGCATCCAATGGTTTTTATACCATTGGGTGGTTCTACTAGCTCCCAGACCTGATTTGAATCCATAGATTCTATCTCAGAATTCATTGCACTTTGCCAAGATACCGCATCTTTATCTTGGATTGTCTCGTCATATATCTAGGGATCAGGTTCATGTTCGCTAGGGATCAAATTAGAAGATTCTCCCAAGAACATAAATCTGTCAGGCTATCTAACAACCCTCCCACTATGACGAGGTATCACCTGTGTATCCTCTGTGACACGCGGTGCAGTCACTTGTGGTATATCCACTTGTACCGGTAGTACTGAAGTAGTGACTTCCCCTCTCAATTCCTCTAGAACAATCTTACTCATGGGCTTATGGTTCATCACATAGTCTTCCTCTAGAAATCTGGCGTTCGTGCTAACGATCACCTCTGATCTCTAGGACTATAAAACAAAATACTTTTCGTTCCTCTAGGATAGCCAACGAACATGCGCACTTCTATATGAAGTTCCAACTTACCAGCATCTGCCTTCAGCACATGTGCTGGACTCCTCCAAATCCGAATATGTCTCAGACTAGGCTTTCGCCCAGTCCATAATTCTGTGGGAGTAGAAGGCACTAATTTAGATGGTACCAAGTTCAGAATATACACTGTCGTATCCAGAGCATACCCCCAGAATGAATCTGGCAACTCAGAATAACTCATCATTGATCTAACCATCTCCATAAGAGTCCTATTCCTTCGCTCCGCTACACCATTCTGCTAGGGTATGCCAGGTGCAAACAATTGAGATTGAATCCAAGCCTCTAATAAGTAATTCCTAAACTCTCCCAAGATCGTAGTGTCTTGATACTTTTACCTTGATGTTTCTCCACATCAGCCTTGAATTCTTTGAACCTGTCAAAGCATTCAGACTTGCGGCGCATCAAGTAAATGTATCCATATCTTGAATAATCGTCTATAAAAGAGATGAAATATTCAAAACCACCTCTTGCTTGGATAGACATAGGACCACACAAATCAGAATGAACCAATTCCAACACATCTTTGGCCTTATATGTTGGTGCAATCAGACCCAAATGATATTTTTGGTGATTGACAAGGGTTTAAGTCAAGGTGATAATTATGTGTTATCTCATACAGTTCGTTGAGATGTATTTTCAGGAAATCTCTTATAGGTCGAGGACTAGATGCAAGACGTGGAGTCCTGGCAAGTGAAGACCCAGACGTGGAGTCCTGGCAAGTGAAGACCCGGACGAGGAGTCTTGGAAGTGAAGTCCCGGAGGCATGGCCTCTTGGCAAGTGAAGACCCGGACGTGGAGTCCTGGCAAGTAAAGACTCGGACGAGGAGTCTTAGCAGTGAAGTCCCGGAGGCGTGGCCTCTTGGCAGTGAAGACCTAGACAGGGAGTCTTGGCATGAAGTCCCGGAGATGATTCCTGGCATGGAAGACCTATGAACAATAATTCATAGGCATCAGGTAAAGGTGGTAGTCGAGGTGACGCCTCGACTGGAAGCAGACGCAAGGAGGTGTCAATTGAGAGCTCGACTGCTCTGGACAAACAGTAGGTTCTGACTTTATCAGTCGAGGTAGCGCCTCGACTGAGGTTATCTCTTACGAGCAGAGGCAAGCCACAGTCGGTTGATGTCTCGACTGTGGCCTGTATGTTCGTAGGAAATAACCGACAGCAATTGAGGTAGCGACTCGACTAGAGCTTTGATCCAATGGAACAGACGCAAGGGACTGTCGACTGGGAGCTCGACTGTTGCTCTGTTCAGTTGGAACCAAAGCCTGCCAGTCGAAGCGGCGACTCGACTAGAGCTTTAATCCAACGGAACAGAAGCAAGGGACTGTCGACTGGGAGCTCAACTGTTGCTCTGTTCAGTTGGAACCAAAGCCTGCCAGTCAAGGCGTTGGATCATCGCCTCGACTGGACCTATGTTTTCAACGGAAATAAAACAAATTATGGTCCAAATCTTACCGTTGAAGCCATTAATAAATGCCAATTAATGCTCCAGTCGAGGCACCAGCCGAGGCGACTCGACTGGGCGAGCAGAAAATCCCTAATCAGGATCGAGCTATCAAGTATTCTGGGCTTATATATTTCAAAGTTAAGAGTAGAAAAAGGAGAACTTACGACATTTTCTGAAGAAAGACACGAGGAAAAAATCTTCTTCATTCTTAAAAGCCTTGATCATCCAACAGGAGTGTCAACGATTCAGCAAGCAAGAAGCATTTTCATTCACTCTGAAATCTGTACTGGTTTTACTGCTTCTTCATTGTCTACTGTAAGCTTTCTGGTAACCTTTCTGATAAACTGGGCAAAAGGGTTTCTCAACCTTCGGTGTATCACTGAGAAGGAGAAGTTTATAGTGGTGGTGTGCATCACTAGAGCCGACGAGGGCTCAACCGTGGAGTAGGGACTTGTGTTCCGAACCACATAAAATTGGTGTGTTTGCGTTTGTCATTCTTTCTGTATTCGTTTTCTTGTTTCTGCTGCGTACTAATCATTGTAGAAGGGTACAACGAATCGAAAAGACGAGCGTAGCTATTCATTCCCCCCCCCTTTCTAGCGACGCCAACGATCCTACAATTGGTATCAGAGCAAGGTGCTCTTCTTCGGATTCACAACCGCAAGAGCAAGTTCAAATGGCGATGCAAGAAGGTTACAGCACAAACAGGCCTCCATTCTTTGACGGAACGAACTTCCAGTATTGGCGAAGCCGGATGGAGTACTATCTCATGACTGAGATAGATATGTGGTTTTTGGTAACCGAAGGCTTCACGACACCGATGGACACAAAAGGCAAAGTACTTGAGTCTGGAAGGTGGACTGTAGAACAAAAACGCAAGGCGCAAGCAAATGCTAAGGCCACCGTGACTCTGCAATGTGGTCTAGCGAAGGATCAACTCAACAAAGTGGGTCCGTTCAGCAGCGCGCAAGATCTCTGGAATAAACTGATAGAACTGAACGAAGGGACAAGAGACTCGAGGATAGCAAAGCGAGATCTCTACATGAACCAGCTACAAAATCTTGCTATGAAAGATGGCGAGATTGTTGGTGATTTGCATGAAAGTTTCAAGGAAGTATTGAATGGGTTGCATTCAATCGGAGAAAATTTGGAGAACAGAGACATTATCAGGTACATCCTAAAGTCTTTTCCCCGAAATGCTTTGTGGTCATCTATGGTAGATGCCTACAAAGTATCAAGGGATCTGTCTACTATAAAGTTCGATGAATTATTTTGTGAAATGGAATTACATGAGCAAGCTAACAAGGGTCCAAAAGAGAAAGGTATTGCTTTTGTTGCAGGTGAGCAATACAAGGAGAACAAGAAAAAGGAGAAGAAGAAGGAGTCATCTTCATCCTCATCTGAGACAAATAGTGACAGTGACGACGAGTCCTCATCCAGCGAGGTAGCCAATTTCATGAGGAGGATGATGAGGAGAAGCAGAAAGTACAATAAGAAGGATGTAAAGAAAATCTTCGCAGACAAGAGGAAAGGTAAGTCATCACATAAATTTAGAGGTAAATCTGATGTGGTTTGTTTTGAGTGTAACAGAAAAGGGCACATCAAGAGTGAATGTCCTGATCTCAACAAGAAAGAGGACAAGTCCAGTAAGAAGAAGGCGTTGAGGGCAACATGGGATGACTCTTCTTCCAGTTCCTCAGAAGATGAAGACAGGGCAAAAGGAGCCAAGCATACGGCACTAATGGCATTTGATCACACAGATTCAGATGAGTCTTCACGGAAGGACACATCATCATCTGATGATGATGATGAGGTAACATCTCCTGAACTAGATAAATTGTATGAAACAGTAGCATGCTTAACTAATGCCTTGAGTAGATCAAAAAATAAAGTTAAGATGTTAAAATCAGAATTAGAGGAGCTTAAAACTCAGGATTCTGTTCCTGCAGAAATTAGGATTGATACTTATGAAATCGAAAAACTTAGGGAAGAAAACAATTTCTTGAGAACACAAGTTGATGATCTCAAGTGCACACTTGAGAGATTCACAACAAGCTCTCAAACTCTTAACATGATTTTAGATGCCCAAAGGGCAGTTTACAATAGAGCAGGAATAGGCTACAAACCAACAAAAAGGGAATTCAGTTTCATGTCATTAGTCAATAGAACTCATGTTGGTAAAACAAACACAACTAAGGCTTGGATTCCTAAACAATATGTCGTAAATGCTAATGGCCCCCAAAATCTGGGTTACAAAAGATCTTGTTTTTCATGTTTGATTAGGTACTGGTCGAGGGGGAGTATCCAATGATGTGGGTCGTAGATAGCGGATGCTCCAAGCACATGACCAGGGACTCCACAAAGTTTGCTACATTTAAAAACAGGAGTAAAGGTACTGTTTCTTTTGGTAATAGTGGCAAACTAAAAGTCATAGGAGTAGGAGACATAGTAATATCTGAACAATTTAGGATTAAGAATGTTTTGCTAGTTAGAGGAATGGTTTTTAATTTGTTAAGTGGCAGTCAATTATGTGATGAAGGATATAGAGTAGAATTTTATTCAACTAAATGCTTAATTAAACATAATGAAACCGATACTATCATGCTAGTAGGGACGAGGAAGGAAAATATCTATCAAGTTCAATTTAGTAGTGATACTAACCTGCGTGTGAAGTGTTTTTTGTCCAAAGAAGATGAATCATAGCTATGGCATCGAAGACTAGCACACGTCAACATGAAAAATATCAAGAGGTTGGCCAAGGAAGAGCTTGTGCGGGGTCTACCATTGTTCAAGTACGAAAAGGACAAGCTATGTGATGCATGTCAAAAAGGTAAACAAATAAGAGCATCACATAAAAGCAAGAACACTGTAAGTACTTTAAATGCTTTAGATTTATTGCATTTAGATTTGTTTGATAGTAGCTCCACAAAAACCTTGAATGGAAGTAGATATTGCTTGGTAGTAGTAGATGATTATACTAGATATACATGGACTTTCTTTCTCAAACATAAGGATCAAACATTAGAAATTTTTATTCCTTTTTGTAGAAGAATTGAAAATGAGAAAAACTCAACAATTAAAACAATTAGGAGTGATCATGGAGGAGAATTTGAAAATATGAGGTTTAAGGAATTGCATTGGAAAAGGCTATAAACATGAGTTTTCCACTCCTAGGACACCACAACAAAATGGTGTGGTAGAGAGGAAGAATAGAGCTTTGCAAGAAGTGCGAGAGTATGCTAAATGAGTATACTCTTCCTAGTTACTTGTGGGTTGAGGCAATTAACACTGCATGCTATGTTCAAAACAGAGTTTTGATACATAGATTCTTAGGAAAAACACCTCATGAACTATGGTTTGGAAAACCACCAACAATCAAACATCTTAGGGTTTTTGGTTGCAAGGTTTTCGTTTTAAACACTAAGGATCATCTAAAAAAATTCACGGCAAAAGCAGATGAAGGTGTTCTGTTAGGATATTCCCTCACTAGTAAGGCTTATCGAGTTTACAACAAACGAACAAATTTGGTTGAGGAATCAAAGCGTGGTTTTTGAGGAATGTAAAGACCAAATTGATTCAAAGGATAATAGTGATGCAAGAAAGGTCGAACTCAAAGATTAAGTTTGAAGGAGGACACAAGTGTAGAGTCAAATCGACTCGAAAATGAAAAATCTAGATCAGAAGGGTCATTGCTTGAGATTGTATCTAACAATGAGGTTCAAGAAACATCTCAAGTACCAAGATCCACTAGAATGAGCACTAGTCATTCCCTAGACCAAGTTGTTGGAGACATCCATCAAGGGGTGAGGACAAGATCATACTTTAGAAATGAAGTGAATCAAGTAGCATTAATCTCTGAAATTGAACCAAAAGTAATTGATGAAGCTTTGCTTGATCCGGACTGGATTATAGCAATGCAGGATGAATTGGGACAATTTGAGAGAAGTCAAGTTTGGGATTTAGTTCCAAGACCTGATCAAGCTACCATAATAGGAACCAAATGGGTATTCAAGAATAAATTGAATGATAAAGGAGAAATAGTGAGAAATAAAGCTAGGTTAGTTGTCAAAGGATACAATCAAATTGAGGGACTTGATTATGGTGAAACTTATGCACCCGTGGCTAGGTTAGAATCCATTCGATTAATGCTAGCATTTGCAACATATAGAGGATTCAAATTATATCAAATGGATGTGAAGTCAGCATTTTTGAACGGGTTTATAAAGGAAGAGGTCTATGTTGAACAACCACCGGAATTTGAAAATTCTGAATTTCCAAATCACATGTATAAGCTCAAGAAGGCTCTTTATGGGCTGAAACAAGCACCTCGTGCTTGGTACAAAAGGTTGTCAATTTTTCTAGTTGAGAAGGGTTTTAGAAGAGGTCAAATTGATCCCACACTTTTTCTGAAAAGAAACGGTGAAGACATATTTGTAGCTCATATTTATGTCGATGACATAATCTGTGGTTCAAACAATAGGGATTATCTCAATGAATTCATAGAACACATGGAGAGTGAGTTTGAGATGAGTCTAGTAGGGGAGTTGACATTTTTCCTTGGACTTCAAATCAAACAAACCAAAGAAGGAATTCATGTTTGTCAATCAAAATATACCATGGAGTTGCTAAAAAGATTCAACATGGAAAATGTTAAGGAGGTTGCAACTCCAATGGCACAAAACACTCATCTAGATAGTGATGTAGATGGTAAAAATGTTGATCTAAAGCGTTATAGGAGTGCCATAGGTAGTCTTTTATATCTTACAGCAAGTAGACCTGATATAGTATTTGCTGTGGGCATGTGTGCACGATATCAATCATGTGCTAAAGAGTCTCATTGGGTTGCTGTTAAAAGAATTATGAGATATCTTAAAGCAACAATATCAGTTGGACTGTGGTATCCCCGAACTGAGTCTTTTGATTTAGTAGGCTATACAGATTCAGATTATGCAGGATGCAAACTAGATAGAAAAAGTACTAGCGGGGGCTGTCAATTCCTAGGTTCATCTTTAGTTGGTTGGTCAAGTCGAAATCAACATTGTGTTGCTCTCTCCACCATTGAGGCTGAGTACATAGCCATGGGAGAGAGTGTGTCACAATTGTTATGGATGACTCACACATTGGAGGATTATGGTTTTTCATATAAGAATGTGCAAGTGCTATGTGATAATATTAGCACGATCAACTTAACAAAAAACCCAGTCCATCATTCCAGAACAAAACACATTGAAGTGAGACATCACTTCATTAGGGATCATGTAGCAAGAGGAGATATTATACTCAATTATGTTGAGTCTAAGGTGAATCTTGCTGATATTTTCACAAAACCTCTTCCAGAAAATGAATTTAGTCATTTAAGAAGAGAGTTGGGAATAATGTCTGGTGAGTGAAAACTCTGTGATCATAAGGACTAATTCATAAGTTCAAAAGAAATGGGAAAATAATGTTTGGGATACCTTTGGGAAACATCTCACACAAATCATAGGATTAACTATGCTTGTGTATTGCTAGATAGGGGTGAGATGTTAGGAGCAACCAATTTACTCAAATTGCTTGTTATGATGCATAACTTGAGTAATGCGGTTGAAAACTGCATGAATCATTAAGTTGACCAATTATGGGGAAGACCAATACATAATTCATGTGTATTTGGTTTAAAAAAAAAGTAATTGGACATTCCAACCAAGTAAAATTGGTTGGACATCTTAAATAATGATAAAACTCAAGTGAAACATCCAATATATGTTTGATATTGTCGATAGAGTATATTGTCACTATTAAAATGTTTTAAATACCTAAATTCAATGAATTTGGAACTTAAAATATCTAAGACAAAAACGAACCTTCAGAATAACAGTCGAGGCATTTCAATAATCGCCTCGACTGACAGAGGGTGTGAGCAAACAGAAGCGAGGTGCACTCGACTGGCGCCTCGACTGATATAACAGTCGAGGCATTCGACTTACTGCCTCGACTGCGTAACTAAGAAATATATAAGGAAATTCACTTATCGCCTCTCCCAAACTCGCGACTCACCTCGACTCCTCTCGCCGCGTTTTTTCTCTTCTGTCGCTTGGCTGTCGCCGTTCGAGTCTCCGGCCAAGTTTAACACCGACAAAACCCTGGATTACCTCACTCGCTCCTAAACTAACTTCAAGTAAGTTCTCCAGCACCTCATTCCCTCTTTTGGTCAATCCCTAACCCTAGACGACGATTTTCTCAAACCCTAGATTTTGCCAGATTTTCTAGGGTTCACCAATTTTTTTCTAGCTGGAGAAGGTGATTTCACAGAAGTTATCTTCTTGATCCCACAAGACCAGTCAACAACAGGAAAAATGGCACCTAAGTAAATTTCTAAACTCATCTCTTTGATTACACAACTTAGTAATATTGGTTAACTAATTGGGTGTTGGTTATTGCCACTCATCATACCATCATATTATTTTTTTTAAACATCATTTTGGTATTCATTAGACAAAAACGTAGGATAGGCAAGTCAAGTGAAACACCTTGGGAAAATCCATCTACGGATCCCCGGTTTCCCTCCACACATCATCAACATACCTTTACTGCCCACAAATTTAAGTTGATGCATACTAGATCATTAGATAAAGAATTTTTTTGAAAAACATGCTCAACATGTTATACAAATGATTAACTACTATGGGCTCAATAAACTAGTCTATTGTGATCATGACATCAATATAGACTTAGTTAGTGAATTCTACAACAATCTAGAGCCTACAGGTGATAGGCTCATCTTTAAGAGTAGGGTAGCCAGAAAGGACATATCTTTCACTCCTGATATCCTCAGAGCATTTCTAGAGTGTCGAGAGTCAAACTCAACCCTTGAATGCTATCCAAGCATTCAAGAACCTGTTGAGGGATACTCCATAAATGTAATTCATGAGTACTTCTTTTAAAACCTGCATAACCTGGTCTTACTCTATTTCCGTCCATGGCATTAGCTGCCCCCGATAATGTCCTATATAAGGTCATTGTAGGTTGCATCCTTCCAATTGTTACTAGGGGGCAAGCTAAGATAAGACCACATCATTTACTAGCTCTACATCTCTTAAAGCAACGTTTAAACTTTAATGTTGCTTTAAACATCTTTCTCTGCATAGTCCACTTCTCAACTCCTGTCCAAAAGATAATTTACATGCCTTTTGGTCATATCATCACATTTTGGCTAGAATCCATAGGCATCAACACAAGCAGGGGGAAAATTAGGCAGATGATAGACTTTGATTTCATAAAGTGGAGAAACTTTTCTTTGACCGGCATGTCAAAAGTTGGTAGCACCGTTGAGTGGGCGGATGGACATCAAGCGGGTGAAAGGTGGGATATGGAGGAAGAAGGTGAACAAGAATGTCCAGCTGTTGAACCATCTTCCACCATGTCTGAACAGCTGGAGAATCTGTGAAAAGATCATGCTGAGTTCACAAACTCAGTTGATACTAAATTCATGGACCTTAGTACGTCAATCGACACTAAATTCGAAGAGCTTCACTCCAAGCTAGATGCTCAGTTTTCCGAAGTCTCTGCCCAGCATGAGGAAATACTAAGTCTCCTTCATGCCATGATGTCGGATTCATCATGACCATCATCTTCAGTAGTTTAGTTTTTGTTTTTCTTTTTATCTGTATGAACAGTTTGAATTCAAGAAAATATATATATCAGGATGTTTTGGGTGACTTTTTGGGTGTATGCTTGTATATTTGTTTCTAATATCTCTGTGTATGTAGGTTTTTTTTTTATTTGAGCTGTCATGAACAGGGATATTACAACAAATATTAAGGAAAATTATGTCAAATTTTTTTTTCCTGATGGTTTATATCTTTCTTTAGAAATGCACGACTGACATTTATCTTGCTAAAATATATTGTTAGTGCATTTGATAACCTAAGGGTAATGAATTCAGGGGGAGTGCTTCTATAAGCAACTCTTCTTTTTGGTTGTTTTCCAAAGGGGGAGAAGATGGGATTTAAGTTTAATCTAACCTGAAATTAAAACTTTTTAAACTACTCATCTGTATCTCTTCTTTGTGCATATTCAATTTATATTGTGCTATACTTAAACCGTATTGTCAAACATCAAAAAAGGGAGAGATTGTTGGTGCAATCAGACCCAAATGATGTTTTTGGTTATTGACAAGGGTTTAAGTCAAGGTGATAATTATGTGTTATCTCATACGGTTCGTTGAGATGTATTTTCAGGAAATGTCTTATAGGTCGAGGACTAGATGCAAGACGTGGAGTCCTGGCAAGTGAAGACCCAGACGAGGAGTCTTGGCAGTGAAGTCCCAGAGGCATGGCCTCTTGGCAAGTGAAGACTCGGACATGGAGTCCTGGCAAGTAAAGACCCGGACGAGGAGTCTTGGTAGTGAAGTCCCGGAGGCGTGGCCTCTTGGCAGTGAAGACCCGGACAGGGAGTCTTGGCATGAAGTCCCGGAGATGATTCCTGGCATGGAAGACCTATGAACAGTAATTCATAGGCATCAGGTAAAGGTGGTAGTCGAGGTGACGCCTCGACTGGAACCTACTGCTCTTGACGAGCAGCAGGTTGACTCATACTAGTCGAGGCGACGCCTCGATTGATGCTTGGTTCAACTAAGCAGACGCAAGGAGGTGTCGACTGAGAGCTCGACTAGTCTGGACAAACAGCAGGTTCTGACTGTATCAATCGAGGCAGTGCCTCGACTGAGGTTATCTCTTATGAGCAGAGGCAAGCAACAGTCGGTTGATGTCTCAACTGTGGCCTGTATGCTCGTAGGAAATAACCGACAGCAGTCGAGGTGGCGACTCGACTAGAGCTTTGATCCAACGGAACAGACACAAGGGACTGTCGACTGGGAGCTCGACTGTTGCTCTGTTCAGTTGCAACCAAAGCCTGCCAGTCGAAGCGGTGACTCGACTAGAGCTTTAATCCAACGGAATGAAGGGACCGCCGACCGAGCTCGACCGTTGTTCGCTCCTTGGAACCAAAGCCTACCAGTTAAGGCGTCGGATCATCGCCTCGACTGGACCTATGTTTTCAATGGAAATAAAACTAATTATGGTCTAAATCTTATCGTTGAAGCCATTAATAAATGCCAATTAATGCTCCAGTCGAGGCACCAGCCGAGGCGACTCGATTGGGCGGGCAGAAAAGCCCTAATCAGGCTCGAGCTATCAAGTATTCTGGGCTTATATATTTCAAAGTTAAGAGTAGAAAAAGGAGAACTTACGACATTTTCTGAAGAAAGACACGAGGGAAAAATCTTCTTCATTCTTAAAAGCCTTGATCATCCAACAGGAGTGTCAATGATTCAGCAAGCAAGAAGCATTTTCATATCGCTTCTTCATTGTCATCGTACTCGCATAACGTTTCTGATAAACTGTGCAAAAGGGTTTCTCCACCTTCGGTGTATCACTGAGAAGGAGAAGTTTATAGTGGTGGTGTGCATCACTAGAGCCGACGAGGGCTCAACCGTGGAGTAGGGACTTGTGTTCCGAACCACGTAAAATTGGTGTGTTTGCGTTTGTCATTCTTTCTGTATTCATTTTCTTGTTTCCGCTGCGTACTAATCATTGTAGAAGGGTACAACGAATCGAAAAGACGAGCGTAGCTATTCATTCCCCCCCCCCCTTTCTAGCGATGCCAACGATCCTACACTATACCCCTTGGCCTTAAAAGGTCTCTTGGTCATTTTACCTTCCAAGCATGATTCGCAGGTTGGGAAATCTTCCACCACTAATGAACCCAGAGGTCCATCAGCTATCAACCTTTGAATTCTTCTTAGGTTAATATGACCTAGCCTTTGATGCCAAAGATATGTTTGGTTCATTTTTGAAGGTTCTTTTCTCTTATTAGAATTAGACGATTAATTATTTACTTCTATTTGCATCGTGGGAGCTTTTGGTTCAAGGGTATATAAATTTCCTATCAATGCACCATAACAGATAATCTCCCTATTCCTTTTTATAACAACTCTGTCATTAAAAGAAATAGAATATCCATCCATAAACAATTTAGAAATATTAATCAAATTCTTTCTAAATAAAGATAAATAAAGGCAATTTTTCAGAACCAAAATTTTATTCCTCTCAAAAGACAAATAAACATCTCCCACTGCAACAGTCGCCACCTTTGTAGCATCTCCCAAGTAAATGGTAATCTCCCCTTCAACCAGTCATCTGGTTTCCTGGAACCCCTACAAAGTATTGCAGACATGATCAGTGGTTCCCGTATCTACACACCAGGTGTCGGTAGATAACACCGTTAAACATGTTTCAATGACTAGACCAAAAGATATACCTTTGTTCTGCTTCCGGTTGGGGCAGTCCTTCTTCCAGTGTCCAGTCTTCTTGCAAGTGAAGCACTTGCCTTTCGGCTTCTTCACTCCTCCCTGAGATCCTCCTGCCACCTTTGCCCCACCTTGTTTCTTCTTCTTCTAGCCTTTCATCTTAGAAGTAGAAAACTTTTGGCCAACCATGGCCTGAGCCTGAGCACTCTGACAAAAAGCCCCTCTGCCACCTGGAGTTCTATCAGAAGCTCCGCCAACGAATACAATCTCTTGTTCATGTTAGTGAAAGCCCTAGAGCCAATCATGTGATGATTGTTGTATGGACTTTATTGTATCATATTCCTATTTATAAAGGCATGGTTATTATATTTACTTGTATTGGTGCAAAATAACTAAATATAATAATGTCCTTGAGTAGTAGGTTCTTATCTATATCAATCGATTGGTTGAATCGATAATGAGATGATATAGAGAACACTATTCTTAATCATTCCTAGTCGAGTATTAACATTCAAGGACAATGTTAATGCGTAGAGACTAGCATGTAGGTCAACACGATTACTTGATCTCACAAGTCATGGATATGAGATATCAAGTTGACACATGGGTATGCATTGGAGAATGTATACTGAATGACCCGCCATGAGAAAGTATCATGGATCGTTATATGAGTGTCATATACTTTCTCATGTGGCTATTAGTATGACTATTAGTCCTTAGACCTGAAGTCACTATGGTTCCCTACATAAGGAGTTGCATACTTTGGCTTCGTCAAACGTCACCCGTAAATGGGTGGACTATAAAGGCGATTACTGGGTATGTAACAAATTATACGGAGGGATGTGAGTGATGTAGATGGGATCTATCCCTCTTATATGACGGGGGTGACATCGATATTCTTGATAGAGTGAGACCACGAAGTGCATGGTCATGCCCAAATGAGTCAATATGAGATATTGAGCTCATTTGATTAGAGTGAGTCTACTTAAAGTTCAAGATATAGATTGTACCGAGGATGACAGGGTCTATGCCTCAATTGGTCAATCTAGATGTCAAGGATAGAGGGACATTGTCACATATTGTGAGAGTCACAATTAGTAGTCACAAAGGTGATGTTGGAGCTCAACATTCTTGTAACTTGGGTAGCAATGATGTGTTGTTAGATACCGCTCATTGCTTATGTTCCTAAATCAGTTTAGGGACATTACCAATGTTACAAGAACCTATAGGGTCACACACTAAGGGCAATTAGATGGAGATTAGGTTCATATGATGAACCATGAGGATTAGGTTCATGGGATGAACCAAATTGGATTAAGAGTAATCCTAATTAGACTAATTGAGTTGGACTCAATTTTATTCAAGTGTTGAATGAGTCTAATTTATATTTGATTCATCAAATCAATTTAAATTAATGAATAGAGATTCATTAAATTAAATTGACTTGAATCAAATGGTTGGATTTGATCAACCATGGGAGATAAGAGGTCAAGTTTGACTTGACTTGAGAGGGAAGATGAAAGGTCAAGTTTGACTTGACTTGAGAGGGAAGATGAAAGGTCAAGTTTGACTTGACCAAATGTCATGTCATGATGATGACTTGGCATGGCCGGCCAATGATGATGCTCCACATCATCATTGACTTAGCATGTGGTGCCACCTCATGAGGGAGACCAAGAGCCATTGGCTCTTGGAGGAGTTACATGCATGCATGTAAACCCCCCCCCCCCTAAGAAAAGTGGTCGGCCACTTGATTCTCATTAGATGAGAATTATTTTTGTGTGAGTTACACAACTTCATCTTCTTCCTTGGATCACCCTCTCAAGCTCTCCCAACCTCCTTGGCCGAAATTTCTAAAGGGTGCTAGCACACTCTAAGGTATTTTTCTCCACCTATTGCTTGTGTGGATACCAATAGAGGAGTGTGCACTTGACACTCTCGAGTTCCGGCGAATCTTTTGGACGAGCGGGATTTGCGAAGGGCGTCGCATCGAGGGTAACTTCTTATCATGTAGATCTAGAGTAGATCTAAAGGTATTAAACACATACATGTTATTTTTATATTTTATACTTCGCACGGATCCGTGGTTGGAGCTTCCGAGGTTTCCGCAATGCAAAAAGCGGTTTTTGTGGCTCGGAAAACCCAACAGTGGTATCAGAGCCATGTGTGAAGTATGTATGTGTTTCATTTTTATGTTTTTTATATTAGATATAAAAATTATAGATTTTTATGTTTCTGTAAATTTCCTATTTTTATAGAATTTTTGGGTATTTTTCTCGAAGAGTCGAAGCAACGAGTGTTGGGACACTTGTCGGCTTCAACCACCGAGAAAAACTCTCCGAAACAGCGAGTTCTCGCTTTAGGTTTTTGGGACAGCGACTTAAGTTGCTGTAAGATCATAGTAGAGACACTCGCAAAGTTTATTTTGCGAGTAGGGGCGCTGCCCCTATCCCCGAAAGGGGCCTTGTCCCGTGATCACGCCCGGAAACCGCTTAGCGGGACCGTTACAGAGAGATGACTCATAAAATTGGAAAAAAAAATAGGAAAAATTATAGAAATTTTCTGTAAAAATACATAATTTAGAATTATGTATAATTCTATGATTGTCATGGCCCAATTACCCCAATTTTATTGGATTATGATGTATTGTAATTCATAATACGACCTGCGTGCCATTTTTGTGGTTGTGCATGTTGTATAGTGTATGCGACCTGCGCGTCGTACCTCTTCTTTTGAAATTTTAATTGTAAATAGTTTTAGACTCGAATGTAACTCGAGTTTCATATTTGTAATATATAAAATGGAGCGGTGGAAAGTTCACTTGTAGACGAAGTTACAAGAAGGGTGCCGACGACACATGGCGGTCAAAAGAAGCGCTTGGAGAAGCCGCTAGCCTTAGGTTGACCGTCTGATCTTCTCATTGGCTTGAGAAGATCGTAGTAGGGCCATGACTACATCACAGTTAATTATATATATATATATATATATATATATATTTGATTTTGCTTGTATGTATGTGATGCATGCTAGTAGAATAATTCTTGTATGTATATGATGCATGCTAGAATAATGTATGTATGTATGTGATGCATGCTAATAGGATAATAAAGGCCTTAATGCGTATATGATACACATTACGATCAACTCGTAAATTCCTACCAGGTCCTTGATACCCATCACTACCTCGATCATTTATAGTTGTTGAATCTGCCAAAGCAGAGCAACGCATATTATCTTGGTAGGGTGCGGAGGGACAATCTTGGTTTCGCCTATCACGGCTTGGGTTAGAGTAAGCTCAATTAGATTGAGTAAAACTAGTTAACTCAATTGGATCGAGTAGAACTATAGGCATATTTCAATCGTTGGAAAGATAGGATAAGATCGCATTTACACTAAATCTTGAGCGATTTAGCCAAAGCTAACTCAAGGTCTTTTGTAAATGTGGGTCTTAATCCTATAAACAAGAGTTGCATAGAGATGTAATCAGTAATGTGTTACCCACCTATCGTACTAAGTCTTGGGCGATTTAGCCAAAGCTAACTCAAGGCTTAGTATGATGTGGATCTTGTCCCGCAAGAATTATAGCTAGTTTGTATGAATCTAGTAATGTGGTTTGACCACATCCATAACTCGATTCTACAAAATTCCTATAATTCAGTGGGAGCATCATTTGATTAAAGGCCTAATTAAATGATAAAAGGAATATGATATTAATTCTCTGCATTGTATGTTATAGATTACTATGTAGACAAACACGAATACTCTCTCTCTGCATTCTGTCCTTGAGAAGGACAAGCTCAATGGAGCAAATTTCCTGGACTGGTACAGGAACCTGAGAATTGTTCTCACCCAAGAAAGGAAGTTGTACGTCCTGGAGCAGCCCATTCCGGAAGCACCTCTAACCACTGCCTCGCGAGCTGACAAAGATGCTTACAAGAAGCATCAAGATGATGCATTAGATGTGTCATGTCTAATGCTCGTGACCATGAACTCTGAGCTTCAGAAGCAACACGAGTTCATGAATGCTTATGATATGGTTGGACATCTTCGTCAACTATATCAAGGACAAGCAAGGCATGAGAGATATGAAGTCTCTAAGGCATTATTTGGGTCCAAAATGCAAGATGGGACTCCCGTAGGTCCATATGTACTCAAGATGATTGGGTACGTAGAAAACCTACAAAGGCTAGGATTCCCACTTGGCCAAGAGCTGGCCACTGACCTGATCTTGCAATCTTTGCCACAAGCCTACAATCAATTTGTCATGAATTACAACATGAATGAAATTGATAAGCCCCTGCCTGAGATGCTGAGCATGTTGAGAACTACTGAGCTTAACCTTAAGAAGGGAAAATCTGACACCATTTTGATGGTGCACAAAAAGAAAGGCAAGGGCAAGCCTAAAGGTAAGGGAAAGTCCCAAGCCAAGGGCAAAGGCAAAGAACTTAAACCCAAAGGAGGGGTAGCCAAGGAAGGGGCTTGCTTTCACTGCAAGGAAGCTGGACACTGGAAGCGTAACTGCAAAGCTTACCTAGAAGATCTTAAGAAGAAAAGAAGTGAGACTTCTACTTCAGGTATAAATGTTATAGAAGTCAATCTATGTATTTCTTCATCATGGGTATTAGATATCGGATGTGCATCTCACATTTGTACCAATGTGCAGGCGCTGAGAAATAGCAGGGCATTGACAAAGGGCGAGGTGGACCTACGAGTAGGCAATGGAGCAAGGGTTGCTGCTGTTGCTGTTGGAACTTATGATCTATCTCTGCTCACTGGGCTTGTACTAGAATTAGATGAATGTTGTTATGTGCCTGCTTTGACTAAGAACATAATTTCGGTTTCTTTTTTGGACAAGAAAGGATTTACATTTATAATAAAGAACAAATATTGTTCAGTTTATTTAAATAATATGTTATATTGTAGTGTACCTCTAATGAACGGACTCTACTTTCTAGACTTAGAGAGCCCTATCTATAATATAAGTACCAAGAGGTTCAAGTCAAATGAGTTGAACCAAACCTATCTCTGGCATTGTCGCTTATGTCACATAAATGAGAGTCGCTTATCTCAGCTCCATAAGGATGGGCTGCTAGACTCATTTGATTTTGAATCATATGAGACATGCGAGTCTTGCTTTTTAGGCAAGATGACCAAGACTCTCTTTTGTGGACACAGCGAAAGAGCAACAGATTTGTTAGGACTTATACATAGTGATGTATGTGGTCCTTTCAATGTTGTTGCTAGAGGTGGTTACAGGTACTTCATTACATTTACTGATGACTTCAGTAGATATGATTATGTGTATCTTATGACACATAAATAAGAATCCTTTGAAAAGTTCAAAGAATTCAAGAATGAAGTACAAAACCAGCTTGGCAAGAGTATTAAGATACTTCGATCAGATCAAGGTAGTGAATACCTTAGCCATGAGTTTCATGACTATCTAGCTGAGTGTGGGATTTTATCCCAACTCACTCCTCCTGGAACATCACAGTGGAATGGTGTATCCGAAAGGAGGAATAATACCCTATTAGATATGGTATGATCTATGATGAGTCACACAGATCTTCCTATATCCTTTTGGAGATATGCTCTAGACACAACAGCCTTTACCCTTAACTGTGTACCATCTAAGGCTGTGATAAAGACACCATATACGATATGGACAGGGAGAAATTCCAAGATATATTTCATGAGGATTTGGGGTTGTGAGGCTTACGTTCGACGTCAAGTATCAGACAAACTGGGACCCAAATCCGATAGGTCCTATTTTGTTGGATATCCCAAGGATACAAAGGGATATTACTTATACATTCCCAGACAGCACAAAGTGTTTGTAGCAAAGACTAGGGTTTTTCTAGAAAGGGATTTTCTTTCTAGAAAAACTAGTGGGAGTACGTTCGATCTTGAAGAAATTCAAGATAAGGACCATAGCACTGAGGCCTTGATGGAGGTTGAACAGGAACCACAAAGTGTTGTGGGTGATGAGATTGTTGCACAAAGAGTTGTGGAACAACCACCTGTTCAGGTAGACCTACCTCTTCGCAGGTCTGATAGGGTATATCGTCAGCCTAAGAGATACTCATTTCTCTTGTCTGACCATGATGACATTATGCTCATTGAGAATGAGCCTACCTCCTATCAGGAAGCTGTGATGAGCCCAGATTCTGAGAAATGGCTAGAGGCCATGAGATTCGAGATGGAATCCATGTACACCAACCAAGTATGTACTTTGGTTGATCCACCTGAAGGGGTCAAACCCATTGGGTGTAAGTGGGTCTTTAGGAGAAAGACTAACATAGATGGACTTATGCATACCTATAAGGGTCGATTGGTGGCTAAAGGTTTCAAGCAAATTCATGGTATTGACTATGATGAAACTTTTTCTCCAGTGGCGATGTTTAAGTCCATTCAGATCTTGCTTGCTATTGCAGCATACCACGATTATGAGATCTGGCAGAAGGATGTCAAAACCGCATTTCTGAATGTAAACTTACTCGAGGATGTGTACATGACACAACCTGAGGGTTTTGAAGATCCACAGCATACTGGGAAAGTATGCAAGCTGCAAAGGTCCATTTATGGGCTAAAGTAAGCCTCTCGGAGCTGGAATCTTCGATTCGATGATGCGATCAAACAGTTTGGTTTCATCAAGAATGAAGATGAACCCTGTGTCTATAAAAGGGTTAATAGGAATATAGTTGTCTTCCTTGTATTGTATGTGGATGACATACTACTCATTGGGAATGACATCCCTTCGCTACAGTCTGTGAAGACTTGGCTGGGGATGTGCTTCTCAATGAAGGACTTAGGTAAAGCAGCCTGTATTCTAGGCATCAAGATCTATAGAGATAGATCTAAGAGATTGCTTGGCCTGAGTCAGAGTACATACATTGACACGGTATTACTACGGTTTGCCATGCAGAATTCCAAGAAGGGACTTCTGCCGATGTCACATGGTGTGAGTCTTTCGAAGACTCAAAGTCCCTCTTCTAGAGAGGAGAGAGACCGCATGGATAAGATCCCTTATGCATCTGCTATAGGATCTATCATGTACGCCATGTTGTGTACTCGTCCTGATATCTCGTATGCTTTGAGCATGACGAGTAGATACCAGATCGGTGAGCGCCATCGATAGCGATCAAGAATATTCTTAAGTACTTGAGAAGGACTAAAGAATATTTCTTGATATTCGAGGCGATGAGGAGCTAGTTGTAGTGATGCCTTCCAAACCACAGATGATTATAGATCGCAGTCAGGGTTTGTGTTTTGCTTGAATGGTGGCGTTGTGAGCTGGAAGAGTTCGAAGCAGAACACAGTTGCTGATTCTACAACAGAAGCCGAGTATATCGCTGCATCTGAGGCAGCAAAGGAGGCAGTTTGGATCCACAAGTTCATTACTGAGCTTGGGGTGGTTCCTAGCATTGCAGATCCTATAGAGCTCTATTGTGACAACAATGGAGTGATTGCACAGGCTAAAGAACCTCGCTCACACCAGTGGACCAAACACATACTACGGCGCTTCCATCTCATTCGAGAGATTATCGATAGAGGAGATGTGAAGATTTGCAGAGTACCCACAGAGGCTAACATCACAGATCCCTTGACCAAGGCTTTGGCACAGAAAAAGCATGATGGTCACACTAGGTCATTGGGTATTAGATACTACGGTGATTGACACTAGTGCTAGTGGGAGATTGTTAGTGAAAGCCCTAGAGCCAATCATGTGATGATTGTTGTATGGACTTTATTGTATCATATTTCTATTTATAAAGGCATGGTTATTATATTTACTTGTATTGGTGCCAAATAACTAAATATAATGATGTCCTTGAGTAGTAGGTTCTTATCTATATCAATCGATTGGTTGAATCGATAATGAGATGATATAGAGAACACTATTCTTAATCATTCCTAGTCAAGTATTAACATTCAGGGACAATGTTAATGCGTAGAGACTAGCATGTAGGTCAACACGATGACTTGATCTCACAAGTCATGGATATGAGATATCAAGTTGACACATGGGTATGCATTGGAGAATGTATACTGAATGACCCGCCATGAGAAAGTATCATGGATCGTTATATGAGTGTCATATACTTTCTCATGTGGCTATTAGTATGGCTATTAGTATGACTATTAGTCCTTAGACCTGAAGTCACCATGGTTCCCTACATAAGGAGTTGCATACTTTGGCTTCGTCAAACGTCACCCATAAATGGGTGGAATATAAAGGCGATTACTAGGTATGTAACAAATTATGCGGAGGGATGTGAGTGATGTAGATGGGATCTATCCCTCCTATATGACAGGGGTGACATCGATATTCTTGATAGAGTGAGACCACGAAGTGCATGGCCATGCCCAAATGAGTCAATATGAGATATTGAGCTCATTTGATTAGAGTGAGTCTACTTGGAGTTCAAGATATAGATTGTACCGAGGATGACATAGTCTATGCCTCAATTGGTCAATCTAGATATCAAGGATAGAGGGACATTGTCACATATTGTGAGAGTCACAATTAGTAGTCACAAAGGTGATGTTGGAGCTCAACATTCTTGTAACTTGGATAGCAATGATGTGTTGCTAGATACTGCTCATTGCTTATGTTCCTAAATCGGTTTAGGGACATTGCCAACGTTACAAGAACCTATAGGGTCACACACTAAGGGCAATTAGATGGAGATTAGGTTCATATGATGAACCATGAGGATTAGGTTCATGGGATGAACCAAATTGGATTAAGAGTAATCCTAATTAGACTAATTGAGTTAGACTCAATTTTATTCAAGTGTTGAATGAGTCTAATTTATATTTGATTCATCAAATCAATTTAAATTAATGAATCTCTATTCATTAAATTAAATTGACTTGAATCAAATGGTTGGATTTGATCAACCATGGGAGATAAGAGGTCAAGTTTGACTTGACTTGAGAGGGAAGATGAAAGGTCAAGTTTGACTTGATCAAATGTCATGTCATGATGATGACTTGGCATGACCGGCCAATGATGATGCTCCACATCATCATTGACTTAGCATGTGGTGCCACCTCATGAAGGAGACCAAGAGCCATTACCTCTTGGAGGAGTTACATGCATGCATGTAACCCCCCCCCCCCCTAAGAAAAGTGGTCGACCACTTGATTCTCATTAGATGAGAATTATTTTTGTGTGAGTTACACAACTTCATCTTCTTCCTTGGATCACCCTCTCAAGCTCTCCCAACCTCCTTGGCCGAAATTCCTAAAGGGTGCTAGCACACTCTAAGGTATTTTTCTCCACCTATTGCTTGTGTGGATACCAATAGAGGAGTGTGCACTTGACACTCTCAAATTCCGGCGAACCTTTTGGACGAGCGGGATTTGCGAAGGGCATCGCATCAAGGGTAACTTCTTATCATGTAGATCTAGAGTAGATCTAAAGGTATTAAACACCTACATGTTAGTTTTATATTTTATACTTCGCACGGATCCGTGGTCGGAGCTTCCGAGGTTTTTGCAACATAAAAAGTGGTTTTTGTGGCTCGGGAAACCCAACATTTCATGTTGTAATTCAGGCAAAACTGCTCAAAACTCCTAGGTAGAGACTGGAGAATAATATCGACCTAGGTTTCCCCATCGATCTCTGCTCCAAGGACTTCCAGTTCATTCAAATGAGCCATCATCTTGAGAACATGATCCCTCATGGGTGTTCCCTCGATCATGGTGGTCGTCATCAAGTTCCTCATGGCTTCCTGCCTAGCAGCCCAATTCTGGTGTCCGAAAAGCTCCTTGAGATTGAGCATCATGTCATAAGCAGTGGGCATGGCTTGATGCTGATGTTGCAATACATTTGACATAGAAGCCAAAATGTAACACTGTGCCATCTCATCAGCCTTTATCCACTTCTTATAACTCTCCTTCTTATTTTCCCCAGAATCATCCGCAGGCTTAGGAGGACACTCTTCGAAGAGTACATATTTGTACTCCTCAGTAGTCAAGACAATATTAAGATTCCTCTTCCAATCAACATAATTGGGTCCAGTAAGTTTATTTTCTTTCAGTATCACAGCAAGCGGGTTGAAAGTCATTTTTGAAAAATCTAAGAATCACATAGATCAAAACATTAGATTTTAAAAAATTATTGATTCCTCAAACAATAAAATTTTAAAATCAACCAACACCTCAAAACACCGAGAATATCGTATGCCACGATAGTGTGGATGTATACGAATTCTACATTTGTAAGAGGAGGTTTTACCCATTAATTTTATTATCTTGTCAACCTAACTTTTTGACGAATAAAATTAATAGTTGGTTCCTCTTTGGACCTACAAATAAAAAAAGTGACTCCGATGGGGAGGATACTCCTATTTGCATCTAAGTGTTCACCATTACTTGATACCAAGGCAATTATCTCGGGTTATGTGCCTTTTGATGGGGAAGTACACATACTCCTTAATAATTTCCTATAACCATATTCGATCCTGTGATCCGTAAAACAAACTCATCCGATGGGGAGGAAGGCACTCAGAGCCGACGTGCAAGTTTGTTTGCATCACATGTCAAATCGTAATGGAGGTCGTGGGAATTTATAAAAATATCCCTCTCCCACTTAGTAATTTAAAATTGAGAAATTTTCCTAGCACACGACATGCATATCAAACAAGAAGCAATAAATATGAAAAAAATATTTTCCAACTATTATGGCTTTTGTTCTCCAATATGTCTCCCATCGTATCGCCATCTCGTCCGCTCCTCCCTACGCCATGTACTAGCCATCCGGAGATCTGAGCCGAGAATAATTATTTTAATTTACATCCATCGATCCTATACTCCACGAAGGAGTGTACATGAAATCTAGATCGAAAGTAAACTAAAATAAAAAGAGTGGCTAAACAATGTCGTACTTAATTATAAAAATTAAATACTAGTCTCGTCAACCCCGAGGATTCAAATAATATTACACACATGAAATCACATACACACACATATGGTCATAATAGTTGGATCTCATGCCTGCAACCAAAAAGTTAGCCTACGCACATCCTACTATCATTTGGCACATACAATATATGATAAGTGCATAAAATTAACCGAATCCTAAACACACAAAACTGAAAATCGTGGCTCTGATACCACTTGAAGGGAGAAACTTCGCTTCCCACTTCAACTCGGTCGCTTGTGTATGGCGATCCCATCTACATCCCTGGATTAAAAAAAAATAATCCTTGATGAAGAGGGATTACCCAAGCAACCGATCTATCGTGGTGATATTTGATTAGAGTGGTCACTTGAACAAACTAGTTGTTCAAGCAACCCACCTCCTTTCTTCGATTAGCCGCGGAATAGACGATGTATGGATCGGCGGTTTTTGTGTTTATCTTCGAGGTCCAAGTAAATTAGTCACATACAATTGTAAACAATTATATACATAATACAAAACAACACTAATCAAAGTAAACAAGCTTATACCTCTTGTTATACCTCTTGATCTTCTATTGTATGTCCTTCCTCCTTTTGGACATCGTGTGGGTGATAATCTTCCAAAAGTCGAAGCCTCCTAGATCACGTTCTTCCCTTCCTTGCTTGCTCCGAACAAAGGGAAGAATAAAACAAAACTCTTCTTCCTATCTAGAACTGACCATCAAGTCAAGGGACTTGATGTTGCCGTCGGCCAAGGAATAGAATAGGATCACCGGCCAACCTTGAAGAAAGGTTGCCGCCGGCCAAAGGAGAGAGAGAGAGAGAGAGGGAGGAGTAGCCGACTAATCTAGAGAGAGAGAGAGAGAAAGGATGGAGTTACTGCCGGCCAAGAAGAGCCAAACCCTAGAATTCTCTTGCCGCCGCCCAATAGGAAGAAGCAAACCCTAGGTTTGCCGCCCACCTCTCCTCTCAAGCCAACTCCAAAAACCATAACCCTTGTCTTATTATCTCCATGCCCAAGCCCTTAGCGTTTATTTATAGAGTTAGGCTTGAGCCTCCTTTTAATCTTCATCGTCGAATCTAGAGATTTAATCTCAACCGTCGAATCTAGAGATTTAATCTCCACCATCGGATCTAGAGATTTAACCTCCACCATTGGATCTAGAGTTTCATTTTCCATCATCGGATCTGGGCTCCATGAGGGTTTAATAGGCTACAATAGGGACCATGAGGAGTAGTTGGATCTTGGCCACCCAATGGATCAAGTCCACATAAAGTCCGATCCATTAATGATAATCCATTCCACTAGAGGATTATCATTGATCTACCTCACCAACCCCATAAATAAATATGGGCTCCATATATTATTTGTACAAATATCTCCCCGTGTTTAAGATCTTGAATGTCCATCAATTAATTAATTTATTGACAATTAATTAATCAACATCTAACTCCATGCTCAACCTTATCATCATGTCGGACCATGCAAGTCCACCTGTAGGGTTTACATGATGAACCTTATGAGCTTCTCAAGGGGACATCATCATCCTAATATATAGGACACGGTTTCCTCCTATAATCAATGACACACCATATAAATAATATCATTTTCCAACTACTGAGCTTATCGATTTACTCTATAAATCTCACTCATTGGTAAATCAAAGAAATAAGTATTAAGTCTATGTGCCCATTATTATATCGGGATTAAGAGCATGTACACCATAATATCCAAGGTCCGATTCAATTATGTAGTCAGCAATAAATCGAATCACCTCTAAGTCGGTCCTGCTCAATACACACAAAGTGTACTAGTGTAATTCTATGGTCAAGACAAATCAATACCAAATCACACTACAACCATACCAATGGTTTGTCCAAAGTCATCTCGGTTGTGAGCATTTACTTATACTCTACAAGGAATTAATAACATGATCTCCTGTGTGACACTACACACCATGTTATCTACAATTTAATGTATTAGACAATAAGCATACCATAAATATGCAAACAATGATCATGTGATTCTTATTTCAAAAATAAAAATGTTCATACAAAAGATAGACTTTTCAGTATACATCCCAATAATAGCTGAACCTGATGATACACAACTTCCTCGTAGATCTTGTAGGACACGAATGATTCCTGAGAGATATAGATTTCTCATAAGTGAATCTAATGACGTGTTGCTCATAGATGATGAGAAACCTACTAATTATGAAGAGGCATTGAATAGTTTAGACAGGGATAGATGGCTAATAGTCATGAAATCGGAAATGGATTCCATGTATGAAAACCAGATTTGGAACTTGGTAGACCCACCCAAAGGCATAACGCCTATTGGGTGCAAGTGGGTTTTCAAGAAGAAAACTGATATGGATGGTAATATTATTACCTATAAAGATAGATTAGTGGCAAAAGGCTATCGTCAAAGACAGGGTATTTACTATGACGAAACCTTTTCACCATTAGCTATGCTTAAATCCATTCGGATACTCCTAGCCATGGTAGCTCATTTTGATTATTAGATATGGAAGATGGATGTGAAAATAGCTTTCCTTAATGGAAACTTGTCTGAGGATGTATATATGATACAACCTGAGGGTTTCACATCCATTGATAGGAACAAAGTATGCAAGCTTCAACATTCCATTTATGGATTGAAGCAGGCATCCAGGAGTTGGAATATCCATTTTGATGAGGAAATCAAATAGTTTGATTTCTCACAAAATCCTGAGGAGCATTGTATGTATAAGAAGGTTAGAGGGAGTGCGGTCGTGTTCCTAGTATTGTATGTCGATGACATATTAATTATAAGAAACGATATTCCTGTTTTGTAAACAGTCAAGGTCTGGTTGTCCAAAATGTTCTCCATGAAAGACATGGGAGAAGCAACCTATATTTTGGGAATTAAGATCTATAGAGATAGATCGAATCGGTTGCTTGGTCTTTCGCAGTCTACATACATAGACAAAGTGCTAAAACAGTTTAGCATGGAAGAATCCAAGAAAGGATTTATTCCCATGAGGTATGGGATTCACCTTTCGAAGTCTATATGCCCGCGCATTGAAGATGAGAGGATTCGCATGAGTCAGATCCCATATGCGTCAGCTATAGGATTGATCATGTATGCTATGTTATGTACGAGGCTCGATGTATCGTATGCTTTGAGCATTACGAGTAGATACCAGTCGGATCCTAGTATGGACCATTAGGTGGCTGTCAAAACAATCCTTAAGTACTTGAGAAGGACTAAAGATTTGTTCTTGGTATATGGAGGAGGTGATATGGTAGTAAGCGGGTATACTAATGCCAGCTTCCAGACAAATAAGGATGATTCCAAATCTCAGTCTGGATACATATTCATCTTGAATGGATGTGCGGTGAGTTGGAAGAGTTCTAAACAAGATACCATTGTTGATTCTACTACAGAGGCAAAATACATTGCAGCTTCTGAAGTAGCAAAGAAGGCAGTCTAGATCAAGAAGTTCATTACTAAACTTGGAGTAGTTCCGAGCATTGTTGAAGCATTACCGATTTACTGTGACAACAATAGCACCATTGCATAGGCAAAGGAACCACGGTCTCATCAGTGATCCAAACACGTACTATGCCATTACCATCTGATTAGAGAGATCAATGGTAGAAGAGACGTACAAATAGAGAAAGTTCCCACAGATAGGAATCTAGTAGATCCCTTGACAAAGCTTCATCCCCAAGAAAAGTTCGAGAGGCATATAGAGGCCTATGGTATTAGATACCAAGGCGATTGGCTGTAGGCCAAGTGGGAGTTTGATGTAATTGAGAGGTGTCCTAAGGTAATCGCCTTAGAAGTTATTAATAAAATTCACTATTTGAGTATACATTATCTATGTATTTGATTGGATCTTAAACTCATATACTGAAGTCCACAATATGATGCATAGCAGAGAGAAATTGTGATTAGATCACAATTAGTGGGTATCTCATCATGTGTAAATATGCAAGTATTGAAACTATCCCTAGTCGATGAATTGATGAGATTGGACATCATCAATTCTGTGAGACTAGCACATGTTGTGCTTTTTGGTTTATCCAAGCATTTGGTACTCACTGAATGGAAGCATAGGGATGCTGAGAGGGAACATGTGGATGCTAGTTATGGTAACTAGTTCATTGGGTTGACCTGCTATGAGACTTCATATGGTTCTATATGTCGTTGAAGATCTCATTACGGCTTGAGTGCGAGCTTCCTTAGACTTGAGATATTCAAATCACCTTGATCATGGCAACTTGTACTTTGACTTCTTCGCAGTCATCTACATAGTAGGTGTAACTCCGGGATGATTGGGTATAAGCCAAAGTGATCGAAGGTGTTTGAATAGCCAACAGAGGATTCACCACTTCTGATAAAGGAGATGTATACCCTAGGCCTCTTGTCAAGATTGTTACTCAGAAGTTTTTAGCCAGAGTAAGCATGTTAAGAAGATGGTCTTCTTGGGAACATGTAGGAGTAACTTAAATCCACAGGACAAGGAAATTAACTTGGGCTTGGTGTGACGTAGTCAGCCTAGTGGGGACAAACACAGAGACCATGTCCTGAACCAGGTTGGTATAAGATGAGTGAAAGGAACAAGGCACGAACAACTGAAGTTGCTGAAGGGTTCAAAAAATATTCTGGAGTCGATTTAGACTTTCCGGTCAATTGGAGGTCATGATGTACTGCTAGATGTCACTCATGATCTATTCATAATTAAAGGGTTAATTATGAATGGCCAACATAATCGGGAACCTATTAGGTCACATATCTCGAGATGTAAAACAAGTTTGAGAATGAGATTCTCGTTGAGAGAGGATATGTCTGGTTGGACCAGACCAAGGGGATGCGAAACGGAGGCTATGAAACCTCCTATGGCTTTGTTGGACTTAGCACGGCCATATCGCACTTAAACGAAGTCAAACGGACCATACAAAGCCTCACACGGTCGTGCCTAACTTGGCACGGGCCATGCCTGGCTCTGGCCACAAATTGTCTCTCTCTGGGCTGCCCCAGAGAGACAGACAGCCAAGCCATGTGAAAACACACGGTCATGTGAAAACACACGGCCATGTGAATCCACACGGCCAGGCCATGTGAATCCACACGGTTGTGTCGCGTCTCCGTCGATTTTGGAGATTTCTCTTTATAAAAATTTCTTGGGTTGTTCTTACCTTAATTATGGGATAATTATGGTAAGATATGTTCCGTTTAAGCCTCATAAGATGACCTAATCAAGATATATATAAAGATATCCCTTGATAATTTTTGGCAAAGGTTTTGGTTTAGGTTTTCTCCCTTGGTAGTCATCGTTTCTCCTTCCTCTCTCCTCTTCCCTTGTCTCCACCGATTGGCTAGCACCAATCGGAGACAAAGACTTGCTGCTCTAGGAGTTGTCTCAGTGATCCCGGCATGAATACTGATAGAGGCAAGGCCCATTGGTCTTGCTTGTGGTTTCGACGGATTCAAAAGAATCCCTATGGTATAACTTCTCTTTCTCCTTGCGTGTTTTTATGTGATTATGCCAAAACAAGTTTTCCTAGCCCCCAAGAGACGTCTGAGATGAAATAAAAATTGTTTTATTCGCTTATTTCGCTGTGCATGATCCCGAAACATCCAACATCGACTACTAGAGCTTTTATGCTCGTGTCCACTATCACCAGTCGATTGTCCATAATTGGTAGTCGACTGTGCAAGCACTAGTCGACTGCCAAGTCACAATAAGTAGTCAAACCTCAGTCGACTACTCACCAATCAGCTGGTCATAATCTCAGTCGACTGCTCCGAGTTAACTAGGATTCCAAGTGCTGAACACTCGACCAGTCGACTGACCCAGAATCCCAGGTGACTGGTAAACCTCAAAAGTGAGTTTAACCTAAGTATAATCCCCTCATACTTGATCGACCACCCATAGCCTATAGGGGATCAGACATCGCTAGAGGTGGGTGAACAGAGTCGCAGTTCGTTTGACAGAATTCGATTGTGTTGCTTGTCTACAATTGGCGTTATCATAGCAGAATACAAATAACAAATAACACGATAACAAAAATACAAGCACACAAACACAAACACCACGATATAACGTGGTTTGGAACCTTAAGGTTCTTACTCCACGGGGTGAGCTCAAATAAGCTCTAGTGATGCAAACATCACCACTAATCAATATACTCCTTCTCGGAACAATCCGGAGGTGGAGGAACCTCGTACAAATGATTACAAAAGTAATACAATGAAATACAACAAGAAAACTAAGCAATACACAAATACAAGTAAAGAAAACTTTACACTAAGAGCTTTGGATTGCTTTGTTGTTAATTGTTTTGGTTTGCTCTTGAAGGTCTGGAATGTAGCAGCAATTCTCCTCCAAATCGCCCCAAGAACCATTGCTAAAAACCACACCTTCGAGCTCCTTATAAAGTTGGAACTCGGGTTGATTTTTACCTAGTCGTCGATTTCTCATACCCATCAGTCGACTTCTCCTATAGTCGTTGTCTCACAACGACTTAATCCACGTCGACATTCTAGCCAACGGATACACTGGTGTAGAGGAAACGGTGACTGCTAGAAGGGGTGAATAGCGTCAATTCGTTGTGTGATGGATTTCGTTGCATGCTTGCTACAAAATGTGTTATACACAGTGGAAATACAAATAATAAAATAAATACAACACAATTCCAAGCACTACACAACAATATAACGTGGTTCGGAACCAAATGGTTCTTACTCCACGGATCGAGCTCAAACGAGCTCTAGCAATGCGACCCCACACCACTAATCAAAAATAACTCCTTCTCGACACAAGTTGGAGGTGGAGAAACCTCGTACAAATGATCTTGCAACTATAAGAAACAAATACAAGCACGATACAATACAAATACAAAAGACAAATAAAGAAAACTTTACAACACTTTGCTTTTGATTGCTTGAATGCTTGGTTGCTTGACTTGCACTTGGAGACCCTGATTTGCAGCAACAAATCGCCCCAAAAGCTCTCAAGAAATACTGGTGATTTCCTCCTCCACGAACTTCATTTAAAGCTTCTACCTGGGCTGGAAATCTCCGATCAGTCGACTGCTCGGGACCATCAGTCGACTGATGACACTATTGCTATGAGACAATGGTGTAATCCATGCTAAAAAAATCCAACGGATAGGACATCAGTCGGCTGATCATGTCCATCAGTCGACTAATCGAGCCATCACTCGACTGCTAACCCTAGTAGTCGAGTCTTGACTCAATTCTGTGCCTAAATTCTCGAGCACCAATCGACTAATCGAGCCGCGTGATCGCCCACCTGCGCACCAACTCTGGGACACTTCCCATAGTCAAACCCTAGTTGACTCACACTAGTCGACTGTCATACGGCACTAGTCGACTGGCACACCTCAAACATGAGGTTTAACCCAAGTATGGTGCCCCCATACTTGCTAGACCGCCTGTAGCCTAGACCTAAGCCTTCTAGCCACCTCCGTCAGCCTCGCGCCCTCCAAGTCATCCATGACTTGTTCATCCATTGCG
This sequence comes from Wurfbainia villosa, assembly GCA_025175895.1. Classification (NCBI taxonomy): domain Eukaryota; kingdom Viridiplantae; phylum Streptophyta; class Magnoliopsida; order Zingiberales; family Zingiberaceae; genus Wurfbainia; species Wurfbainia villosa. The sequence goes on along the minus strand of CM046002.1, from coordinate 38,668,709 downwards.
CTAGCCTTCAGGTGCTTCCATCAGCTATGTCATGCTAACGGTGTCTACACCGCCAAGGCACATTGGACTTACGCTGCCAAGACTCCGCTTGGACTTTACGCCGCCAACCATTGGACTTATGCTTCCAAGACTCCCGCTTGGACTTTACACCGCTAATATCAAACCTCTTGGACTTTCACAAATGCCAAGACTCAAGCTTGGACTTTCCCTTGCCAATTCATGTTGGACTTTTCCTTTCCAAGACCCATGCTTGGACTTTCCATGCCAAGTACTCAAGACTTGGACTTTCCATGACATGGTCAACTCCAGTCCACCATCAAAATCCTCCTCAAGTCAAACTCGAGTCCGGTCAATCATGACTCGGGTCGATTGTACAAACAATCTCCCCAAAAAATTATCAGATATCAATGTCAAATATCAAAACATCGCTTGAGTCAAACTCGAGTCTGGTCAATCGTGACCTGGGTCGATTGCACTAACAATCTCCCCCTTTTTGATGTTTGACAAAAACACATCTTTGAGTTAGAACACTTACTCAAATCTTCTTACCAATTATCCCAAATTGGTAATCCCAAACATTCTTCCCAATTATCTGAATTGACAATTGATAACATCAATTGATAACACTCTCCATAACATTCTCCCCCAAAATATTCTCCCCATTTTTGACTAACATCAAAAAGGTTTTCTCTCCAAAGAGGTCAATGTCTCATGTCCCAATGAGATCTTACAATCTCCCCCTTGGTCTAAAAGTACCTAGGATACCTACCATCTTTCTAGTGATAAGTCTCATATCACTCAAGAGAGGCAATCCTACATACTCTCCCAATTTCTAAATTTGGTATCTCAAAATTCCATTTTTTCCCCCTCATGAGGAAAAATACTATCCATCATCCATTGATGGATACCTCCCCCTAAAGGCTTTCTCCCCCTTGACCATTGCACCAACAATGTCCTTGGGAAGTCCCTAAGCCAATAGGAACTTTAAACCATCAAAAATAAGATTCAAAGTTCAACATTGAACATTCCTCTACCTTAAATTTGATACATCACCCTAACACCTCTCTTAATCCATATCCAATAGATTTTCACCCTTTATAATGCTTCCCAAAGCATATCCTAGGATTAGGGGTAGCTAGAGAACTTTACCGTAGCTGAAAATGGGCTAAACAACCTTGTTTGTCACGAAATCAGCTTGGCAGTCGAGTCCTTCAAAAATTAGTCGACTGCCGTGTCAATCGGTCGATTGCCACCAAGGGCAGTCGACTGATAACTAAAAATCTCGATTTTCAGTTATCAGAAATTAGATTTAAAAATTCATAAATAATTATACATATATCAAAAAATTAAGAAAATTCATACGTATAATACTTATGACCAATACAATGGGTGAAAAATGATAGAAAAATATTTTACCCACAAAATATCGAAATTGATACAAAGTTCAAAAGTGAAGAAAAACTTCAATGTTTTAGCTCACTTTGTATCAACTTCATCAATGGTAATTGCTATCAAAAGATAGACTTCACCAAGGTTTTCTAAAAGGATTTTAAAATATTTTTGAAAACCTACATTGAATCATATTCCTTGGACTTAATGTACATGACTTGTACACAAGCTTTCCCAATGATCCACAATTAAGATAAGATGAGTTTTAGTTCATCTAGATGCAAAAACTATGCACCTTGAACTTAACTCATATCCTAGCATCTCACATGTATCTAGGGTGTATAAATACACATACATGTCAATGTGATGTGAGATGTGGGTTTTGTTCATCCTAATTTAGGGTTTCATGCATTTTCTAAGGCAACACTACTTGATTCCCTTATAAATGGGACTCCAAGTCATGCCATTATCCTTAAATCAATTTTAATCAAATTAAATGCATGAATGATCATGGCATAAATAATAACATAATTAAGCATGGCCAATGATCATGATGTCATGGCATATGATATAATTTAAAAACACATGACATTTTTAACCTTAATCCTAAACATGATCATGACATATTAAATGATTAAAAATAAATATGATATCATGGCATGTTATATGACAAACAAGGCATGACATATAAAATGTATAGGTATAATAATACCTAAATTTTAGTATTAATTGTCATTTGATATAATTAATTATATTTTGCGATATTACTCAAAATTTCCCAAATGTGCCAAAAACCCAAAATGGAACACTAAGACCTCTAAACCTAAATTGTGCCAATTTAATTAATTTTTCATAATTCCAAAAAAGTATTGGCACATCCTAAAATCTTTTAGGATTTAAGATCAAATATATTTCCAAGGTATCCATAACCTTGAAAATTACCTAAAGTGTCACCTTTACCATGGTTAGGTTAACTACCCTTCCATTTAAAGTTGGCACACTCTAAACCCATCTAGCGTGAATCAATCACGCTCTTAGGAACCCAAAACCTATTTAAGCTCCTAGGGTTAATTAGGTATTCCTTAGGAATAACCTCCCTAGATACCTTCCTAATGACCCTTCTAGGCTTGTTAGCCTTGGTCATTTGGGTCTTGCCTAGGTTAACTCTAGGGGTAACTCCCCTTGTAACCTTCTTAGTGGCTTCCCTAGGTTTCCTTGAAACCCTATCCACTAGGCACATTCCTTGGTTACCCTTAGGGATGACTTCCCTAGTAACCTTGATCTTCCTAGACCTAGTTTGTGTTCCATAATCAAATGGAACACTATGATAAGCCACCTTAGGCTTAGGTTTGTGACCCAAACCCTTCTTGCCCTTGGTTGACTTTTGTCTCTTTGGCCTTAGGCCTTGACTCTTGGACCTAGACCCTTGACTTTGACCATTTGACCCTTTTATTTGGTTTTGCATAATCTTAAGGGTCTTCTCAAGTTTCTCAAGCCTTGACCTCAATGCTTGATTTTCAACCTCTAATTGCCCAATTTTTGAATTTTGATTTGGTCTTTGGGCATTGTTCTTCCTAGGCATATGCCTAGTCCATTTGGGGTTAAAACCTAGGTGGTCTTCTATTTTCTTGATAGATTCCCTAGGTAAAATATTTTTAGGGACATTAGTCCCAAATTTCTCTTTATTCCTAATGTTTACACTCTTAGCACCTAGGCAAAAATATTTGTTATTTCTAATAGCATGCTCCTTATGAACAATAGCAAGATTGTTTAAATTACTTCTAGCATGCTTCTTGACCTTAAAATTTGAAGGTGCATTAATGAAATATACCTTAGGGTTAGCTTTAGAAGCTCCCTCTACTTGTGATGCTCCTTCTTGGGTCTTTTTCTTCCCCTTAGTGCATTGACTCCTATAATACCCCGGTTGATGGAATTTGAAGAAAATGACATGCTCCTTGCTCTTCCTAATTGAGGCACCGACATCCTTTGAATTTGTGTTGACTTTTGATGCAGGAGGAGTCTTTCTTACTCTCTTTGGGCACTTGCTCTTATAGTGCTTGGATTCCCTACACTCAAAACAAATTATATGATTTTTGTTTAAACCTAAATTGCTTGAGTTACCTAGGGTATTTGTGATGGTCGGAGTGGATTCTTCATCTCTCCCAGAGGTGGATGGTTCCTCTTGAGGTTGCTCCAGTGTGGATGGTCTCTCCTCCCCTTCAATTCTTGAAGTGGAGGCTTCTTCCACTTTTTCTTCTTCTTCCACCGATTCAGAGGTTGACTCCCTATCAACTTCCAAATCCTCACTCGCTTGTGAGGATGAGGATTCATCTTCGGCCTCCTCTTCTTGAGCCGGTGATGGGTTTTCATGGAGCTTGGCCAATTCCCTCCAAAGCTCCTTAGCATCCATGCAATCACCTAGGCTACACAAGAAGTCATTAGGAATTAAATCAAAAATAAATTTTATTGCCTTCTTGTTTTTCTCGAATTGTTGGAGTTGCTCCTCACTCCATCTCTTCTTTTTGAGGAAGCCACCTTTTGGTCCTCTTGGATATTCAAATCCTTCCATTAAGATGGAACACTCCTCAAAATCTCTCATCATGATAAAATCTTCAATTCTTCTCTTCCAAATATTGAAGGCTTCTCATTCATATAGGGTGTAAGGCACCGGTGTGTTGATGTCCCAATCTAGTTGTTCTTCTAACTCCATCTTCACCCTCTAGCGTCTTTGCTCCCGGCGGTTAGTCCGTAGAAGAGTCTCGGGCTCTAATACCAATTATAGAGGAAATGGTGACCGCTAGAGGGGGGTGAATAGTGTCGATTCGTTACGTGATGGATTTCATTGCGTGCTTGCTACAAAATGTATTGTACGCAGCGGAAATAGAAATAATAAAATAAATACAACACAATTCCAAGCACTACACAACAATATAATGTGGTTCGGAACCAAATGGTTCCTACTCTATGGATCGAGCTTGAACGAGCTCTAGCGATGCGACCACACACCACTAATCAAAAATAACTCCTTCTCGACACAAGTCGGAGGTGGAGAAACCTCGTACAAATGATCTTACAACAGTAAGAAACAAATACAAGCACGATACAATACAAATATGAAAGACAAGTAAAGAAAACTTTACAACACTTTGCATTTGATTGCTTGAATGCTTGGTTGCTTGACTTGCACTTGGAGACCCTGATTTGCAGCAACAAATCACCCCAAAAGCTCTCAAGAAACGTAGTTGATTTCCTCCTCCACAAGCTCCATTTAAAGCTTCTGCCTGGGCTGGAAATTGCTGATCAGTCGACTACTCGGGACCATCAGTCGACTGATGACACTGTTGCTGTGAGACAATGGTGTAATCCACGCTGGAAAAATCCAACGGATAGGAAATCAGTCGACTGATCGATCCTTCACTCGACTGCTAATCCCAGCAGTCGAGTCTCGACTCGATTTTGTGCCCAAATTCTCAAGCACCAGTCCACTGATCACATGATCGATCATTGCTCGAGCGGCCATCGATTGCCCACCTCACGCGGTCATTCACGACACTTCTCGCAATAAACCCTAGTTGACTCATACCAGTCGACTGCCATATGGCACCAGTCGACTGGCACACCTCAAACATGAGGTTTTAACCTCAAACATGAGGTTTAACCCAAATATGATTCCCCCATACTTGCTAGACCGTCCGTAGCCTAGACCTAAGCCTTCTAGCCACCTCCGTTAGTCTCGCGCCTCTCGGATCCCTCCAAGTCATTCATGACTTGTTCATCCATTGCGCTAGCCTTCAGGTGCTTCCATCGGCTATGTCATGCTAATGGTATCTACACCGCCAAGGCACATTGGACTTACACTGCCAAGACTCCGCTTGGACTTTATGCCACCAACCATTGGACTTATGCTGCCAAGACTCCCGCTTGGACTTTACGCCGCCAATATCAAACCCCTTGGACTTTCACAAATGCCAAGACTCAAGCTTGGACTTTTCCTTGCCAACCTATGTTGGACTTTTCCTTGCCAAGACCCATGCTTGGACTTTCCAAGCCAAGTACTAAAGACTTGGACTTTCCATGACATGGTCAACTCCAGTCAACCATCAATATCCCCCTCGAGTCAAACTCGAGTCCGGTCAATTATGACCCAGGTCAATTGTACAAACAATCTCCCCAAAATATTATCAGATATCAATGTCAAACATCAATGTCAAACTTCCATGTCAAACATCAAAACATCGCTCGAGTCAAACTCAAGTCCGGTCAATCGTGACCTGGGTCGATTGCACCAACAACTGGCAATCGACTGTCATTACTAGTAGTCGACTGTCAAGCCCATAGCCGACTGCTCAGTCGGCTACCAAGATTTTTATGCTCATGACCAAACCCAGTAGTCGACTGCCCTCCAAGGTAGTCAACTACTCAAGGCCAATTGAGGCGCCTTGCGTCTGTGGTCGCAACTCAGCCGCAGTCGATTACCAGTCGACTCACGGCAGTTGATCGGTCATAATCCCAGTTGACTGCTATATGTCAACTGTTGGAACGTTGGTGACCGCTAGAGGGGGGAGAATAGCGCGTATGTTGTGTCGATGGAATTCGTTCATGTTTGCTACAAAACTTGTTATGTGTAGTGGAAATAAAGATAATAAATCAATAATAAAATATACAAGCACAAACACACATGATATAACGTGGTTCGGAACCTTTGGGATCCTAGTCCACGGGTTGAGCTAAACGATCTTGAGTGATGAACACACCACTACTAAAGCTCCTTCTTGACAACAAGTCGGAGGTGGAAAAACCTCGTACAGGCGATTACAAAAGTAATACAATGAAGTACAATAATTACACTAAGCAATACACAAAACAAGTAAAGAACACTTTGCACAAGAACTTTGGATTGCTTGCTTGTTGCTTGCTTTGGATTAGTCTTGAAGGTCTGGAATGCAGCAGCAATTTCCCTCCAAAATTGACCTAAAAATCACTGCTAAAATCCCTCCCGTCGAGCTCCTTTTAAGCCTCCTCATGACCTGGATTTCCGCCTGGCAGTCGACTGCAATAAGGCCCTAGTCGACTACCAACAGTGTCGTTGTCTCACAATGGACTTAATCCACATCAGCATTCAAGCCAATAGATAAACTGGCAGTCGACTGCCATTACCCAGCAGTCGACTGCCAGGGTCGTAGCCTACAGACCAGTTGACTACCGAGCATTCTTCTCCCGCATCCCCGACCATCAGCGACTACCATCCATGGCAGTTGAATGCTCAAGCCATCAGTCGACTACCCAATACTAGCAGTCGACAGCCAAAGCCATTTCGCTGTAGTCGAACCCCAGTCGACTCATAGCAGTCAACTTATCATAATCCCAATTAACTGTCTAGAGTCAACTCAGCTGCCAAGTGTCAAAACACTTTACCAATAGACTGGTCCAAAGCCCCAGTCGACTGATAACCTCAACCATGAGGTTTAACTCCAAGTATGATGCCCTCATACTTGCTAGACCACCCTTAGCCTAGACCTAAGCCTTCTATCCACCTCCATCAGCCTCACTCCAATCTGATCTCTCCAAGTCATCCATGACTTGTTCATCCATACGCTAGCCTTCAGGTGCTTCCATCAGCTATTATCATGCTAAGCTGGTCTACACCACCAAGGCACATTGGACTTACGCTGCCAAGACACATGCTTGGACTTTACGCTGTCAAACCATTGAACTTATGATTCCAAGACTCTCGCTTGGACTTTACGCTGCAAATATCAACCCTTGGACTTTCCTTGCCAACCCATGTTGGACTTTCCATTTGCCAAGACTCAAGCTTGGACCTTCCCTTGCCAATACCCATGCTTAGACTTTCCATGCCAACCCATGTTGGACTTTCCAATTGCCAAGACTCAAGCTTAGACTTTCCCTTGCCAAGACCCATGCTTGGACTTTCCATGCCAACCCATTTTGGACTTTCCATTTGCCAAGACTCTAGCTTGGACTTTCCCTTGCCAAGACCCATGCTTGGATTTTCCATGCCAAGTACCCAAGACTTTGACTTTTCATGCCAAGTACCCATGACTTAGACTTTCCATTGCCAAGTACTAAAGACTTGGACTTTCCCATGACAATCACGTTGTCATACATTTTGTCTAACATCAATGTCAAACATCAAAATACTACTCGAGTCAAACTCGAGTCCAGTCATTCGTGACCTAGGTCAATTGCACCAACAATCTCCCCCTTTTTGATGTTTGACAAAAACCACAAACACCTTTGAGTTAGGCTACATAACTCAAATCTCCTCACCAATTCTCTCAAATTTATAATTCCCAAATTCTCTCACCAATTCTCTGTAGGAACTTTTAGTTACCGCTAGAGGGGGTGAATAGCGTTGTCGCTTGTCAATGGAATTCATTCTTGTTTGATCGTCTACACTCTTGTTAGCACAGAGGAATAGTAATGACAAATAGAAATAACAAGAAACACAAATCACAATGTAAGATATAATGTGGTTCGGAATCGAATGGCTCATACTCCACGAATTGGGCACGTAAGAGCCCTAGTGATGCAACCACACACCACTATAACAAATAACTCCTTCTCGGATCAATCCGGAGGTGGAGAAACCTCGTACAAATAGTCTTGCAACAGTAAGAAACAAATACTAGCAAATATGAGATGAATATACAAAACAAAGTAAAGAAAACTTTACAATAATTACTTTGGAATGCTTGCTTGTTGATCACCTTGGACTAGCCTTGAAGGCCCTGATTTGCACCAGCAAATCGCTCCAAATTGCCCAAATAATTCATGCTAAAATCCCTCCTTCCGAGCTACTTTTATAACTTGCATTCGGGCTGGATTTTGCCTAGTAATCGACTGATCGGGACCATCAGTCGACTGCACCTGTAGTCGTTGTGAGACAATGGCATATGCCACGTTGGATAAGTTCCAATGGACAGACTATCAGTCGACTGATCATACCCATAAGTCGACTGATGGCTCAATCTGTCGAGTGTTCGGGCCGATCACTCGACTGGTGAGCTTTCTATGCTCGAATCGACCGATCACCGACCGATCACCACCGATCACCGATCATTGCCGAATGATCGCCTAACTCGCAATCGACCGCTAAGGCACTTCCCGCAGTAATCCTAGTTGATTCCCATCACCGACCCATAGTCCCTGACTAATACACCTCAAACATGAGGTTTTAACCCAAGTATGGTGCCCCCATACTTACTAGACCACCTTTAGCCTAGACCTAAGCCTTCTAGCCACCTCCATCAGCCTCATGCCTATCGGATCCCTTCAAGTCATCCATGACTTGTTCATCCATATGCTAGCCTTCAGGTGCTTTCATCATCTATGTCATGCTAAGTTGATCTATACCGCCAAGGCACATTGGGCTTACGCTGCCAAGACTACCGCTTAGACTTTACACCGCCAACCATTGGACTTATGCTGCCAAGAATCCACCCTTGGACTTTATGCCGCCAATATTCCCCTTGGACTTCTCAATTACCAAGTACCTATGACTTGGACTTTCCCTTGCCAACCCATGTTGGACTATCCATGCCAAGACCCATGCTTGGACTTTTCCTTCCAAGTACACAAGACTTGGACTTTCCCTTGACAATGGTCAAACCATCGTCAAACATCAAGTATGACCTTGGTCGATTGCACCAATAATCTCCCCAACACATGTCAGACATCAATGTCAAACATCAAAACACTACTCGAGTCTGGTCAATCGTGACCTCGGCCAATTGCACCAATAATCTCCCCCTTTTTGATATTTGACAAAAACACCCTTGAGTTATGCCCCTAACTCAAATTCCCTTACTAATTATCCCAAATTAGTAATTTTACTTTCTCTCCCTTTTTAACATACATCAAAAAGGTTCTCCCCAAGGAGGTCAAAATCTCATATCTCAATGAGATCTTATAATCTCCCCCTTGGTCCAAAACATATAGGATGCCTATAATCTTTCTAGTGATAAGTCTCATATCACTTAAGAGAGGCAATCCTACACACTCTCCCAATTTCCAAATTGGGCATCTCAAATTCCCATTTTTTCCTCTCATGAGGAAAAATAACATCCATCATCCCATGATGGATACCTCCCCCTTGACAATTGCACCAACAATGTCCTTGGAGAGTCCCTAAGCCAATAGGAACTCTAAACCATCAAAAGTAAGGTTAAAAGTTCAACATTGAACTTTCTTACACCTTAAAATTGATACATCACCCTAACAACTCCCCTAATCTATATCCAATGGATTTTCACCCTTTATAATGCTTCCCAAAGCATATCCTAGGATTAGGAGTAGTTAGGAAACCCTAACATAGCTAAAATTGGGCTAAACATACCTTGTTTATCCGAAATCAGCCTGACAGTTGACTCTATCAGTAAACAGTCGACTGCCCCTCATTATTAGTCAACTTCCACCAAGGGCAGTCGACTGATATCTGCGAAATATATATTTCAGACTTCAGAAATGATTTTTCAAAATGCATAAGTAATTATATATAATTTTAAAAATCACGAAACTTAATACGTATAATACTTATTACCAATACAATGGGTGAAAAATATTTGAAAAAAAAATTTACCCATAAAATAATGAAATTGACACAAAATTCAAAAGTTGAGAAAAGCTTCAATATTAAGCCCTCTTTCTATCATCTCATTCAATGGTGATTGCTATCAAAAGATAGACTTTACCAAGATTTTTCAAAATGATTTTGAAATATTTTTGAAACCTTTAATTCCATTTTTTTAAATATCTCACTTGTATCTAAATGTGTGAAACACATACAAGTCAAGTTCTATTGAGATGTGAGTTTTGTCCATTTGGGGTCTCATGCATTTTTTTAGGCAACATTATTTGATTCCCTTATGCATGTGACCTCAAATCATGCCTTAGTCCTTAAATCCATTTTATTTATGCATGAATGATGATTATGGCATAATGATACAAGAATAAAAACATGTGTCAAAATCATGATGCCATAGCATGTGATTGAAATCTAAGCATACATGACATATATAAATAACCCTAAATATGATCATGATATTTTATATGATAAAAATAAATATGATGTCATGTCATGGCAAGGCAAACAAAGCATGGCAATTATAAAGTGCTAAGGTATAAAATACCTAAGTGTTAAGCCCAAATTATCATTTCTAATATTAAATCTATTTTTGCCTTAATGCCAACTATTCCCCTAGTGTGCTAAAAATCCAAAATGACACACTATGACTTCTAAGACCTAATTATGCCAATTTAATCATTTTTAACTTCTCAAAGCACATTGGCACATCCTAAAGTGTCAACTCACTATGGTTAGGTTAACTACCTATCCACTTAGGGTTGACACACCCTAACCCATCTAGCGTGAATCGATCACACCTCTAGGAACCCAATACTTATTGGAGCTCCTTGGGTTTACTAGGTATTCACTAGGGATAACTTTCCTAGATACCCTCCTAATAACCCTCCTAGACTTCGTAGCCTTGGTCAAATGGGTCTTACTAAGGTCAACTCTAGAGGTAACTCCCCCTTTGACCTTCTTAATGGCTTCCCTAGGTTTCCTTGAAACCCTAGCCACTAGACATACACCTTGATTACCCTTAGGGATGACTTCCCTAGTAACCTTGGTCTTCCTAGACCTAGTTTGAGTTCCATAATCAAATGAAACATTGTGATAGGTCTTTTTGGGCTTAAGCTTGCCCTTGGATGGTTCTTGTTTCCTAGGTCTTTGACTTTGATTTTTAGACCCTAGGCTTTGACTATTTGACCCTTGCATTTGACTTTGTATATTTCTAAGGGTTTTTTCAAGTTTCTCAAGCCTTGACCTCAAGGCTTGATTTTCTAACTCTGATTGTCCAATTTTTGATTTTTCATCTATTCTTTGGACATGAAACTTCCTAGGCATGTGTCTATGGTTCTTTGGTTTAAAACCTAAATGGTCTTCTATTTTCTTAATACTTGCCTTAGGTAAAATATTTTTAGGGACATTAGTCCCAAATTTCTCCTTATTCCTAAGATTGACACTCTTAGCACCTAGACAATAAAATCTATTATTTCTAACATGCTCTTTATGATAGATAGCAAGATTGATAACATTATTTCTAGCATGCTTTTGATGACTAAATGAAGAAGAAGCATACTTAAAAGTTACCTTAGGGTTTGCCTTAGCTCCCCCTACATGTGTAGCTCCCTCTTGGGTCTTTTTCTTTCCCTTGGGGCATTGACTCCGGTAATGGCCCCGTTGATTGCACTTGAAGCAAATCACATGCTCCTTGCTTTTAATTGTGGGGGGACCGACATCCTTTGAATTCGTGTTGACTTTTGGTGCTGGTGGAGTCTTCTTAACTTTCTTAGGGCATTTACTCTTGTAATGCTCATACTTTCTACGCTCAAAACACATAATATGGATTTTATTTTGAATTGAAGTGTTTGAGTTACCTAGGGTGGTGGTGAGGGTCCCTTGAGCTTATACATCACTTCTCTCCGAAGTAAATGGCTCTTCTTGCTCTTGCCCTTGACCCGGAGATCTAATCTCCTCCCCCTCAATCCTAGAGGTGGAGGCTTCTTCCACCTTTTCTTCCTCTTCTGATCCAGATCCGGATGTTGATTCTCTATCAATTTCCGAATCCTCACTTGCTTGTGAGGAAGAGATTTCTTCTTCGGCCTCCTCTTCTTGAGCCGGTGATGGGTCTTCATGGAATCTTGCCACTTGGCCCCATAGCTCCTTGGCATCCATATAATCCCCTAAACTAGACACAATATTATTAGGTATTAAATCAATCAAAAATTTCATTACCTTATCATTTTTCTCGAAGGCTTGGACTTACTCTTCGGTCCATCTCTTCTTCTTGAGGTATCCACCCTTTGGTTCTCTTAGATAGTTAAATCCCTCCATCAAAATGGACCATTCTTCAAAATCCCTCATCATCAAGAAATCTTCAATTCTTGCCTTCCATTGCCTAAACCCTTCTTGTCCATAAAAGGTGTACGGGACCGACGTGTTGATATCTCATCCTAGTTGTTCTTCAAACTCCATCTTGTTCCTCTAGCAGTGCTCTCTTGATTGTTAATCCGTAGAAGAGCATCCTCGCTTTGATACCAATTGTAGGAACTTTTGATGGCCGCTAGAGGGGGGTGAATAGCATCATCTCTTGTCGATGGAATTGATTGGCGTTTGATCGTCTACACTCTTGTTAGCACAGTGGAATAGTAATGAAAAATAGAAATAACAAAAAACACAATCACAATGCAAGATATAATATGGTTCGGAACCGAATGATTCCTACTCCACAGACTGGGCTCGTAAGAGCCCTAGCGATGCAACCACACACCACTATAACAAATAACTCCTTCTCAGAACAATCTGGAGGTGGAGAAACCTCGTACAAATAGTCTAACAACAGTAACAAACAAATACAAGAAAATATGAGATGAATATACAAAATAAAGTAAAGAAAACTTTACAACAATTGCTTTGGAATGCTTGCTTGTTGATCGCCTTAGACTAGCCTTGAAGATCCTGATTTGCACCAGCAAATCACTCCAAATCGCCGAAGAAAATCATGGTAAAATCCCTCCTTTCGAGCTGCCTTTATAATCTACATTCAGGCTGGAGTTTGCCTAGCAGTCAACTGATCGGGACCATCAATCGACTTCCCTTGTAGCCGTTGTGAGACAACAGCATGTGCCACATTGGATAAGTGTTGGTGCAGTAGGCACCTAAGTCGAACCTGAGTTTTGATTATAGCAAACGATACAAAGTTAAGCTCATGTCGTTATCTCACGAACTGAATCAAGTGTGCAGAAGATTGCTATAGCTGGAGCTGAAGGCTAGCGACACCCGGAGGAAGCCGCGGTGGTCGGGCGACACTCGAGTGACTTCGGAGGGAGCCAAAGGAATCGAGTGGAAGGCCAGAAGCAAAAGCAACACGTAAGTATCGAGGTAAGCTCGTGTGTGCGAGCGTAAGTGAGTTCGTATCCTCATTACAGGGATGATCTTAAGTGTAGATCCGACCAAAGACATCCTATAGATGGTCTAGGTCGAGATCGGACGGTCGACGACCGTCGAAATTATGTTTTTGTTGAGCTAACTTTTACTTGCAACAAGCATCACGATCGCCACTTGAGGACTCGATCGCCCGTCAATCGATCGCTAGAGGTTAGCACTCGATCGATCTTGTCGCCATCGATCGATGATGGCCATCGATCGTGATGGTCAAAGGATCAGCTTCGAGGAGTCAAGGTTTATCACCAAATTTCAAGGGGAGTGGTGCTCAAATATGATTGGCTAGGGTTCCTCTCGAAAAGGGTCTCAAAGGCTATAAAAGGAGGTCCTAACCTAGGGTTTCATCATCAATTCTAAGTGCTCAAAAGCCTCCACAACACTGCGACTCTCCGATAACTCTACGACAACGAAGTGCTGCCAACAACCCTAGTTTAAGTCCTATCTTCGAGTTGTTGGTATAATGTTGTTTTGTCATTTCTTTTAATCTTGCAATTCGTTTGTTAATCGAGGCTTTCTACCATTGCATTTCATTTTAATAGAAGAGAGGGTTTGTCTCTCTATCTTGTGCTTCGAAGGTTTTTGTAATCGTAAAACTCCTACCTCCAACGAGGAGGAGTGTTTTAGTGAATTGCCCTCCGTGGCCTTGGAGTAGTAGCCGAAGGCTACGAACCAAGTAAAAAACTATTTGTCTCATTTAGTTTTTATTTACATTTCCACTGCATTTAATTGTCTACCGAACGATTTAAAAGAAAAAGTTTTTATCGCTATTCACCCCCCTCTAGCGATCCGCTTCGATCCAACAATTGATATCAGAGCCGGGGGCGCTTAGATTTGGTGAAACCACCAATCTAACATTTTTTACAGATTTGTTTTTCTTTCGTTTAAATTTTTCTCCCGCACTACTAATCCAAGACGAAGTCTTGGTACTCTTCGTTTGGTTTTGTTTTGCAAGTATTGATTGCCTTCGGAGTACCTCACGATCAAACGAACATAACTTTTGCTACAAGTGGACTCACGAAACGATCTACCCACCAAATCGAAGCTCTCACAGAGATCTACACTTCTTATGGGGGTTTACCCCCGTAACAAGCTGTTTTCATCCTCAAAAATCGACGTTTAGTAGCCTTTCGGGGACATCGAAGGTTGTGAGTACTTACTTTTTATTTAGTTTCTTATTTCTTTGCTTAACTTTCTATTTTTCGTTTGTTTCTTTTTATTTCCCGCACTACTAATCCAAGACACAAGTCTTGGTACTTTCGTGTGTTTTTGTTGTTGCTAGGTTTTTGTTTTATTCTCCTTGTCTTTTTGTTCTAATGGCCCATCTCGAGGGTTTTAGCACCGTCCGACCTCCGTTTTACAACGGAGATGATTTCCGTTACTGGAAAGGTCGGATGGAATGCTTTCTCAAAACCCAAATCGAGATGTGGATCATAATTCAAACGGGTTTCACACTTCCGACTAATGAAGTGGGTGACTCCTTGGATTATGATCAATGGACCGTTGCAACAAAATGACAAGTCGAAGCCGATGCCAAGGCAACACAAATCCTCCAATGCGGCTTGTCCAAGGAGGAGTTAAATCGCGTCGGCCCCTTCATCAGCACAAAGGACCTATGGACAAAGCTAGTAGAGCTACACGAAGAGACCGATGAAGCCAAGGTATGTAAGCGCGACCTTTTGTTCAATAAACTATATAACCTAAAAATGCAGGAACACGAGTCTACGACGCAACTCCATGCCCATGTCCAAGACATAGTCAACAACCTACACGCAATCGGGCAAAAGGTCGAAAATCGTGACCTTATAAGGTATGTCCTAAACTCTTTTCCGAGGACTACCTTGTGGGCATCCATGGTCGATGCCTACAAGGTCTCCAAGGATCTTTCTAAACTTAGGTTAGATGAACTTTTTTCTGATTTCGAACTTCATGAGCAGTCTAACTCGGAACCCGAGAAGGGTATAGCACTTTTTACAGGTTCCAGGAAGAAAACCGCAAGCACCCCCGAAGGAAGAAGAGGATGAGTCGGATTCGGAGGTTGACTCGGAAATGGAAGCCGAACTAGTCAACCTAGTTCGGAGGATAGTCAAGGGCCAAAAACGAGCCGTCACTCGACTCAACGAAGGTAAGCCTAAAAGTTCAAACATAAGATGTTATGAATGCAACAGGTTTGGACACATTAAGTCCGAGTGCCCAAAACTCAAGAGCAAGGCACCAAAACATAAAAAGGCACTCAACGCTACTTGGGAAGAAGCCTCCGAGGAAGAAGACAACGATCGAGTCCTTATGGCTAAACCGGTGGAATCGAAGACGGAGTCGGAACCGGAACCAGAATCAGAAATCGAAGACGAGTCGGACTACGAAACACTATTCAAGACAAGCCACGGATACGCATCCGGTTCAAAAGATACACTCAAGGTAAGTTGGTCTCTTATTACTACTCTTTATAGTGAAATTAAGTTTTTAAATAAAAAGTTAGCTAAGTCCGAGTCCAAGGTCGAGACCCTGGTTGAGGAAGTTAAACTCCTCAAACACGAGGTCTCCCTAACCTCTTCGACTAGTCGAGTTCAAGAGAAGGACTCAACTCGAGTTGAAAAACTCGAAGTTGAGAACTCACTCTTGAAAAGTCAAGTCGAAGATCTTAGGAATACGTTGGAAAGGTTTACTTTGGGATCCAAAGGACTTGACCTCCTACTTGGATCGCAAAGGGCCGTGTACAACAAGGTCGGGCTAGGGTTTAGCTCAAACACGACCAATAAGTCGTATATGTCAATCGTAAGTAGACATAGAAAACGTGTCCAAGCATGGGTCCCTAAGAACTTTTTGATTTCAACTCTAGGATCCAACCCGTACTGGGTTCCCAAGGACCAAATCCACTATGTGGATAGACCGAACCGATTCAACGGTCTAGGGGGAGCTAGTACAAAACAAGTTTGTGCTTTAACTTAGAAATTGTATGTTTTTTTTTAAAACTTGTGAACTCACTTAGAACACGTACATAACCAACTAAAATCCTTCGAAAAGATTGAGCCTCGGGGAGCCTCTTTTCAAAAATAACCAGTTAGACTAGGAAATAGTCTTAGGTGAGTCAAGTCATCATTTTCTTGAAAATGGCTTTGTCTAAGGAAGTGGTCGATGATCCGATAAAAGAAGGCCCCTGTGCCTCGCCACGACCTGGAAGCCATGATCTTGAAAAGGTAAACTTGACAAGCCTAGGGTCAAATCCAAATCTAACATAAAATTACTTGAACCTAAATGCACTTAATCAACTTAATTGGAAGTCATCTCACAAAAAACACATAAGTATAACATGCTTGATCATATAGATACAGGTGAGATGACCTAGGTTTAACAACTTACAACCAATTTTTTTTTTTAAAAAAAATCTAACATCCAATCCAACCACCTTGTGTGTAGGATCAATGGATGTTGGACAGCGGTTGCTCCCGACACATGACCGGGGATCAACTCAAATTCACGAAGCTTCGATTCAAACGACAAGGATCGGTATCCTTTGGGAATAACGGCAAGCTCAAAATCATCGGATCCGGTGATATCGAGCTTAACTCGAATTTTGTTATTAAAAATGTATTACTTGTAGAGAATTTTGAATATAACCTGCTTAGCGTAAGCCAATTATGTGACAATAACTATAAGGTCGTATTTTTAGAAAATGAATGTGTAATTAAAACAAATAAAACAGCTAAAACAATACTCAAAGGAACTAGGACAAATAACATTTATACAATTAACTTAATCAAATCCTCAGCCAAATGTCTTATGACACAGGAAGAGGAATCATGGTTGTGGCACCGACGATTCGGTCACTCGCACCCAAGACTCTTCCACAAGATGAGTCAGAGTGGCTTAATCAGAGGCTTACCCAACCTCAACAATTTGGTTAATAAAATCTGTAATGCTTGTCAACAAGGTAAACAATCTAGGACACAACATCAACTAACTAGTCAAGAACGAACCAAAAGTGTGCTTGAGCTCCTACACATGGATCTATTTGATTCACACGGAGCTAAGTCACTTAACGGAAGTAAATTCTGCTTAGTCATAATTGATGACTATTCTAGATTTACTTGGGTTAGGTTCATCAAACACAAAAATGATACCCTAGATCAATTAATCAATCTATTTAAGTTAATAGAAAATCAACAAAGCATTAAAATCAAAAGACTTAGGACTGATCATGGTGGTGAATTCGAAAACCATAGGTTTACAGAATTCTGTAACCTAAATGGATACCACCACGAGTTCTCTTGCCCTAGAACTCCACAACAAAATGGCCTAGTAGAACGCAAAAATAGAACCCAACAAGAAGCCGCTAGGACAATGTTAAATGAGTATAACCTACCCGATAGGTTTTGGGCGGAAGCCATGAGTACGACATGCTATGTCCAAAATAGAATCCTTATGGTAAAGAGTCACCTTAAGACCTCATACGAGATTTATCTCGATAAAATACCTAACATCAAGTACTTTAGGGTATTTGGATGTAAGGTACATATCCTAAACACTAAGGATTACCTAGGGAAATTTACATCCAAAACCACAACCGGAATCTTTCTAGGATACTCGACTACAAGCAGAGCTTATAGAGTATATAACCACGACACCCTTAGAGTCGAGGAGACTATCAATGTAGTATTTGATGAAGGACACGAACCTACAAAACCCCCGGCAACCCCAATTAGCGAGCCGACTCATACTAGACCTAACTCTGATCCGGAGATCAGGTCTAGTGTTAATCCTAACCTAAGTCAACCAAGTCACTCTATCGACCAAGTGATAGATGACTCCAACCAAACTAGAACTCAAACAAGCCATCCTATGGATCAAGTTGTAGACTCAAACCCAAATCCAACTAGGACCCAAACGAATCATCCTATCGACCAAGTGATAGGTGATCTAAGTCTAAGAGTTCGAACTAGAGCCTCATACAGAAACCTTAGTCAAATATCTTTGATTTCTAAAATTGAACCCAAAACTATTCACCAAGCTCTTCTTGATCCCGATTGGATTATTGCAATGCAAGAAGAGTTGGCTCAATTCACTAGGAACGAAGTATGGGAATTAGTACCACCACCTAAAGATAAAACAATCATTGGAACAAGGTGGGTGTTTAGAAATAAAATTGATGATAAAGGTGAAGTAGTTAGAAATAAAGCTAGACTAGTTGCTAAAGGGTTTAGTCAAGTCGAAGGTTTAGATTACGACGAGACCTATGCCCCAGTAGCTAGATTAGAGTCCATTCGAATGCTATTAGCATATGCAGCACATCGAGGATTTAAATTGTTTCAAATGGATGTGAAATCTGCATTCTTAAATGGATACATTAAAGAAGAAGTTTACGTTAGTCAACCCTCCGGTTTCGAAAGTTTAGACAAACCCGATCATGTCCTTAGGTTAAAGAAAGCTCTTTATGGACTTAAACAAGCTCCACGAGCTTGGTACGAGAGACTTTCGATTTATCTTAAGTCCAAAGGCTTTAACCAAGGTGTAGTTGACCCAACCCTTTTCGTAAAAATCTTAGGTAAAGACATATTCATAGCCCAAATCTACGTAGATGATATTATTTTCGGAACCACCAACTCAATCCTACTAAATGAGTTCATTTCACTTATGGAAAGTGAATTTGAAATGAATTTAGTAGGCGAGTTAAGTTTCTTCTTAGGTCTACAAATTAAACAAACTAAAGATGGAATATACCTACATCAATGCAAATATACTAGGGAATTAATTAAACGCTTTGGAATGCAAGACGCTAAAATTATTAATACCCCAATGGCAACTAATGTGAATATAGAAGAAGATTTAATCGGAAACTCAATTGATTTAAAATACTATAGGAGCATAATAGGGAGTCTCCTTTACTTAACTGCGAGCCGACCTGATATCCTATTTGCAGTAAGTATGTGCGCAAGGTTCCAAACTGGTGCCAAGGAGTCTCACCTAACTCTAGTCAAGCGTATCCTTAGATATCTAAAGGGTACACTTAATGTCGGTATTTGGTACCCTAGATCTACCGAGTTCGAACTAACCGGCTACTCCGATTTGGACTATGCCGGTAGTAAGCTCGATAGAAAGAGCACGAGTGGTTGTTGTCAACTTCTCTGCTCGAGTCTAGTGAGTTGGTGTAGTAAGAAGCAACACTGTGTTGCCTTATCTACCACCGAAGCCGAATACATCGCGATGGGTGAGTGTGTCACTCAGCTTCTTTGGATGAAGCACACTCTCCGCGATTTCAAGTTAGTCTTTATGAACAAAAAACTTTACGTAGATAACATTAGTTCAATTAATCTTACTAAGAATCCAATATGTCACTCTAGGACCAAACATATAGAGGTCAAACACCATTTCATTCGAGAACATGTGGCCAACGGAGCCATACAACTCGAATACGTTGAATCAAAGTCTAACTTAGCAGACCTATTTACTAAACCCCTACCCGAAGCCGAATTTAGTCTATTAAGACGAAAATTTGGCATGTGCGTAGTAGAATAGGAACTTGCAAATTATATTTTCTTACTACAATTTCTTAAATTTTCATATTTATGGAACTAGCATAGGACATACCTTAGATATCATGCACCTATAGATTTAAGGAGCCAATACATCTCACAACACATAGGACTAATGTGTTTGTGTACTTAGCCACGTAGATGGGCGTGAGATGTTAGGACCTTACTCCTGGTTCCAGATGTAGAGCTAGTGCATCGCTATGAACCACGGAGTATAATCATACATACTAACTGACTCTAACTAAGACTGGTTGATCTTTCATATCAATCAAGTCAAATATGAGTCAAACATTTTATAGATGAACTTATTTTCAGTATATTATTTTCAAAATAATGTGGAACATGCTTGGACTTTATATTTAACACTTATTTTTATTTTCCACACACACCCTCACTCTTTTCGATATATGGCAAAAGGGGGAGAAAAAGGCCAAAGTTAAGGAGTCAAAAAAATTTTTATAACTTAACTCTTACTTTATATTTAAACCAAAAGTTAAATTTAAGTTTTGAAAACTTATTAAGACCAAGTTAAGATAATTCTTAACTTAAACTTATTTGTGCCATCAACGTTTTACTCATTTTTAATGCTTTACTTAAAGGGGAGAAAGGGCCAAGTTAAGAAGAAATCTTAACTTAAACGTTTTACTAAGGTCAACTTTAAGTAATTACTCAAAGCAACCCTCAAGGGGGAGGATTAAGGTCTTTCTTCAAGACTCACCCTCGGTCAAGGGGGAGGTTTCCTCAAGGGGGAGTACTTGAAGAAAATCCTTACTACTCCAACTTAATCTTCTTTATTTCTTGTTTGTTTCTAATGCACATTATTCTTCATGCTTTCTATTTACTTAACTTTGTATGTGGGTTTGCCATAAATCAAAAAGGGAGAGATTGTTGGTGCAATAGGCACCTAAGTCGAACCTGAGTTTTGATTATAGCAAACGATACAAAGTTAAGCTCATGTCGTTATCTCACGAGCTGAATCAAGTGTGCAGAAGATTGCTATAGCTGGAGATGAAGGCTAGCGACACCCGGAGGAAGCCGCGGTGGTCGGGCGACACTCGAGTGACTTCGGAGGGAGCCGAAGGAATCGAGTGGAAGGCCGGAAGAAAAAGCAACACGTAAGTATCGAGGTAAGCTCGTGTGTGCGAGCGTAAGTGAGTTCATATCCTCATTACGGGGATGATCTTAAGCGTAGATCCGACCAAAGACATCCTATAGATGGTCTAGGTCGAGATCGGACGGTCGACGACCGTCGAAATTATGTTTTTGTTGAGCTAACTTTTACTTGCGAAGCATCGATCATTCGCCGGCTTGGAGGACTCATCACAATCGATCCGATCTTTGGAGGTTAGCACTCGGTGATGATGCCATCATCGATGATGATGGCCATCGATCGATGGTCAAAGGATCGACCGAGGAGTCAAGGTTTATCACCAAATTTCAAGGGGAGTGGTGCTCAAATATGATTGGCTAGGGTTCCTCTCGAAAAGGGGCTCAAAGGCTATAAAAGGAGGTCCTAACCTAGGGTTTCATCATTAATTCTAAGTGCTCAAAAGCCTCCACAACACTGCGACTCTCCGATAACTCTACGACAACGAAGTGCTACCAACAACCCTAGTTTAAGTCCTATCTTCGAGTTGTTGGTATAATCTTGTTTTGTCATTTCTTTTAATCTTGCAATTCGTTTGTTAATCGAGGCTTTCTACTGTTGCATTTCATTTTAATAGAAGAGAGGGTTTGTCTCTCTATCTTGTGCTTCGAAGGTTTTTGTAATCGTAAAACTCCTACCTCCAACGAGGAGGAGTGTTTTAGTGAATTGCCCTCCGTACACGGTCTAGGACCGTTAGGGCCTTGGAGTAGTAGCCGAAGGATACGAACCAAGTAAAAAAACTATTTGTCTCATTTAGTTTTTATTTACATTTCCGCTGCGTTTAATTGTCTACCGAACGATTTAAAAGAAAAAGTTTTATCGCTATTCACCCCCCCCTCTAGCGATCCACTTCGATCCAACAATAAGTTCCAACGGACAGATAATCAATCGACTGATGGCTCAATCAGTCGAGTGTTCGGGCTGATCACTCGACTGGTGAGCCTTCTATGCCCGAAATCTCGACCATCAGTTGATTGATCACCAGATCAGTCAACTGCTCAGGCCAGCAGTCGACTGCTCAACTCTGGCAGCCGACTTCCAGGGTACTTCTCGCAGTTAATCCCTAGTTGACTCTCATCAGTCGACTGACCATAGTCTCAATCGACTTATACACCTCAAACATGAGGTTTTAACTCAAGTATGGTACCCCATACTTGCTAGACCACCCTTAGCCTAGACCTAAGCCTTCTAGCCACCTCCGTCACCCTCACGCCTATCAGATCCCTCCAAGTCATTCATGACTTGTTCATCCATACGCTAGCCTTCAGGTGCTTCTATCGGCTATGTCATGCTAAGTTGATTTATGCACATTAGGCTTATTGGGATGTATACTGAAAAGTCTATCTTTTGTATGAACATCTTTATTTTTGAAATAAGAATCACATGATCATTGTTTGTATATTTATGGTTATGCATATTGTCTTATACATTACATTGTAGATAATATGGTGTGTGGTGTTACACAGAAGATCATGTTATTAGTTACTTGTAGAGTATAAGTAGAGGCTCACAATCGAGATGGTTTTGGACAAACCATTGGTATGGTTGTAGTGTAATTTGGTATTGGTTTATCTTGACCATAGAATTACACTATTACACTTTGTGTGTATTGAACAGAACCGACTTAGAGGTGATTCAATTTATTACTAACTACATAATTGAATCTAACCTCGGATATTATGGTGTACACGCTCTTAATCCCGATATAATAATGGGCACATGTACTTAGTATTTATTTCTTTGATTTACCAATGGACGAGATTTATAGATTAAATCGATAGGCTCGGTAAGTTGGGAAATGATATTATTTACATGGTGTGTCGTAGATAATAGGAGGAAACCATGTCATATATATTAGGATGATGATGTCCCCTTGAGGAGCTCATAAGGATCATCATGTAAATTCTATAGGTGGACTTGGTTCGGCATGATGATAAGGTTGAGTGGTACCACTCATGGAGTTAGATGTTGATTAATTAATTGTCAGTAAATTAATTAATTGATGGATATTCGATATCTTAAACACGGGGAGATATTTGTACAATTAATATATGGAGCCCATATTTATTTATGGGGGTTGGTGAGGTAGATCAATGATAATCCTCTAGTGGAATGGATTATCATTAATGGATCGAATTTTATGTGGGCTAGATCCATTGGGTGGCCAAGATCCAACTCCTCCTCATGGTCCCTATTATAGCCTATTAAAAATCTCATGAAGCCTAGATCCAACGGACGCAATTAAAAGGAGGCTTGAGCGAAAATTATAAATAAGGGTTTCAAGGCTTGGGTGTGAGATGATGGTTTTGGAGATTAGGGTTTTGGCTTGGGCGGCAAGGAATAGAATGTTGGTGCAATCGGCCCAGGTCACGATTGACCAGACTCGAGTGATGTTTTGATGTTTGACAAAGTGGTTTGACAAAGTGAGTTGACATTGATGTTTGACATTGATGTCGGTTAATATTTTGGGGAAATTGTTTATACAATCGACCCAGGTTATAATTAACTAGACTCGAGTTTGACTCGAGGGAGACTTTAATGGTTGACTAGGGTTGACCATGTGATTATGGGAAAGTCCAAGTATGGGTCTTGGCAAGGTAAAGTCCAAGTCATGGGTACTTGGCATGGAAAGTTCAAGTGGGACACTTGGCATTTGGGAAAGTCCAAGTCTTGAGTACTTGGCACAAGGGAAGACCAAGCATGGGTCTTGGCATGGAAAGTCCAACATGTGTTGGCAAGGGAAAGTCCAAGCTTGAGTCTTGGGATTTGAGAAGTCCAAGGGGTTTGATATTAGCAGCGTAAAGTCCAAGGGTGGAGTCTTGGCAGTATAAGTCCAATTGTTGGCGGCGTAAAGTCCAAGCGGAGTCTTGGCGGCGTAAGTTCAATGTGCCTTGGCGGTGTAGACACCGTTAGCATGACATAGCCGATGGAAGCACTTGAAGGCTAGCGCGATGGATGAACAAGTCATGGATGACTTGGAGGGATCCGAGAGGCATGAGGCTGATGGAGGTGGCTAGAAGGCTTAGGTCTAGGCTAAGGGTGGTCTAGCAAGTATGTGTTAGTGCAACAATGCTCCAAGCATTTATATATTTTGATGTTTGGATAATCATCTAAGTTAGGCAATGTTTTGTAATCTAATTGCGAATATGTTTAAGTGACAGGGAAATCCAAGGATGAAGACTTGGTAAAAGAGAAGTCCAAGTATGATCTTGGCAAGGAAAGTCCAAGGGACGGACTTGGCAGCATAAGACCAAGCTTGTAGTCTTAGCAGCGTAAAGTCCAAGTGAACCTTGGCAAAGAAAGACCAAGTATGATCTTGGCAAGGGAAGTCCAAGGGATGGACTTGGCAGCATAAGACCAAGCTTGTAGTCTTGGCAGTGTAAAGTCCAAGTGAACCATGGCAAAAAGTCCAAAGTAAAGTCTTGGCAACATAAGACCAAGCTTGTAGTCTTGGCAGTGTAAAGTCCAAGTGAACCATGGCAAAAAGTCCAAAGTAAAGTCTTGGCAACATAAGACCAAGCTTGTAGTCTTGGCGGCGTAAAGTCCAAGCATTTGGCAACCCAAGACATGATGAAACCGAAGGAAGCTCTTGGAAGCAAGCACAAAGGATGAACAAGTCACGGACTCGGAGGGATTCTGAAAACACAAGGCTTAATGAAGAGCTAGAAGGTTGAGTCTAGGTCTAGGGTGTAAAATCAAGTGTGAATTACTCACACTTGATGTATCACGATCGTTCAGTGCTCGACTAAGTCGGTGAAACCGACCATCGATCGCTTGGCAATGGCAATGGTCGATCGATATAATCGATCCGCCAATAGTGGCGATCATCGATCGATCAAAAACAAACGAGTGCATGTAGTCGCACTCGACTGTGGCCTACGATTACTCGACTGATCACTCCATCAGTCGACTGATCACTTGGCCGTTGGAAAATGCGGCTACGTATCTCCGCGGATCTACTGGTTCAGAGGTCGTTGGCTTTGGCGGCAGTCGACTGATGGTAAGCATCAGTCGACTGATCGAGGCCCAACGGGAAAAACAACCCCTCTTCTATAAGAAAGGGCCTTGGGGAGCTTGGTGAAGCCAGTGCTCTCATTCCTAGCTACACCCTTGTGCTCACCAAGCTTTCCCAAGTGTTTTAAGTGATTCTAAACCTCCTCTTCACTAGTTCTTAATCTTCCATCATTGTAAAGAAGATGAGTGCATTGTAAGATAAGGTTTCTCCACCTTGGTTCATCCAAAGGAGGTTTTAGTGAAGATTGATTAGGGCTAATCCACCTTACGGATTACCGTGGAGTAGGAGCGTCATCTTCGAACCACGTACATCGGGTGTTAGCTTTGTTTCTTGTTCTTATTTGTGTTTATATTTGTATTGCTTCCGCTAATGTTTTTGTAGAAACAAAGAAAGGCTAATCACCCCCCCCCCCTCTAGCCATTACAAAGGTCCTAACAAGTGGTATCAGAGTCTGGATAGCTTGGAAGATTTCACCATCAACCAAGGCATCAATGGCTCTTCAAGAGGGATATAGCACCGCCAAGCCACCACTCTTCGATGGGAGTCACTTTGCATATTGGAAAGGTAGGATGAAATATTATCTAATGAGCAATATTGAAATTTGGCATAGTATTGTAGATGGCTTCGAGGAACCGGTGGATAAACATGGAAACCCTATTCCGAGCAAGGATTGGATGAGGGAAATGAACCGGAAGTTCGAATCAAATGCCAAGGCGGTACTCACCATCCAATGCGGCATTACAATGGAACAACTCAACAAGGTGGGGCCTTTCGAATCCGCCAAGGAATTATGGGAAAAGCTCATTGAGCTAAATGAAGGATCCAAGGAGTCAAAGAGGGCCAAGAAGGACTTACTAATTGGACAACTTCAAGCCTTCCAAATGAAGATGCATGAAACCGTAAGCCAAATGCATGGAAGGTTCAAGGAGATTGTGAACGGACTACATATCATAGGTGAGCGAGTTGACAATCGGGACTTGGTAAGGTATATTCTTCAAGCATTTCCTAGAAATTCTTTATGGACTTCTATAGTTGATGCCATTAAGGTAACTAGGGATCTCTCTCAAATTAAAATTGATGAATTATTTTGTGAGTTTGAATTACATGAGCAAACTAACATGTCCTCTAAGGAAAAGGGTTTAGCTCTATTTGTTGAAAAGAAGGAAAAGAAGAAGAAAGAAAGGAAAGAAGTATCGTCATCATCCAAATCGGAGCATGACTCAAGTAGTGATGGAGACTCGTCTAGCGAGATGGCCAATTTTGTCAAGAAGCTATATAGAAAATCAAAGGAGTTCAAGAATAGAGAAGCAAGGAAGGGGTCTCATTCTTCAAGAGGTAAAATTAGTGGTAATTCAAATTTTAACAATAATCTAATTTGCCATGCTTGCAATAAGAAGGGGCACATAAAGCCAAATTGCCCGGAGCTAAAGAAGAAGGAAGAAAAAGAAAAGAAAAAGAAGGACAAGAAGGAGAAGAAGAAGAAGGAGGCCATGGTGGCTCAAACCACATGGGACACACCAAGTGTTGAAGATTCTTCCTCCGATGATGAGCTTTGCCACATCACACTCCATGTGGCACTCATGGCCCTAGGAGATGATTCCGGTACATCAAGCCAAGAAGACTCCTCAAGTGATGAATCGTCATCTAATGACGATGAGGTAATGAACTCTCCTAAAGTTAAGCTTCTTTATAAATCAATTGCCTATCTTAAAGAATCTCTAGATAAGTCTAAATCTAAGGTTAAGAGCATGAAGGTAGAACTAAAGGCCATTAGGAATGAAAAACCTTCACATGTTAATTCTTGCATGCTTAAGGAAGAAAATGACAAACTTAAGAATGAGGTTAGTGAATTAAAAGCATGTTTAGAGAAATTTTCAAATGACTCAAAATATCTTGATATAATCCTTAGTCGACAAAGAGTCGTTTACAACAAGGCCGGTTTAGGATATAAGCCAAAATAAAAAGAAGTTGCTTATATTTCATTGATTAATAGGAAAGCAACCATTAAGGGTAAGGTTAAGAAAGCATGGGTACCTAAGAAGTTTTTACTTAATGTTACCGGTCCAAATGTTTGGGTACCAAAAGCTTGTGTTTTTCATGTGATTTAGGTAGGAGAGCAAGGTATGTGGATTGTGGATAGCGGTTGCTCAACACATATGACCGGGGATGTGAGCAAGTTCTCCACAATTAAGTATGTGAAGAAGGGAGCGGTGTCCTTTGGGAATAGTGGAAAACTCAAGATATTAGGTAGAGGTACAATTGAGGTATCCCCCAAAATTGTCATTCACAAAGTTTTACTAGTTGAAAATATGAAATTTAATTTATTAAGTGTTAGTCAACTTTGTGATGCAAACTATCATGTCTCTTTTGAATCCTCTAAATGCATGATTAGGCACAAGGAATTAAATGATTGCATGTTAGTTGGATATAGAAAATCAAATATCTATTATGTTGATCTTTCATATGCTTCTAACATTTCTACTAAGTGTCTTGTTGCAAAAGAAGAAGAAAGTTGGCTATGGCATAGGAGATTGGGGCACATCAACATGAAAAACATAGCCAAGGTAGCCAAGATGGAGTTGGTCAAAGGGCTACCAAAGATCAAGTATGTCAAGAACAAAATCTGTGATGCATGCCAAGAAGGAAAACAAACAAAGGCATCACACAAAGGTAAAACCTTAACTAATACTTCCTTACCATTAGAATTATTGCATCTTGACTTATTTGATTGCCATAGTACTCCATCTTTAAATGGTAACAAATATTGTTTGGTTATAGTAGATGATTTTTCTAGGTATACTTGGGTCTACTTTATGAAACATAAGGATGATACCTTAGAAATAATCATAGGATTTAGTAAAAGGGTTGAAAATGAAAAGAGTCTCAAAATCAACCGAATCCGTAGTGATCATGGTGGTGAATTTGAGAACTCAAAATTTTCACAATTTTATTTAGAGCAAGGGTACAAGCATGAGTTCTCTTGTCCTAGAACACCCCAACAAAATGGGGTGGTGGAAAGGAGAAATCATGCCCTACAAGAGGCGGCTAGGACTATGCTTAATGCATATTCTCTACCTAGCTACTTGTGGGCGGAAGCGGTTGATACCGCTTGCTATATCCAAAATAGGGTTCAAATCCATAGGTTTTTAGGAAAGACACCATTTGAATTGTGGAATGGGACTATTCTCACAATTCACTATTTCAAAGTCTTTGGATGTAAAGTTTATATTTTAAACACCAAAGATAACTTAGGAAAATTTGAATCCAAGGCGGATGAGGGAATCCTAGTTGGATACTCATCTACAAGTAGAGGATATAGAGTCTACAATAAGAGAACCCAAGGGATTGAGGAGTCCTCAAATGTTCAATTTGATGAAACCACTAGTACCTACCCTAGAAAGTCCTCCATTGATAAGGATATTAATGATAACAATCAAGACATTACCCAAAAACTTCAAAATTTGACAATAAAGGGTAATGATCAAGGGGGAGAAAGAGTAGATTCCGATGATGAAAGAAGGGTAGAAGATAACAATAATCAATTTGAAACCCCTTCTAGAACCCTAAGAATTCATCAAGATCATCCACTTGACCAAGTAGTAGGAGATCTATCTCAAGGAGTAAGAACTAGGTCATTTCATAGACCTCCTACTAGTCAACTAGCTCTCATTTCACAAATTGAGCCCAAATCGATCAATGATGCATTACATGATCCGGATTGGATTTTGGCAATGCAAGATGAATTGGCTCAATTTGAGAGGAGTCAAGTATGGGAGTTAGTACCTAGACCCAATAATAGCACCATAATTACTACAAGATGGGTCTTTAGGAATAAGCTAGATGACCAAGGAAATATCACTAGAAATAAAGCTAGGTTAGTTGCTAGGGGATTCAATCAAGTTGAGGGGCTTGACTATGATGAGACTTATGCCCCGGTTGCTAGATTAGAATCTATTATAATTCTTTTAGGATATGCTTCCTATATGGGATTTAAACTTTACCAAATGGATGTTAAATCGGCATTCTTAAATGGTTATATTAAGGAGGAAGTATATGTTGAGCAACCACCCGGGTTTGAGAACATAGATTATCCAAACCACGTATATAAGCTTAGGAAAGCATTATATGGGTTAAAACAAGCTCCCCGGGCATGGTATGAAAGATTGTCATCTTTCCTAATTTCTAAGGATTTTAGAAGAGGTCAAGTAGATCAAACCTTGTTTATAAAGTCAACATTAAAGGATATCTTTATAGCCCAAATATATGTTGATGACATTATTTTTGGGTCAACAAATGATGATCTTCTTCAAGACTTTATAAAAAACATGGAAAATGAATTTGAAATCAGTTTAGTTGGAGAGCTTAACTTTTTCCTAGGGTTACAAGTCAAACAAACCAATGAAGGTATTCATATTTATCAAACCAAATATGCAAATGAAATGATCAAAAAATTTGGTTTGGAAAATGCCAAAATTGTAACCACTCCTATGGCCACTAGCACTAGAATAGATAGTGATCATGAAGGTAAATCAATTGATCTTAAACTTTATAGGAGTATGATTGGTAGCCTACTATACCTAACCGCTAGTAGACCCGATATCTTATTTGCGGTAGGTATGTGTGCAAGATACCAATCTTGTGTCAAAGAATCACATTTAGTAGTCGTTAAGAGAATTTTAAGATATATTAAAGGCACCCTAAATGTAGGACTTTGGTATCCTAGGACTAGGTCGTTTGAATTGCTTGACTATAACGATTCCGATTATGCCGGGTGCAAATTGGATAGGAAGAGTACTAGTGGTGGATGTCAATTTCTTGGGTCCTCCCTAGTTAGTTAGAGTAGTAGGAAGCAACATTGTGTTGCTTTATCAACCACCGAAGCCGAATATGTGGCTATGGGTGGTTATGTAGCTCAACTACTTTGGATGAGACACACTCTTGTGGACTATGAGCTACACTACTCTAACATTAAAGTTTATTGTGACAATGTGAGTACCATTAACTTAACCAAAAATCCGGTACATCACTCTAGGACCAAGCACATTGAAGTGAAACATCACTTCATAAGAGATCATGTGGTAAGAGGGGACATTGAACTTAATTATTTAGAATCTAAGTCCAACCTTGCCGATATCTTCACCAAAGCTCTTCCCGAAACCGAATTTTCATCATTAAGGAGAGAGCTTGGTATGTGCTTTGTAGAGTAAAATTCTAGGTTTGCATGATCCTATACTTATATGATATCCTTATACCTTGATGCATCTCACAAAAAGCCTTAAGAAACCTTGATTTTTGTATTGAGACACTTAGAAACATGTGAGATGATAGGGAAGGTGTACTTGGCTCATCATGCTTGTTATGATGCATTACTATGAGCCAATGACACACCTAGAGACATGAATACCTTATGGACCAATCATTGGGAAGGCTTGTATTCAAGTAATGAATACATAGCTCTAGGAACATGGTTGGAAATTCCAAATCATCTATATTTTAAACTATGTTCATTATATTTTGAAAAACAGTTTTCAAGTGGAACACAAAAGTGATACAAAGTTTGAAAAATCTTTAGAACTTTTGTAAGTTTCCAAATTTGTATCAATCTTGAAATCTGGAAAATATATATTTTTCAAACTATTTTTCCTTAATAAAGTATGATATCAGAAATGTGTACACAAAATTTCATGATTTTTCGAGGTTTCTAGAATTTCTAACGCATTTCTGAAGTTGGACTGAAAAGGCTGAAATTTCGATTTCAGGTGTATCAGTCGACTGGTTCAGAAACCAGTCGACTGATACACTGTGTTTTCTGATAATGAGCTCCATTTTCTGATATTTAGTGTATCTTTGATGTCCTAACACTATAGCATGATGATATTGAGTATAAACAAAGTTTTAGAACTGTTTAATGCAGTGTTTTAGGGGGAGTTTCATAAGTTATATCTTTTTCATTCCCAAATCCATTGTTGGTGCAAAGATAGGACTTAATGTTTGAATTTTTGTTATGCTTTGCTTCAAATATTATTTACATCATGAAGCATATCTTGGATTAAGAGGGAGCTTAATTTCAATCTTATACCTTAGTCCAAGATCCAACACCTTTAATTCTTTCATTTTTGAATCCTTCTCTTTTTGATGTATGTCAAAGGGGGAGAAGGAATGTTTAAGTTAGATGATTATGTGTGTATCTTTAAAGACCTAACTTAAATGATTGTCAAACATCAAAAAGGGGGAGATTGTTGGTGCAACAATGCTCCAAGCAATTATATGTTTTGATGTTTGGATAATCATCTAAGTTAGGCAATGTTTTGTAATCTAATTGCGAATATGTTTAAGTAATAGGGAAATCCAAGGATGAAGACTTAGTAAAAGAGAAGTCCAAGTATGATCTTGGCAAGGAAAGTCCAAGGGACGGACTTGGCAGCATAAGACCAAGCTTGTAGTCTTGGTAGCGTAAAATCCAAGTGAACCTTGGCAAAGAAAGACCAAGTATGATCTTGGCAAGGGAAGTCCAAGGGATGGACTTAGCAGCATAAGACCAAGCTTGTAGTCTTGGTAGCGTAAAGTCCAAGTGAACCATGGCAAAAAGTCCAAAGTAAAGTCTTGGCAGCATAAGACCAAACTTGTAGTCTTGGCGGCGTAAAGTCCAAGCATTTGGCAACCCAAGACATGACGAAACCGAAGGAAGCTCTTGGAAGCAAGCGCAAAGGATGAACAAGTCACGGACTCGGAGGGATCCTGAAAATGCAAGGCTTAATGAAGAGCTAGAAGGTTGAGTCTAGGTCTAGGGTGTAAAATCAAGTGTGAATTACTCACACTTGATGAGTATCAATCAACTGATACGATGTATCACCGACCGTGTCAGTGCTCGACTAAGTCGAGGTGAAACCTCGACCATCACCGACCGATCGCTTTGCGGCGGGCCGACTATCGCGGTCGATCGCCAATAGTGGCGATCGGTGATCAACGTAAAATGAGCACTGTAATGTAGTCGCACTCGATCGCGGATCGATCGGGCCGATCGATCACTCCATCACGATCGATGGAGGGATCACCGATCGATCACCTGGCCATTGGAAAATGTGGCTACGTATCTCCGCGGATCTGCTGGTTCAGAGGTCGTTGGCTTTGGCGGCAGTCGACTGATGGTAAGCATCAGTCGACTGATCGAGGCCCAACGGGAAAAACAACCCCTCTTCTATAAGAAAGGGCCTTGGGGAGCTTGGTGAAGCCAGTGCTCTCATTCCTAGCTACACCCTTGTGCTCACCAAGCTTTCCCAAGTGTTTTAAGTGATTCTAAACCTCCTCTTCACTAGTTCTTAATCTTCCATCATTGTAAAGAAGAGGAGTGCATTGTAAGATAAGGTTTCTTCACCTTGATTCATCCAAAGGAGGTTTTAGTGAAGATTGATTAGGGCTAATCCACCTTACGGATTACCGTGGAGTAGGAGCGTCATCTCCGAACCATGTACATCGGGTGTTAGCTTTGTTTCTTGTTCTTATTTGTGTTTATATTTGTATTGCTTCCGCTAACGTTTTTGTAGAAACAAAGAAAGGCTAATCACCCCCCCCCCTCTAGCCATTACAAAGGTCCTAACAGTATGGGGACACCATACTTAGGTTAAAACCTCATCTTTGAGGTTGACAGTCAACTGGCATTATGGCCGATTCGACTGTCGTGAGTTGACTAGAGCTCGACTGCTATTTAGGGTTGAAATTGCCTTGGCAGTCAACTGCTAATTAGAGCAGTGGACTGCCAGTTGAGTCGCGAGCACAGAATGCTTCGTAGCTGACTGGGCAGTCGACTATGGGGCTGGCAGTCGACTGCCAATGTTGGCAGTCGACTGGTGAGAGTCCTGTTGGAACTTTTCCAGCGTGGATTGAGCCATTGTCTCACAGCAACAGTGGCATCAGTCGACTGGTGACTTATGGCAGTCGACTAATCAGCGGAAATCTAGCCCGATGCAGGTTAAAAAGAGGAGCTCGTGGAGGATTTCAGCATTGGTTCTTTGGGAGCTTTCTTGGGGCGATTTGCAGGTGCATTTCAGGGCCCTTCAACCTCATCCAAGCAACCAACAAGCAAAGCGCTCAACCCCTAGTTTTTTAAAGTGTTCTTTACATTTCCATTGTATTTGCTTGTATTTCTTTCATTTATTGTTGTAAACATTTGTACGAGGTTTCTCCGCCTCCGACGTGTTGTCGAGAAGGAGTTATTTGTGATTAGTAGTTGCGTGTGCATCACTAGAGCTCGATCTATGGAGTAGGAACCGTTCGGTTCCGAACCACGTTATATCCTTGCGTTTGTAGTGCTTGTGTTCTTGTTGTATTTTCATTATTATTTATTCCGCTGCGTACTAACAAGAATTGTAGCAAACAAACACGAACGATTTCCATCAACGAATGGTAACGCGCTATTCACCCCCCTCTAGCGTCCAATCGATCCCCTACAAGTGGTATCAGAGCGAGGCCGCTCTTGAAGTTTAACAACTAAGGGAGCACACTAGAGGGTGAAGATGGAAGTCCATGAACAATTAGGTTGGGACATCAACACACCGGTGCCCTATACTCAATACGAACGAGAAGGCTTCAATTCTTGGAAGAGAAGAATTAAAGATTTTATTATGATGAGAGATTTTGAGGAATGGTCCATTTTGATGGATGGATTTGAATATCCAAGAGGACCAAGAGGTGGATTCGTCAAAAAGAAGAGATGGACCGAAGAGCAAGTCCAAGCATCCAAGAAAAATGATAAGGTGATAAAATTTTTAATTGATTTAATGTCTAACAATATCTTGTGTATGTTAGGTAATTATGTAGATGCCAAAGAGCTATGGAGCCAAGTGGCAAAGCTCCATGAAAATTTATCATCGGTCCAAGAAGAAGAAGAAGAAGAGTGCTCACCCTCTCAAGCTCAAGCAAGCACATCGTCATCTAAAGAGCTTGAGGAGTCGGAAGTTGATAGGGAGTCAACTTCCGGATCGGTGGAGGAAGTGGAAGAAGCATCCACCTCAAGAATTGAGGGAGAGGAGAGAACTTCCACACCGGAACATCAAGAAGAAGCTTCGACATCCAATCAAGATGAAGAAGCTCAAAATCCGATTCCGGCACCTACAACCACCCTAGGTAACTCAAGCATGTCAATTAATAATAAAATTCATATAATATGCTTTGAGTGTAGGGAATCCGGACACTACAAGAGTAAGTGTCCAAAAAGGGTAAAGAAGGCTCAACCGGCTCCAAAAGTCAAGGATGTTGGTGCCCCAAGTCAAAAGAGCAAGGAGCATGTCACATGCTTCAAGTGCAACTCAAAGGGGCATTACCGGAGTCAATGCCCAAGAGGGAAGAATAAGGGGCAAGAAGGAGTTACACAAGTAGGGGGAGCTTCCAAAGCTAACCCTAAGGTATTTTTAAATAAAGCTTCTTATTCAAATAATGTCAAAAAGCATGCTAGAAATAATTTTAGCAATCTTGCTATCTATCATAAAGAGCATGCTAGAAATAAGGAATTGTGTCTAGGAGCTAAGAATGTCTACTTTTCAAAGAAAGAAAAATTTGGGACTAATGTCCTTAAAAATGTCATACCTAGGGAATCTATTAGGAAAATCCAAGAGCACCTAGGTTTTAACCCCCAAATGGACTAGGCATATGCCTAGGAAGAACCATGCCCAAGGATTAAATCAAAATTCTAAAATTGGGCAATTAGAATTAGAGAACCAAGCCTTGAGATCAAAGCTTGAAAAACTTGAGAAGACTCTTAAAATTATGCAAACTCAATTTAAAGGGTCAAATGATCAAAAGTCTAGATCCAAGAGTCAAAGTCAACACCTAGGACATAAGAGTCAAAAGTCAACCAAGGGCAACTAAGGTTTGGGTCACAAACATGTTGGATCGATTTGAAACGCTAAAGGGGGGGGTGAATAGCGTTAAAACTTTTTTTTCGTTCGTTCGTTTAAAATCCGAGTAGATAATTAATTTACAGCGGAAAAGATAAGCAATAAGTAAAAGAGACAATTCTTTTTACTTGGTTCGTAGCCTTCGGCTACTACTCCAAGGCCCTAGTGGTCCTTGACCACGCACGGAGGGCAAAACACTAAATGAACTCCTCCTCGTTGGAGGTAGGAGTTAATCGATACAAGAACAAAAACTTGAGGTAGAGGGACACTCCCCCTCTCCTCGTTATGATAGAAAAAGAGCTTCGAAAAAGTAAATGAACAACGAATAAATCTAAAACCGACGTACAAAAACTAAAAGAAAATTAAACCTAGCGTCGGAGAAGAAAAACTTCGTTGTCGGAGAGTTGTAGCTTTGCGGAGGCTCTTGGAAGCTTAGAATTGATGAAGAAACCCTAGGATTGGCCCTCCTTTTATAGCCTTTGAGCCCCTTTTTGAGAGGAACCCTAGCCAATCACAATTGAGCACCAATCTCCTTGAATGGGGTGATAAGTCTTGACTCGCATCATCACCATCAATGATATCATATCAAAATGGCAAGATCACGAGGCCGACTAATGATCTGACGGCACAGTCTATGCCGGCAAATGGATCGATGTTTCACAGCAATACGTAACTGGAAACGAACGATGCTTGCTGCAAGTCAAAGTTAGCTCAACAAAAACATAATTTCGACGGTCATCGACCGTCCGATCTCGACCTAGACCATCTATAGGATGTCTTTGGTCGGATCTACGCTTAAGATCATCCCCGTAATGAGGATACGACCTCACTTACGCTCGCACACACGAGCTTACCTCGATACTTACGTGTTGCTTTTGCTTCTGGCCTTCCACTCGATTCCTTCGGCTCCCTCCGAAGTCACTCGAGTATCGCCCGACCACCGTGGCTTCCTCCGGGTGTCGCTAGCCTTCATCTCCAGCTATAGCAATCTTCTGCACACTCGATTCAGCTCGTGAGATAACGACATGAGCTTAACTTTGTATCGTTTGCTATAATCAAAACTCAGGTTAGACTTAGGTGCCTACTGCACCAACAATCTCCCCCTTTTTGATTTATGGCAAACCCACATACAAAGTTAAGTAAATAGCAAGCATGAAGAATAATGTGCATTAGAAACAAACAAGAAATAAAGAAGATTAAGTTGGAGTAGTAAGGATTTTCTTCAAGTACTCCCCCTTGAGGAAACCTCCCCCTTGACCGAGGGTGAGTCTTGAAGAAAGACCTTAATCCTCCCCTTTGAGGGTTTCTTTAAGTAATTAACATTACTTAAAGTTGGCCTTAGTAAAACGTTTAAGTTAAGAGTTCTTCTTAACTTGGCCCTTTCTCCCCCTTAAGTAAAACATTGACAGCACAAATAAGTTTAAGTTAAGAATTCTCTTAACTTGGCCTTTAATAAGTTTTCAAAACTTAAAGTTAACTTTTGGTTTAAATATAAAGTAAGAGTTAAGTTATCAAAAAAAAATTTGACCCCTTAACTTTGGCCTTTTTCTCCCCCTTTTGCCATATATCGAAAAGAGTGAGGGTGTGTGTGGAAAACAAAAATAAGTGTTAAATTTAAAGTCCAAGCATGTTCCACATTATTTTGAAAATAATATACTGAAAATAAGTTCATCTATAAAATGTTCGACTCATATTTGGCTTGATTGATATGAAAGATCAACCAGTCCTGATCAGAGTCGGTTAATGTGTATGATTATCCTCCATGGTTCATAGCGATGCACTAGCTCTACATCTGGAACCAGGAGTAAGGTCCTAACATCTCACGCCCATCTACGTGGCTAAGTACACAAACACATTAGTCCTATGTGTTGTGAGATGTATTGGCTCCTTAAATCTATAGGTGCATGATATCTAAGGTATGTCCTATACTAGTTCCATAAAAAAATGAAAATTAAGAAATAGTAGTAAGAAAATATAATTTGCAAGTTCTTATTCTACTACGCACATGCCCAATTTTCGTCTTAATAGACTAAATTCGGCTTCGGGTAGGGGTTTAGTAAATAGGTCTGCTAAGTTAGACTTTGATTCGACGTATTCGAGTTGTATGGCTCCGTTGGCCACATGTTCTCGAATGAAATGGTGTTTGACCTCTATATGTTTGGTCCTAGAGTGACATATCGGATTCTTTGTAAGATTAATTGAACTAATGTTATCTACGTGAAGTTTAGTATTTGTAAAGTCTAACTTAAAGTCGCGGAGAGTGTGTTTCATCCAAAGAAGTTGAGTGACACACTCACCCATCGCGATGTATTCGGCTTCGGTGGTAGATAAGGCAACACAGTGTTGCTTCCTGCTGCACCAACTCACTAGACTCGAGCCGAGAAGTTGACAACAACCACTCGTGCTCTTTCTATCGAGCTTACTACCGGCATAGTCCAAATCGGAGTAGCCGGTTAGTTCGAACTCGGTAGATCTAGGATACCAAATACCGACATTAAGTGTACCCTTTAGATATCTAAGGATACGCTTGACTAGAGTTAGGTGAGACTTCTTGGCACAAGTTTAAAACCTTGCGCACATACTCACTGCAAATAAGATATCAGGTCGGCTTGCAGTTAAGTAAAGGAGACTCCCTATTATGCTCCTATAGTATTTTAAATCAATTTGGTTTCCAATTACTTCTTCTTCTATATTCACATTGGTTGCCATTGGGGTATTAATAATTTTAGCGTCTTGCATTCCAAAGCGTTTAATTAATTTCCTAGTATATTTGCGTTGATGTAGGTATATTCCATCTTTAGTTTGTTTAATTTGTAGACCTAAAAAGAAACTTAACTCGCCTACTAGATTCATTTCAAATTCACTTTCCATAAGTGAAATAAACTCATTTAGTAGGATTGAGTTGGTGGTTCCGAAAATAATATCATCTACGTAGATTTGGGCTATGAATATGTCTTTACCTAAGGTTTTTACGAAAAGGGTTGGGTCAACTACACCTTGGTTAAAGCCTTTGGACTTAAGATAAATCGAAAGTCTCTCGTACCAAGCTCGAGGAGCTTGTTTAAGTCCATAGAGAGCTTTCTTTAACCTAAGGACATGATCGGGTTTATCTAAACTTTCGAAACTGGGGGGTTGACTAACATAAACTTCTTCTTTAATGTATCCATTTAAGAATGCAGATTTCACATCCATTTGAAACAACTTAAATCCTCGATGTGCTACATATGCTAATAGCATTCAAATGGACTCTAATCTAGCTACTGGGGCATAGGTCTCATCGTAATCTAAACCTTCGATTTGACTAAAC
This sequence comes from Wurfbainia villosa, assembly GCA_025175895.1. Taxonomy (NCBI): domain Eukaryota; kingdom Viridiplantae; phylum Streptophyta; class Magnoliopsida; order Zingiberales; family Zingiberaceae; genus Wurfbainia; species Wurfbainia villosa. The sequence continues at coordinate 38,630,400 of CM046002.1, read as the reverse complement.
CCTTTAGCAACTAGTCTAGCTTTATTTCTAACTACTTCACCTTTATCATCAATTTTATTTCTAAACACCCACCTTGTTCCAATGATTGTTTTATCTTTAGGTGGTGGTACTAATTCCCATACTTTGTTCCTAGTGAATTGAGCCAACTCTTCTTGCATTGCAATAATCCAATCGGGATCAAGAAGAGCTTGGTGAATAGTTTTGAGTTCAATTTTAGAAATCAAAGATATTTGACTAAGGTTTCTGTATGAGGCTCTAGTTCGAACTCCTAGACTTGGATCACCTATCACTTGGTCGATAGGATGATTCGTTTGAGTCCTAGTTGGATTTGGGTTTGAGTCTACAACTTGATCCATAGGATGACTCGTTTGAGTTCTAGTTTGGTTGGAGTCATCTATCACTTGGTCGATAGAGTGACTTGGTTGACTTAGGTTAGGATTAACACTAGACCTGATTTCCGGATCAGAGTTAGGTCTAGTATGAGTCGTCTTGCTAATTGGGGTTACCGGGGGTTTTGTAGGTTCGTGTCCTTCATCAAATACTACATTGATAGTCTCCTCGACTCTAAGGGTGTCGTGGTTATATACTCTATAAGCTCTGCTTGTAGTCGAGTATCCTAGAAAGATTCCGGTCGTGGTTTTGGATGTAAATTTCCCTAGGTAATCCTTAGTGTTTAGGATATGTACCTTACACCCAAATACCCTAAAGTACTTGATGTTAGGTATTTTATCGTGATAAATCTCGTATGAGGTCTTAAGGTGCCTCTTTACCATAAGGATTCTATTTTGGACATAGCATGCCGTGTTAGGGCAATCTCTTACCGTAATATGGTTTTGATGGTGTGGCAAAGGGTTTAAGTTATTGTGTTAAGTTGATTTGATATGTGCGTTGAAGTCGTGCAGGACTTAGTAATTCGCACATGGAGCCGTGGCGAGTTTCACATCTCATGACTCGTGCCTTGAGTCGGTGAAGGATAGCTTTGCGGAAGCCGTGCGCTTGGAGCATCCGAGGGATCGCCGGACGAGAAGCTTGGAGTGAAGCCAGAGGAAGTAGACTTCGAGGCAAGAGATGCGAAGGAGCATTGCAGAGTCGTGCGCCTGATGCTGCCGAGGGACGTGGCCGAGAACGAAGAGAACTTCGAAGGCAAGAGACTCCGAGAAATGAGAGTGAGCGATTGTAACCCGGGGAGGGGTAGCTCTTAGGTGAAACTTGGCCATTTGGCTAAGTGTCGGATGGGTTTTCCCGACACTACCGATCGCTATGTCATGGCGCGATCGCTTCCGAGTCGAATGAAGTTTGACCGGTATACGATCGATCGGAATGTGGCGAGAGTCGATCGCCATATGTGGCCGATCGAAGACATCACGATCAACAACGATCGTAGTCAATAGGGTTTTGGCCATAGAACTGTTCGTAGCCGATCGGGCGTCGATTACGGAGCGTGATCGTGATGAGGTCCATCAGCCGACTGCCAAGAGTTCCGTTGGACTACAACGGTCGGGATCCGACGTGTTCGGAGGCCAGTGATTTACAGTGATCGCCAAGGTGTGACAATGAATCGTGGCGCCAAAGGGAAGAAATCAGCCCACTCTATAAAAAGAGAGGGTGTGAGCCTTTTAGAGGCTAATGCTTATGCTCCAAGTGATCTTCCTAGTGCCCCACAAGCTCTAAACTCTTCTTACTTGTTTTTACTCCATTCTTATTGTAAGAAGAGTGATCTTGATTGTAAAGGTTACCTCCACCTAGCTTGGTGCAAAGGAGAGACCAATAGTGATTGGCTTTGGAGGAGTGATTCACCTTGGACGAATCGGGATCATGGATTAGCGGCGTAGCCGTGAACCACGTTACATTCTTTGTTAGCGTTTGTATTTTCATTTATTTCTTTGTCTTTATTGTTTATGCTTCCGCTTGCGCTAACGATTGTGTAGACGAGCAAACGAACACGAGAATTCCAACATCCATTGAAGAGGGCTATTCACCCCCCTCTAGCCGGCCTTACCGATCCCCTACAAGTGGTATCAGAGCCAAGGAAAGCTTGTCGAGGACTAACCGCCACAACAAGCAATTTTCAAAATGGCCGGCTCAAACATCCATCCACCGAAGTTCGATGGCGAATTCGCTTGGTGGAAGAAGCGAATGGAGGTATTCTTCGAAACCGACTTTGAAATTCTATTAATAATGGAAAACGATTTCGAGTTGCCTAGGAACGAGGATGGGGAGCCATTGGAGAAATCGAGATGGAGCAAAAGACAAAGAGAGGAGTATTTGGCAAATTCAAAGGCCAAGCACCACCTCTACAATGTGCTCCCTCAACAAGAAGTAAATAGAATAGGGGAGTGCTCAAGTGCCAAAGAGATGTGGGAGAGATTGGTTGAACTTCATGAAGGCACTTCGGAAGCCAAGCTAGCGAGAAGAGATCTCCTCCGCTCCCAACTATCAAATATTAAGCTTGAAAAGGGAGAAAAGGTAACTTCCCTACATTCTAGATTTAAAGAAATATTAATTGGGCTAACAAGTGTAGGTGAGAAGCTCTCCAACCGGGATATGGTAATGAAGGCCATAGATGCTTTTCCCCGGTCCTCAAAGTGGAGCTCCATGGTGGACTCATTCTATATCTCCAAGAACTTAGAAGTAAGCACCTTGGAGGAATTCTTCTCAACAATGGAGCTTCATGAAACTAGGCTAGAAGGAATACAAGAAGAGCCTAGAATCCAACCCTCAAGAGGAGTAGCCTTGATAGCGAACAAGGGGAAGAAGAAGATGGAAGTCCCTTCCTCCTCATCCGATGAAGCCTCTACCTCCTCCATGGATAGCACGGAAGAAGCCTACATGGTAAGGAAGGTAAGGCGTGCATTTAAGAATTTTAGATTTGATAAATCTCATGATAGGAATAGAAGACCAAGGGGGAAGGTCATATGTTATAATTGCCAAGGAGAGGGACATATAAGGAATAATTGTCCCCTCCTAAACAAGAGCAAGAAAGAAGAAAAGAGGAAGAAGAAGGGGAGCAAGAAAAAGGAAGAAGAAAAGTAGGCAAAAGGAAAAGGGAAGGCCATGGCACTCAAAGCCAAGACATGGGATGACGTTGCTTCCGCCTCCTCATCCGAAGAAGAAGAGCATGTCTACTCTAACCTAGCACTAATGGCTCTTCATGACTTGGATTGCTCTTCATCCGAAAATGAAGAATCAAGCTCAAGTGGGGAGAGCTCAAATGAAGGGGGAGCTTCTACATCCTCCTCATCCGAAGAAGAAGAAGAGGATATGGAAACTATGGTAACGAATGCTTCTCCTATGAAAATAGTTTCCATAATCTCTAGTTTAACTAAGGAGTTATTTGGCATGAAAAAGAAAAGTAAAAGCATGCTTAGTCAAATTAAGGAATTAGAACAAAAGCTAGAAAATGCATGCTTAAATGATAATGTTTCTTCTTGCCATGATGATGCATGCTCACATGACTATATGCCTTTGGATGTTAATGATGCATGCATAGAGGAAAATAGGGCATTAAGGGAAAAGGTAGACTATTTAACCAAAGCCCTAGAGAAATTCACAATTGGCTCCAACACATTAAATATGATCATAGGGAGCCAAAGAGCAAGTTTTAACAAAAAAGGCCTAGGATATAAGGAAAAGAAAAATGAAAAGGCCTATAAATGCCTAATTGCTAGGGGACAGGATAAAAAGAAAGTAATAGCTAGAAAATGGATCCCCAAGGAATATTTAGTGAACCCAATAGGAAAGAATTTATTTTGGGTTCCAAAATCCATCCTTAAGGGTTAGAAAACCCTTAGGATAGTCAACCACATGGACTTAACCTATATCATATTTTGGTTGACTTAGGATGACAGGACAACATTTTTTAAATAGTGTTGGGTGATGATAACGTGCTCATAAATAGATAACAATGCTTAAATCATGATGATTGATGTAATTCCTATGTATATTTACAATCATGATTTATGTTTTTGAAATTTGGCACGTTATCATAAGAAATAGGTTTGAATCATGCTTTAGGTAATACTTTGTTTATTATCATCATATAATACCTAATGCATGATTATAATTTGATGAAAACATATATTTCATGATCATAATGTAGAATTCATCCATATATGTCGTTATGATCATGAGGATTATTAGGTTGATACTTAACCTTGATAGAATTGCATGAATATATTGGTTAAGTATATTCCAATACCCCTAGGATGCATCTCACACTCACAATAGGCTAACTTGATTGCAAACTTAGCATGGGTGAGATGTTAGGATGATACAAATGTCCACTAATGCCTATGGCATTTAGATGGTCATTTAAAGTATCAAAATAGCAATAATAGACCAATCATGGGGAAGGCTTATGTTTAATTCATAGACATATTACCCAAAGATCATGGTTGGATATTTCATATGTTTTCAGAACAATTTCTTAATCTAAAATCTATGTATTCATTTTTTGAAACAATTCAAAGCAAGACTAGGTGTTAAAATGGATACTCTTATGATCAAAAACCTAGTAGTTTTTTAAAGCTTATGAATTTTTGGCAAATACGTGGAAATATAATGATTTTTCATGAAAACCTATTTTTCACTGATAGATATACTTAAAAGAAATGTGTTCCCAAAATTTCATGATTTTTCAAATTTTATGGAATTTTTAATGCATTTCTGAAATTCGCCCAGAAAATCAGAGTTTCGGAATCCATTGTGCCAGTCGACTGCCATACTGATAGCAGTCGACTGCTAGCCTGAAAAACAGCCCAATATTTTCTGATTTCAGATTTTAATCAAGTTTTTGGGTTTCTCTTTCTACTATACTTGATGTCATGAGTTTATAAATTAAAATTAATCTTTTTGATGGTGTCAAAGGGGGAGAAATGTATGTTTAAGTAAAGGGGAACATATTTAGGGGGAGAAATGATTATGCTTATGATAGGGGGAGAATATTTTTATGGGAAGTTTCATGGATTAAGGGGGAGTTGCATGTTGCTATATCATGTTTATCTTTACATGCTTTCTTACCTTAGAATTTATATCAAATGTTTTTACCTAACTTAAACAGATTGTCACACATCAAAAAGAGGGAGATTGTTAGGGCAATCTCTTGTCGTAATATGGTTTTGATGGTGTGGCAAAGGGTTTAAGTTAGTGTGTTATGTTGATTTGATATGTGCGTTGAAGTCGTGCAGGACTTAGTAATTCGCACATGGAGCTGTGGCGAGTTTCACATCTCATGACTCGTGCCTTGAGTCGGTGAAGGATAGCTTTGCGGAAGCCGTGCGCTTCGAGCATCCGAGGGATCGCCGGACGAGAAGCTTGGAGTGAAGCCGGAGGAAGTAGACTTCGAGGCAAGAGACGCGAAGGAGCATTGCAGAGCTGTGCGTCTGATGCTGCCGAGGGACGTGGCCGAGAACGAAGAGAACTTCGAAGGCAAGGGACTCCGAGAAATGAGAGTGAGCGATTGTAACCCGGGGAGGGGTAGCTCTTAGGTGAAACTTGGCCATTTGGCTAAGTGTCGGATGGGTTTTCTAGACACCAGTCGACTGCCATGTCATGGCAATGATCGCCCGAGTCGAATGAAGTTTGACCGGTATACGATCGATCGGAATGTGGCGCAGCCGATCGCCATACATGGGGCCGATCATTGCCAAGATTATCACCGATCGCCAAGGCGCGAATGATCGTCAATAGGGTTTTGGCCAGACCGTTCGCCAGATAGCCGATCGGCGGCCGATTACGGAGCGCATGATCGTGATGAGGTCCATCGCCGACTACCAAGAGTTCCGCTGACTACAATGGTTGGGATCCGGCGTGTTCGGAGGCCGCTAGGTAGGAGCAATGATCGCCAAGGGCGGTGATCGAGTGGCGGCCAACGGGAAGAAATCAGCCCTCTCTATAAAAAGGGAGGGTGTGAGCCTTTTAGAGGCTAATGCTTATGCTCCAAGTGATCTTCCTAGTGCCCCACAAGCTCTAAACTCTTCTTACTTGTTTTTACTCCATTCTTATTGTAAGAAGAGTGATCTTGATTGTAAAGGTTACCTCCACCTAGCTTGGTGCAAAGGAGAGACCAATAGTGATTGGCTTTGGAGGAGTGATTCACCTCGGACGAATCGGGATCGTGGATTAGCGACGTAGTCGTGAACCACGTTGCATTCTTTGTTAACGTTTGTATTTTCATTTATTGCTTTGTCTTTATTGTTTATGCTTCCGCTTGCGCTAACGATTGTGTAGACGAGCAAACGAACGCGAGAATTCCAACATCCATTGAAGAGGGCTATTCACCCCCCTCTAGCCGGCCTTACCGAGGTGCCTCTTTACCATAAAGATTCTATTTTGAACATAGCATGTCATACTCACGGCTTCCGCCCAAAACCTATCGGGTAGATTATACTCATTTAACATTGTTCTAGCGGCTTCTTGTAGGGTTCTATTTTTGCATTCTACTAGGCCATTTTGTTGTGGAGTTCTAGGGCAAGAGAACTCGTGGTGGTATCCATTTAGCTTACAGAATTCTATAAACCTATGGTTTACGAATTCACCACCATGATCAGTCCTAAGTCTTTTGATTTTAATGCTTTATTGATTTTCTATTAACTTAAATAGATTGATTAATTGATCTAGGGTATAACTTTTTTGTTTGATGAACCTAACCCAAGTAAATCTAGAATAGTCATCAATTATGACTAAGCAGAATTTACTTCCGTTAAGTGACTTAGCTCCGTGTGAATCAAATAGATCCATGTGTAGGAGCTCAAGCACACTTTTGGTTCGTTCTTGACTAGTTAGTTGATGTTGTGTCCTAGATTGTTTACCTTGTTGATAAGCATTACATATTTTATTATCCAAGTTATTGAGGTTAGGCAAACCTCTAACTAAGTCACTCTGACTCATCTTGTAGATGAGTCTTGGGTGTGAGTGACCGAGTCGTCGGTGTCACAACCATGACTCCTCTTGCCGTGTCATAATACACTTAGTTGAGGAGTTAATTAAGTTGATAGTGTAAATGTTGTTATTTCTAGTCCCTTTAAGAATTGTTTTAGAGGTTTTGTTTGTATTAATTACACATTCATTTTCTAGAAATATGACCTTATAGTTATTATCACACAATTGGTTTACACTGAGAAGATTATATTGAAAATTTTCTACTAATAAAACGTTTTGAATGACAAAATTTGAGTTAAGCTCAATATCACCTGATCCGATGATTTTGAGCTTGCCGTTATTTCCGAAGGCTACCGATCCTTGTCGTTTGAATCGAAGCTTCGAAAACTTGAGTTGATCCCCGGTCATGTGTCGGGAGCAACCACTGTCCAACATCCATTGATCCTACACGCAAGGTAGTTGGATCGGATATTGGATTTATTAAAAATTGGTTGAAAATTTATTAACCTAAATCATCTCACCCATGTCTACATGATCAAACATGTTAATCCTATATGTTCTTGTGAGATGACTTCCAATTTTAGTTGAATTAAATTTAATGACTTAAACACTTGTCAACCTTACGTTAGATTCGGATTTGACCTTAGGTTCATCAAGTCACCTTTTCAAGATCATGGCTTCCAGGTCGTGGCGAGGCACAGAGACCTTCTTTGATTGGAACAACGACCACTTCCTTAGACAAAGCCTTTTTCAAGAAAATAGAGACTTGACTCACCTAAGACCACTTCCTGGTCTAACTAGTCTAGGATACGGCGAGGTAGCTTCATCTAGTTCCGCTCGGTCAAGTGCACCGAACTAGATACGCCTTATCTAGCCAGAATACACAAGACTCCGCTTTCCTAGCATACTATCATCTCGCCGCATCCTGGTACTATGTTATCAAGTATTGACGAGTTATAGTCCTATCTAACCATTCTAAAAAGAAAAATCAAACTAAATAAAAACCTAAGCATGCAATTTCTAAGTTAAAACGCAAACAAATTTCGTACTATCTCCCCCTGGATCGTTGAATCGATTTGGTCTCTCCACATAGTGGATTTAGTCCTTGGGAACCCAGTACTGGTTTGATCATAAGTTTGAAATCAAGGTGGTCTTAGGGACCCATGCTTGGACACGTTTTTTATGTCGACTTACAATCGACATATACGACTTATTGGTCGTGTTTGAGCTAAAACCTAGTCCGGCCTTGTTGTACACGGCCCTTTGCGATCCAAGTAGGAGGTCAAGTCCTTTGGATCCCAAAGTAAACCTTTCCAACGTATTCCTAAGATCTTCGACTTGACTTTTCAAGAGTGAGTTCTCAACTTCGAGTTTTTCAACCCGAGTTGAGTCCTTCTCTTGAACTCGACTAGTCGAAGAGGTTAGGGAGACCTCGTGTTTGAGGAGTTTAACTTCCTCAACCAGGGTCTCGACCTTGGACTCGGACTTAGCTAACTTTTTATTTAAAAACTTAATTGCACTATAAAGAGTAGTAATAAGAGACCGACTCACCTTGAGTGTATCTTTTGAACCGGATGCGTATCCGTGGCTTGTCTTGAATAGTGTTTCGCAGTCCGACTCGTCTTCGGTTTCCGATTCAGGTTCCGGTTCCGACTCCGTCTCCGATTCCACCGGTTTAGCCATAAGGACTCGATCGTTGTCTTCTTCCTCGGAAGCTTCTTCCCAAGTAGCGTTGAGTGCCTTTTTATGTTTTGGTGCCTTGCTCTTGAGTTTTGGGCATTCGGACTTAATGTGTCCAAACCTGTTGCATTCATAACATCTTATGTTTGAACTTTTAGGCTTACCTTCATTGGGTCGAGTGACGGCTCATTTTCGGCCCTTGACTATCCTCCGAACTAGGTTGACTAGTTCGGCTTCCATTTCCGAGTCGACCTCCGAATCCGACTCATCCTCTTCTTCCTTCGGGGGTGGCTTGCTTGCGGTTTTCTTCCTCGAACCTGCAAAAAGTGCTATACCCTTCTCGGGTTCCGAATTAGACTGCTCATGAAGTTCAAAATCAGAAAAAAGTTCATCTAATCTAAGTTTAGAAAGATCCTTGGAGACCTTGTAGGCATCGACCATGGATGCCCACAAGGTAGTCCTCGGAAAAGAGTTTAGAACATACCTTATAAGGTCGCGGTTTTCGACCTTTTGCCCGATTGCGTGTAGGTTGTTGACTATGTCTTGGACACGGGCATGGAGTTGCGTCGCGGACTCGTGTTCCTGCATTTTTAGGTTATATAGTTTATTGAATAGAAGATCACGCTTACATACCTTGGCTTTATCGGTCCCTTCGTGTAGCTCCACTAGTTTTGTCCATAGGTCCTTTGCGCTTATGAAGGGGCCGACGCGATTTAGCTCTTCCTTGGATAAGCCACATTGAAGGATTTGAGTTGCCTTAGCGTCGGCTTCGACTTGTCTTTTTGTCGCAATGGTCCATTGGTCATAATCCAAGGATTCACCCACTTCGTTAGTCGGAAGTGTGAATCCCGTTTGAATTATGATCCACATCTCGATTTGGGTTTTGAGAAAGCATTCCATCCAACCCTTCCAATAACGGAGGTCGGACGGTGCTAAAACCCTCGAGATGGGTCATTAGAACAAAAGACACAAGGAGAGGAAGACGAAGAAACTAGCAACGATAAAAATACACAAAAAAGTACCAAGACTCGCGTCTTGGATTAGTAGTGTGGGAGTAAAAGTAACAAAGCGAAATAAATCTGAAATAAACAGAATTAAAAAGAAAAAAAATCTGTAAAATGGCTAGATTGGTGGTTTCACCAAATCTTAGCAACCCCCGGCTCTGATACCAATTGTTGGATCGATTTGAAACGCTAGAGGGGGGGGGTGAATAGCGTTAAAACTTTTTTTTCGTTCGTTCGTTTAAAATCCGAGTAGATAATTAATTTGCAGCGGAAAAGATAAGCAATAAGTAAAAGAGACAATTCTTTTTACTTGGTTCGTAGCCTTCGGCTACTACTCCAAGGCCCTAGTGGTCCTTGACCACGCACGGAGGGCAAAACACTAAACGAACTCCTCGTTGGAGGTAGGAGTTAATCGATACAAGAACAAAAACTTGAGGTAGAGGGACACTCCCCCTCTCCTCGTTATGATAGAAAAAGAGCTTCGAAAAAGTAAATGAACAACGAATAAATCTAAAACCGACGTACAAAAACTAAAAGAAAATTAAACCTAGCGTCGGAGAAGAAGAAATTCGTTGTCGGAGAGTTATAGCTTTGCGAAGGCTCTTGGAAGCTTAGAATTGATGAAGAAATCCTAGGATTGGCCCTCCTTTTATAGCCTTTGAGCCCCTTTTCGAGAGGAACCCTAGCCAATCACAATTGAGCACCAATCTCCTTGAAATGGGGTGATAAGCCTTGACTCCTCGAATCTGATCATTGACCATCATCGATGGCCATCATCACGATCGATGGCAGATCACCGAGTGACCTCGCCGATCGATTGATTGGCGGTCGAGTCCTCCAAGCTGGCAGTCGACTGATGCTTGCTGCAAGTCATAGTTAGCTCAACAAAAACATAATTTCGACGATCGTTGACCGTCCGATCTCGACCTAGACCATCTATAGGATGTCTTTGGTCGGATCTACGCTTAAGATCATCCCCATAACGAGGATACGACCTCACTTACGCTCGCACACACGAGCTTACCTCGATACTTACGTGTTGCTTTTTCTTTCGGCCTTCCACTCGATTCCGTCGGCTCCCTCCGAAGTCACTCGAGTGTCGCCCGACCACCGCGGCTTCCTCCGGGTGTCGCTAGCCTTCAGCTCCAGCTATAGCAATCTTCTGCACACTCGATTCAGCTCATGAGATAACGACATGAGCTTAACTTTGTATCGTTTGCTATAATCAAAACTCAGGTTCGACTTAAGTGCCTACTGCACCAACAAAACCTAAGCCTAAGGTGGCTTATCATAGTGTTCCATTTGATTATGGAATACAAACTAGGTCTAGGAAGACCAAGGTTACTAGGGAAGTTATCCTTAAGAGTAACCAAGGTTTGTGTCTAGTGGCTAAGGTTTCAAGGAAACCTAGGATGGCCACTAAGAGGGTTATTAGGGAGGAAATCCCTAAGATTAACCTAGGCAAGACCAAAATGACCAAGGCTACCAAGCCTAGGAGGGTCATTAGGAAGGTATCTAGGGAGGTCATCCCTAAGGAATACCTAATTAACCCAATGAGCTCAAATAGATTTTGGGTTCCTAAGGGCGTGATTGACTCACGCTAGATGGGTTAGGTCGTGTCAACCTTGATTGGATGAGTAGTTAACTCAACCATAGCAAAGTTGACATTTTAGGTCATTTCCAAGGTTATGGATATCTTGAAAATAGATTTGATGATAAATTTTAAAAGATTTTAGGATGTGCTAGTATCATTTAATAAGATTGAAAAATCAATTAAATTGGCACAATTTAGGTTTAGAGGTTTGTGTGTCATTTTGGATTTTTGGCACACATGGGAGATTAATAGTAATATGGCAAAATAAACCTAATTATATCAAATGGCAACTAATATTGAAATTTAGGTATTATATACCTTTATATCTTATTTGCCATGCTTTGACTTGTCATATGTTATGTCATGACATCATGCTTATTTATATCATTTATATGTCATGATTATGCTTAGGTTTAAGGTTAATGTCATGTATGCTTAGATTTATATCTTATGCCATGACATCATGATTATGAGCATGTGTTTATTTATACCATCTTTAATACCATAATCATTCGTGCATCTAAATTGATTAAAATTGAGTTAAGGACTTTGGCATGACTTGGAATCCCATTTATAAGGGAATTAAGTAGAGTTGCCTTAGAAAATGCATGAAACCCTAGATTAGGAGAACAAAACCCACATCTCACATCACATTGACTTGTGTGTGTATTTATACACCCTAGATACATGTGAGATGCTAGGATATGAGTTGAGTTCAAGGTGCATAGTTTTTGCATCTAGATGGACTATAACTCATCTAATTTCATTAGTGGATCATTGGAAAAGCTTGTGTACAACTCATGTACATTGAGCCCAAGGAATATGATCCAAAATAAGGTTGTGAAAATATTTTAAAATCATTTTGAAAAACCTTGGTAAAGTATATCTTTTGATAGCAATCACCATTGATGAGATTGATACAAAGTGAGCTAAAACATTGAAGTTTTTCTTCACTTTTGAATTTTGTATCAATTTCTATATTTTATGGGTAAATTATTTTTTAAACATTTTTCACCCATTGTATTGACTATAAGTAATATACGTATGAAGTTTCATGAATTTTCAAAACATGTAGAATTACTTATGACTTTTCAAAATTTGATTCTGATAGTTGAAATTTGAGAATTTCAGTTATCAGTCGATTGCCGCCTGATGGCAGTCGACTGATGTAGGACAGTTCGACTAATAACTATAAGTAGTCGACTGCCAAGCTGATTTTGGGAAAAATAAGGTTGTTTAGCCCATGTTCAGCTATGGTAAAGGTTCCTAATCACTCCTAATCCTAGGATATGCTTTGGGAAGCATTATAAAGGGTAAAAAACCATTGGATATGGATTTGGAGAGATGTTAGGTCAAAGTATCAAATTTAAGGGTGGAAGAGTTCATGTTTGAACTTTTAGCCTTAATTTTGATGGTTTAGAGTTCCTATTGGCTTAGGGACTTCCCAAGGACATTGTTGGTGTAATGGTCAAGGGGGAGCAAGCCTTTAGGGGGAGTTATCCATCTTGGGATGATGGATGTATTTTTTCTTCTTGAAGGGGAGAAGTTATGGGAAGAATATTATCAATTGGGAAAATTGATGGGATTTTGAGAAACCCAATTTGGAAATTGGGAGATAGTATAGGATTGCCTCTCTTGAGTGATATGAGACTTATCACTAGGAAGATGGTAGGCATCTTAGGTATTTTTGGATCAAGGGGGAGATTGTAAGATCTCATTGGGACATGAGACATTGACCTCCTTGGAGAGATAACCTTTTTGATGTATGTCAAAAAGGGGGAGAACTTAAGATTACCAATTTGGGAAATTGGTAAGGGAATTTGAGTTAGGGGCCTAACTCAAGGTTTGTTTTGTCAAACATCAAAAAAGGAGAGATTGTTGGTGCAATCGACCAAGGTCACGATTGACCAGATTCGAGTTTGACTCGAGTGATATTTTGATGTTTGAAAAAGTGGTTTGACAAAGTGAGTTGACATTGATGTTTGACATTGATGTCGGTTAATGTTTTGGGGAGATTGTTTATATAATCGACCCAGGTTATAATTGACTAGACTCGAGTTTGACTCGAGGGAGACTTTGATGGTTGACTAGGGTTGACCATGTGATTATGGGAAAGTCCAAGCATGGGTCTTGGCAAGGTAAAGTCCAAGTCATGAGTACTTGGCATGGAAAGTCCAAGTGGGACACTTGACATTTGGGAAAGTCCAAGTCTTGAGTACTTGGCACAAAGAAAGTTCAAGCATGGGTCTTGGCATGGAAAGTCCAACATGTGTTACCAAGGGAAAGTCTAAGCTTGAGTCTTGGCATTTGAGAAGTCCAAGGGGTTTGATATTGGCAGCGTAAAGTCCAAGGGTGGAGTCTTGGCAGCATAAGTCCAATGGTTGGCGGCGTAAAGTCCAAGCGGAGTCTTGGCGGCGTAAGTCCAATGTGCCTTGGCGGTGTAGACACCGTTAGCATGACATAGCCGATGGAAGCACCTGAAGGCTAGCGCGATGGATGAACAAGTCATGGATGACTTGGAGGGATCCGAGAGGCGTGAGGCTGATGGAGGTGGCTAGAAGGCTTAAGTCTAGGCTAAGGGTGGTCTAGCAAGTATGGGGACACCATACTTGGGTTAAAACCTTATCTTTGAGGTTGGCAGTCGACTGGCATTATGGCCGGTTCGACTGTCGTGAGTTGACTAGAGTTTGACTGCCATTTAGGGCTGAAATTGCCTTGGCAGTCAACTACTCATTGAGCGAGTTGATTGGCCGCAGCGATCGCCATGGATGGAAGTCGATCGCCAGCTTGAGTCGCGAGCAGAATGCTCAGAGCCGATCGGGTAGTCAACACGGGTGGCGACAATCGCCAATGTTGGCGATCGTGAGAGTCCCGTTGGAACTTTTCCAGCGTAGATTGAGCCATTGTCTCACAGCAATAGTGGCATCAGTCGACTGATCGGCAGAAATCCAGCCCGATGCAGGTTAAAAAGAGGAGCTCGTGGAGGATTTCGGCATTGGTTCTTTGGGAGCTTTCTTGGGGAGATTTAAATGCAATTTTGCAGGTGCATTCAGGGCCCTTCAACCTCATCCAAGCAACCAATAAGCAAAGAGCTCAAACCCTAGTTTTGTAAAGTATTCTTTACATTTCCATTATATTTGCTTGTATTTCTTTCATTTATTGTTGTAAACATTTGTACGAGGTTTCTCCACCTCCGACGTGTTGTCGAGAAGGAGTTATTTGTGATTAGTGATTGTGTGTGCATCACTAGAGCTCTTTAGAGCTCGATCCGTGGAGTAGGAATCGTTCGATTCCGAACCACGTTATATCCTTGCGTTTGTAGTGCTTGTGTTCTTGTTGTATTTTCATTATTGTTTATTACGCTGCGTACTAACAAGAATTGTAGCAAGCAAACATGAACGATTTCCATCAACGAACGGTAACGCGCTATTCACCCCCCCCCCCTCTAGCGTTCAATCGATCCCCTACATAGAAGTGGTGCTAGGGTTTGTCTTCTTGGCCGACGGCACAAGAGAGCATAGGGTTTGGTTTTTCCTCCTTTCTCTCTTGGTCGGCACACCATCTTCTTCTCCTAGGGCCGGCGGTGCCACCCTCTCTTCTCTTTCTCCTTGGTCGGCGACAAGAGTTAGGGTTTATTCCCTTGGAGCTCTTGGCCGGCGCCCTCTCCTCTCCCTCTCCTAGGGTCAGCGGCAACTTTTCTTTGTGATTGGTGGTCGGGACAAGCAAGGAGAAGAAGGGAGTTTGTTCTTCCCTCGTTCGGAGTGAGTGAGGACGGGAAGACACGATCTAGGAGTCTGGTCAATCGTGACTTGGGCCAATTGCACCAACATTCTCTCCCTTTTTGACGTACATCAAAAAGGTTCTCTCCAAGGGTGTCAATGTTTCATATCCCAATGAGATCTTACAATCTCCCCCTTGGTCCAAAAACATCTAGGATGTCTTCACTCTTCCTAGTGATAAGTCTCGTATCACTAAAGAGAGGCAATCTTCACTTCTCTAAAAACTCAAAATTCTCACCCTCATGAGGAAGAATACATCCATCATCCCATGATGAATAATCTCCCCCTTGACCATTGCACCAACAATGTCCTTGGAGAGTCCCTAAGCCTATAGAAATACTAAACCATCAAAATTAAGGTTAAAAGTTCAACCTTGAACTTTCACACACCTTAAAATTTGATACACACCCAAACAACTCTCCTAATCCATATCCAATGGATTTTCACCCTTTCTATTGTTTTCCAAAGCATATCCTAGGGTTATGAGCAGTTAGTGTAGCCTAACATAGCTAAAATCAGGCTAAACAATCCTTGTTTACCCAAAATTAGGCCTGGCAGTCGACTCTGACAGTCATGAGTCGACTGCCCTTGACGCCAATCAACTGCCATACATGGCAGTCGATTGATTTCTATAAATATAGAAATCAGAATTCATAAATAGTTTTCGAAAAATCATAAGTAATTAGACATAATACGAAAAATCATGAAAATTCATATGTGCAATACTTATAACAATCATAATGGGTGAAAAATATTTAAAAAATAAAATACCCATTAAAATGAGAGATTAACACAAAAGTTCAAAACCATTGAAAATTTCAATATTTTGGCCCTACTTTGTATCAACTCTATCAATGGTGATTGCTATCAAAAGATAGGCTTCGCCAAGATTTTCTAAAATGATTTTAAAATGTTTTTGAAAACCTATATTGAATCATGATCAATGGGCTCAATGCACATGACTTACACATTAGCTTTCCCTATGATCCACCCATGGTTTAAGATGAGTTTGAGTTCATCTAAATGCAAAAACTATGCACCTTGAACTTAACTCATTTCCTATCATCTCACGTGTCTATGGTGTATAAAAATACACACATGTTAATTTGATGTGAGATGTGAATTTTGTTCATCCTAATCTAAGGCCTCATGCATTTTTTAAGGCAACACTACTTGATTCCCTTATACATGGGACTTCAAGTCATGTCATAGTCCTTAACTCAATTTTATTAATGCATGAATGATCATGACATAAATGATAACATAGATAAACATTGCCAAAAATCATGATGTCATGACATTAAATATAAACCTAAGCATAACATGACATAAAAACTAACCCTAAACATAATTATGACATTTTATATGATAAAAATAAGATATGATGTCATGACATGTTATATTGCAATTAAGGCATGACAAAAAAAATATAAAGCATAAGAGTACCTAAATTTTGATATTAATTTCCATTTCTAGAGTTAAATCCATTTTTGTCATATTATCACCTATCTTTCAAGTGTGTGAAAATCCAAAATGACACACTACGACCTCTAAACCTAGTTTGTGTCAATTTGATCAATTTATCAAACTTCTTAAATAATATTGGCACATCCTAAAAATATTTTGGATAAAGATCAACCTCCATTTCCAAGGTACCCATAACCTTGAAAATGACCTAAAGTGTCAACTCTACTATGGTTAGGTCAACTATCCATCCAATCAAGGTTAACACATCCTAACCCATTTAGCGTGAATCGATCACGCTCCTAGGAACCCAATACCTATTGGAGCTCCTTGGATTTACTAGATATTCCTTAGGGATGACCTCCCTAGATACCCTCCTAATGACCCTCCTAGGCTTGGTATCCTTGGTCATTGTGATCTTTCCTAGGTTAACTCTAGGGGTGACTCCCCTTGTAACCTTCTTAGTTGCCTCCCTAGGTTTCTTTGAAACCTGAGCCACTAGGCACCTATCATGGTCAACTTTAGGGATGACTTCCCTTGTGACCTTGGTTTTCCTAGACCTAGTACTAGTTCCATAATTGAATGGAACATTATGATAGGTAGGCTTATCTACCTTGGACCTAGGCTTGTGGCTCAAGCCTTTCTTGCCCATAGATGAGCCTTGACTCCTAGACTCTAGGCTTTGACTATTTGACCCCTTAATTTGATTTTGTATATTCCTAAGGGTCTTCTCCATCTTCTTAAGTTTTGACCTCAAAATTTGATTTTCAAATTCTAATTTTTCTAATTTGGTGGGTTCATTATTTCTTTGAGTAGATTTGCTCTTTCTAGGCATATATCTATGATTTTTGGGATTAAAGCCTAGATGGTCTTCTATTTTCTTAATACTTGCCTTAGGTAGAGATTTTCTAGGGACATTAGTCTCAAATTTTTCCTTAGTTGAAAAGTTACAACTCTTAGCACCTAAACAATACAATCTATTTCTACTAGCATGCTTTTCATGAGCAATGACAAGTGAATTAAAAGCATGCTTTTTAACATTAAAACTAGAAGGTGCATTGCTAAAATATACCTTAGGGTTTGTCCTAGAGGCTCCCCTACATGTGTAGCTCCTTCTTGCCCTTTGGTTTGCTTTCTCTTCCTAGGGCATTGACTTCGATAGTGTCCCCTTTGATGAAACTTGAAGCACACCACGTGCTCCTTGCTCTTACTGGTGGGGACTCCGGCATCCTTTGAATTTTTGTTTACTTTTGGTGCCAGCGGAGCCTTCTTGACCTTCTTAGGGCACTTGCTCTTATAGTGCCCGGGTTCCCTACACTCAAAATAAATTATATAATCTTTATTTTTAATTGAATTGCTTTAGTTACCTAGGTTGATAGGGGAATTTTGATTTTATCCTTGGCTCCCGAAGATAGAGGCTTCCTCTTGCTCTTGCCCTTGCTCTGGTGATCTAATCTCCTCCCCCTCAATCCTAGAGGTGGAGGCTTCCTCTACTTCTTCCTCTTCCACCGATTCGAAAGTTGACTCCTTCTCAACTTCTGACTCCTCACTTTCTTGTGAGGATGAACTTGTTTCTTCGACCTCCTCCGATTGAGCTGATGAGCATTCCTCCTTGGACTCCTCTTCTACTTCACGTGTCGGCGATGAGTTTTCATGATATTTTTCCAACTTGCTCCAAAGCTCCTTGGCATCTTTACAATCTCTTATCTTACACAATATATCATTAGGAATTACGCTAAGTAATATACCCATTACCTTATTATTTATGTTGAAGTATCGAAGTTGCTCTTTGCTCCAATTCTTCTTCTTGAGTTTTCTTCCTTCTTCGTCCTTTGGAGTGTCGAAACCTACTATGACACTAATCTAATTATCAAAATCACACCTAAGAAAGTGCATCATTCTACCTTTCCAATATGCGAAATCTTCGCGATCGAAGAAATGCGGAATGTTAATGTCGTCACCCAATTTCTCTTTAAAATCCATCTTGCCCTCTAGCGCATTTGCTCCTTCGGATGTGAAGCCGGTGAAGAGCTCCTAGCTCTGATACCAAATGGTGGAACGTTGGTGACTGCTAAAGGAGGGTGAATAGTGTGTATATTGCGTCGATAGAATTCATTCGTGCTTACTACAAAACTTGTTATGCACAATGGAAATAAACATAATAAAGCAATAACAAAATATACAAGCACAAACACACGCGATATAACGTGGTTCGGAACCTTAGGGTTCCTACTCCACGGGTTGAGCTCAACAAGATCGAGTGATGAACACACCACTACTAAAGTTCCTTCTCGACAATAAGTCGGAAGTGGAGAAACATCGTACAAGAGATTACAAAAGTAATACAATGAAATACAACAAATACACTAAGCAATACACAAAAAAAGTAAATAACACTTTACACAAGAACTTTGGATTGCTTGCTTTGGATTGGTCTTGAAGGTTTGGAATACAGCAGCAATTCCCCTCCAAAATTGCCCCGAAAATCGCTGTTGAAATCCCTCCCGTCGAGCTTTTTTTAAGCCTCTTCGCGACCTAGATTTCCGCCTGGCAGTCGACTTCCAACAGTGTCATCGTCTCACATCAGACTTAATCCACTTCAGCATTCAAGCCAACGGATACACTGACAGTCGATTGGCAGGGCCATAGTCGACTGACCGGTCAGCTACCAAGCATTCTGCTCCCACAACCCCGATCATCAGTCAACTGCCATCCATGGAAGTCGAAGGCTCAAACCATCAGTCGATTGGCCAATACTGGCAGTCGACTGGCAAGACCATTTCGCCGCAGTGGAACCCCAGTCGACTCACAGAAGTCGACTGGTCATAATCCCAATCGACTGCCCAGAGTTAACTCGGCTGCTAAGTGTCAAAACACTTGACCAATTGACTGGTCCAAAGCCCTAGTCGACTGATAACCTCAAACATGAGGTATAACCCCAAGTATGATGCCCTCATACTTGTTAGACCACCCTTAGCCTAGACCTAAGTCTTCTAGCCACCTCCATCAGCCTCACGCCTATCGGATCTCTCCAAGTCATCCATGACTTGTTCATCTATACGCTAGGCTTCAGGTGCTTCCATCAGCTATTATCATGCTGAGCTGGTCTACACTGCCAAGACACATTGGGCTTACACTGCCAAAACACATGCTTGGACTTTATGCCACCAAATCATTAGACTTATGCTGCCAAGACTCTCTCTTGAACTTTATGCCGCTAATATCAACCCTTGACTTCCCTTACTAACTCATGTTGGACTTTCCATTTGCCAAAACTCAAGCTTGGACTTTCCCTTGCCAAGACCCATACTTGGACTTTCCATGCCAACCCATGTTGAACTTTCCAATTGCCAAGACTCAAGCTTGGACTTTCCCTTGCCAAGACCCATGCTTGGACTTTCAATGCCAACCCATTTTGGACTTTCCATTTGCCAAGACTCAAGCTTGGACTTTTCCTTGTCAAGACCCATGCTTGAATTTTCCATGCCAAGTACCCAAGACTTGGACTTTCCATGCCAAGTATCCATGACTTAGACTTTCCATTGTCAAGTACTCAAGACTTGGACTTTTCCATGATAATCACATTGTCATACATTTTGTCAAACATCAATGTCAAACTTCAAAACACTACTCGAGTCAAACTCGAGTCCGATCAATCGTGACCTGGGTCGATTGCACCAAGATCGACTCAGCTGCCAAGTATCAAAACACTTGATCAGTCAACTGATCCATAACCCCAGTTGACTGATATACCTCAACCATGAGGTTTGCCCCAAGTATGATGCCCTCATACTTGCTAGACCACCCTTAGTCTAAACCTAAGCCTTCTAGACACCTCCATCAGTCTTACGCCTATCGGATCCCTCCAAGTCATCCATGACTTATTCATCCATATGCAAGTATTCAGGTGCTTCCATCGTCTATTGTCATGCTAATCGAGTTTACACCACCAAGGCACATTTGGGCTTACGCTGCCAAGACACATGCTTGGACTTTACGCTGTCAAACATTGGGTTTATGCTGCCAAGACTCCACCCTTGGACTTTCCAAATGCCAAGTACCCATGACTTGGATTTTCACCGCCAAGACTACACACTTAGACTTACGTGGCCAAGACTACACCCTTGGACTTTCCATGCCAACTCCATGTTGGACTTTCCAAATGCCAAGACCCATGCTTGGACTTTCCATTGCCAAGTACCCATGAATTGGACTTTCCATGCCAAGTACCCATGACTTGGACTTTCCATGCCAAGTGTCCCACTTGGACTTCTCCAACATATGGTCAATCTCATGTCAACCATATAGTCAACCCATTGTCAAACAATAGTCAACTCATCGTCAAACATCAAAATACTACTCGAGTCAAACTCGAGTCTCATCAATCGTGACCTGGGCCGATTGCACCAACATCGCCTAGATCTAAGCCTTGTAGCCACCTCTATCAGCCTCACACCCCCAAGGTTCATCCTAGTCCTCCACGACTCCTTCACCCTTCACGTTAGCCTTCAGATGCTTCCATCAACTATATCATACTAATCGGGTCTCTTTAGCCAAGGTTTATTTTGACTTATGCCGCCAAGACTACATGCTTAGACTTTATTGTTGGAGATCGTTTGGAAGCTAGAGGGGGGTGAATAGCGTGTTCCGTACGATGATGGAATTCTTTCGCGTTTGATCATCTACGATCTTGTTAGCATAGCGGAATGGTAATAACAAATAAATATAACAAGACACACAATCACAACACGATCATATAACGTGGTTCGGAACCGAAACGGTTCCTACTCCACGGATCGAGCTCTAGCGACGCCAATGCAATCACTAATCAATAAACTCCTTCTCGACAACAAGTCGGAGGTGAAGAAACCTCGTACAAACGTTTACAACAATAAACGAAAGAAATACAAGAAAATACAAAGGAAATGTAAAGAACACTTTACAAAACTAGGGTTTGAGCGCTTTGCTTGTTGGTTGCTTGGATGAGGTTGAAGGGCCCTGAAATGCACCTGCAAATCGCCTTCAAATCACCTCAAGAAAGCTCCCCAAGAACTGATAATGAAATCCTCCACGAGCTCCTCTTTTTGACTGCGACGGTGGATTTCCGCTATCGATCGACCGCCATAAGTCCCGATCGATAATGCCATCTTGTTGTCGTGAGACAACGGCTCAATCCACGTCGGACAAGTTCCAACGGGACTCTTGGCGATCAAATGCGATGCCTCGTAGTTGGTCGGCCGACCGGCTCAGGCGTTACATGCTCGACCGCGAACTAGCGACTATCGGATCAGCTTGGCAATGATCGTCGACATCGATCGGCTTCAATGAGCGATCTCGAGAGCAATTTTAGCTCTAACTCGGCGGTCGAACTCAAGTTGACTCACGGCGGTCGCATATTGCCGTCCACCCTTAGCCTAGACCTAAGCCTTCTAGCCACCTCCATCAGCCTCACGCCTCTCGGATCCCTCTAAGTCATCCATGACTTGTTCATCCATCGCGCTAGCTTCCAGGTGCTTCCCTTGGCTATGTCATGCTAACGGTGTATATACCGCCAAGGTACATTGGACTTACGCCGCCAAGACTCCACTTGAACTTTACGCAGCCAACCATTGGACTTATGCTGCCAAGACTCCCGCTTGGATTTTACGCCGCCAATATCAAACCCCTTGGACTTCAAATTCCAAGACTCAAGCTTGGACTTTCCCTTGCCAACCCATGTTGGACTTTCCATGCCAAGACCCATGCTTGGACTTTTCCTTGTGCCAAGTACTCAAGACTTGGACTTTCCCAAATGCCAAGTACCTATGACTTGGACTTTCCATGCCAAGTACCCATGACTTGGACTTTACATGTCAAGTACTCATGACTTGGACTTTACCTTGCCAAGACTTATGCTTAGACTTTCCCATAATCACGTGGTCAACCCTGGTCAACCATCAAAGTCAATTATAACCTGGATCGATTGTATAAACAATCTCCCCAACATATTAACCGATATCAATGTTAAACATCAATGTCAAACCACTTTGTCAAACATCAAAACATCACTCGAGTCAAACTCGAGTTTGGTCAATCGTGACCTGGGCCGATTGCACCAACAATCTCCCCCTTTTTGATGTTTGACAAAATAAACCTTGAGTTAGGCCACTAACTCAAATTTCCTTACCAATTATCCCAAATTGGTAATCCCAAATACTCTCCCAAAACTTCTCCCCCTTTTTGACTAACATCAAAAAGGTTATCTCTCCAAGGAGGTCAATGTCTCATTGTCCCAATGAGATCTTACAATCTCCCCCTTGATCCAAAAATACCTAGGATGCCTACCATCTTCCTAGTGATAAGTCCTGTATCACTCAAGAGAGGCAATCCTATTCACTCTCCCAATTTCCAAATTGGGTTTCTCAAAATTCCATCAATTTTCCCAATTGATGATACTCTCCCAAAAACTTCTCCCCCTTCAAGAAGAGAAACACATCCATTATCCCAAGATGGATAACTCCCCCTAAAGGCCTGCTCCCCCTTGACCATTGCACCAACAATGTCCTTGGGAAGTCCCTAAGCCAATAGGAACTCTAAACCATCAAAATTAAGGTTCTAAGTTCAAACTTGAACTTTCCACACCCTAAATTTGATACTTTGACCTAACACCTCTCCTAATCCATATCCAATAGATTTTCACCCTTCATCATGCTTCCCAAAGCATATCCTAGGGTTAGGAGTGGTTAGGGACCTTTACAATGGCTGAAATTAGGCTAAACAAATCTTGTTAACCCGAAATCAGACCTGACAGTCGACTCCTAACGATGTCGATCACATTGCCACTCATCATCGATCGGAGTTGAAATTTCCGAATTTCAGCTATCAGAATCGAATTTTGAAAAGTCATAAGTAATTCTACGTATTTTGAAAATTTGTGAAAATTCATACGTACATTACTTATAGTCAATACAATGGGTGAGAAATATTTGAAAATTATTTTACCTATAAAATAGAGAGTTTGATACAAAACTCAAAACCATTGAAATTTTCAATGTTTTGGCCCTATCTTGTATCAACTCTATCAATGATGATTGCTATCAAAAGATAGACTTCATCAAGGTTTTTCAAAATGATTTTAAAATGTTTTCAAAACCTTATTTTGGATCATATTCCTTGGGCTCTATGTACATGACTTGTACACAAGCTTTCCCAATGATCCATATGTTGGGTTAATATGAATTTGAGTTCAACTAGATGCAAAAATTATGCACCTTGAACTTAACTCATATCCTAGCATCTCACATGTATCTAGGGTGTATAAATACACATACATGTCCATTGGATGTGAGATGTGGGTTTTGGTTTATTTAATCTAGGGTTTCATGCATTTTTTAAGGCAACTCTACTTGATTCCCTTATAAATGGGACTCCAAATCATGTCATTGTCCTTAACTCAATTTTCAATCAAATTAATGCATGAAATGATCATGGCATAAGAAATGATATAAATAAACATATGCTCATAATCATGATGTCATGGCATAAGATGAAATCTAAAAACACATGACATTTGAAACCTTAATCCTAAACATGAACATGACATATAAAATGATTAAAATAAATATGATGTCATGGCGTGTTATATGGCAAACAAAGCATGGCATATAAAATATATAGGTATAGTAATACCTAAATTTTAATATTAATTGCCATTTGATATAATTAGATATATTTTGCCATATTATCATTAATCTCCCTAGTGTGCCAAAAACCCAAAATGGCACATTAACCTCTAAATCTAAATTGTGCAAATTTAATTGATTCTTCTTAATTTCAAAAAGTGCATTGACACATCCTAAAATCTTTTAGGATATTGATTCAAATTTATTTCTAAGGTAACCATAACCTTGAAAATATCCTAAAGTGCCACCTTTACCATGGTTGAGTTAACTACCCATCCAATCAAGGTTGGCACACCCTAAACCCATCTAGCATGAATCAATCACGCTCTTAGGAACCCAAAACCGATTTAAGCTCCTAGGGTTAATTAGGTATTCCTTAGGGATAACCTCCCTAGATACCTTCCTAATGACCCTCCTAGGCTTGTTGGCCTTGGTCATTGTGGTCTTACCTAGGTTGACTCTAGGGGTAACTCCCCTTGCAACCTTCTTAGTGGCCACCCTAGGTTTCCTAGAAACCCTAGCCACTAGGCACAACCTTTGGTCAACCCTAGGGATGACTTCCCTATTGATCTTGGTTTTCTTAGGTTTAGTTCCATAATCAAATGGAACATTGTGATAGGTTTCCTTGTGCTTAGGTTTGCCCTTGGATGACTTTTGATCCTTAGGTCTTAAGTGTTGACTTTGAGTTTTTGACCTAGGAGTTTGATCATTTGACCCTTTAACTTGATTTTGCATAATATTTAGGGTCTTTTCAAGTTTTTCAAGCCTTAACCTCAAGGCTTGGTTTTCAATCTCTAATTGCCCAATTTTAGAGTCTTGATTTAAATCATGGACATAGGGCTTCCTAGGCATATGCCTAGTCCATTTTGGATTAAAACCTAGGTGCTCTTGCACCTTTCTAATGGTCTCCCTTGGTAACATTTTTCTAGAATTATTTGACCTAGGTTTGTTCTTAGATAAATTATTTTTAGGGACATTAGTCCCAAATTTCTCCTTACTCCTAAGGTTGACCTTCTTAGCT
Source organism: Wurfbainia villosa (assembly GCA_025175895.1). Taxonomy (NCBI): domain Eukaryota; kingdom Viridiplantae; phylum Streptophyta; class Magnoliopsida; order Zingiberales; family Zingiberaceae; genus Wurfbainia; species Wurfbainia villosa. The sequence continues at coordinate 38,605,318 of CM046002.1, read as the reverse complement.
CCTAAGCAATATTCTCTATTTCTAGCATGCTCTTTTTGATAAATAGCAAGATTGCTAAAATTATTTCTAGCATGCTTTTGACTATAAGAATTAGAAAGAGCATTATTAAAATATACCTTAGGGTTAGCCTTAGCTCCCCCTATTTGTGTAGCTCTCTCTTGAGTCTTCTTCCTCCCCCTAGGACATTGATTCCTATAATGTCCTTTTGAATTGCACTTGAAGCATATAACATGCTCCCTGCTCTTTTGACTTGGGGAACCGGCATCCTTCGACTTTTGTTGACTGTTGACGGAGGAGCTTAATCCTTTTAGGACACTTACTCTTGTAGTGTCCTTGCTCCCTACACTCAAAACATATTATATGCATTTTATTATTACTTGATATGTTTGAGTTACCTAGTTCAATGGTAGGTACCGGAGTGGATTCTTCATTCCTCCCGGAGGTTGAGACTTCTTCTTGAATTGGTTTCGGCTCCGGTGTGGATGGTATCTCCCTCTCAATCCTAGAGGTGGATGCCTCCTCCACTTCTTCCACCGCTTCTACCTCTTCAGATTCGGATGTTGATTCTCTATCAGCCTCCGAATCCTCTAGCTCTTTGGATGTTTCTTCTTGAGCTTGAGAGGGTGATGGTCCTTCTTCTTGGACCGATGATAGACTTTCATGGAGCTTGGCCAAATCGCTCCATAGCTCCTTGGCATCCACATAGTCACCTAGGTTACACAAGAGGTCATTAGGAATTAAATCAAAAATGAATTTGATTACCTTCTTGTTTTTATCGAATTGTTGGAGTTGCTCCTCACTTCACTTCTTCTTCTTGAGAAACCCTCCCTTTGGTCCCTTAGGATATTCAAATCCTTCCATCAACGCGGACCACTCCTCAAGGTCTCTCATCATCAAAAAATCTTCAATTCTCTCCTTCTAAGAATTGAAACATTCTCGTCCATAGAAGGCATACGGAATTGGGGTGTTGATATCCCATCCCAATTGATCTTGGACTTCCATCTTTTACCCTCTAGCTTGCTCCCTTTGTTGTTAGACTTAGAAGAGCAGTCTCACTCTGATACCACTTGTTGGAGATCGTTTGGAAGCTAGAGGGGGGTGAATAGCGTGTTCCTTATGATGATGGAATCCTTTCGCGTTTGATCGTCTACGATCTTGTTAGCACAGCGGAATGGTAATAACAAATAAATATAACAAGACACACAATCACAACACGATCATATAACGTGGTTCGGAACCGAAACGGTTCCTACTCCACGGAACGAGCTCTAGCGACGCCAATGCAATCACTGATCAATAAACTCCTTCTCGACAACAAGTCGGAGGCGGAGAAACCTCGTACAAACGTTTACAACAATAAATGAAAGAAATACAAACAAATACAAAGTAAATGTAAAGAACACTTTACAAAACTAGGGTTTGAGCGCTTTGCTTGTTGGTTGCTTGGATGAGGTTGAAGGGCCCTGAAATGCACCTACAAATCGCCTTCAAATCGCCTCAAGAAAGCTCCCCAAGAACTGATAATGAAATCCTCCACGAGCTCCTCTTTTTGACCTGCATCGGGCTGGATTTCCGCCTATCAGTCGACTGCCATAAGTCCCCAGTCGACTGATGCCACTGTTGTCGTGAAACAACGACTCAATCCACGTCGGACAAGTTCCAACGGGACTCTTGACAGTCGACTACCAACATTGGAAGTCGATCGTATCCATCGATCGGCGTGATCGACGAGCATTCGTCGATGCACGTAACTCGACCGCGAACTAGCGATCATATCGACCCTTAGCGATCGTCAGTCGACATCGATCGGCTTGATAAGCGATCATTGCCAGAGCAATTTCAGCTCTAAGCTGGCAGTCGAACTCAAGTTGACTCACTGCAGTCGAACCGGCCATATTGTCAATCGACTGCCAACCTCAAACATGAGGTTTTAATCCAAGTATGATGCCCCTCATACTTGCTAGACCACCCTTAGCCTAGACCTAAGCCTTCTAGCCACCTCCATCAGCCTCACGCCTCTCGGATCCCTCTAAGTCATCCATGACTTGTTCATCCACCGCGCTAGCTTCCAGGTGCTTCCCTTGGCTATGTCATGCTAATGGTGTCTACATCGCCAAGGCACAATGGACTTACGCCGCCAAGACTCCGCTTGGACTTTACGCCGCCAACTATTGGACTTATGCTGTCAATACTCCCGCTTGGACTTTACGCCGCCAATATCAAACCCCTTGGACTTCAAATGCCAAGACTCAAGCTTGGACTTTTCCTTGCCAACCCATGTTGGACTTTCCATGCCAAGACCCATGCTTGGACTTTTCCTTGTGCCAAGTACTCAAGACTTGGACTTTCCCAAATGCCAAGTACCCATGACTTGGACTTTCCATGCCAAGTACCCATGACTTGGACTTTACATGCCAAGTACCCATGACTTGGACTTTACCTTGCCAAGACCCATGCTTGAACTTTCCCATAATCACATAGTCAACCCTGGTCAACCATCAAAGTCAATTATAACCTGGATCGATTGTATAAACAATCTCTCCAACATATTAACCGACATCAATGTCAAACATCAATGTCAAACCACTTTGTCAAACATCAAAACATCACTTGAGTCAAACTCGAGTCTGGTCAATCGTGACCTGGGCCGATTGCACCAATATTTATGTCATCAAAACCTCACCCTTGAACTTCCTTGCCAAGTATCCATACTTGGACTTTCACTGCCAAGACTACACACTTCGATTTACATGGCCAAGACTACACTATTGGACTTTCCATGTGTCAAGTATCCAAAATTTGGACTTTCACCGCCAAGAGTATATATTTAGACTTACGTGGGCAAGACTATATCCTTGGACTTTCCATTTATCAAGTATCCAAAACTGGGACTTTCAATGCTAAGACTATACACTTGGACTTACGTGGGCAAGACTACACCCTTGAACTTTTTATTTGCTAAGTATCCAAACTTGGACTTCTCCATTGCCAAGAATCCAATCTTGGATTTTCTATTGCTAAGTAACCATACTTGGACTTTTCCATGCTAAGACCATTTTTGGACTTTCCCTTGCCAAGTCTCCAAACTTAGACTTCTTCATTGCCAAGTATTCATACTTGGACTTTCCACTCGAGTATCACTCGAATCTGATCAATCTTGTCCTAAGGTTTGATTGCTTTAAAAATCTCCCTCAAATAATCTCCCCCATATGATTTTGGATATCTCAATCATCCACTAGTCATGTGGTCAAATTATATCAAACCATATTGACAAATATCAAAACACTACTCGAGTCTCACTCGAGTCTGGTCAACATTGACCTGAAGCCTATTACACCAATACTTTTGCGACGAAAAAAGAATTCGTTGCAAAGTTGTGACGAAATGAATATTCGTCGCAAATTTTGCAATGAAAATTGAATTCGTCATAAAATTTTGCGATTAATTTATGTTTCATCGCAACATTTTTGCCTTGAATTACATTTTCGTCGCAAAATTTGCGATAAATATTTTTTTCATCACAAAATTTATAACAATATTGGGTTTTCGTAGTAGATTTTGCGACGAAAGTGGAAGTCATCCAAAGTTTGCAATGATTGTTGTGACAAAAAAAATTTTGTTGCAAATTGTGCAACAAATATATAGTTTGTTGCTATTTTGCAATAAAATCTCTTTTGTTGTAAATTTCGTTGCTAATTTACGATGATTTTTTGTTTCGTCATAAAATTTATTCTAAATTTACAACGATTTATTTTCATCGCTAAAGTTTGTTGCTAAATCAAAATTTTGCTGTAGTGTTACCCTTCTCGTCGATGGATACTAACTTGAGTATAGAAGGGGTCACGCAAATAAAGCTAATCAATCTTTACTATGTTTCCCCCTTGCAAACCAGGAGCCACGACGCCACTTTCAAAAGATAATCTATCCTACTTTTCAGAGAAGAGGGAAGAGAAAGAGTCCAATCATGCTCGAAAGAGATTCCATCAAAACCTTTTTCGTAACATGAGAGAAGTCTTTTATAGTCTCATAATGTCTTACACTAAGTTAAATGGACCCTTCGACTCTAATATTATAAGAGATTCTTCACATTTGAAGAGGGCTTCAATTTTAAGAAGTAACTAACATGGGATAACGCACCACTCTAACTCGTACAGTATAAATTCAATGCTTGTCCCACCATAATTTTATCATGCCATTCCCTTTAAATTGGTCACATCTTTGATCTATTGTACTATCTATCTAATGTCTGAAGAACTCTAACCTGTTTTGAGAGTTCCCATTGTGGTCGGAGCACATGGCAAGATTAAATTCCGTGAATACAAATTTCAAAAACTATAAATAAAATTAAATAATACAAAAAAAAAAAAATAGGGCAGCGCGCCAGGATAAACGATGGTAATAGAGTAACAGAGAGAAAGGTTAACTCAGACCGTCATTTTGACACTAAACGATTAACATATATAAAAGAAGCCTCCCTCTTTGAACTTTTAGCTTAATCGCGTGAAGAAAATCGATTTTCCTATGAAATTTTCAGCTAGTTCAGCGTTAACATTTCTAAATTAAAAAAGCACTAAACTCCTGTGGACCGAGAGTTAAATTACAGACACTCGAGTGATGTTAAGTTGAGCAGGGGGTCGTGTGCTCATACAAGTATTACTGGAATGCAGGCCACTGTATCTTTTACCGCACGCCGAATAGCATGTTAAACAAAGCACGTGCTCCCCGTTCCTATCTTCTGCAACCTTATCCGCCCCCTTTCTTTATTGACCAGCCTTCATAATCGATTAAATTGCATAAGCCCCCAAAATTTTAATTTTTTCTCCGTCAGTAGGACCATGGCGGTGAGGGCAGCTTCGTTGGCGAAAGCCTATAAATCTTCACCGCTGTAGTTATGGCACAGCCTCTCTCACAAGTCCAAAGCAAAGCAGTATGGCTTCTCCGTGGCATTGCTTCTCTTCCATAGCCGTGTTCCTTATCATCGTCACCCAGGCGTCAAGAGCCACCTCTGCACGGTGCCCGTTGTCGGACCGCAAGGCGCTCCTAGCCTTCCGATCCTCGTTGTCGGAGCCGTATCTGGGCATCTTCTCGTCGTGGACGGGCGACGACTGCTGCTCGATGTGGTACGGGGTGAGCTGCGATCCCACCACGGGGCGTGTGGCCGACATCAGCCTACGCGGCGAGTCGGAGGACCCCATCCTCGCTCGAGCCGGTCGCACGAGCGGACTCATGATGGGGGTTATCTCGTCGGAGATCTGCCGGCTCGAGCGGTTGACGACGCTGATCCTTGCCGACTGGAAGCAGATCGCAGGGCCGATTCCCCCGTGCGTCACCTCCCTTCCCTTCCTGCGCATCCTCGACCTCGTCGGTAACCGCCTCTCCGGCCTCATCCCAAGAGACATAGGTCGCCTCACCCGCCTCACCGTCCTCAACGTGGCTGATAACAATATCTCCGGGAGCATTCCGGCCTCCATCACGGGGCTTTCCACGCTGATGCACCTCGACCTCAGCAACAACCTGATCTCGGGACCCATACCGAGTGACTTGGGGAGGCTGCGGATGCTCAGTCGCGCGCTGCTCGCCCGCAACCGCATCTCCGGCAGCATCCCTGAGTCGGTCGGATCCATGCCTCGGCTGGCTGACCTGGACCTCGCGAGTAACCAAATCTCCGGAGATTTGCCCACCAACCTGGGATCGATGCCGGTGCTGTCGTCGCTGTACCTGGACTCGAACCGGCTGACGGGGCCCATCCCCGCGACTCTTTTAGCGAGTCGAGGACTGGGAATCCTGAACCTGAGCCGGAATGCTATCGAAGGGGAGATCCCGGACGTGTTCACCACCCTGTCGTACTACACGGCGCTGGACCTGTCTCACAATAGGCTGAAGGGGAAGGTGCCAAAGACGCTGATGACGGCGGCGTACGTGGGGCACCTGGACCTCAGCCACAACCACCTCTGCGGCCCCATCCCTGTGGGCTCCCCGTTCGACCATCTAGAGGCTGCCTCCTTCGTCTACAACGACTGCCTCTGCGGCTGGCCGCTCCCCGCTTGCAAGCCGTGAATCAATCGACGAATTGGATCGGACGCATGCAGTGTCTATGCCACTCTACATACGCTACGTACCAACTGTCAAACCAATCTCGTGTGATATGCTATATGATACGATACGATGCTACATGTGCGCCTGATATATAGCAGTTAGTTAAATCAATTCAGGAGATCGAGCCGCGACGGACAACTATTGTTCAAAATGCCATTTACTTGGGGGACGCAATTAATTGTTGAAAGCGTAAAGTTAGGTGCTTTATTTTATATGGAAAATGTACCTGTGGATAGTGCATGCATGCCAAGCGTCCATTATGATCCATAGTAAATTAATGCAACATTAATATGTTTAATTTACTTTAAACAATTAATGAGCTTGGTTTGGATCTGGCTTTTCAATTCTACTGCATGCGAGCATGTGCACTCACGAGCTGTTTGGTATGCGGCGGTGGAGCTAGCTAGCTGTTTAATTGGACTGGAGCTTGTAACTGGAAGTATTAGAGATTTCATAATGCAGCAAATCAAATCTATTTTGACGCATGCCTGTGTGCTGTTAAGGACCCACGCGGGGACAGTGTGCATGCAGGAGAGATATATGTGCCGGTCACCATGTGGGCGAAAGGGGACCGGCTAGAGTCGGCGTCGCCGTACGTCGGTGGCGCAGACCGCTGCCGATCAGTTTAAAATCGTTACACATCCCCACACTTATTCCTCTTCAATTCGGGTCAGCCTAAGGAACTACGAATTCTTAATTCTAAACCTAAACCTAATGGCGCCCATGATATCTTCTTCTATATATCATTTTTGTTATTGCCAAAATATTTTATCAAGAAAATACATTGAGGCTGATGCGGTAACGGTTTACTGGCTTCCTTTCAACGTAGGGGAGCACGAGGGAAGCTTGGGGGTTCTCTCCGACAACAACAGTAAAGTGAAATGTGAATAAGAGAAACGCACGCCAACACAAGCAACGAACAAAGACACAGGATATAACGTGGTTCAGAATAAAGATTTCTACTCCACGGGTGTGAGCTCTCCCACGAGCTACGGTGCCAAAGTACTTTCACTATAAACTTCCTCCTTCGCAGAAAGAACTTCCGGAGGTAGAAGAGAAAACCTCTTACAATTAGCCCAAATACACAGGAAAATATAAAAAAAATGGAGCTCACTACGCTCCTTGTCTCCTTCTCCGGCGATGTGGTCGCTCTCCCCTTCGGATGTGCCTTCGTCTATCACTTGTTGGAAATAATACGGATCCCCTTTCTCTTGCCCTGCTTCTCCCTTTTATCCTCCTTCCTCTGGCTAGTTATTGCACCGCAAACCTCCTTCATCGTACACGTGGTCACCTTGCTCATATGGAGAATCATTCTATTACAAACACGAGGAGGGAAGGCTCCTCGGAATATCATGTGGGGGCCCTCTTCTGTTGTGTAACAACTTCTTATCTACATTTCGGAAAATATGCTAGTCCATCCCTTTCAGCCACTTGCCTTCGATGAAACTAACCTAAACCTAATGCTCACATGTAGCGTAGCCCTTAGACTCTTCCCAGTAGCCCGAACCAACTCCCCTTCTTCCCGTACCGAACCATCTCTAGGCCCGCTAGACCGAGCCGATTCTCGTCTGGCCCCAGACGAATAATCTTCACGACGCTCCGCGCAACTACCCTCAAACCGTTTCTCCTGCTCCAATTTCCCCTGCATCGACGTGTCAACCATTCTTCCCAGACTCTCCCATCGAACCGGCTACTTGGTTCGGATAGCGCCCTATGCGCGAGTATTCTTACCTTATTCACAGAAAGGAGGTAACAGCAGTATCATTAGTCAACCCCCAAAAATAGTCAAGTGAAGTCATAAGCTTGACTTTCTAAAGGTATAAGACCTCTAACTCACCCTTTCCTCGCAGATTCAAATTTACTTTTTTCCCGTTGTCTTACCCCATATGCTTGAAGCGGATTAATGGGCCCATGGGCCCCGCCTCCCCTTTTCCTCTTAAGTAGTCAAAAAGTCACAAAACCATATATAAATCTCCGTCCTCGCCTTTTATGTATAACTTAACATGCCTAACAATCCAGTTTTTCCCTCTTCCTCCTTTCCAGCAGTTTTTTTCGGCGGTGCTTCAGTGCCCTAGCCCCTTCTTTCGCAAACGTTCCTTCTTCAACCTTCAAGTAAGTGTTCTTCCTCGCTCCATACCTATGGCCCCGAAGACCCCACCTTCACTTCCCTGGTATGAGCACACCGTCACCCAGTTAGATAGCAAACACTATTTCTTTAATATTATGAACCAATTCATAGACTCTTCCATGCCCTACCATTTCAACACCACTGCTTACCGACCACATCGTCCTCCATCCGCCCTAACTTGCTTCTTTTCCGAACAATTTCTTAATGGTTTGTTTTTGCCCGTGCCTTCTCCCTATCTAGAAATCCTAGATTTTTACAAACTGCCCTTAAACCAATTTACCCCCAATTCCTTCCGTATTTTATCGAGGGCCACCATAGTATTTCGGCACCTAGACCTCTCTTTGTCCCCCCAACTGTTCCACTGCTTCTTCCAATTAAAATCTTCTAAGGCGGGTCTCTTCTATCTCTCCAGCCTCTCGGACTACCAGTTCTTAGTGAACATGCCCTCTTCTCACAAAGGATGAGAAGAACTATACTTCTTTGCTCAACTTCCGATGCCCCTCGCCTATTCAGATACCTAGAAGTTAGATCTTCCAGAGCTACCTCCCTTTCGCAAAATGAGGACCCAATGTCCTTTCCCTGAGGTTTACAAAGTGTTGAGAGAATCTCACTATTGCTCCAACCATTTGATGAAACCTCCTCTCCTCGGTCACTGCGGGCTATCCCCTTTTCCTTTTACTGCCTCGGCCACCATAGGTAGGATAGTATTCATATTTGATATAACTCATTATCTGGATCAACCTACCTTTTTTAAAAATGAATTTCGCAGATAACCTAATGCATGATGCTTTTGTAAAAGGTGAGAAGGTTAATGCAGCTAGGAAAAAGAAGACCTCCACGAAACGAGATAAAGGTAAATCTGCGGCTGCTCCCTCTTCACCCTGGAAGAGGTTGCGCCCTGTTGGAGAAGGAGTCCCCAACTCCTTGTCCATCCCCGCATCTCCTTCTTCTCATTCCTCTCCTTTGTCATCCCCTCCAAACTGAAAAAACACCGACGCTTAGTCGTATACGAACCGAGGGTGAGGGATATCATACTAGCCGCCCCATCCTCTTCCCCCTAAGGGTGAAGGTCTCCTTCTCCTTCTCCTGTTTCATCCCTCATTCAACTTGACACTCTAACACATTCCCCAACCGAATCTCTCCCTGTGAATATTCCCACCGAAGCACATCTTTCTCCAGCTCCCTCTCGGATTATGGGTCCCTCTCCCCCTTCGGAGGGGAGAGATCTTGTCATGCCCATCCTTTCCAGGGGTTGGAGGGGCGGCGCGACGTGATTATATATACATGCATTTATAGCGGAAGACTAAATACATGCATTTACAGTGGAAGACTTAACATTTTTTTTTCTTTTTAAAACATAAAACATGAAGCATGCATCATCATTTCATAAGTACTTAGTTCAAGTTCATGAAAATCAACTTAAGGACATCAAGTAGCAACCATCAACATCAAGTAGAGTTTGACTCTTATCAACTAACATGCAAAACTTAAAGGAAAACATACATAAGTTTGGGGAACATAAATAGATCTCCTCCACCATGCCACTACCACACACACTTTGCCCCTCCTGCTGCTCCCTTTAGCTTAGCCATTCTTTACCCTTATCTGCAGTACAAGGGGACATAAAACTATAAGCACATAGGCTTAGTAAGATCCTTTCCTACTCACAAAAATCATACATCAAGAACTGGACATAGAGTAGTGACACGATCATTTAAGAACATATAATCATAACATTCATATAAACATTCAAGAACATATAAACATAGCATTCATATAAGAGAAATGACATGAGCATTCAGAAACATATAAGCATAGCATTCATATAAGAGAAATGACATAAGCATTCAGAAACATATAAGCATAACATTCATATAAGAGAAATGACATGAGCATTCAGGAACATATAAGCATAACAATCATATAAACATCATAATCACCTAGACATCAAATAAGGGTATATGCAAGATGCTCTTTGAAAACACATATCTTATAGTTACTTAAACATAATCTCAACATATTGGGTCCGGCATTGTACCACATACATCATCATCATAGTGCGCATCCCTAATAGACCCGAGGTAGCTAATCCCGAGCCTACTAGAGTACTAGACCTGTACTATGTCCGTCGACCTAGGGGCAACATAACATAGAAGTCGATCCTAGGGCAGTACTTGTGACCGTCGACCTAGGGCAACTAGGAGCCCATCCCGTACTGAGTCCGTACTACGACCGTCGACCCAGGGGCATGTAGGAGCCCATCCCTTAGACCTTATTAGGGTTCGGTGCAAGCCATGCAAAAAGTAAAATAGCATATCATGTTCCTTATCATAACATATCATATTTCTTTTCATAAACATAACATGTTCCTTATCATAACATATAACATTTCTTTTCCTATACATATCATGTTCCTTATCATGGCATATCATGTTCCTTCTTCATAGCATATCATGTTCCTTTTCATAACATAAAGAGTGCTCTTAGTCCCCATTCATAGGGAAGCATCTCTTAGGCATTCATCATACATACTTCTTCATCATGATGCAATGAGAATAACATAATCATACATTCATACAATTAACATGGACATAAGGTAGTGACATAAACCAATCATGCTATCATAAAGTCTAGCTAACATCATATTTGCATTTTATCTACATGTAGCATGGCATGGAGGATTAGTAGAGGGCATGTACATGGGCTAGCCGAAACCCTAAGGGAGGGTTCTTAGGAGTTTACATGCTAAAATAACTTGTGCATGGTCTACTTAACATCATACCAACATCATACACATATAGAGTATGCATAAACATCATGAATAAGCATAACATGGTGTGGTCTAAACTCCATGGGGTTCTAACAAAATTTTAAACCCTAAACAACTTGTACAAGATCTAACTAACCACATGTTAATCTCCATTACATATAGATCATGGCATGGAAGGCCCTTAGGGGCCTAGATAGGTCTTGGCCGAGAGCTTCAAGGAACCTTAAGATCAATCACTTAAATCTAGCTTAGCTATCAACATGTTATCTTCATCTATATTCAAAACATAGCATGACTACATATAGATCATAGCATGGAAGACCATTAGGAGCCTAAATGGGTCTTGGCCGAGAGTTTCAAGAGGCTTAAAGATCCAACACTTAAATCTAGCTTAGCTATCAACATATTATCTTCATCTACATTCAAAACATAACATGACTACATATAGATCATAGCATAGAAGACCATTAGAAGCCTAAAAGGGGTCATGGCCGAGAGTTTCAAGATCAAACACTTAAACCAAGTCTATCTAGAAACATATTATCATCATATTCATACAAAACATAGCATGGGCAATCATGGGAAGCATGAAGGAGGTCTTGGCCGAAAGTTTCATAAAGGATTTTCTTAACAACCATCAACCGAAGCAACTTGTACTGCAGGTGAGGGGATACTTGTAGGGATGTATACTGAAAAGTTTATCTTTTATATGAACATCTTTATTTTGAAATAAGAATCACATGATCATTGTTTGCATATTTTTATGGTTATGCAATATTGTTTAATACTTTACATTGTAGATAACATGGTGTGTGGTGTCACACAGGAGATCATGTTATCAGCCCCTTGAAAAATATAAGTAAAGGCTCACAACCGAGATGGCTTTGGACAAACCATCGGAATGGTTGTAGTGTGATTTGGTATTGGTTTGTCTTGACCATAAAATCACACTAGTGCACTTTGTGTGTATTGAGTAGGACCGACTTAGAGGTGATTCGATTTATTGCTGACTACATAATCGAATCGGACCTCAGATATTATTTAGTACATGCTCTTAATCCCGATATAATAACGGGCACATATACTTAGTACTTATCTCTTTGATTTACCAATGAGCGAGATTTATAGATTAAATCGATAGGCTCGGTAAGTTGTGAGATGATATTATTTATATGGTGTGTCGTTGATTATAGGAGGAAACCGTGTCCTATATATTAGGATGATGATGTCCCCTTGAGGAGCTCATAAGGTTCATCATGTAAACCCTGCAGGTGGACTTGGTCCGACATGATGAAAAGGTTGAGTGGTACTACTCAAGGAGTTAGATGTTGATTAATTAATGGTCAGTAAATTAATTAATCGACGGGCATTCGAGATCTTAAACACGGGGAGAAAATGTACAAATAATATATGGAGCCCATATTATCATATGGGGGTTGGTGAGGTAGATCAATGATGATCCTTTAGTGGATTGGATCATCATTAGTGGATCGGACTTTATGTGAGCTTGATCCATGGGTAGCCAATATCCAACTCCTCCTCATGGTCTCTAATGTAGCCTATTAACACCTCATGAAGCTTAGATCCAATGGATAGAAACAAAACTCTAAGATCCATAGGTAGAGATTAAATCTCTAAGATCCGACGGTTGAGATTAAATCTCTAGATCCGACGGTTGAGATTAAATCCCTAGAACCAATGGAGGAGATTAATTCATGACTTTTCTCTAACTCTATAAAAAGAGGGCATGGGAGTTGGCGTGGATAATAATCAAGGAGAGCTAGGGTTTGGGCGGCAAGAAGGAATCCTAGTTGAGATAGGATTAGGGTTAGGGTTTGGAGGCTAGGGCGGCACCAAATAAGGAAGGTGATTGTTTCTTCTTCATCCTTCATTGGCTGGCATCCAGATTGGTTTCCAGCCCTTTTTCCAGCCTTTGGCCGGCGACCAAGCCTCTCTTCTCCCTTTCCTTAGGTGGCGGAAATAAGATATAGGACTTCCCTTGGTGTCTTGTTTGTTTTCCATCATCTTCTCCACCTTCTAGTTGGCCGGCGGCAAGGAGATTGTGTGCTCCTTGTTGGTTGGTTTTAGGGAGGAGAAAAACCTTGTTTCTACTCTTCTTCTTGCTTTGGAAGAGCAAGGAAGGAAGATTTGTGATCTAGGAGCTTCGACTTTTGGTAGATCGTCGCCCACACGACGTCCAAAAGGAGGAAGGTCATACATTAGAAGATCGAGAGGTATACCTATTCTTCTTTCTATTTTTGTTACTTTCTTGTATTTGTTTTTCAATTATGAGCATGATATAAATCTGTAAATGGCTAAATAATACTTGGATCTCGAGCATAAACACGAAAACCGGCGATCCGGACATCGTCTATTCCGTGGCTACTCGTAGAATAGAGGATGGTCGCTTGAACAACTAGTTTGTTCAAGTGACCTCTCTAAACGAATAGCACGATGATGACTTGGTGGTTTGGATAATCCCTTTTGTCTAGGATTAAATTTTTTTTAATTCGGGGACATGAAAGGGATCGCCATGGACAAGCTACCGAGGTGAAATGGGAAGCAAAGTTTCCCCTCACAGACTCGATAAGCAAAACCCTTCAATTGGTATCAGAGCCAAGGTTTCCGGTTTTGTGTGTTTAGGATTCGGTTAATTTTTATGCACTTTTTTATATATTATATGTGCCGAATAATAGTAGGATATGCGTAGTTTAACTCTTTGGTTGCTGGCATAAGATCCGACTATTATGACCATATGTGTGTATGTGATTGTATGTGTGTAAATATTTATTTTGTTGAATCCTCGGGGTTGACGAGGCTAGTATTTAGTTTTTGTAAATTAAATACGACATTGTTTAGCCACTCTTTATTTTATTTTACTTTCGATCTAGATTTCATGTGCACTCTCTCGTGGAGTATAGGATCGATGGATGTAAATTAAAATAGGTTTTAGTCTCGGCTCGGATCTCCAGATGGCTTATACATGGCGTAGGAGGAGCGAACGAGATGGCGATACGACGGGAGTCATATTGAAGACAAAAGCCATAATAGTTGGAAAATAATTTATTTTTCATATTTATTGCTTTTTGTTTGATATGCATGTCGTAGGCTAGGAAAATTCCTCAATTTTAAATTACTAAGTGGGAGAGGAAATTTTTTAAAATTCCCACAGCCTCCATTACGATTTGACAAGTGATGCAAACAAACTTGCGCGTCGGCTCTGAGTGCCTTCCTCCATATCGGATGGGTTTGTTTGCGGATCACAAGGTCGAATATGGTTATATGAAATTATTAAGGAGCGTGTGTACTTGCCCATCGTAAGGCACATAACCTGAGATAATTACCTTGGTACCGAGTAATGGTGAACACTTAGATACAAATATAAATATCCTCCCCATCGGAGTCACTGCTTTTATTTGTAGGGCAAAAGAGGAACCAACTATTAATTTTACTTGTCAAAAGGTTAGGTTGACAAGATAGTAAAATTAATGGGTAAAACCTCCTCTTACAAATGTAGAATTCGTATACGTCCACACTATCGTGACATACGATATTCTCGGTGTTTTGAGGTGTTGGTTGATTTTAAAATTTTATTGTTTGAGGAATCAATAATTTTTTGAAATCTAATGTTTTGATTTATGTGATTCTTAGGTTTTCTTTTAAAATGACTTTCAACCCACTTGCTGTGATACTGAAAGAGAACAAACTTACTAGACCCAACTATGTTGATTGGAAGAGGAATCTAGACATTGTCTTAACTGCTGAGGAATACAAATATGTACTCCTCGAAAAGTGCCCTCCCAAGCCTGCAGATAATTCTGGGGAAAAGGAGAGAGAGCTATAAGAAGTGGATCAAGGCCGATGAGATGACGCGGTATTACATTTTGGCATCTATGTCAAATGTACTGCAACATCAGCATCAAGCCATGCCCACTGCTTATGATATGATGCTCAATCTCAAGGAGCTTTTCGGACACCAGAATCGGGTTGCGAGGCAAGAGGCCATGAGAAAATTGATGATGACCACCATGATCGAGGGAACACCCGTAAGGGATCATGTTCTGAAGATGATGGCTCATTTGAATGAGCTGGAGGTCCTAGGAGCTGAGATCGATGGGGAAACCCAGGTCGAAATCATACTCCAGTCTCTACCTAGGAGTTTTGAGCAGTTTTGCTTGAACTACAACATGAACAAGAGGTTGTATTCATTGGCAGAACTTCTGACTGAACTCTAGGCAGCAGAGGGACTATTTCGTCATAGTGCTCAGGCGCATGCCGTGGTGACCCAGAAGGTTTCTACTTCTAAGCCGAAAGGCAAGAAGAAGAAGAAACAAACCGGGGCGAAGGCGGTGGGAGGTACTCAGGGAGGAGTGAAGAAGCCGAAAGGCAAGTGCTTCACTTGTAAGCAGACTGGACACTAGAAGAAGGACTGCCCCAACCGCAAGAACAAAGGTATATCTTTTGGTCTATTCGTTGAAACATGTTTAGTGGTGTTATCTATCGACATCTGGTGTGTAGATACGGGAGCCACTGATCATGTCTGCAATACTTTGCAGGGGTTCCAGAAAACCAGACGACTGGCTGAGGGGGAGATTACTATGTACTTGGGCGATGCCACGAAGGTGGCGGCTATTGCAGTGGGAGATGTTCATTTATCTTTTGAGAAAAATAAACTTTTGGTTCTTAAAAATTGCCTTTATGTACCCTTATTTAGAAAGAATTTAATTTCAGTTTCTAAATTATTTATGGATGGATATTCTATTTCTTTTAATGACAGAGTTATTATAAGAAGGAATAGGGACATTATCTGTTCGGGTGCATTGATAGGAAATTTGTACACACTTGAACCAAAACCTCCCACGATGCAAATTGAAGTTAATAACTAATCTTCTAATTCCAATAAGAGAAAAGAACCTTCGAAGATGAACCAAACATATCTTTGGCATCTTAGGCTTGGTCACATTAACCTAAGCAGAATTCAAAGGTTGATAGCTGATGAACCTTTGGGTTCATTAGTGGTGGAGGATCTCTTAACCTGTGAATCTTGCTTGGAGGGTAAGATGACCAAGAGGTCTTTTAAGGCCAAGGGGTATAAAGCCAAAGATATATTAGAATTGGTTCATTCTGATTTGTGTGGTCCTATGTCTATCCAGGCCAGAGGTGGTTTTGAGTATTTCGTCTCTTTTATAGACGATTACTCAAGATATGGATACATTTACCTGATGCGCCGCAAGTCTGAATGCTTTGACAAGTTCAAAGAATTCAAGGCTGATGTAGAGAAACGTCAAGGTAAAAGTATCAAGACACTACGATCTGATTGTGGTGATGAGTACCTCTTGGGAGAGTTTAGGAACTACTTATCAGAGGTTGGGATTCAATCCCAATTTACTGCACCTGGCACACCCCAGCAGAACGGTGTAGCAGAGCGAAGGAATAGGACTCTTATGGAGATGGTTAGATCGATGATGAGTTATTTTGACTTACCAAATTCATTCTGGGGATATGCTCTAGATACGACGGTGTACATTCTGAACTTGGTTCCATCTAAATCAGTGCCTTCTACTCCCATAGAGTTGTGGACTGAGCGAAAACCTAGTCTAAGACATATTCAGATATGGGGGAGTCCAGCACATGTGCTGAAGGCAGATGCTAGTAAGTTGGAACCTCGTACAGAAGTGCGCTTGTTCGTTGGCTATCCTAGAGGAACGAAGGGTGGATTGTTTTATAGTCCTAGAGATCAGAGGGTGATCGTTAGCACGAACGCCAAATTTCTAGAGGAAGACTATGTGATGAGCCACAAACCCAAGAGTAAAATTGTTCTGGAGGAGTTAAAAGGGGAAGTCACTTCTTTAGTACCACCGGTATAAGAGGATATACCACATGTCACCGCACCGCGTGTCACAGAGGATACACAGGTGATACCTCGTCGTAGTGGGAGGGTTGTGAGATAGCCTGATAGATTCATGTTCTTGGAAGAATCTTCTGATTTGGTCCCTGGCGAACATGAACCTGATCCCTGGACATATGACGAGGCAATCCAAGATAATGATGCAGTATCTTGGCAAAGTGCAATGAATGCTGAGATTGAATCTATGGATTCAAATCAGGTCTGGGAACTAGTAGAACCATCCGATGGTGTAAAAACCATTGGATGCAAGTCGATCTACAAGAGAAAGAGAGGAATAGATGGGAAGGTTGAGACCTTCAAAGCGAGGCTTGTTGCGAAGGGGTATACTCAGAAAGAGGGTATCGATTATGAGGAGACTTTTTCGCCGGTAGCCATGCTTAAATCTATCCAGATTCTCTTATGCATAGCAGCTCATATAGATTATGAGGTGTGGAAGATGGATGTCAAGATAGCTTTCCTTAATGGAAGTCTTGAGGGAAATATCTACAAGAAGCAACCAGAGGGATTCATTGCTAAGGGCAAAGAGCATCTTGTATGTAAGCTTAATCGGTCCATTTATGGATTGAAACAAGCTTCGAGGTCTTGGAACATCCGCTTTGATGAGGATATCCAGTCTTATGGATTTATTCAAAGTCCGGATGAGTCTTGTGTATACAAGAGATGTGATGGAAACGTAGTGGTATTTCTTGTATTATACGTAGATGACATTTTATTGATTGACAACAATATCAAGGTGTTATCGGACGTAAGAGTATGATTGTCCAAACAGTTTGATATGAAGGACTTGGGAGAGGTAGGACACATCCTTGGGATTAAGGTTATAAGGGATCACAGGAAAAGGATGTTGTGCTTATCCCAAGCTTCATACATAGACACGATTATGGAGCGTTTTAGCATGCAGAACTCCAAGAAAGGTTTTCTATCCTTCAGGCATGGAGTTCCTTTATCTAAGGAGATGTATCCTAGATCATCTGAGGAGATAGAGGAGATGAAGGCGGTTCCTTATGCTTCGGCAGTAGGAAGTCTCATGTATGCGATGCTCTATACGAGACCAGATATTTGCTTTGCCATGGGCATGGTCAGCAGATATCAGAGTAATCCAGATGTGACATCGGATCGCAGAAAGCATATATCAAGTACCGAGAAGGACTAGGATTATATGCTTTACCGCGCACCAATTACTTCCTGTGGGTTACACGAATTCCGACTTCCAATCTGATAGGGATAACAGTAAGTCTACCTCAGGTTTTGTGTTTACTTTGGGAGGTGGAGCCATTGTATGGAGGAGTGTCAAGCAGAAGTGCGTGGCGGACTCCACCATGGAAGCTGAGTATGTGGCGGCCTCTGAGGCGGCCAAAGAAGCTGTATGGCACAGGAACTTCCTGATGGACTTGGATGTGATTCCTGGTTTGCTCAGAACTATCACAATTTATTGTGATAATAGTGGTGCAGTTGTAAACTCGAAGGAACCACGAGCCCATAAGGATAGTAAACACATAGAGCGCAAGTACCACCTGATACGAGAAATCGTAAAGAGAGGAGAAGTTGCAGTGGCCAAAATTGCATCAGAGGATAACCTGGTAGATCCTTTCACTAAGGCCCTTCTGGCGAGAGCTTTTGATAGGCATGTGGAGGGAATGTGGATCAGATGTATGACACTTTGAGGACAACATAGTCTTTTAGTATAAGTGGGAGATTGTAGGGATGTATACTGAAAAGTTTATCTTTTATATGAACATCTTTATTTTGAAATAAGAATCACATGATCATTGTTTACATATTTTTATGGTTATGCAATATTGTCTAATACTTTACATTGTAGATAACATGGTGTGTGGTGTCACACAGGAGATCATGTTATCGACCCCTTGAAAAGTATAAGTAAAGGCTCACAACCGAGATGACTTTGGACAAACCATCGGAATGGTTGTAGTGTGATTTGGTAATGGTTTGTCTTGACCATAGAATCACACTAGTGCACTTTGTGTGTATTGAGCAGGACCGACTTAGAGGTGATTCGATTTATTGCTTACTATATAATCAAATCGGACCTCAGATATTATTTAGTACATGCTCTTAATCCCGATATAATAACGGGCACATATAATTAGTACTCATCTCTTTGATTTACCAATGGGTGAGATTTATAGATTAAATCGATAGGCTCGGTAAGTTGGGAGATGATATTATTTATATGGTGTGCGGTAGATTATAGGAGGAAACCGTGTCCTATATATTAGGATGATGATGTCCCCTTGAGGAGCTCATAAGGTTCATCATGTAAACCCTGCAGGTGGACTTGGTCCGGCATGATGAAAAGGTTGAGTGGTACTACTCAAGGAGTTAGATATTGATTAATTAATGATCAGTAAATTAATTAATCGACAAACATTCGAGATCTTAAACACGGGGAGAAAATATACAAATAATATATGGAGCCCATATTATCATATGGGAGTTGGTGAGGTAGATCAATGATGATCCTTTAGTAGATTGGATCATCATTAGTGGATCGGACTTTATGTGGGCTTGATCCATGGATGGCCAAGATCCAACCCCTCCTCATGGTCCCTAATGTAGCCTATCAATACCTCATGAAGCTTAGATCCAATGGATAGAAACAAAACTCTAAGATCCATAGGTAGAGATTAAATCTCTAAGATCCGACGGTTGAGATTAAATCTCTAGATCCGACGGTTGAGATTAAATCCCTAGAACCAATGGAGGAGATTAATTCATGACTTATCCCTAACTCTATAAAAGGAGGGCATGGGAGTTGGCATGGATAATAATCAAGGAGATCTAGGGTTTGGGCGGCAAGAAGGAATCCTAGTTGAGATAGGATTAGGGTTAGGGTTTGGAGGCTAGGGCGGCACCAAATAAGGAAGGTGATTGTTTCTTCTTCATCCTTCATTGGCCGGCGTCCAGATTGGTTTCCAGCCCTTTTTCCAGCCTTTGGCCAGCGGCCAAGCCTCTCTTCTCCCTTTCCTTAGGTGGTGGAAACAAGATATAGGGCTTCCCTTGGTGTCTTGTTTGTTTTCCATCATCTTCTCCACCTTCTAGTTGGCCGGCGGCAAGGAGATTGTGTGCTCCTTGTTGGTTGGTTTTAGGGAGGAGAAAAACCTTGTTTCTACTCTTCTTCTTGCTTTGGAAGAGCAAGGAAGGAAGATTTGCGATCTAGGAGCTTCGACTTTCGGTAGATCGTCGCCCACACGACGTCCAAAAGGAGGAAGGTCATACATTAGAAGATCGAGAGGTATACCTATTCTTCTTTCTCTTTTTTGTTACTTGCTTGTATTTGTTTTTCAATTATGAGCATGATATAAATCAGTAAATGACTAAATAATACTTGGATCCCGAGAATAAACACAAAAATTGACGATCCGGACATCGTCTATTCCACGGCTACTCGTAGAATAGAGGATGGTCGCTTGAACAACTAGTTTGTTCAAGTGACCTCTCTAAACGAATAGCACGACGATGACTTGGTGGTTTGGGCAATCCCTTTTATCTAGGATTAAATTTTTTTTAATCCGGGGACATGAAAGGGATCGCCATGGACAAGCTACCGAGGTGAAATGAGGAGCGAAGTTTCCCCTCATGGACTCGATAAGCAAAACCCTTCAATACTTACATCCTTCGCTTTGTTTAGTAGTAGAATATACCCTAGGTTGTGCCAAGACTACAACTTTCTCCTAGCTTAGTTGGTTTTCGAAAATGGGAGAAGGGGGAGATAGGGTTTCGATGAGGAAGAAGAAGAGGAGGGGAGAATGACAAATTTTGTTTCTCTTGTCTCCTCATTCTCCTATTTATTCACTTGAAGGTGTCCCTTAGCCTCCCTTACCCCTTATCTATCATTTCCCATACCCTTCTAATAGCACAATCCTGCTGGGCTTCTAATTATTGGATGCATCTTAAGGTTTAGCTATCTACTTGGAGGTTTAGGGTTCAAACCTTGAGTCATGCATCCTTTTTGGCTCTATTTCCTTTTTTCTTGAAGGAGCCCACATAAAGCCCATTATAATCTTGCAAAAATTCTTGTAAAATTGCTAGGAATTTTACGGGCGTTACAATCCTTCATACCTTTTAAAAGTTTCGTCCTCAAAACTTAAAAAAAGTCTGGGCACTTCTGTTTCATGTCCTCCTCGCGTTCCCAGGTGGCTTCTTCGTACCGTTGATTTTACCACAGGAACTTCACTAAGGGCACCTCTTTATTCCTTAGTCTTTTGACTTCTCGGTCTAGTATCTGGATAGGCCGACTTTCATAACTCAGGTCCTCTTGAACTTGCACTGTTTGTGGCTCAATCACTTGGTCTGTTCTGGAAATGCACTTCTTGAGCATCGAAACATGGAACAAATTGTGAATAGCCGACATCTCTTGATGCAGCACCAGCTCGTAAGATACCTTGTCGACTTTCCTCAGTATCGGATACGGTCCCACATAGCGCGGACTCAGCTTACCCTTCCTTTCGAATCTCATCACTCCCTTCATAGGGGCCACTTTGAGGAATACCAAATCCCCGACTTCGAATTCTAACGGTCTACGTCGCATATCTGCATAGCTCTTTTGCCGACTCTAAGCAGTTTCAATTCTTTATCGGATGTTCTGTATAGCTCGGGTGGTGTCGTCAATGAAATCTGTTTGAAGTCTCATCCCCTTCTTTTCACCACCCTCGTACCAGCATATAGGAGATCTAAATTTTCTCCCGTATAGAACCTCGTAGGGCGCCATTCTAATAGTAGCTTGGTAGCTATTATTGTAAGCGAATTCTACCAAGCATAAGTATCGGCACCAACTCCCTTTAAAATCCAAAGCGTAAGCTCGTAACATATCCTCCAGTACTTGATTCACCCTTTCGATCCGCCACACCGAGGATGAAAGGCAAGATCAATAATAGCTTCGTGCAAAGGGTCTTCTGAACACATTCCCTGAAATGGGAAATAAAGCGACCATCTCGCTGTAAATGATGGTCTTAGGAATCCCATGTAATCCGATAATTTTCTTAGCATATAATCGAGCCATTGCTCACCGAATAGGTCATCTTGATTGCTAAGATGGGCGATCATTAATCATCCCACGATTACCCATATAGCATCATATCCGTTCGTCGTCTTGGGCAGTCCTGAGATGAAATCCATAGAAATATCTTCCCATTTCCATTCGAATTTGATCGCTGCGTGTTCCTCTAGGTCTCGTGTTCTCGCTTAACCCTCGCAGTCAAGGTGCATCGACATACTGAGTCACATCTCTTTTCATACCGAACCACTAGAATTTCCTTTTCAGATCTTGATACATCTTGGTGGTTCCAGGATGCATTGCATAAGGGGTTCCGTGAGCTTCCTCAAATATCTTCTTCCGTAATTCTGGATCATCAGGAATACACAAGCGATCCCTGAGGTAGAGTACTCCACTGTTAGAGATTCTAAATCCATCATCCTTTCCTTCTAGGACCTCTTGCTTGATCCTTTGAATGCTCGGGTCGCAGGCTTGCTTTTCTAATATATCGTCGAACAACGTCGATGCTATCGTCATGGTAGAAAGCCATCCGAAAATGATTTCAACCCCGTAACGCATAATTTCCTTTTCTAAGGGTCGAGATAATACCGATAGAGACATCAAGGTGGCACAGAACTTCCTGCTAAGTGCATCGGCTACCTAGTTCGCTTTTCCTGGATGGTAGAAGATCTCGCAGTCATAATCCTTGACGAGCTCGAGCCATCTGCGTTGTCTCATGTTTAGGTCCTTCTGTGTGAAGAAATATTTCAGACTCTGGTGGTCTGTATAAATCCTACACTAAGCTCCATATAGATAATGCCTCCATGTTTTGAGAGCAAAGACCACGACCGCTAGCTCTAGATCGTGAGTGGGATAATTCCTTTCATGTTCCTTGAGTTGCCTAGAGGCGTAGGCAATGACCTTGCCATTCTGCATGAGGACAACTCCGAGTCCCAACTTGGAAGCGTCGTTGTACATGTCGAAGCCTTCGTTACTGTCCGGAAGAGCAAGGATTGGAGCGCTGGTCAGTCTCTTTTTCAATTCCGTGAAACTCTTCTCGCAGGCGTCCGTCCATTCATACATTTTGTTCTTTCTGGTGAAAACTGTCATAGGGGCTGCAATTCTAGAGAAGTACTCTACAAACTTCCTGTAGTAGCTTGCTAGCCCAAGAAAGCTTCTGATCTCGCTGGCATTCTTTGTCATGTTCTAGTTACTCACAGCTTCAATCTTTATTGGGTCTACCATCACTCCGTGCTTGGATATAACGTGACCCAAAAATGATACTTGATCGAGCCAGAACTCGCATTTGGAGAACTTTGCATATAGCTGCTTTTCCTGAAGAATCTGTAATACCATATTCAGGTGTTCTGCGTGCTTCTTGGGTTCTCAAATATATCAGTATATCATCGATGAAAATAATCACAAATTTGTCGAGGAATGCTGAGAATACCCGATTCATCAGATCCATGAACATAGCAGGTGCATTCGTCACTCCGAAGGGCATAACTACGAACTCATAATGTACGTATCTTGTTCAGAAAGCCATCTTTAGTATATCATATGGTTTCACTTTCACTTGATGATAGCCAGACCTCAGGTCAATCTTAGAGAAGATGGTGGCACCCTTTAGCTGGTCGAACAGGTCATCAATCCGCGGTAAAGGGTACATATTCTTGATTGTCATATTATTTAGCGCTCGGTAGTCTATGCACATTCGCATAGACCCATCTTTCTTCTTCACCAGTAATACTGGAGCTCCCCTTGGAGAGCAACTTGGGCGTATGAGTCCCTTGTCGAGTAACTCCTGTAGTTGTCCCTGAAGTTCCTTCAATTTAGCCGGCGCCATACGGTAAGGTGCTTTAGAGATCGGGTTAGTACCAGGAATCAATTTGATCTCAAATTCAATTTCTCTATCTGGGACTAACCCCGGTAGTTCATCTGGGAATACCTCTGGGTAGTTGCATACAACTCTGACATCTTCTAGCTTCTGGTCCTCGGCTTGACTTGTATCCACCACATGTGATAGAAACCCAGTGCATCCACAGTCTAACATCTTGCGTGCTTGTAGAGCATATAGAATTTTATAGATTCTTTTCCTTGGCTCTCCAATAAATTCAAACATAGGATCTGCCTCCAGTTGGAAGACCACTTTTCTTTTGCGGCACTCAATCGAAGCACCATACTTGCTTAAGAAATCCATGCCCAATATGACATCATAATCCTGCATGTCGAGCACTATCAGATCATAGTAGAGTTATTTGTCTTTGATTCTGATGGGTGCGGCTCGTAGTATATGAGTAGAGGGCATTACTTCTCCCGAGGGCAGGGTGGTTAAGAACTTGCGATCCAAAGCTTGTGGTGGCATGTCCATCTTTTTCGTGAAAGGTGTAGAAACAAATGAATGTGTTGCCCCAGTATCAAATAATGCAGTAGCACGCTGACAAAAAATAAATATCTGACCTGTGACAACCGTAGAAGCGTTCGCCACATCTTCTTGGGTGAGAGAGAATACCCTGGCATTCATCGTCACTAGCGGGGCTTCCAATCTCCCTTGACTTATCGAGGTACCTTCGATTGCAGCCTGCATCTGGTGTAGCTGTGGAGGAGCACCCCTGTACTGGGTATACTGCTAAGGAGGTGCCTAAACCTGAATAGGGAAGTCCTTGACTCTATTCCCTTCCCGTCCATAGTTGTAGCATCTATTCATGCCCCTGTAGCACACTCCGGGATGTATCTTCCCGCATGTAGTACACAGAGGGATCTTGGGCTGCTTGTTCGCTGGACCACCTTTAGAGTCATCCCATTGCTTTCTCTTGCCAATGTGGTTCCCTTTCCAAGTACTCTGGGTTCTCTGACCTCCTGACTGGGCTTGACTCCTGCCTTCATTCAGTGCCTTCTTTTGGTGGTTAATGTTGTTCAAGTAATGTTCGGTAATCAAGGCACTACTGAACAACTCCTCTGCAGTCTGCGGTCTATTAACTCCGCCGGCCACGTTCAGAGCTATCTCGGGTCGGAGCATCTTCAGCATGAGTCTGACCCTTTCTCTTTCTGTACTGACCAACTCTGGGCATAGGCGTGCGAGTCGGTTGAATCTCTTCATAGCTTACTAACTGATAGGTCACCTTGTCGGAACCCAGTGAACTCGTCGTAATGCTTGTTTGTCACCCGCATATGGAAGAATTCTTCGAAAAATTCATATTCAAAGTCCATCCATCTCATCTGATTCACTTGCCTTTTTGCTTTAACCCTTTCCCACCACATTCGGGCATCTCCCGAAAGGCAAAATGATGCACACTTAATCTTCTCGTATTCGGGCCAGTCCAGTGGCTCTACAATGCTTTCCACAGTCTTGAACCAAGCCTGGGCGTCCCACGGTTCACCAGTACCAGAGAAGTTCTCCGGCTTCAGCCTCTGCCACTTGATTAGGTAAGCTTCTTGTTGAACTATCGGGCCAGGGTCTACTGATGGGGCGGTAGGGTTTCCTTGCTGGTTCGTTAAAGCATTTATTACTTGCTGTTGCTCTGTGACTTGACGTTGGAGTTCAGTAACCACATGCGTAAGGTCAAGTGAGGGTGCTATCTCATCGACTCTATTACTGCGTCTCCCAGCCATGTTTATCTTCATATATTATAATAAGGCTAGTATACGATTATCATCCATTTATTTATGCATATTTAAACTAAAGGCTAGCATAAGGTTATCATACATATATTCATGCATATTTAAACTAAAAGCATGTCTTATCATACATGAAAAAAATAAAGTAGGCATAGAATTTCTTACTTGGAGCGGCAGGATTTGGAGCTTGATGTGTGTGTAGTGGAAAGACAGATCTGCTCTGATACTAACCTATCATGCCCGCCCTTTCCAGGGGTTGGAGGGGTGGCGCGACGCGATCATACATATATGCATTTACAGCGAAAGACTACATACATGCATTTACAGCGGAAGACTTAACATTTTTTTTTCTTTTTAAAACATAAAGCATGAAACATGGAGCATGCATCATCATTTCATAAGTACATAGTTCAGGTTCTTGATAATCAACTTAGGGACATCAAGTAGCAACCATCAACATCAAGTAGAGTTTGACTCTTATCAACTAACATGCAAAACTTAAAGGAAAACATGCATAAGTTTGGGGAATATAAACAGATCTCCTCCACCATGCCACTACCACACACACTTTGCCCCTCCTGCTGCTCCCTTTAGCTTAGTCATTCTTTACCCTTATTTGCAGTACAAGGGGACATAAAACTATAAGCACATAGGCTTAGTAAGATCCTTTCCTACTCACAAAAACCATACATCAAGAACTGGACATAGAGTAGTGACATGATCATTTAAGAACATATAAGCATAACATTCATATAAACATTCAAATACATATAAACATAGCATTCATATAAGAGAAATGACATGAGCATTCAGAAACATATAAGCATAGCATTCATATAAGAGGAATGACATGAGCATTCAGAAACATATAAGCATAGCATTCGTATAAGAGAAATGACATGAGCATTCAGAAACATATAAGCATAACAATCATATAAACATCATAATCACCTAGACATGAAATAAGGGTATATGCAAGATGCTCTTTGAAAACACATATCTTATAGGTACTTAAACATAATCTCAACATATTAGGCCCGACATTGTACCACATATATCATCATCATAGCGTGCATCCCTAATAGACCCGAGGTATCTAATCCCGAACCTACTAGAGTACTAGGCCCGTACTATGTGTCACGCCTGCCCTTTCCTGGGGTTGGAAGGGCGGCATGACACGATCATACAAACATGCACTTACAGCGAAATACTATATATACTTCTTGCAGCGGAAGACTTTAAACTTCTTTTTTTTTCTTTGTTTTAAACATAAAGCATGCATCATCATCTCATAAGTACTTAGTTCAAGTTCATGACATTCAACTTAAAGGACACCAAGTAGCGGCGATTCATCATCAAGTAGAGTTCGACTCTTAACAACTAACATGCAAAACTTAAAGGAAAACATGCATAAGTATGAGAAACATAAACAGATCTCTTCCACCATGCCACTACCACACACACTTTGCCCCTCCTGCTGCTCCCTTTAGTTTAGCCATTCTTTACCCTTATCTGCAGTACAAGGGAACATAAAACTATAAGCACATAGGCTTAGTAAGATCCTTTCCTACTCACAAAAGCCATACATCGAGAATTAGACATAGAGTAGTGACATGATCATTTAAGAACATATAAGCATAGCATGCATATAAACATACAAGAACATATAAGCATAGCATGCAGATAAATATACAAGAACATATAAGCATAGCATGCATATAAACATACAAGAATATATAAGCATAGCATTCATATAAACATACAAGAACATATAAGCATAGCATGCATATAGACATACAAGAACATATAAGCATAGCATGCATATACACATACAAGAACATATAAGCATAGCATGCATATAAACATACAAGAACATATAAGCATAACCTTGATGTAACCATCATAATCACCTAGACATGAAATAAGGGTCTATGCAAGATGCTCTTTGTAAACATATATTTATAGGTACTTAAACATAATCTCAACATATTGAGCCCGGTATTGTACCACATACATCATCATCATAGCGCGCATCCCTAATAGACCCGAGGTAGCTAATCCCGAACCTACTAGAGTACTAGGCCCATACTATGTCCGTTGGCCTAGGGGCAAAATAACATAGAAGCCCATCCTAAGCCCGTACTTATGACCGTCGGCCTAGGGCAACTAGGATCCCATCCGTCTCGGGTTGAGATTACGACGCACCAGGGGCACGTAGGAGCCCATCCCTTGGATCTTGTTAGGGTCCGGTACAAGCCATGTAAAAAGTAAAATACCATATCATGTTCCTTATCATAACATATCATATTTCTTTTCATAACATATCATGTTCCTTATCATAACATATCATATTTCTTTTCATAAACATATCATGTTCCTTATCGTGGCATATCATGTTCCTTCTTCATAGCATATCATGTTACTTCTTCATAGTATATCATGTTCCTTTTTCATAGCATATCATATTTCTTTTCATAACATATCATATTCCTTCTTTATGACATATCATACATTCATACAATTAACATGGCAATGAGCAGAACATAATCATACATTCATACAATTAACATTGACATAATATAGTGACATAAACCAATCATGCTATCAAAAAATCTAGCTAACATCATATTTGCATTTTTTTTACACGTAGCATGGCATGGATGATTTAGTAGAGGGCATGTACATGGGCTAGCCGAAACCCTAAGGGAGGGTTCTTAGGAGTTTACATGTTAAACAACTTGTGCAAGGTCTATTTAACATCATACTAACATCACACACATATAGAGCATGGCATAAACATCATGAAAAAGCATAACATGGTGTGATCTAAATTTCATGGGGTTCTAACAAAATTTTAAACCCTAAACAACTTGTACAAGATCTAACTAACCACATGTTAATCTCCATCACATATAGATCATGGCATGGAAGGCCCTTAGGGGCCTAAATAGGTCTTGGCCAAGAGTTTCAAGAGGCTTAAAGATCCAACACTTAAATCTAACATAGCTATCAACATATTATCTTCATCTACATTCAAAACATAACATGACTACATATAGATCATAGCATAGAAGACCATTAGGAGCCTAAATGGGTCTTGGCCAAGAGTTTCAAGAGGCTTAAAGGTCCAACACTTAAATCTAGCTTAGCTATCTACATAATATCTTCATCTACATTCAAAACATAACATGACTACGTATAGATCATAGCATGGAAGTCCATTAGGAGCCTAAATGGGTCTTGGCTGAGAGTTTCAAGAAGCTTGAAGATCAAACACTTAAACCAACCCTATCTAGAAACATGTTATCATCATATTCATACAAAACATAGCATGGACAATCATGGGAAGCATGAAGAAGGTATTGGCCGAGAGTTTCAAGAAGATTGAATATCAAACACTTAAACCAAGCCTATCTAGAAACATGTTATCATCATATTCATACAAAACATAGCATGGACAATCATGGAAAGCATGAAGATGGTATTGGCCGAGACTTTCAAGAAGCTTGAAGATCAAACACTTAAACCAAGCCTATCTAGGAACATGTTATCATCATATTCATACAAAACATAGCATGGACAATCATGGGAAGCATGAAGAAGGTATTGGCCGAGATTTTCAAGAAGCTTGAAGATCAAACACTTAAACCAATCCTATCTAGAAACATTTTATCATCATATTCATACAAAACATATCATGGACAATCATGGGAAGCATGAAGAAGGTCTTGGCCGAAAGTTTCATAAAGGATTTTCTTAACAACCATCAACCGAAGCAACTTGTACTGCAGGTGAGGGGATACTTACATCCTTCGCTTTGTTTAGTAGTAGAAAATTCCCTATGTGATGCCAAGACTAGAGCCCTCTTTATGCATGGTTGGTTTTCGGAAAAAGGGAAGGAGAGGGAGTTAGGGTTTCAGTGAGGAAGAAGAAGAGAAGGGGAGAATGACAATTTTTGTTTCTCTTGTCTCCTCATTCTCCTATTTATTCACTTGAAGGTGTCCCTTAGTCTCCCTTACCCTTATCTATCATTTCCCATATCCTTCTAATAGCACAACCCTGCTGGGCTTCTAATTATTGGATGCATCTTAAGGTTTAGCTATCTACTTGGAGGTTTAGAGTTCAAACCTTGAGCCATGCATCCTTTTTGGCTCTATTTCTTTTTTTTTATAAGGAGCCCACATAAAGCCCATTATAATCTTGCAAAAATTCTTGTAAAATTGCTAGGAATTTTACGGGCATTACAATCCTTCATACCTTTTAAAAGTTTCATCCTCAAAACTTAGAAAAAGTCTGGGCACTTCTGTTTCATGTCCTCCTCGCGTTCCCAGGTGGCTTCTTCGTACCGTTGATTTTTCCATAGGAACTTTACTAAGGGCACCTCTTTATTCCTTAGTCTTTTGATTTCTCAGTCTAGTATCTGGATAGGTCGACTTTCATAACTCAGGTCCTCTTGAACTTGCACTGTTTGTGGCTCGATCACTTGGTCTGTTCTAGAAATGCACTTCTTGAGCATCAAAACGTGGAACACATTGTGAATAGCTGACATCTCTTGAGGCAGCTCTAGCTCGTAAGCTACCTTGCCAACTCTCTTCAGTATCGGATACAGTCCCACATAGCGCGGACTCAACTTACCCTTCCTTCTGAATCTTATCACTCCCTTCATAGGGGCTACCTTGTGGAATACCAGATCCCCGACGTCGAATTCCAATGGTCTACGCCGCATATCTGCATAGCTCTTTTGCCTGCTCTGAGCAGTTTCAATTCTTCGACGGATGTTCTGTATAGCTCGAGTGGTGTCATCAATGAAATCTGTTTGAAGTCCCATCCCCTTCTTTTCACCACCCTCGTACCAGCATATAGGAGATCTACATTTCTTTCCGTATAGAGCCTCGTAGGGCGTCATTCCAATAGTAGCTTGGTAGCTATTATTGTAGGCGAATTCTGCCAAGCATAAGTATCGACACCAGCTCCCTTTGAAATCCAAAGCACAAGCTCGTAACATATCCTCCAGTACTTGATTCACCCTTTCGATCTATCTGTCAGTCTGAGGATGAGAGGCAGTACTGAATAATAGCTTCGTGCCAAGGGCCTTCTGAACACATTCCCAGAAATGGGAAATAAAGCAACCATCTCTTTCATAAATGATGGTCTTAGGAATCCCATGTAATCTGATAATTTCCTTAGCATATAATTGAGCCAGTTTCTCAGTCGAATAGGAAATCTTGATTGCTAGGAAGTGGGCAGACATCGTCAATCTGTCCACGATTACCCATATAGTGTCATATCCATTTGTTATCTTGGGCAGTCCTGAGATGAAATCCATAGAAATATCTTCCTATTTCCATTCTAAAATTTGGATCGACTGCAGTGTTCCTCCAGGTCTTTGGTATTCTGCTTTAATCCTCTGGCAGGTCAGGCAAGTACTGACATATTGAGCCACATCTCTTTTCATACCGATCCACCAGAATTTCCTTTTCAGATCTTGGTACATCTTGGTGGTTCTAGGATGCATCGCATAAGGGGTTCCATGAGCTTCCTCAAATATCTTCTTCCATAATTCTGGATCATCGGGAATACACAAACGATCACTGAGGTAGAGTACTCCACTATCAAAGATACGAAATCCATCATCCTTTCCTTCTAGGACCTCTTGCTTGATCCTTTGAATGCTCGGGTCACTGGCTTGCTTTTCTAATATATCGTCGAACAACGTCGATGCTATCGTCATGGTAGAAAGCCATCCGGAAATGATTTCAATCCCGTAACGCATAATTTCCTTTTCTAAGGGTCGAGATAATACCGATAGAGACATCAAAGTGGCACAGGACTTCCTGCTGAGTGCATCAGCCACCTTGTTTGCTTTTCTTGGATGGTAGAAGATCTCACAGTCATAATCCTTGACGAGCTCGAGCCATCTGCGTTGTCTCATGTTTAGGTCCTTCTGTGTGAAGAAATATTTCACTGTGGTCTCAGATAAATCCTACACGAGCTCCATATAGATAATGCCTCCATGTTTTGAGAGCAAAGACCACGACCGCTAGCTCTAGATCGTGAGTGGATAATTCCTTTCATGTTTGAGTTGCCTAGAGGCGAGGCAATGACCTTGCCATTCTGCATGAGTACAACTCCGAGTCCCAACTCGAAGGCCATCAGTACATGTCGGCCTTCACATCGTCTCAAGAGCAAGGATTGAGCGTCGTCACTTTTTCAATTCAGAAACTCTTCTCGCAGCGTCCATCCATTCATACTTTTTGTTCTTTCCGTGAGGAACTGGCCATAGGGGTGCAATTCTAGAGAAGTTCTCACAAACTTCAGAGTAGCTTGCTAGCCCAAGAAAGCTTCTGATCTCGCTGGCATTCTTTGGCCTGTTCCAGTTACTCACAGCTTCAATCTTTATTGGGTATACCATCACTCCGTGCTTGGATATAACGTGACCCAAAAATGATACTTGATTGAGCCAGAACTCGCATTTGGAGAACTTTGCAGGCAACTGCTTTTCTCGAAGAATCTATAATACAATATTCAGGTGTTCTGCGTGCTCTTCTTGGGTTCTCGAATATATCAATATATCGTCGATGAAAACGATCACAAATTTGTTGAGGAATGCCGAGAATACCCGATTCATCAGATCCATGAACATAGCCGGTGCATTCGTTACTCCGAAGGGCATAACTACGAACTCATAATGTCCGTATCTTGTTCGGAAAGCCATCTTTGGTATATCATCTGGTTTCACTTTCACTTGATGATAGCCAGACCTTAGGTCAATCTTAGAGAAGACGGTGGCACCCTTTAACTGGTCGAATAGGTCGTCAATCCGTGGTAAAGGGTACCTGTTCTTGATCGTCACATTATTTAGCGCTCGGTAGTCTATGCATATTTGCATAGACTCATCTTTCTTCTTTACCAATAGTACTGGAGCTCCCCATGGAGAGTGACTTGGGCGTATGAGTCCCTTGTCGAGTAACTTTTGTAGTTGTCCCTGAAGTTCCTTCAATTCAGCCGGCGCAATACGGTAAGGTGCTTTTGAGATCGGGTTAGTACCAGGAATCAATTCGATCTCAAATTCAATTTCTCTATCTGGGGCTAACCCTGGTAGTTCATCTGGGAATACCTCTAGGTAGTTGCATACAACTCTGACATCTTCTAGCTTCTGGTCCTCGGCTTGACTTGTATCAACCACCTGTGCTAGAAATCCAGTGCATCCACTGTCTAACATCTTGCGCACATGTAGAGATGATAGAAATTTATCGATTCTTTTCCTTGGCTCTCCAATAAATTCAAACATAGGTTCTGCCTCCGGTTGGAAGACCACTTTTCTTTTGCGGCACTCGATCGAAGCACCGTACTTGCTTAAGAAATCCATGCCCAATATGACATCATAATCCTGCACGTCGAGCTCTATCAGATCACAGTAGAGTTCTCTTTCTGTGATTCTGATGGGTGCGGCTCGCAGTATATGAGTAGAAGGCATTACTTCTCCCGAGGGCAGGGTGGTTAAGAACTTGCGATCCAAAGCTTGTGGTGGCATGTCCATCTTTTTCGTGAAAGGTGTAGAAACAAACGAATGTGTTGCCCCAGTATCAAATAATGCAGTGGCACACTGACAGAAAATAAATATATGACCTGTGACAACCGTAGAAGCGTTCGCCACATCTTCTTGGGTGAGAGAGAATACCCTGGCATTCATCGTTACTGGCGGGGCTTCCAATCTCCCTTGACTTATCGGGGTACCTTCGATTGCAGCCTGCATCTGGTGTAGTTGTGGAGGAGCACCCCTATACTGGGTATACTGCTGAGGAGGTGCCTGAACCTGAATAGGGAAGTCCTTGACTCTAGGCCCTCCCCGTCCACAGTTGTAGCATCTATTCGTGCCCCTGTAGCACACTCTGAAATGTATCTTCCCGCATGTAGTACATAGAGGGATCTTGGGTTGCTTGTTCGCTGGACCACCTTTAGAGTCATCCCATTGCTTTCTCTTGCCAGTGTGGTTCCCTTTCCAAGTACTCTGGGTTCTCTGACCTCCTGACTAGGCTTGACTCCCGCCTTCATTCAGTGCCTTCTTTTGGTGGTTAATGTTGTTCAGGTAATGTTCGGTAATCAAGGCACTAATGAATAGCTCCTTTGCGGTCTATTAACTCCGTCGGCCATGTTCAGAGCTATCTCAGGTCGGAGCATCTTCAACATGAGTCTGACCCTTTCTCTTTCTATACTGACCAACTCTGGGCATAGGCGTGCGAGTCGGTTGAATCTCTTCACAGCTTCACTAACTGATAGATCACCTTGCCAGAACCCAGTTAACTCGTCGTAATGCTTGTTTGTCACCGCATATGGAAGAATTCTTCAAAAAATTCATATTCAAAGTCCGTCCATCTCATCTGATTCACTTGCCTCTTTGCTTTAACCCTTTCCCACCACATTTGGGCATCTCCCGAAAGGCAAAATGATGCACACTTAATCTTCTCGCATTCAGGCCAGTCCAGTAGCTTTACGATACTTTCCACAGTCTTGAACCAAGCCTGGGCGTTCCATGGTTCACCAGTACCAAAGAAATTTTTCGGCTTCAGCCTCTGCCACTGGATTAGGTAAGCTTCCTATCGAACTATCGGGTCAGGGCCCACTGGTGGGGCGGTAGGGTTTCCTCGCTGATTCATTAAGGCATTTATCACTTGCTGTTGCTCTGTGACTTGTCGCTGGAGTTCAGTAACCACATGCGTAAGGTCAAGTTAGGGTGTTATCTCATCGACTCTACTACTGCGTCACCCAGCCATGGTTATCTTCATATATTATAATAAGGCTAGTATAAGATTATCATTCATTTATCTATGCATATTTAAACTAAAGGCTAGCATAAGGTTATCATACATATTTTCATGCATATTTAAGCTAAAAGCATTTCTTATCATACATGAACAAAAATAGAGTAGGCATAGAATTTCTTACTTGGAGCGGTAGGATTGGAGCTTGATGTGTGTGTAGTGGAAAGGCAGATCTGCTCTGATACCAATCTGTCACGCCCACCCTTTCCAGGGGTTGGAAGAGCGGCGCGACGCAATCATACATACATGCACTTACAGTGAAAGACTACATATACTTCTTACAGCGGAAGACTTTAAACTTCTTTTTTTTCTTTCTTTTAAACATAAAGCATGCATCATCATCTCATAAGTACTTAGTTCAAGTTCATGACATTCAACTTAAAGGACACCAAGTAGCGACCATTCATCATCAAGTAGAGTTCGACTCTTAACAACTAACATGCAAAACTTAAAGGAAAACATGCATAAGTATGGGAAACATAAACAGATCTCCTCCACCATACCACTACCACACACACTTTGCCCCTCCTACTGCTCCCTTTAGTTTAGCCATTCTTTACCCTTATCTGCAGTACAAGGGAACATAAAAATATAAGCACATAGGCTTAGTAAGATCCTATCCTACTCACAAAAGTCATACATCGAGAATTAGACATAGAGTAGTGACATGATCATTTAAGAACATATAAGCATAGCATGCATATAAACATACAAGAACATATAAGCATAGCATGTAGATAAACATACAAGAACATATAAGCATAGCATGCATATAAACATACAAGAACATATAAGCATAGCATTCATATAAACATACAAGAACATATAAGCATAGCATGCATATAAACATACAAGAACATATAAGCATAACCTTGATGTAACCATCATAATCACCTAGACATGAAATAAGGGTATATGCAAGATGCTCTTTGTAAACATATATTTATAGGTACTTAAACATAATATCAACATATTGGGCCCGACATTGTACCACATACATCACCATCATAGCGCGCATCCCTAAAAGATCCGAGGTAGCTAATCTCGAACCTACTAGATTTCTAGGCCCGTACTATGTCCATCAGCCTAGGGGAAACATAACATAGAAGTCCATCCTAAGCCCGTACTTATGACTGTCGGCCTAGGGCAACTAGGAGCCCATCCCGTACTGGGTCCGTACTACGACCGTCGACCCAGGGGCACGTAGGAGCCCATCCCTTGGACCTTATTAGGGTCCGGTATAAGCCATGCAAAAAGTAAAATAGCATATCATGTTCCTTATCATAACATATCATATTTCTTTTCATAACATATCATGTTCCTTTTCATAACATATCATATTTCTTTTCATAAACATATCATGTTCCTTATCGTGGCATATCATGTTCCTTCTTCATAGCATATCATGTTCTTTCTTCATAGTATATCATGTTCCTTCTTCATAGCATATCATATTTCTTTTCATAACATATCATATTCCTTCTTTATGATATAGTATACATTCATACAATTAACATGGCAATGAGCAGAACATAATCATACATTCATACAATTAACATTGACATAATGTAGTGACATAAATCAATCATGCTATCATAAAATCTAACTAACATCATATTTGTATTTTTTTTCTACATATAGCATGGCATGGAGGATTTAGTAGAGGGCATGTACATGGGCTGGCCGAAACCCTAAGGGAGGGTTCTTAGGAGTTTACATTTTAAACAACTTGTGCAAGGTCTATTTAACATAATACTAACATCACACACATATAGAGCATGACATAAACATCATGAACAAGTCCATTAGGAGCCTAAATGGGTCTTGGCTGAGAGTTTCAAGAAGCTTGAAGATCAAACACTTAAACCAAGCCTATCTAGAAACATGTTATCATCATATTCATACAAAACATAGCATGGACAATCATGGGAAGCATGAAGAAGGTATTGGCCGAGAGTTTCAAGAAGCTTGAAGATCAAACATTTAAACCAAGCCTATCTAGAAACATGTTATCATCATATTCATACAAAACATAGCATGGACAATCATGGGAAGCATGAAGATGGTATTGGCCAAGACTTTCAAGAAGCTTGAAGATCATACACTTAAACCAAGCCTATCTAGAAACATGTTATCATCATGTTCATATAAACCATAGCATGGACAATCATGGGAAGCATGAAGAAGGTATTGGCCGAGAGTTTCAAGAAGCTTGAAGATCAAACACTTAAACCAAGCCTATCTAGAAACATTTTATCATCATATTCATACAAAACATAGCATGGACAATCATGGGAAGCATGAATAAGGTCTTGGCCGAAAGTTTCATAAAGGATTTTCTTAACAACCATCAACCGAAGCAAATTATACTGCAGGTGAGGGGATACTTACATCCTTCGCTTTGTTTAGTAGTAGAAAATACCCTATGTGATGCCAAGACTAGAGCCCTCTTCTTGCTTGGTTGGTTTTCGGAAAAAGGGAAGGAGAGGGAGTTAGGGTTTCGGTGAGGAAGAAGAGGAGAAGGGGAGAATGACAATTTTTGTTTCTCTTGTCTCCTCATTCTCCTATTTATTCACTTGAAGGTGTCCCTTAGCCTCCCTTACCCTTATCTATCATTTCCCATATCCTTCTAATAGCACAACCCTGCTGGGCTTTTAGTTATTGGATGCATCTTAAGGTTTAGCCATCTACTTGGACGTTTAGGGTTCAAACCCTGAGCCATGCATCCTTTTTGGCTCTATTTATTATTTTTTTTTGAAGGAGCCCACATAAAGCCCATTATAATCATGCAAAAATTCTTATAAAATTGCTAGAAATTTTACGGGCGTTACACTATGTCCGTCGGCCTAGGGGCAACATAACATAGAGGCCCATCCTAGGCCAGTACTTATGACCGTCGACCTAGGGCAACTAGGAGCTCATCCCGTACTGGGTCCATACTACGACCGTCGACCCAGGGGCACATAGGAGCCCATCCCTTGGACCTTATTAAGGTCCGGTACAAGCCATGCAAAAAGTAAAATAACATATCATGTTCCTTATCATAACATATCATATTTCTTTTCATAAACATAACATGTTCCTTATCATGGCATATAACATTTCTTTTCCTATACATATCATGTTCCTTATCATGGCATATCATGTTCCTTCTTCATAGCATATCATGTTCCTTCTTCATAGCATATCATGTTCCTTTTCATAACATAAAGAGTGCTCTTAGTCCCCATTCATAGGGAAGCATCTCTTAGGCATTTATCATACATACTTCTTCATCATGATGCAATGAACATAACATAATCATACATTCATATAATTAACATGAACATAAGGTAGTGACATAAACCAATCATGCTATCATAAAGTCTAGCTAACATCATATTTGCATTTTATCTACATGTAGCATGGCATGAAGGATTAGTAGAGGGCATGTACATGGGCTGGCCGAAACCCTAAGGGAGGGTTCTTAGGAGTTTACATGCTAAAACAACTTGTGCAAAGTTTACTTAACATCATACACATATAGAGTATGGCATAAACATCATGAACAAGCATAACATGGTGTGGTCTAAACTCCATGGAGTTCTAACAAAATTTTAAACCCTAAACAACTTGTACAAGATCTAACTAACCACATGTTAATCTCCATTACATATAGATCATGGCATGGAAGGCCCTTAGGGGCCTAAATAGGTCTTGGCCGAGAGCTTCAAGGAACCTTAAGATCAATCACTTAAATCTAGTTTAGCTATCAACATGTTATCTTCATCTACATTCAAAACATAGCATGCCTACATATAGATCATAGCATGGAAGACCATTAGGAGCCTAAATGGGTCTTGGCCGAGAGTTTCAAGAGGCTTAAAGATCCAACACTTAAATCTAGCTTAGCTATTAACATATTATCTTCATCTATATTCAAAACATAACATGGCTACATATAGATCATAGCATAGAAGACCATTAGGAGCCTAAAAGGGGTCTTGGCCGAGAGTTTCAAGATCAAACACTTAAACCAAGCCTATCTAGAAACATATTATCATCATATTCATACAAAACATAGCATGGACAATCATGGGAAGCATGAAGGAGGTCTTGGCTGAAAGTTTCATAAAGGATTTTCTTAACAACCATCAACGGAAGCAACTTGTACTGCAGGTGAGGGGATACTTACATCCTTTGCTTTGTTTAGTAGTAGAATATACCCTAGGTTGTGCCAAGACTAGAGCTTTCTCCTAGCTTAGTTGGTTTTCGGAAATGGGAGAAGGGGGAGCTAGGGTTTCGGTGAGGAAGAAGAAGAGGAGGGGAGAATGACAAATTTTGTTTCTCTTGTCTCCTCATTCTCCTATTTATTCACTTGAAGGTGTCCCTTAGCCTCCCTTACCCCTTATCTATCATTTCTCATACCCTTCTAATAGCACAACCCTGTTGGGCTTCTGGTTATTGGATGCATCTTAAGGTTTAGTTATCTACTTGGAGGTTTAGGGTTCAAACCCTGGGCCATGCATCCTTTTTGGCTCTATTTCTTTTATTTTTTTGAAGGAGCCCGCATAAAAGCCCATATGATCATGCAAAAATTCTTATAAAATTTCTAGAAATTTTATGGGTGTTACAGATCTTTCCATCCCGAATCCTCCATTAGCCACGCTGGGGTCCTCCCTAAAGATCCGCCACATGTCAGAAGCAAAATTCTTCAATCAATCAGGTGTGCAGGGTCTCTGTGATCATATGGGCAAACTACTGGCTGTATATATATATATATATATATATATATATATATATATACACGCCAATGCTTAACATCTGTCTCTTTTTCTTCAGGTATCGGCCACTTATAATAAGATGACATCCCACATGGTCCAATTCTAATCTATTGTGGAGACCCGCCATTTTGCTGCCCTGGCGCACCAGAAGAAACTTACACAGCAGCTGAAAGAAAATGAGCAAAAGGAATCTGATCTGATCACCTGATGCGAGGATTCCATGACTCAATTGGCTCTGGCCCAGAGTGAGAAGGAGGAACTCCAACGAAAAAATGAAGACCTCCAACAACAAATATTTTTGCAATCCAGCCAACTTCAACAGGTGAACCTCCTTACCATGAGCTAAATGGGTATAAAGGCAACTTGCGGATGCATATATTCAGGCTGCTGATTCTTCAGCCACCATCCATCAATTGCAGCAAGAACGTCAGACATGGGAGGTTACCCAAAAATCCTGCTTGGAGAGGTGCGAAGAACTCTCCTCCCTGGTGGCTACCTTCCCCAAAATCCTATCTTCCATGACCCAGCAACAACGAGAGCTCTGCCAAGAATATACTGAAGCTTTATCTTCTCTGGGTCAGCGGGCAGTGACAGCAGCAACAGAAAGAGATGCCTTGGCGATCCAATTAGCCGAATGCCAGGCTTAACTAGCTACCTGTCAGTCCCAATTGAAGGAGCAGGAGGCAAATCTGAAGGAGCGATACGTTCAGAAGGGAGTAGACTTATTCATGCTGGGCTTCGACGGGTCTTCTTCTTTAAACGCCGAACGAGGGTACCCTCCTCCTGGCATGGACACCAGCTACTTGAACCCCTAAATAGCTTTAGCTAGATGCCACCCCCCCCCCCCCCGAACTTTTCGAATTATGATTTATCATATTTTCTTCTTTGTACTAACTGCTCCTTTATTATTAAAGAATATTTGAATTGACACGACCCTGTGCCGCTTCTTATGTATGTATTGGTATGAATTTGAAATCTTAAGTCTGCTCTTTGGTTTTGTTCTTTGCAAAGTTACCGGCTTACTGCATATTCTCTGCTTTCCTTAACACTAAATGTGTGATGACCTTCCTGGCTCGGGAATCTGTTCGGGACATCCCAGGAGTGATCTTCCTCCGACCTGAACCAATTTTGGCTCGGCCAACAATTAATTTACTTTTGCCTCTTGATCTTCTCAGGCTAATTGGCTATTCTGGAAATGACATTTCGTTGATTTCCTATGTTGACGTCATTATGGTTTTAGTCCTTCCATCTTCTTTTCCTTCCCAAAGACAAATGAGGTTCTTCCTCCCTCGATTATAAATTGTCACCACAAGCGTCTTCGGCCTTCCATCCCACCTTCATGGCCTCCGCAAAATACCCCATCGAGATCTCCTCAGATTCTGACTCTTTTGAATTGCATGACTGGGCCACGGAGAACACTAAAGAATCTGAGACACAATTGACTGCAACTTTAGCATTTCGTCCGTTTCCTTCTCCATCATCAACCACTGCTCCAACTCCTAACGCGGGGAGATCCTTCCAAGCCCCCTTCCCTTTATTCTGCAACCGGGTTTGGAATCCTCCCCTGACGTGGGAATACACTATAGGAGATCCTCGGGCCTCCGCTGAACTTCCTCTGCTTCCGTCGGCCCTAGCTTTCGTTCCTGTCCTTCTAGCGGGGATTCATCCACCCCCTTTTGATGAAGCTCCACCAGCTGTACCTCCGGCTCAAGGCGATCTCTACATAGTCGTCTTGGTACCTTCCCCTTCGGAGGAGTCCTCTGATAATCCCCGTACTAATGATAACCATAAAAAGCTTGTATAATTATTAGCTTAAATGATGTAACTGCTGTCGAGCATGTTAATAAAAAGAAAAGAGGTACTGATACTTATTTTTGTCGCTTTCCTGTAAATGTAGAGAAATTGTCACTAGAAAAGACTGCAATCCTATCTAAACATACTTTCCCCTTACCACTTCCGTGGAATTTGAACCATCCTTCTCGGAGTTACTGCACTAACAACTCTCACCTACTGTCTTTATGTTTCCCCTTCTTTACTAGCATTTATTATTTTTACCTCCTCCGCGAGTCAATGAGCCTTGTTCCTTTGCCGCTATAAGGACCCCAACCATTGTTTGTTTAGCATTCATTCTTTCTTTTCCCTCTCCTTGCTATGGAACATACTTCTGAACAGGACAGCAGCTCTCTTCCTCCTGAGGAAAAGACTGAGGACCAACACTACATCGCTCATCTGGAAGAACAGGTTGGGTATTTGCAACGACGTTTGAGGGAGTCGTCTACCAGCAACTACTCCCTGCGCCAACAAATGATGGTGTCCCAGAAGAACTTATCCAAGTACATCTTCATACAACAATCTTATCTTCAGCAGCTACTACGCCAATCTAAGCCTCACAAAGAGGCTCCTTCATTACCTCCTAATAAAGAATTGTAATCTTTTGTGAACAGGGGTTTCTTTTGTTATTTTCTTCTTTTAGGGAAGTTGTAATGTGTAGCTCTTCCAGAGTAATGAACTTCTTCAGTATAAGCTTTCGCCTATATCCTTCCTTGCTTATCCTCTTTTTTTTTCGGCCTTCCTTCTGCTGTGCCAAATTTTACACTTCTCTTAGATAATACGAAAATTAAATAAGCATACAACTTCTTCACCCTTTCATTACGCAGGAATCACATACGCACTTCCCCTGCACGAGGATAAAATAATATATAGCTGAGGGAATGCTCAACTCTTTCGTTCCACCATCGCACGAGGATAAGATAATATATAACTGAGGAATGCTTAGTTCTTCCGTTCCACCACCGCACAGGGATAAAATAATATATAATCGAGGAATGCTCAGTTCTTCCGTTCCACCACCGCATGAGGATAAAATAATATATAGCTGAGGGATAAGCTCAACTCTTCCGTTCCAATACAACACGGGGATAAAATAATATATAGCTGAAGAAATGTTTAGCTCTTCCGATCTGCCACCATACAGTGATAAAATAATATATAGCTGAGGGATAAACTCAGCTTCTCCGATCCACCACCGTACGGGGATAAAACAATATGGGGATAAAACAATATATAGCTGAAGACATGTTCAGCTCTTCCGATCCACCACCGAACGGGGATAAAATAATATATAGTTGAGGGATAAACTCAACTCTTCCGTTCTGCTACTACAAGGGGATAAAATAATATATAGCTGAAGACATGTTCAGCTCTTCCGTTCCACCACCGCACGGGGATAAAATAATATATAGCTGAAGACATGTTCAGCTCTTCCATTCCACCACCGCACGGGGATAAAATAATATATAATTGAGGGATAAACTCAACTCTTCCGTTCCACTACCACACGGGGATAAAATAATATATAGCTGAAGGCATGTTCAGCTCTTCCGTTCCACCACCGCACGGGGATAAAATAATATATAGCTGAAGACATGTTCAGCTCTTCCGTTCCACCACTGCACGGGGATAAAATAATATATAGTTGAGGGATAAACTCAACTCTTCTGTTCCGTCACCACACGAGGATAGAATAATATATAACTGAGGAATGCTCAGCTCTTCCGTTCCGCCACCACATGGGGATAAAATAATATATAGCTGAAGACATGTTCAACTCTTCTGTTCCACCACCGTACGGGGATAAAATAATATATAGCTGAAGACATGTTCAGCTCTTCCGTTCCACCACCGCACAGGGATAGAATAACTGCGACCAATGCCAAGCCGCATAAAAAATATGATAACTTGACCCAAGGATTTGCCCTCATATTGCCATTATTTCTTCATTCACCTTAAAGTTGGATGTCCTCGTTCTTTTTATCATATGAAGACAATGGTTCTAACAGATAGTGGCAATCAAAGGAATAAATCATTGTTTCCCCTTTTTCCTGGGGCCCATTTTATAGATTTGCAGCCCAATTGACATTGTAAGCTCATTCAACACCCCTTCTATATAGAACACTTCATCATTCCTCTTCTCCGTTCTCATCTTCTCTATTTGCCTTTCCATCTTCTCCTGCTTCCTTATCCTTTTTTCCTTCCACCGCCACCCTTCGGCGCTCCAGCCACTAACTCCTGTACTTCTTTTCTTCCTTCGAAGGGCAGGATTCATTTTTTCAACGGGAAATGGCAAAATGCTACCAAGAATCCAGGCAGGATGAGGGTCAACAACTAGCAGCGCCTTTGCCTTTGCCTCCTCCCTTACCTTCGTCCATCGCCACCACGTCTATCTCAACTTTCCCTTCTCCTCTTCATTCCTCCGAAACCTCCATCTCCCCAGTTCTAGATGAGACTAGGGTAGACGGTCTATCCTCATCTCCAATGTCGCTCGTAAACCCTAACTCGCCCATCTTTTCCCCTTCCGTCTTGGGCATCCGCAAATTGCCCCCTCCCTTATTGCTACCTGAAGTTGAATGTAGAGAAGTGATGTGTCAACGCCTATCGACAAAAGACGTCCCTGCGTCCTCTCCTTCTCTTTCCCCAAAGCATTTTCCTGCACCTGAACCTATGGTAGTTAAGATTCCCCCATCATCACTTTCCCCTGATGCTCATAACTTGGGAGGCCTTTCCCCTCCTTTGGATACAAACCAGAGTCCTACTTTTCCCCTTCCCAGCGAAGAGCTTTCCATCCCAGTGCTCTCTATATCTTCCTCACCAAACTCCTCACCAAACCAATCCCCTTCTGCAGATTCTTCCATTCCTGTTCCACAGCCAACCGTTTTGAGTCTTCCACCCCTCACTTCTGCTTCTTCTCTCTCGGCTCCTATCTCTTTGAGCCTCTTAACAAGAGCTCTTTCTTCTCTTCCTTCTGAACCCCCGGCACAACCCATTGCTCCCGTCTTTCATCCCCCCACCATAAGTGAACCTTCGCCTTTGGTATCATCCATCCCTTCTTCTTCTTCCACCCGGGGTCTTCGGATCTTGAACTTAGAAGAATTAATCCCACTGATGGAAGGTTTGCGCCACACTCTGGAATTGTATGTTCCTCACATTAACTTCTCTGATTTTCTTCGTTTGATGATTTATTTTTGATGAATAATCTCCGTGCCTTAACCAATTATCAAGAACAGGACCGCTCCTTCCAACAATATCAAGCTCAGTCTTTAAAGTGGGAACAACAACGATTGGAGGATCAAACTGCTGCCCAGAATCGAGAGCATTTCTTGTCACAACAACTGAAATAATATCAGGAGCAATTGATAGAAGCTCATTGCCAACAGTAGAAAGATGCTGGGACCATAGCGACATTACAAGCACAACAGCAGGCCCACACAGAATTTATACCCACTCCACAGGACACTCAGCGGGAACAAGCTGATGTAGCAGCCCCCTGTTCTCAAGAGTTGGTGAACCTTAAGAAGCAAATAGCTAAGCTCCTTTGCGAAAAACAAAAGGATTTTGAACTCATTGCAAACTTGCGGGTTCAGCACCATAGAGCGGAGGACAAAATAGGGGATCTCCACAACCGCTTGTGCAAGGAGGTACAAGAAAACTCCTCCTTAATAACTTCTAGGGCGCATACTCACGCCTGTATACGTAGGCAAGAAACGTCCCTCCAGAGGCTGGGTAGTGAGCTTGTTCGCACCAGATCCCATACAGAGGTTGTAGAGGGAATTTT
Source organism: Wurfbainia villosa (assembly GCA_025175895.1). Taxonomy (NCBI): domain Eukaryota; kingdom Viridiplantae; phylum Streptophyta; class Magnoliopsida; order Zingiberales; family Zingiberaceae; genus Wurfbainia; species Wurfbainia villosa. Next base: position 38,560,606 of record CM046002.1, on the reverse strand, counting down.
ATCTTTGATACGCCAGAACATGATGGATATGACGAGGCACCTTCAGCAGGACTAAACCTCCCGAGTGGATGACATCTCGGTCATGGCGGATGCTATTATGGAAATATCCCGGCGTTATAGCAAAATGCGCCGATCTCTCCAGAAGCATCAAGAGAATTGCCGCAGGCTTTACCAAAATCGAAGTCCTGACGACTCGAGCCGACGCGAATGGCTAATAGCCCTGATGCGTGCCACCTTCCAGGACATATTTAATGAAGTGGTTCGGCAGTATGTTGACCAGGGATTACCTCCTTCGAACCACCCTGCTCTCTACTTGCATTGGGAAACTAGCTTCCAGCGTTATCCTCCAGACCGTTTTAAATTATAGCTTGATGTATAGCTTTGGAATAGCCATCCCTAAAAGATTCAGATTATTATACATAGTTCCCTTTTCACCTTCTTTCCTTTTCATAGTCCTCCAAAAAGAATTCAATGTTAATGCAAATGATTCATCAATCATATTTGTGTTTGTCATACATCTAATGACATAGTGAATTGTCAAATACGTTTCCCAAGAAACCTCTCAATTCTTTTTTCCATCCATCATCCCTTACACAGTATAAAAATATTTCAAGTGCACAGCGTTCCAGGGTCGAGGGAATTCCTTACCCTGATCATCTTTCAGATAATACGCTGATCTTGCCACGCGACGCGTCACCTCATAGGGTCCTTCCCAATTTTGCACTAACTTTCTCGGATCTCCAGCGGGATTAACCTTACGCAGAACCAAATCACCTTCTTGAAATCTCCGGGATATTACCCTTTTGTTAAAGGCTTGTTGTACCCTCCATTTATAAAATTCTGCTCACTTCCGTGCATGTTCCCTTTTTTCTTCCACCAAGTCCAACTCAGTGCTCCAAATAATTTGGTTCTGCTCCGGCTCATAAAATTCCACGCGGGCGCTACTTAAAAGGGCCTCCACCGGAATGACGACTTCCGTTCTGTATACTAGGCTAAAAGGAGTTTCACCTGTTGCGGTCTTTGGCGTGGTTCGATAGGCCCATAAGATCTCGGGCAACTCCTCCACCCAGTTTCCTCTCTGAGCACCCAATTTGGTCTTCAATCCTTGAATGAGGATTCTATTAGTTACTTCGACCTACCCGTTAGCCTGAGGGTGAGCTACAGAAGTAAAAGTTTGTTGGATATTCAGACTTTGGCACCATTCCTTGATCTTTTTACCCTGGAACTATCGTCCATTGTCGTTGACTAACCTTTTGGGAATTCCATATCGACAGATAATATTCTTTCATAGGAATTGTATCACGACATTCTCAGTGATTTTGGCCAGGGGTTTTGCTTTCACCCACTTGGAGAAGTAATCCATAGCCACCAATAAGAATTTCTTCTGCAAAGGCGCCACAGGCATGGGGCCAACTATATCCATTCCCCACTGATCGAAAGGGCATGAAGCAACAACAACTTTCATCAATTCAGCTGGTCATTCGGACCGGTTGCTATGCTTCTGACAGGCCGAGCAAATTTGCATTGTATGAGCTGTATCTTGTTGGAGAGTGGGCCAAAAGTATCTCGCTAACAAGACTTTCCTTGCCAAAGCTCTCCTTCCCAAATGATTGCTGCAGCTGTAGGGAATCTCGTATGCCAAATGGCATATGCGCAACGGAAAATAGGATCCCTTCCAAGTGATCCATGCGAAAGCAAACTCGTATAAAATAAATTTCTCTAAACCAAACCTATCTTATAGGAGAGGATTACCTTTGTTGCGTGCCCTTGTTAATCCCGCTTTTCCTTTCGGTTTGTTGGATCTTTAGCACGTTCAAGTGTCCGTGCCTCTATACGTATCCACACGAGCACGCTCTTGTCTCACAAAAGGAAAACTAGAAGAGCTCTCCTTTACTTCTTGCTAGAGAAGTCCCTAAAGGAGAGGAAGAGAGGGAAAAGGAGAAAGGAAGAAGAAGACTCCTCTTCTTGCTAGCCTACACTCACAAACCCACACAACCAAAGCTTCCACCAAGCTCTCTCACAACCACAACACCAAAAACTCTCTATGGCCGGCCACTCCATGGAGCCTTTTATAGGGTTGGAAAAACCCTTCCACCTCCTTCACATTCAATGCAATCCATTGCATTGAGACACACTCAAAAAGGATTTGGCTTCCTTGTTTGGCCGGCCACTTAAGGAGACAAAACTATTTTGTTTCCTTCCACCTTAACTAGCTTAGGTGGATGCTTAGGTGGCATGCTTATGTGGCATGCTTATGTGGCATTCTTATGTGGCATTCATGCATGTTGAATTAATCTTATTAATTCAATTAAGCTTATGTTATCATATTGAATTAATCTTATTAATTCAATTAAGCTTATGTTATCATATTGAATTAATCTTTATTAAATCAATAAGGTAACATATTGAATTAATCTCATTAAATCAATTAGCTAAAATTCTCATTAAGCTTAAAGTCCAAAAACCATTTTGTACTTAAGCTTATTCCCATATTATTCTAGTCAAACTAGAATACTCTAATTCCTCTAATTATCATGCTCTTTTGTGTGTGACCCTATAGGCTCTCATAACGTTGGCAGTGGACCTAAACTCTTTTAGATACACAAGCAATGAGCGGCATCTAGCAATACATCATTGCTACCCAAGTTACGAGATAAGTCAAGATCCGACTAACCTTTCCGTGACTACTATAATATATGACCGTGTCCTTCTATCCTTGATATCAGATTGATCAATGAGGCATAGACCGTGTCATCCTCGATCAATCTATGTGTTTCTTGATCCCTGAGTAAACTAACTCAAACAAATGAGCTCAATATCTCATATTGACTCATTCGAGCATGGCCATGCATTTTAGTAGTTCTACTCAATCAAGGGGCCCACCGATATCACTTCCGTCATATGGAAGGGATAGATCCCATCTACATCACTCACATCCCTCCGCATAATTTGTTACATACCCAGTAATCGCCTTTATGGTCCACCCTGTTACGGGTGACGTTTGACGATACCAAAGTACATAACTCCTTATGTAGGGAACCATAGTGACTTCAGGTCTAAGGACTATTCATACCAATAGTCACATGAGAAAGTTTATGACACTCATATAACGATCCATGAAACTTTCTCATGGCGGGTCAGTTCAGTATATATTCTCCAATATATACCCATGTGTCAACTTGATATCATATATCCATGACTTGTGAGATCAAGTCATCAATTGACCTACATGCTAGTCTTTATGTATTAATATTGCCCTTGCATATTAATACTCGACTAGGAACATTTAGGAAAGTGTTCTCTACAGCCTCTCATAATCAATTCTGCCAATTGATGTGCTGTAGATAAGAACCTACTTTTCTAGGGCATTATTATATTTAAATTAGCTGGCACAAGCAAGATGTAAATATAATAACCAATCCTTTGCCTTTATAGAATATGATACAAAATGTTCCCTATTCAACCATCACATGATTGGTTCTAGGGCTATAACTAACAGCAGCAACCCTCATGAATTTCTCGGAGTACCCATTCAGTATCTTTCTTTCCCAAACACTTCAACAGGGGCCTTCCAAAAGACGTCTTGTACAGGTCTCCATTCAGGAGGGTAAATCATTTTGCTCGGTTCATTAAAACAGATGTTGCTTCTCTTTCTTTTAGGACCTTTCCTTATTGTAAATATGCTATAATGTCAGTCTTCCAATCAGGGATCTGATCTAGTTCTGGTACGACCCCCTCCACATTGTATATCACCAGAGAAGTAGGGACTTCCATACAGACCGTTTCAAGTTGCTTCACCTCTTCCATAGCACTAGCTAACCGATCCAACTCATCCACCTTCCCGTTGTTCTCCCTAGGGATCTGTTTTAAGAGAACTTGGTGAAAATGAGTCTTTTCTTTCTCGAAAGCCTTCAAATATTTTTGCAATATTTCTTCCCGAACCATGAAAGAGCCTTGAAGTTGTGATACTACCAGCTGGGAGTCCGAATGGACTATAACGAAGGTTGCTCCTACTGCTCTAGCGGCTTGCAACCCTACCAAAATAGCTTCATATTCTACTTCATTGTTAGACGCCCGATATCCGAGGCGCACGCCTATGCGAGTTTCTTCATTCTAAGGGGATATTAACAGTACTCCCACTCCGCTTCCTGCAAATCCAGAAGAGTCATCCACAAATACATTCCATGCCTCTGATCCCTTTTCTTTTACCGACGAGCCATCTTCTGAACTGACAGGTACTTTTGCTAGAAAGTCCGCGAGAGCCTGAGCCTTGATAACGGTTCGAGGTTGATAATGAATGTCGTACTCGCTTAGTTCTACCACCCATTTAGCCAATCTCCCAGAAGAATTAGGCTTAGTAACCACCTTGCCTAATTCACTGTGAGTTAAGACATTAATCGGATGAGCTAGGAAGTACGACCTCAACTTGCGGGCAGCTAAGACTAGAATATATGCCAACTTCTCCAGCTTAGCGTAACGGGATTCAACCCCTTTCAGGATATGGCTGATATAATAGATAGGTTGTTGTTGAGAACCTTCTTGCTTTAATAATACTGAACTGATGGCTCCTTCCTAAACAACTAAGTACATCCACAAGGGCTCTCCTGCTATTGGCTTGGCTAACAACGGAAGTCTAGCTAAATATTTTTTCAACTCTTGGAAAGTCTGCTCGCATTGATCATCCCACTGAAATTTAGTAGCCTTGCATAAAATTCTGAAGAAAGGTAGTCCTTTGTCTGCTGATCTGGCTATAAATCGGGATAAGGAAACAATTCTCCCCACCAGCTTTTGAGTCTCTTGCAGATTAGTGGGTGACCTCATATTGCATAATGCTTGCACCTTCTCTGGATTGACATGCAGTCCCTTCTCAGTTACTATATATCCTAAAAATTTTCCACTCTTCACCCCAAACAAACATTTTTTAGGTCCAGCTTCATGTTATATCGCCTCAAGGTAGCAAAAGTTTCATCTAGATCAGTAACCAAATCCCGAGTGATTTTCGATTTGACCAGGATGTCGTCAAGATAGACTTCCACATTTTTGCCTTTTTGCTTTGCAAAGATTTTATCCATGAGTCACTGGTACGTGACCCCCGCATTTTTTATACCGAAGGGTATTACCACATAGGCATAGAGCCCTCCTGCTATTACAAAACTAATCCTCTTATGATCTTCTTTAGCCAGTGGTATCTAATGATATCTCTGGTAAGCATCCATTAAGGACACTACCTCATATCCCACCGTAGAGTCCACCAACTGGTTAATGCGAGGTAAGGGGTAGCAGTCTTTAGGGCATGCTTTATTTAAATCACGGAAGTCAATACACATCCTCCATTGCCCTGAAGACTTGGGGACCAAGACTACATTAGATACCCACTCAGGGAATTGAATCTCTTTAACATGACCTGCTTTCAATAGTTTATCTACTTCCTCAGCTATCACTTTGTCCTTTTCGGGCCCAAAATGTCGTCGCTTCTACTGGACGGGTCAGACCCCTCTGGTGATGTTGAGATGATGTTCAGCGATGCGAGGGTCGATCCCCGTGAGGTCATGCACCCCCCCCCCCCCAGCGAAGATATCTTCATTTTTCTTTAAGCAGGCCACCAGCTCCTCCTTAGCCTCAAGCTGCTGAGCTACTCGAGTGGCTTTTCCGGGAGCTATATCCACCAGCTCTCCTTCCTCTATTTTCTCCACTTTGGGGGGAGATTCTTCCAGCACGCATACATCAGAAACCACGATGACTTTCCCTTTAAGGTCGTCGGTTCAGGCCTTCTTTTGGTCGTCCCTGACCATTTGCACGTAGCAACTCCTTGCAGCCTTCTGCTCGCCTCTGGCCTCTCCAATCAACTGCCCGATCGAAAATTTCAACTTTTGGTGGTAAGGAGAAGCCACCGCCTGAAAAATAGAAAGGAAGGGACGACCCAGAATCGCATTATAGGTGGACGGAGCATCCACAATAAGAAAAGGAGCTATGTTAGTTTTCTGGCTGGGCTTTGTGCCCAGAGTAAGGGGTAATGAGATCTGCCCTGTGGGGTGGACCACATGCCCTACAAACCCGAAGAGAGGAGTGGCCACATACTCCAGCTGAGCATTTCCTAGTTGCATCTATCCGAAGGCCTCTTGGAATAGGATGTTGACAGAACTCCCCGAATCAACTAATACCCGAGCCACTTCGTAGTTGGCCAAGAAAACACGGATCACCAGAGCATCCGTGTGAGGCAGCAGAATGCCTCGGAGATCCTCGGGCCCGAATGAAATCGGCGGCGCGGTCTGGGCAGCCCGATCAGTAACTATAGTCAAGGTCTCCATGAGACGGGCGTATGATTTCCACGCCCGATTGGAATCCCCATCAGTGGGTCCTCCTGCGATAACGTGAATAACCCCCCGTGTGGGGACATCATTTAGACCAGATGATGGACCCTCACTTGATGGGCCCCCTTGTGAGCTACCCTCCGATCAAGTCCGAGGGTCCGAGGAAAATAACCCGCAGCTGGTTATAGGGCCCTGATGAGCACACGCGGTCGCTGGCCTCATCGTGGGCCTCTCCTATCTGAGGCCACACCTATGGGTAAGCGGCTCGGATGTGCTCCAGTTCTTCTTGCAATTTGAAATATCGGCCATTGGCGTGGCTGTATTCCATGTGATACTGGCAAAAGAACGGGGTGGGAGGGTTGCGAGGCACTCCCCTATACCCCATTGGTCGCTGTAAAAGACCTTGCTAGTCATAGAACTCCATCTCCCACTCCTTCCAAGTTCTTGGAAGAGGGACTGCATCTGCGGCCATGATCTGCAACTGAGGTGTGGGGCGAGCTCCCTATATCAGTAATCGAGGTCTGGGAGACTCCGGTAGAAAGGGTTGTACATATTCCCATCGGGGAGGTGCTCGAGGGGCTGCGGAGTGATTTCTTTCTACAGGGACCATTGCGGAGGCTCGTTCGGCTTTCCGGACTTTTAGCCCCTCTTCCTCGTTGATATATTTTTCTGCGCGGATCAACAATTCCTCATAGCTAGCCGCAGGCTTTCTCAACAGTGAGCTAAGGAAAGGACCCTCCCTTAGCCCGTGCGGAATGACCACTCTGAAGGCGTCTGATCTTGCCGAAGGGATATTTCTTGCAGTGGAAGTTAATCGGTGAAGATACCCTCTGAGCGACTCTGAGAGCCCCTGCGTAATATGTAGCAGGACGGAAGCGTCATGTTTGTACACCTTACAACTGGCAAACTCTTGCCAGAACATCCCCTGAAAATCAGCAAAATAAGTAATAGACCCCAGGGGTAGGGTATTAAACTATTTTTGCACCAAGCCGGTCAAGGTGGTACAGAAGACCCGACACTTGAGGGCGTCGGTATAGCAATGAAGTGAGGCGGCTCCTACGAACTGTGATAGATGCTCCTCAGGATCCGTCGTGCCATCATATTTGTCTACCTGGAGATTTTTGAAGTATGATGGCGGGACTTCAGAAAGGATGTCCATGGTGAAAGGACTAGGCTCGTAAATCTCCAGAGCCCTAGTCAAATGACTTTCGCCTTGTTCTTTTCGTCGATTCTGAGTTAATGACATAGTGGTCTGATGTACTCGCCCTCCTAGACCCTCCCCAGGCAACACTTCGACATTGGTGGTTGTACGAAGTGGAGGGGGCATCTCTGGTGGTGGTCCACGGGAGAAAGGTTTATCAGAATGAGTATGAAGGTACCCTGTCCTTCTCTGCTCCCTAGCAAGGGCCTCATCCACGACGGTGTCCACCATGGCTCTCAATTGCGATGGTAATATTGTGATGGGATTTTCCTCCGAGGCGGAGGGTGTCGGATGATGTATCTCCTCTGGCTGCATCTCTACGTCTTACTCAGATGTTTCCCACAGACGGCGCCAATTGATGCGGTAACGGGGAAGAAAGGTTTACTGGCTTCCTTTCAACGCAGGGGAGCACGAGAGAAGCTTGGGGGTTCTCTCCGGGCGCAACAGTAAAGTGAAATGTGAAGAAGAGAAATGCACGCCAACACAAGCAACGAACAAAGACACAGGATATAACGTAGTTCGAAATAAGGATTTCTACTCCACGGGGGTGAGCTCTCCCATGAGCTACGGTGCCAAAACACTTTCACTATAAACTTCCTCATTCGCGGAAAGAACTTTCGGAGGTGGAGGAGAAAACCTCTTACAATTAGCCCAAATACATAGGAAAGTATCTGAAGAATTGAGCTCACTACGCTCCTTGTCTCCTTCTCCGGCGATGTGGTCGCTCTCCCCTTCGGATGTGCCTTCGTCTATCACTTGTTGGAAATAATGTGGATCCCCTTTCTCTTGCTTTGCTTCTCCCTTTTATCCTCCTTCCTCTGGCCAGCTGTTGCATCGCAAACCTCCTTCATCGTACACGTGGCCACCTTGCCCATCTGAAGAATTATTCTGTTACAGACACGAGGAGCGAAGGCTCCTCGGAATATCATGTGTGGCCGCTCCTTTGTTGTGTAACAACTTCTTATCTACACTTTAGGAAATATGCTAGCTCATTCCTTTCAGCCACTTGCCTTCGACGAAACTAACCTAAACCTACTGCTCACGTATAGCATAGCTCTTATGCTCTTCTCAGTAGCTCGAACCAACTCCCCTCCTTTCCGTACCAAACCATCTCTAGGCCAGCTAGACCGAGCCGATTCTCGTCTGTCCTGTATCGGAATAATCTTCACGATCGCCCCGCCGTGCCAACTATCTCAAACTGTCCTCCTGTTCCAATTCTCCCAGATTGACGTGCCCGAACCATTCTTCCCAGACTCCCCTACCGAACCGGCTATTTGGTTCGGATAGTGCCCTATGCATGAGTATTCTTATCTTATTCACAGAAAAGAAATAACAATAGTATCAGAGGCATAGTGAATGCTAAAACGTAAAAACAAAGTTCACCAAAACACAAACTAAATATTTTATTAAACAGTTTGATCATTGATGAATCCTCCTGATGGATTGTAACATAATGGATCGGAATGGCAACAAGAAAAATGGGTGGAAGGATCTGGATTGGACATCTCTGTCTAAGAATTATTAATTATTAGTAGTAGTATTAATATTTTAAACCCCATTTAGATATTTGCCTGTCCTTATCAGTTCCTTTTTCTTGGTTGCTTCCGGATGACTGGAACAAGCAAGCAAGCGGGCCTGCGGTGCAGTAATTGGGGTCTAACAATTGATTGCGGCAGCACTCAATCGGACCGCTAAATTCATGCTTCTCATCTTTCTTAATTACGCTTTGTTGGTGGAAAATTTTTTTTGGGACTGAATTGGATCGATCGTTTCAAAGATTAATGGAGCCGAAGATCTAAATATTCGATGCCAATTATATAAAAAAAACACAAGCACCTTCATTTATAATAATATCTATCATTAATTGGACAAGACTTTGATGGATAATAAAAAGCTAGAATTGATATGGAAACAGATCTAATCTACGAGGACCCAAGTCAAGTTGATCTACAATTATTAACAAGAACGTGTCATTTTCTTTTTCTTTTTTTTTTAAATATAGTGTTTGTATTTTGCTGAATTAATTCAGGTAAATGGTCTTCCCTTCTCATTAAGTTACTAGATAAATCCAAAGTACATCTCATACATGTTCATAGAACAATCTTCGAAATATTTATCCCCAATAAAATTTAAATTTTATCTTTTTATTTGTTCTTTTGAATATTTTATTACTGTACCACATCAGTAGAGGTTTAAAGTGTCCCTTCTCGTAGCTTAAGAATAAAAGGAAATGAATTTTCAAATGGTTAAAAAACACTACCAAAAAAAGGGTGTTTTAGTGACGAAATTTATTCGTTGCTAATTTAGATTGATTTTTTCCATAAAAATTGAAGTCGTCGTAAATCAGCAATGAGTTTTGCAACAAAAAATAAATTCGTTGTAGATTTTGCAATACAAAAAAATTGTCTCTATATCCGTCGCAATATTTGCGACAAATATAATTTTTGTCGCCAAATCTACGACGAAACACTAAATTAGTCACAAATTTTGCGATGAAAATTCAATTCGATCGTCACAAAATTTGCTTCAAAATTGCGACGAATTTAACTTTCGTCGCAGAATCTACGACGAATTTTAAATTTGTCGCATATTTGGCGAAAAAAGTTAAATTCGTCACAAAATCTGTGATGAATATATAATTTATTGCAAATTTACAATGAATTCTGCGACAAAAAAACTTTCATCGCAAACTATCCTTTAATTTCCAACATCCCCTTTCTTCACCCACGACCTCCTCTGCCTTCTCTCTCTCTATTCCTCTCTCTCTAAATATGGTCATCCACTGTCAGAAAACAAATGGATTATTGTCGGTACGCCTTCGACCTCATTCCCTCTCTCTAAATATGGCGGTGGATCGCTGGATCTACGCAGATTCGACGGGGGATCGGCGGATCCGATTGCGGATTGCCAAATCCGAGGGTGGATCGCTGGATCTGACGACGAATCGTTGGATATGTGCAGATACGATGGTGGATATTCGAATCTACACAGATCCGACGGATCTACGCAGATCCGGTGGTGGATCACCGAATCTATGCAGATCCGATGGTGGATTGCCGGATCTATGCAGATCCAACGGCTGATGGCCGGATCTCCGCAGATTCGACGGTGGATCGCCGGATCTGCACAAATTTAGCGGGGGATCACCGAATCTGGTCAGATTGGGCGGCGACTCGCTGGATCCGACGATGGATCGCTGGATTTGTTCAGATCCGACAGCGGATCTTCGGGTCTAAACAGATTCGGCGAATCTACACATATTCGACGATGGATCGCCGGATCTATGAAGATCCGGTGATCTACGCAGATCCAACGATCTACATAGATCCAACGATCTGCATAAATCTAACGATGGATCGCTGAATCTACTCAGATCGGGTAGTTGATTGCCGGATCTACGCAGATCCAGCGATCTGCACAAATTCAACGATCTGTGTAGACCCGGTGGTGGATGGCTCGATCTGTGTATATCTGGCGATATACGCCGGATCTGCACAGATCCGATGGTGGATCGTCGAATCCAGCTCGATGAACCACCGACTCCTGTGGATTAGCGGTGGCATCGACCCAAGTGGGCCGACGTCAACCGTTGCGCGTCTAACGACCAAGGATGGCCCCTGCAGGGGCATACCCGTGCATCGAAGAGGGTCCTTGCTACCTGGCGAAAGGGCCCTGCTATGCCAGTGACACCCATTGCGTGCTCACAGGCTACATGGGGCGAGTCCCTAGTGAAGGGCAGTGTGGAGGTCTCTCGCTTTCACCATTCTAAGGTATTTCACGGTCGTCTTATCCCTCTTTAGTGGTTTATATAAAATGTATAAAATTTAAATTTTTATCTTTTAAATGTTTAATTTATGACATGGTTTTTTGTCTTTGATTAAGTGATCGACACGTGCGCAAACGATTACTGCCACACTCATAATATAATGCTCGCCTACAAGTTTCCTCTCTGCGACTTCAAATTAATAATGTATAATAACATGACATGATTAGGATTTGTCATGTCTTCTAACTTATTGTGTCGTTCGGAATTTACATTCATGGTTTGTGTATTCATTAATTATCTTCGGGTTGTATTCCGCACTATCTTGCTCATTGATCGCTTAGAGTCAATATTTGTTGGGCAAGCCAACTTGATATTATGCAACCAGTCTATTGCCTAAATAAGTCGCATGTTTTAGTCATCGACTCTATGGCCTCTTGCTGCCTAGCAAGAGGCCCCTATTTTAGCATCAATGTCGCTTATAAAATAGACAAGGATGAATCCCTTAGCAGTGACTTGAAAGACGCTATGGAGTCGAGGACTAAAGCATGCGACTTTTTAAGATAGTAGACTGGTTGCATAATATCAGGTTGGCTTGTCTGACAAATATTGACTCTAAGCGATCGATGAGCAAGATAGTGTGGGAAAAAATAAATCCAAAGATGAGTTAATAAACACACGAACCACGGATGTCAATTCCGGACGACACAATAAGTTAGAATATATGGAAGATAAGTCTAAATGTCGTTGTGATGATGGTGGTTAATGTTTGAGAATTTATATCTAAATGGTACTTGTTACACTCAATATCCTTGTATTATAAATTTAATACGTATTCGAATTATTATATATTGTTAGATATGTTTGGTGTGAAATTTTTTAAAATAGGTAAAAATAGTAGGTTGTATATTGGGGTGTATTGTTTTCATGTTTTTTTTAGATTTAGCGGCGAAAAAATTTAATCATTGCTATTTTTTAGAAGAATTTGTTTTTGCCAAATATGCAGTACCAATCGACTGGAAATAACACCCAGTCGACTGCTTTAAATTTTTGACGAACGTTCACACAATTGCATATCAATCGACTGACAGATAACATCAACAGACTAACAAACTGATTTTTGCAACGAAAGTTATTTTCGTCGCAAAAACTTTGACAAAAAATATATTCATTGCAAAATAATGGTCACCAGTCGATTGATATTACTATAGCACATTACAGTGTTGGGGATCATTGGCTCGGCTAGAAGGGGTTGAATAGCCTAATCGTTCGCTTGACGAAATTCGATTGTGTTTGTGATCTATTGGGAGTATGAGGAATACAATCAAAGTCTCACATTAGTAAGACATGGAAAAAATTATGTACTTATAAGATAAAAAAATATCTCTATTGGTATGAGGCCTTTTAGGTAAAGGCCAAAAATAAAACCATGAGGGCTTAGGCCCAAAGTGGACAATATCATGCCATTGTGGAGATATGTGAATCTTATAGGCACTAAAAATTGGTATCAAGCTATAGTCCATGTCAAGCCATGAACCTCGAACGAAGGAAGTTGAGCTCCCATGTCTGGATCAAGAGAACCAGATACCAGACAGGAAGTCCAGTTGGGTTGGGAGGACCGAACAACCGCGTGAAGTCCAAATCGATTAGGAGGACTGCATAGCTTAGCGTAAAGTCCCGTAGGTCGAGGATCTGATATCGCTGCAGGATGTCCTTCGAGGATGGATAGACTTGAGGGGGCGTCAATGTGGTCCTTCATTTGAGAGGGGGATTGTTGGAGTATTGGGAATACAATCAAAGTCCCACATTGGTAAGACATGGAAAAGATCATGTGCTTATAAGATGAAAAGATATCTTCATTGGAATGAGGGCTTTTGGATAAAGTCCAAAAATAAAACCATGAGGGCTTGGGCCCAAAGTGGTCAATATCATACCATTGTGGAGATATGTGGATTTTATAGGAACTAACACGATCTTGTCTACAATTCTTGTTAGCACAGCAGAAATAATGATAATAATAATACAACACAACAAACACTCACAATACATAAACGATATAATGTGGTTCAGAACCTTAGGATTCCTACTCCACGGGGCGAGCTCAACGAGCTCTAGTGATGCACACACCACTACTAAAACTCCTTCTCGATAACACATCGGAGGTGGAGAAACCTCATACAAGCAATTACAAAGGTAATACAAAATGTACAAGCAAATACAAAGACAATATGAAATACACGTAAAGAAAACTTTATAATAATTGCTTTGATCGCTTTGCTTGTTGCTGGCTTTGGTTTGCTCTTGAAGGTCTAGAATACAGCAGTAATTCCCCTTCAAAATCTCTCCAAAAGTTGCTGCAAAGTCCTCTAACTCAAGCTTCTTTTATAACATGCATCGAGGACTTAATCCACGGTGATCGGGCAATGATCGCCATTACCATCACCGATGCCAAGCCCATAGCGACGCTCGATTTAGCCGAAGTTTTACGTCGACCATCACCGATCGCTTGCCCTCCATGGCGATCGACTACTCCATCGATCGACTTCCCGAAAGTGACGGTCGATTGCCAGGACCACTTGGCCGTAGTCGATCACCAGTCGACTTCTGATCAGTCGACTGTCCAATACCCCTGTCAACTGATAAACCTCAACAATGAGATTTACCCTAAGTATGATGCCCTCATACTTGCTAGACGACTCTTAGCCTAGACTTAAGCCTTCTAGCCACCTCCATTAGCCTCGTGCCTATTGGATCCCTCCGAGTCATCCATGACTTGTTCATCCATTCGCGGTTCCCTCCAAGTCCATGACTTGTTCATCCATATGCTAGCCTCTAGATGCTTCCTTCGGCTATTGTCATGCTAATCGGGTCTACACCGCCAAGGCACATCCTTGGACTTCCCAAATGCCAAGCCCTATGCTTGGACTTCCCTTTCCAACTCCAAGTTGGACTTTCCATGCCAAGGCTATACACTTGAACTTTCTTTGCCAACTCCATGTTGGATTTTCCAAATGCCAAGGTTACACACTTGGACTTCCCTTGCCAACTCCATGTTGGACTTTCCAAATGCCAAGACCCATGCTTGGACTTTCACCGTCAAGGCTACACACTTGGACTTATGTGACCAAGGCTACACATTTGGACTTCCCATAACAATTACATTGTCATACATTTTGTCCAACATCAAAATACTGCTTGAGTCAAAATTCGAGTCAATTGCACCAACAATCTTCCCCTTTTTGATGTTTGACAAAAACCATAAAACCTTTGAGTTATGCCACCTAACTCAAATCTCCCAATTATCCTAAATTGGTAAATCTTACCAATTGTCCCAAATTGGTCTCACAATCTCCCCCTTTTTGACATACATCAAAAAGACTCTCCCCAAGGGTGTCAATGTCTCATATTCTAATGAGATCTTACAATCTCCCCCTTGGTCCAAAAACATCTAGGATGCCTTCACTCTTCCTAGTGATAAGTCTCATATCACTAAATGAGAGACAATCCTCATTCTCCCCCTTATGAGGAAAAACACATCTATCATCCCATGATGGATAACCTCCCCCTAAAGGCTTGCTTCCCCTTGACCATTGCACCAGCAATGTCCTTGGAGAGTCCCTAAGCCTATAGGAACACTAACTAATCAAAATTAAGGGCAAAGATTCAACATTGAATTTACACCTCCCTTAAAATTTGATACACACCCTAAATACTTCTCCTAATCTATTTTCAATGGATTTTCACCCTTCTAATGCTTTTTAAAGCATATCCTAGGGTTAGGAGCAGTTAGGGAACTTAGAAACAGCTGAACATGGGCTAAACAAACCTTGTTTACCCGAAATCATCACTTAGTAGTCAACTCTGTCATCTAATAGCCGACTGCCCTTGACGCTAGTCGACTGCCCAATGCGGCAATCAACTGATTTCTGTACTGTGCAGAAATCAGAAATCAAAAATCAAATTTCGAAAAGCATAAGTAATTATACATAACTTAAAAAATCATGAAAATTCATATGTATAATACTTATAACATTCATTATGGGTGAAAATTTTTTGAAAAATAAAATACCCATAAAATAATGATATTGACACAAAGTTCAAAACAGTTGAAAAATTTCAATGTTCGACCCTACTTTGAATCATCTCCTTCAATGGTGATTGCTATCAAAAGATAGACTTCACCAAGATTTTTCAAAATGATTTTGAAATGATTTTAAAACCATAATCCATTTTTCTAACATCTCACTTGTATCTAAGGTGTATGAAGACACATACAAGTCAAGTGTTCTTGTGAGATGTGGGTTTTGGTTATTTAGGATTTCATACATTTTCTAGATAACTCTATTTGATTCCCTTATACATGAGACTTTAAATCATGTCATTGTCTTTAACTCAATTTTAATTAATACATGAATAATGATTATTACATAAATGATAACATAAATAAGACATATGCCAATAATCATGATGTCATGACATATAACATGAACCTAAGCACAACATGACATTAAAAATTAACCCTAAGCATGATCATGATATTTTATATGATTAAAAATGAATATGATGTCATGACATGACAATGGTAAACAAGGTATGACAAATAAAAGGTAAAGGTAAAAAAATACATAAATTTAAGTACATTTTTTAGGCAACTCTATTTGATTTCCTTATACATGAGACTTTAAATCATGTCATTGTCCTTAATTCAATTTTAATTAATGCATGAATAATGATTATGACATAAATGATAATATAAATAAGACATGTGCCAATAATCATGATGTCATGACATATAACATAAACCTAAGCACAACATGACATTAAAAATTAACCCTAAGCATGATCATGATATTTTATATGATTAAAAATGAATATGATGTCATGACTGTTAGTGAAAGCCCTAGAGTCAATCATGTGATGATTGTTGTATGGACTTTATTGTATCATATTCCTAAATGCATGATTATTATATTTACTTGTATTGGTGCAAAATAACTAAATATAATAATGTCCTTGAGTAGTAGGTTCTTATCTATATCAATCGATTGGTTGAATCGATAATGAGATGATATAGAGAACACTACTCTTAATCATTCCTAGTCGAGTATTGACATTCAGGGACAATGTTAATGCGTAGAAACTAGCATGTAGGTCAACACGATGACTTGATCTCACAAGTCATGGATATGATATATCAAGTTGACACATGGGTATGAATTGGAGAATGTATACTGAATGACCCGCCATGAGAAAGTATCATGGATCGTTATATGAGTATCATATACTTTCTCATGTAGCTATTAGTATGACTATTAGTCCTTAGACCTGAAGTCACCATGGTTCCCTACATAAGGAGTTGCATACTTTGGCTTCGTCAAACGTCACCCGTAAATGGATGGACTAGAAAGGCGATTACTGGGTATGTAACAAATTATGTGGAGGGATATGAGTGATGTAGATGAGATCTATCTCTCCTATATGACGGGGGTGACATCGATATTCTTGATAGAGTGAGACCACGAAGTGCATGGCCATGCCCAAATGAGTCAATATGAGATATTGAGCTCATTTGATTTAAGTGAGTCTACTTGGAGTTCAAGATATAGATTGTACCGAGGATGACACGGTCTATGCCTTAATTGGTCAATCTAGATGTCAAGGATAGAGGGACATTGTCACATATTGTGAGAGTCACAATTAGTAGTCACAAAGGTGATGTTGGAGCTCAACATTCTTGTAACTTGGGTAGCAATGATGTGTTGCTAGATACCGCTCATTGCTTATGTTCCTAAATCGGTTTAGGGACATTGCCAATGTTACAAGAACCTATAGGGTCACACACATAAGGGAAATTAGATGGATATTAGGTTTATATGATGAACCATGAGGATTAGGTTCATGGGATGAACCAAATTGGATTAAGAGTAATCCAAATTAGACTAATTGAGTTAGACTCAAGTTGATTCAAGTGTTGAATGAGTCTAATTTAGATTTGATTCATTAAGTCAATTTAAATTAATGAATAGAGATTCATTAAATCAAATTGATTTGAGTCAAGTGGTTAGATTTGATCAACCATGGGAGATTAGAGGTCAAGTTTGACTTGACTTGAGAGGGAAGATGAAAGGTCAAGTTTGACTTGACCAAATGTCATGTCATGATGATGACTTGGCATGGTCGGCTAATGATGATGCTCCACATCATCATTGACTTATCATGTAGTGCCACCTCATGAGGGAGACCAAGAGTCATGGGAGTTACATGCATGCATGTAACCTCCCAAGCCTTGAAGTGGTCGGCCACTTTAGGAGTTTTGATGGTGGAATTCATTTGGTGAGTTATACACAACTTCATCTTCTTCCTTGGATTAACTTCCCTCAAGCTCTCCCTCTCTCCTTCCTCATCTTGCCGAGCATCTAAGGAGTGCTATCACACTCAAGATTGCTTTTCTCCACCTTTTGCTTGTGTGGATACCAATAGAGGAGTGTGCACTTGACGCTCTTGAGTTCCGGCGAACCTTTTGGACGAGCGGGATTTGTGAAGGGCGTCGCATCGAGGGTAACGTCCTTATCATATAGATCTAAGGTAGATCTAGGGTTTTATATAAGTACATACATGTTTTAGTTTTAATACATCTTCGCATGGATCCGTGGTCGAGGCTTCCGAGGTTTCCGCAATGCAAAAAGCGGTTTTTGCAGCTCGGAAAACCCAACAGTGGTATCAGAGCCACGTGCAAAGCATGTATGTGTTTTATTTTTGTAGTTTTTATATTAGATATAAAAATTACAGATTTTTATGTTTCTGTAAATTTCCTAATTTTATAGAATTTTTGGGTATTTTTCTCGAAGAGTCGAAGCAACGAGTGTTGGGACACTTGTAGGCTTCAACCGTCGATAAAACTCTCCGACACTTAGGTTTTTGGGACAGCGACTTAAGTCGCTGTAGGATCGTAATAGGGACACTCGCGAAGTTGATTTTGTGAGTATGGGTGCTGCCCCTATCCCCGAAAGGGGCCTTGTCTCGCGATCGCGTCCGGAAACCGCTTAGCGGGACCGTTACGGAGAGGTGACTCATAAATTTAAAAAAAAAATTAGGAAAAATTATAGAAATTTTATGTAAAAATAAATAATTTAGAATTATGTATAATTCTGTGATTGTCATGGCCCAATGACCCCAATTTGATTGGAATATATGTGTTGTAATTCATAATACTACCAAGGCCGCTTTTTGTGGTCAGTGTGTCAGATAGTGTACGCGACCTGAGACTCTTCTTTTGAAATTCTAGTTGTAAATAGTTTTAGACTCGAATGTAACTCGAGTTTCATATTTGTAATGTACAAAATGGAGCGGTGGAAAGTCCACTTGTAGACGAAGTTACGAGAAGGGTGCCGACGACACATGGCGGTCAAAGGAAGCGCTTGGAGAAGTCGCTAGACTTAGGTTGACCGTCCGATCTTCTCATTGGCTTGAGAAGATCATAGTAGGGCCATGACTACATCACAGTTTATGTAAAAATAAATAATTTAGAATTATGTATAATTCTGTGATTGTCATGGCCCAATGACCCCAATTTGATTGGAATATATGTGTTGTAATTCATAATACGGCCTGCGTGCCGTTTTTGTGGTTGTGCGTGTTGTATAGTGTATGCGACCTGCGCGTCGTACCTCTTCTTTTGAAATTCTAGTTGTAAATAGTTTTAGACTCGAATGTAACTCGAGTTTCATATTTGTAATGTACAAAATGGAGCGGTGGAAAGTCCACTTGTAGACGAAGTTACGAGAAGGGTGCCGACGACACATGGCGGTCAAAGGAAGCGCTTGGAGAAGTCGCTAGACTTAGGTTGACCGTCCGATCTTCTCATTGGCTTGAGAAGATCATAGTAGGGCCATGACTACATCACAGTTAAATGTATATATATATGTTTATATATATATATATATATATATATATATATATATATATATATATATATATATTTGATTTTGCTTGTATGTATGTGATGTATGCTAGTAGAATAATGCTTGTATATATATGATGCATGCTAGGATAATTTTCTTGTATGTATATGATGCATGCTAGAATAATGTATGTATGTATGTGATGCATGCTAATATAGGATAATAAAGGCCTCAATGTGTATATGATACACATTACGATTAGATTAGATTATAATCGAATCAACTCGAAAATGCCTACCGAGTCTTGATACCCATCACTACCTCGATCATTTGTTGTTGTTGAATCTGCCAAAGCAGAGCAACGCATATTATCTTGGTAGGGTGCGGAGGGACAATCTTGGTCCCGCCTATCACGCTTGGGTTAGAGTAAGCTAAATTAGATTGAGCAAAACTAGTTAACTCAATTGGATCGAGTAGAACTATAGGCATATTCCAACCGTTGGAAAGATAGGATAAGATCACATTTATACTAAATCTTGGGCGATTTAGCCAAAGCTAACTCAAGGTGTTTTGTAAATATGGGTCTTGATCCTATAAACAAGGGTTGCATAGAGATGTAATCGGTAATGTGTTACCCACCGATCGTACTAAGTCTTGGGTGATTTAGCCAAAGCTAACTCAAGGCTTAGTATGATGTGGATCTTGTCCCGCAAGAATTATAGCTAGTTTGTATGAATCTAGTAATGTGGTTTGACCATATCCATAACTCAATTCTACAAAATTCCTATAATTCAGTGGGAGCATCATTTGATTAAAGGCCTAATTAAATGATAAAAGGAATATGATATTAATTCTCTGCATTGTATGTTGTAGATAACTATGTCGACAAACACGAACACTCTCTCTCTGCGTTCTATCCTTAAGAAGGACAAGCTCAATGGAGCAAATTTCCTGGACTGGTACAGGAACCTGAGAATTGTTCTCACTCAAGAAAGGAAGTTGTACGTCCTAGAGCAGCCCATTCCGGAGGCACCTCCTGCCACTGCCTCGCGAGCTGACAAAGATGCTTACAAGAAGCATCAAGATGATGCATTAGATGTGTCATGTCTAATGCTCGCGACCATGAACTCTGAGCTTCAGAAGCAACACGAGTTCATGAATGCTTATGATATGGTTGGACATCTTCGTCAACTATATCAAGGACAAGCAAGGCATGAGAGATATGAAGTCTCTAAGGCATTGTTTGGGTCCAAAATGCAAGATGAGACTCCCGTAGGTCCATATGTACTCAAGATGATTGGGTACGTAGAAAACCTACAAAGGATGGGATTCCCACTTGGCCAAGAGCTGGCCACTAACCTGATCTTGCAATCTTTGCCACAAGCCTACAATCAATTTGTCATGAATTATAACATGAATGAAATTGATAAGCCACTGCCTGAGATGCTCAGCATGTTGAGAACTGCTGAGCTTAACCTTAAGAAGAAAAAATCTGACACCATTTTGATGGTGCACAAAAAGAAAGGTAAGGGAAAGTCCCAAGCCAAGGGCAAAGGCAAAGAACTTAAACCCAAAAGAGGGGTAGCCAAGGAAGGGGCTTGCTTCCACTGCAAGGAAGCTGGACACTGGAAGCGTAACTGCAAAGCTTACCTGGAAGATCTTAAGAAGAAAAGAAGTGAGACTTCTACTTCAGGTATAAATGTTATAGAAGTCAATCTATCTATTTCTTCATCATGGGTATTAGATACCGGATGTGCATCTCACATTTGTACCAATGTGCAGGCGCTGAGAAATAGCAGGGCATTGACAAAGGGCGAGGTGGACCTACGAGTAGGCAATGGAGCAAGGGTTGTTGCTGTTATTGTAGGAACTTATGATCTATCTCTGCCCTCTGGGCTTGTACTAGAATTAGATGAATGTTGTTATGTACCTGCTTTGACTAAGAACATAATTTTGGTTTCTTGTTTGGACAAGAAAGGATTTACATTTATAATAAAGAACAAATGTTGTTCAGTTTATTTAAATGATATGTTCTATTGTAGTGCACCTCTAATGAACGAACTCTACTTTCTAGACTTAGAGAGCCCTATCTATAACATAAGTGCCAAAAGGTTCAAGTCAAATGAGTTGAACCAAACTTATCTCTGGCATTGTCGCTTAGGTCACATAAATGAGAGTCGCTTATCTCAGCTCCATAAGGATGGGCTGCTAGACTCATTTGATTTTGAATCATATGAGACATGCGAATCTTGCCTTTTAGGCAAGATGACCAAGACTCCCTTTAATAGACACAGCGAAAGAGCAACAGATTTGTTAGGACTTATACATAGTGATGTATGTGGTCCTTTCAATGTTGCTGCTAGAGGTGGTTATAGGTACTTCATTACATTTACTGATGACTTTAGTAGATATGGTTATGTGTATCTTATGACACATAAATCAGAATCCTTTGAAAAGTTCAAAGAATTCAAGAATGAAGTACAAAACCAGCTTGGCAAGAGTATTAAGATACTTCGATCAGATCGAGATAGTGAATACCTTAGCCATGAGTTTCGTGACTATCAAGCTGAGTGTGGGATTCTATCCCAACTCGCTCCTCTTGGAACACCACAGTGGAATGGTGTATCCGAAAGGAGGAATCGTACCCTATTAGATATGATACGTTCTATGATGAGTCACACAGATCTTCCTATATCCTTTTGGGGATATGCTCTAGACACAGCAGCTTTTACCCTTAACCATGTACCATCCAAGGCTGTCATAAAGACACCATATACGATATGGACAGGGAGAAATCCTAAGATATCTTTCATGAGAATTTGGGGTTATGAGGCTTACGTTCGACGTCAAGTCTCAGACAAACTGGGACCCAAATCCGATAGGTGCTATTTTTTTGGATATCCTAAGGATACAAAGGGATATTACTTCTACATTCCCAGTCAACACAAAGTGTTTGTGGCAAAGATTGGGATTTTTCTAGAAAGGGATTTTGTTTCTAGAAAAACTAGTGGGAGTACGTTCGATCTTGAAGAAATTCAAGATAAGGACCATAGCACTGAGGCCTTGATGGAGGTTGAACAGGAACCACAAAGTGTTGTGGGTGATGAGGTTGTTGCACATGGAGTTGTGGAACAATCACCTGTTCAGGTAGACCTACCTCTTCGCAGATCTGATAGGGTACGTCGTCAGCCTGAGAGATACTCATTTCTCTTGTCTGACCATGATGACGTAATGCTCATTGAGAATGAGCCTACCTCCTATCAGGAAGCTGTGATGAGCCCAGATTCTGAGAAATGGTTAGAGGCCATGAGATCCGAGATGGAATCCATGTACACCAACCAAGTATGGACTTTGGTTGATCCACCTGAAGGGGTCAAACCCATTGGGTGTAAGTGGGTCTTTAGGAGAAAGACTGACATGGATGGACTTACGCATACCTATAAGGGTCAATTGGTGGCTAAAGGTTTCAAGCAAATTCATGGTATTGACTATGATGAAACCTTTTCTCTAGTGGTGATGTTTAAGTCCATTCGGATCTTGCTTGCTATTGCAGCATACCACGATTATGAGATATGGCAGATGGATGTCAAAACCGCATTTCTGAATGGAAACTTACTCAAGAATGTGTACATGACACAACCTGAGGGTTTTGAAGATCCACAGCATACTGGGAAAGTATGCAAGCTGCAAAGGTCCATTTATGGGCTAAAGCAAGCCTCTTGGAGCTGGAATCTTTGATTCAATGATGCGATCAAATAGTTTGGTTTCATCAAGAATGAAGATGAACCCTATGTCTACAAGAGGGTTAATGGAAACACAGTTGTCTTCCTTGTATTGTATGTGGATGACATACTACTCATTAGGAATGACATCCCTTCGCTATAGTCTGTGAAGACTTGGCTAGGGACGTGCTTCTCAATGAAGGACTTAGATGAAGCAGCCTGTATTCTAGGCATCAAGATCTATAGAGATAGATCTAAGAGATTGCTTGGCCTAAATCAGAGTACATACATTGACACGGTATTACTACGGTTTGCCATGCAGAATTCCAAGAAGGGACTTCTGCCGATGTCACATGGTGTGAGTCTTTCGAAGACTCAAAGTCCCTCTTCTAGAGAGGAGAGAGACCGCATGGATAAGATCCCTTACGCATCTGCTATAGGATCTATCATGTATGTCATGCTGTGTACTCGTCCTGATGTCTCGTATGCTTTGAGCATGACGAGTAGATACCAGTCAGATCCAGGTGAGCATCACTGGATAGCAGTCAAGAATATTCTTAAGTACATGAGAAGGACTAAAGAATATTTCTTGATATTTGGAGGCGATGAGGAGCTAGCTGTAAAGGGTTACAGCGATGCTAGCTTCCAAACTGACCAGGATGATTATAGATTGTAGTCAGGGTTCGTGTTTTGCTTGAATGGTGGCGCTGTGAGCTAGAAGAGTTTGAAGTAGGACATAGTTGCTGATTCTACAATGTAAGTATATCGCGATCTCGAGGCAAAGAAGGAGGCAGTTTGGATCCGCAAGTTCATTACTGAGCTTGGGGTGGTTCCTAGCATAGAATATCCCATAGAGCTCTATTGTGACAACAATGGAGTGATTGCACAGGCTAAGGAACCTCGCTCACACCAGCAGACCAAACACATACTACGACGCTTCCATCTCATTCGAGAGATTATCGATAGAGGAGATGTGAAGATTTGTAGAGTACCCACAGAGGCTAACATCGCAGATCCCTTGACCAAGGCTTTGGCACAGAAAAAGCATGATGGTCACACTAGGTCATTGGGTATTAGATACTACGGTGATTGACACTAGTGCTAGTGGGAGATTGTTAGTGAAAGCCCTAGAGCCAATCATGTGATGATTGTTGTATGAACTTTATTGTATCATATTCCTAAAGGCATGATTATTATATTTACTTGTATTGGTGCCAAATAACTAAATATAATAATGTCCTTGAGTAGTAGGTTCTTATCTATATCAATCGATTGGTTGAATCGATAATGAGATGATATAGAGAACACTACTCTTAATCATTTCTAGTCGAGTATTGACATTCAGGAACAATGTTAATGCGTAGAGACTAGCATGTAGGTCAACACGATGACTTGATCTCACAAGTCATGGATATGAGATATCAAGTTGACAGATGGGTATGCATTGGAGAATGTATACTGAATGACCCGCCATGAGAAAGTATCATGGATCGTTATATGAGTGTCATATACTTTCTCATGTGGCTATTAGTATGACTAATTAGTCCTTAGATCTGAAGTCACCATGGTTCCCTACATAAGGAGTTGCATACTTTGGCTTCGTCAAACGTCACCCGTAAATGGGTGGACTATAAAGGCGATTACTGGGTATGTAATAAATTATGCGAAGGGATGTGAGTGATGTAGATGGGATCTATCCCTCTTATATGATGGGGGTGACATCGATATTCTTGATAGAGTGAGACCACGAAGTGCATGACCATGCTCAAATGAGTCAATATGAGATATTGAGCTCATTTGATTTAAGTGAGTCTACTTGGAGTTCAAGATATAGATTGTACCGAGGATGACACGGTCTATGCCTCAATTGGTCAATCTAGATGTCAAGGATAGAGGGACATTGTCACATATTGTGAGAGTCACAATTAGTAGTCACAAAGGTGATGTTGGAGCTCAACATTCTTGTAACTCGGGTAGCAATGATGTGTTGCTAGATACCGCTCATTGCTTATGTTCCTAAATCGGTTTAGGGACATTGCCAACGTTACAAGAACCTATAGGGTCACACACATAAGGGCAATTAGATGGAGATTAGGTTCATATGATGAACCATGAGGATTAGGTTCATGGGATGAACCAAATTGGATTAAGAGTAATCCAAATTAGACTAATTGAGTTAGACTCAAGTTGATTCAAGTATTGAATGAGTCTAATTTAGATTTGATCCATTAAGTCAATTTAAATTAATGAATAGAGATTCATTAAATCAAATTGACTTGAGTCACGTGGTTAAATTTGATCAACCATGGGATATTAGAGGTCAAGTTTGACTTGACTTGAGAGGGAAGATGAAAGGTCAAGTTTGACTTGACCAAATGTCATGTCATGATGATGACTTGGCATGGTCGGCCAATGATGATGCTCCACATCATCATTGACTTATCATGTGGTGCCACCTCATGAGGGAGACCAAGAGCCATGGGAGTTACATGCATGCATGTAAGCTCCCAAGCCTTGAAGTGGTCGGCCACTTTAGGAGTTTTGATGGTGAAATTCATTTGGTGAGTTATACACAACTTCATCTTCTTCCTTGGATTAACTTCCCTCAAGCTCTCCCTCTCTCCTTCCTCATCTTGCCGAGCATCTAAGGAGTGCTAGCACACTCAAGATTGCTTTTCTCCACCTTTTGCTTGTGTGGATACCAATAGAGGAGTGTGCACTTGACGCTCTTGAGTTCCGGCGAACCTTTTGGACGAGCAGGATTTGCGAAGGGTGTCGCATCGAGGGTAACGTCCTTATCATATAGATCTAAGGTAGATCTAGGGTTTTATATAAGCACATACATGTTTTAGTTTTAATACATCTTCGCACGAATCCGTGGCCGGGGCTTCTGAGGTTTCCGCAACGCAAAAAGCGGTTTTTGCGGCTAAAAAAACCCAACAATGACATGACAATGGTAAACAAGGTATGTCAAATAAAAGGTAAAGGTATAAAAAAACATAAATTTAAGTATTAATTATCATTTGTTATGATTAAATTCATTTTTTCCATATTACCATTCATCTCCCAAATGTGCCAAAAGCCCAAAATGACACACCATGACCTCTAAGACCTAAGTTGTGCCAATTTGATCAATTTTTTAAACTTCTCAAATTTAATTGGCACATCTTAAAATCTTTTAGGATATAAATTCTAATCTTATTTCCAAGGTACCCATAAACTTGAAAATGACCTAAAGTGCCAACTTTGCTTTGGTTAGGTTAACTACCTTACCAATTCAAGTTGACACAACCTAACTCATTTAGCGTGAAGGGATCACGCTCCTAGGAACTCAATACCTATTGGAGCTCCTTGGGTTTACAAGGTATTCACTAGGAATAACTTCTCTAGATATCCTCCTAATAACCCTCTTAGACTTAGAAGCCTTGGTCATTGTGGTCTTGTCAAGGTTAACCTTAGAGATTGTCTCCCTAGTAACCTTCTTAGTGGTCTTCCT
The DNA here is from genome assembly GCA_025175895.1 of Wurfbainia villosa. Taxonomy (NCBI): domain Eukaryota; kingdom Viridiplantae; phylum Streptophyta; class Magnoliopsida; order Zingiberales; family Zingiberaceae; genus Wurfbainia; species Wurfbainia villosa. The sequence continues at coordinate 38,534,212 of CM046002.1, read as the reverse complement.
AGGCTTTATAGAACCCTTGGCCACTAGACACACACCATGGTTAGCCTTAGGGATGACCTCCCTAGTAACCTTGGCTTTCCTAGACCTAGAAATGGTTCCATAATCGAATGGAACATCGTGATAGGTCTTCTTAGAGTTAGGTTTGTGACTCAAACCTTTCTTGCCCCTAGATGATTCTTGTCTCCTAGGACCTAGATTTTGATCATTTGACCCCTTAAATTAGTTTGTCATTTTTGCTAGGGTCTTTTTCAATTTTTCAAGCTTTGACCTCAAGGTTTTCTAATTCTAATTTTTCCAATTTTGATTTTTCATTGACCTTTTCGAAACAAAATTTCTTCTTAGGCATATGCTTACCCTTCTTAGGGTTAATGTCTATGTTTTATTCTATCCTCTTAATACTTTCCCTAGGTAAGATTATTTTAGGAGTATTGGTTCTAGTCTTGTCCTTAGACCTAAAACTATAACTCTTAGCACCTGAACAAAGGTATTTGTTTTTAGTATGCTTTTCATGAACAATAGCAAGATTACTAAAGACATGCTTTTTAACATAGGAACTTGAAGGTGCATTATTTAAATTTACCTTAGGGTTAACTTTAGAAGTTCCCCCTACATATGATGCTCCTTCCTTGAACTTGGAGGTTTGTCTTCTCTTAATGCATTGGCTCCTATAATATCCCTTTTGATGACATTTAAAGCACACCACGTGCTCCTTGCTCTTCCTAGTGGGGACATCGGCATCCTTGACCTTTTGCACCGGTTGAGCCTTCTTTTCCTTCTTAGGACACTTACTCTTATAGTGCCCATATTCCCTACACTCAAAACACATAATATGATTTTTATTTATAATTAAGGTGCTTGAGTTACCTAGGGTGGTGGTGGAAGCCTCTTGAGCTTGTTCATCACTTCTCCCGGAGGTGGATGCTTCCTCCAATTTTTCCACTTCTTCTACCGATCCAGATGTTGACTCTTTCTCAACCTCCGAATTCTCACATTCTTGAGCCAATGAACATTCTTCGTCGGCTTCCTTCTCTACTCGTGTCGGTTCAGGATTTTCGTGGAATTTGACCAACTTATTCCACAACTCCTTAGCATCACCATAGCTCCCTAATCTAGATAAAATATCGTAAGGTATCAATTTTATTAATATTTTCGTTACTTTAACGGTTGTCTTGAATTGTTACAGTTGCTCCTCAGTCCATCTTGATTTTTCTATGACCTTATTGTCTTTATCCCTAGGTACCTCGAAACCATTTTTAATTATTAGCATCATATCAAAATCGGTTTCGAAAAATACCTCAATTCTTTTCTTCCACCAAGAAAAATCTCTTTCGAATTTTGGTGGGTGAATGTTGATGTCGGCCATTTGGTGTGCTTATCCTGGTGATGAGTCCGATGATAGGAGTCTTGCTCTGATACCAATTGTTGGGGGTTGAATAGCCTAATCGTTCGCTTGACGGAATTCGATCGTGTTTGCGATCTTGTCTACAATTCTTGTTAGTGTAATGGAAATAATGATAACCATAATAAAACACAACAAACACTCACAATACACAATCGATATAATATGATTCGGAACCTTAGGGTTCCTACTACACGGGGCGAGCTCAACGAGCTCTAGTGATGCACACACCACTACTAAAACTCCTTCTCGAAAACACATCGGAGGTGGAGAAACCTTGTACAAGCAATTACAAAGGTAATACAAAATATATAAGCAAATACAAAGACAATATGAAATACACGTAAAGAAAACTTTACAATAATTGCTTCGATCGCTTTACTTGTTGCTTGCTTTGGTTTACTCTTGAAGGTATGGGATGCAGCAGCAATTCCCCTTCAAAATCTCCCTAAAAGTCACTGCAAAATCCTCTAACCCAAGCTCCTTTTATAAATGGCGTTGTCTCACTTGGCTTAATCCATGTTGGCATCCACCAATGGATACCGCGACATCGCCATCGGCTACCGAGCTTTCTATGCTCGCGACCATTAGTCGACTACCCTCCATGGCAGTCGACTGCTCAAGGCTAGTTGACTTCCCAAGGCTGGCAGTCGACTACTAAAACCACTTGGTTGTAGTCAATCACCAGTCGACTCTTGATCAGCCGATTGTCCAATACCTCAGTCGATCGATAAACCTCAACAATGAGGGTTATTCCAAGTATGATGCCCTCATACTTGCTAGACCACCCTTAGCCTAGACCTAAGCCTTCTAGCTACCTCCACTAGCCTCGCGCCTTTCGGATCCCTCCAAGTCATCCATGATTTGTTCATCCATGGGCGGATCCCTTCAAGTCATCCATGACTTGTTAATTGATACGCTAGCCTCCAGGTGTTTCCTTCAGCTATTGTCATGCTAACCGGGTCTATACCGCCAAGACACATCCTTGGACTTCCCAAATGCCAAGTCTCATGCTTGGACTTCCCTTGCCAACTCCATGTTGGACTTTCCATGCCAAGGCTATATACTTGGACTTCCCTTGCTAACTCCATGTTAGACTTTCCAAATGCCAAGGCTGCATACTTGGACTTTCCAAATGCCAAGACCCATGCTTGAACTTTCATTGCCAAGGCTATACACTTGGACTTACGTGGCCAAGTCTACACACTTGGACTTCCCACGATAATTACATTGTCATATGTTTTGTCAAACATCAAAATACTGCTCGAGTCAAACTAGAGTCGATTGCACCAACATACAGTACATTTTTTAGACGACTGACCAGTCGACTAATATACATATCTAGTTGACTGATAGTCCGAATGTGGATTCTGCGATGAAAATATAAATTTGTCATAAATCTATGACGATTTTCAAATTTGTTGCTAATGCAACATTTTTTGGAATTCATTGCAAAATTTTAGATATTTTTAAAATTATTTGGCAAGAAAAAGCAGAAATATTTGCAATGAATTCTATTTTCGTTGCAACTTTTGCAATGAATCTACAATTTGTTGCAAATATTCTGACAAATTTCACGATGAAATATTTTCGTCGGGCATTTTAAAGTATTTGGCAGAAAAATGCGGTTACGACCGTTTTTACGGGATTAGGAAATTCTGCGATGAATTTCATATTGGTCGTAAATTTTGCAAAGAATTTATCTCTCATCGCCAAATTTTAAATTCATCGCAGAATTTTACAACGAAATATGAATTCGTTGTAGAATTTGTAATGATTTAATAATTCATTGCAGAATTGGTGATGAATATAATATTCATTGCAGATTTGTAATGAGTTTTACAACGAATTATAAATTGTTGAAAAATTCACCCTAATTTAGCTTCCCAACCTCCTTTTCCCTTTCTCACACTCTGATCGCTCCCTCCCGGTACGTTTCGTATCCTTTTCCACCGTCGGAGCTGACGCCGGATTTGCACAGATCTAGCATCGCCATAGCAGCTGCCATGAGGGTTACGTGGCAGCCGCGACGTGGATTGCACAGCAGGGGCGTCACCCCTACCACGAGCACGACACTTCTTGTGGCAAGGGTGACCTCGCCGACAACAGGTGACTCATCGATGTGCATGACAGGGGCGACTTCGCAGCGACGATGCGACAGGCAATGCTCCTCTCGTGATTCGCCGATCAAGATTCTCGCCAGTGCCATCGCCCCGCCGATCCTCTTCTGTGTCCGTCACACGGCAGAGCCGATCGACGGTCATGTCGTGCCGATGCCTCTTCTACGTGGGTCGTGCAGCAGGGGCGTCATCCTAGGGTTCGTGCTTAGGTGGGTCTTCGCCCCTGGCTCACGCACAACCATCGTGTCGTGCACATCTCATGAGCTTCAATTCACCTACACAGTCGCGGTCGTTGATTGCACAAACTCGCAACCCCCTACAGTGCGTGTTGACCTTGGGCAACCGAGCTGCACGACCCAAGTGGCTAATTAACGTGATTAATATGTTATTCAAATAAAAACCTTTAAAATTTGTAATGTGTAATAAATCACAAATTTAATGTTTTATTTTTCTTAGGTTTGTCGTATAGGTGTTCGTACTTCATGTGATCCGCGTGTGCGTAAAGTCTTCTATTGTCAGCTCATCTGTTGCTTCTATCAGGGAAGGTATATTTTATATTTCAAAATTTTTATCTTTATCATTCTATAATATATATAATGTTTGATTTTATGTATTTTTTGTAGGGGATCGTACGTCACTAGAGGGATGTGAATAGCGTCGATGATGGAATTTGCTCGCGTTTGTCTACAAGGCTTGTTATGCGCAGCAGAAATAATAATAAAACAATAACAAAATGCTACAAACACAAACACTAATACCCACCACAAATACATGACGATATAATGTGGTTCGTAACCTTAGGGTTCCTACTCCACGGGTCAAGCTCAACAAGCTCTAGTGATGCAAACCACCACTAATACAACTCTTTCTCGACAACACGTCGAAGGTGGAGAAACCTCGTATAAGAATCTTACAATAATAAGAGTAAGCAAACCCAAAAACAAGCACAAAGATGAAATGAAAGAACAAATACTTTACACAAGTGAGCTTTTGCTTGCTTTAGGATGCCTTGAAGGACTGGAATCGCAACAGCAACTCCCCTTCAGATTCTCAAGAAACGGCAAGTGAAAGGCTCCCCGACGAGCTCCTTTTATGCCTCTGCGTGACCTAGATTTCTTCTTGGAGGTCGACTATTAAAAGGCCTCAGTCGACTTCCCCTATAGTCGTTGTCTCACAACGACTTAATCCACAAGTAGCCTAGCGCGCCGCCCTTACCAAAGAAGCCGATCGTAGCCGACCGACAAGTCGCTTCATCAAGGTTCTGCTTGTGACCACAACCAGCGACTTCCTCCATGGTAGTCGATCGCTCAAGGCCTGACCGAGGTGCCGCTGACCGGACTCCAATCGAGGTGCCAATCGAGTCGCCTTGCATCTGTGGCCACAACTCGACCATAGTCGATCGCTAGTCGACTCCCGACCAGTCGACTGGTCATAATCCTAGTCAGCTGCTCAGAGTCAACTCGGCTGCCAAGTGTCAAAACACTTGACCAGTCAACTGATCCATAACCCCAGTCGACTGACAAACCTTAACCATAAGGTTTACCCCAAGTATGATCCCTTCATACTTGCTAGACCACTCTTAGCCTAGACCTAAGCCCTAACCACCTCTATCAATTTCACGCCTATTGGATCCCTCCAAGTCATCCATGACTTGTTCATCCATATGTTAGCCTTTAGGTTCTTCCATCAGCTATTGTCATGCTAATCGGGTCTACACCGCCAAGGTACATTTTGGCTTACGCTACCAAGACACACACTTGGACTTTACGCCGCCAAACATTAGACTTATGCTGCCAAGACTACCACTTGGACTTTATGCCACCAAACATTAGACTTATGCTGCCAAGACTACCGCTTGGACTTTACGACGCCAATATCATACCCTTGAACTTTTCAAATGCCAGTACCCATGACTTGGACTTACGTGGACAAGACTACACCCTTGGACTTTCCTTGCCAATTCCATGTTGGACTTTACAAATACAAAGACTCATGCTTGGACTTTCCATGCTAAGTAACCATGACTTGGACTTTCCATGCCAAGTGTCCCACTTGGACTTTCCATGATATGGTCAACCCCTTGCCAACCATCTCCCCAAATCATTGTCAAACAATGATTAATCCTTTGTTAAACATCAAAATACTACTCGAGTCAAACTCGAGTCTAGTCAATCATGACCTGGGCTAATTGCACCAACAATCTCCCCCTTTTTGATGTTTGATAAAAATCAAACACCTTTGAGTTAGAACACTAACTCAATACAATCCTCCCAATTGTCCAAATTGAGAATTCCAAATTCTCACTCAAATTCTCTCCCTTTTTGACATACATAAAAAAAAGCTCTCCCCAAGGGAATCAATGTCTCATATCCCAATGAGATCTTACAATCTTCCCCTTTGTCCAAAAATATCTAAGATGTCTTCACTCTTCCTAGTGATAAGTCCCATATTACTAAAGAGAGGCAATCCTTCAAACTCTCCCCATTCTCCAAATTCTCCCCCTTATGAGGAAGAACACATCCATCATCCCATGATAGATAACCTCCCCCTAAAGGCTTGCTCCCCCTTGACCATTTCACCAATAATGTCCTTGGAGAGTCCCTAAGCCTATAGGAGCACTAAACCATCAAAATTAAGGGCAAAAGTTCAAACTTGAACTTTCACACACCTTAAAATTGATACATCACCCCAAACACCTCTCCTAATCCATATTCAATGGATTTTCACCCTTCCAATGCTTTCCAAAGCATAACTTAGGGTTAAGAGCAGTTAGGGTAGCCTAACATAGCTGAAACATGGGTTAAATAGTCTTGTTTACCAGAAATCAGCACTGACAGTCAACTCTTTCAGGAAACAGTCGACTCACCTTGATGTTAGTCGACTGCCATTCATGGCAGTCGACTAATTTCTGCAAATGCATAAATCAGAAATCAGAAATGAATTTTGGAAAAACATAAGTAATTATACGTAATTTTAAAAATCACAAAATTTCATACGTATAATACTTAAGTCAATCATTATGGTAGAAACATATTTGAAAAATAAAATACCTATAAAATAGTGAGATTGATACAAAATTCAAAACCATTGATAACTTCAATATTTTTAACCTATTTTGTATCAACTTCATCAATAGTGACTTCTATCAAAAGATAGACTGCACCAAAGTTTTCTAAAGTGATTTTAATACCTTATATTGTGTTGGAGGATCGTGGCTCGGCTAGAAGGGGGGTTGAATAGCCTTTTCGCGTGTTCGATGGAAATCGTTCACTTGTCGTGTGCTTGTCTATAATATTCGTTAATACACTGCGGAAATACAAATATAAGAGACAATCACAACACACACAATACACGACGATATACGTGGTTCGAAACCTTAGGGTTCCTACTCAACGGGGTGAGCTCAATGAGCTCGAGTTATGCACACGACATTAACAAGCTCCTTCTCGACAACAAGTCGGAGGTGGAGAAACCTCATACAAGTAATTACAAAATGTAAGACAAAAGTACAAGCAAAATACAAAGACAATATGAAATACAAGTAAAAGAAAACTTTACAACAATTTACTTTGATCACTTGCTTTGGTTTTCTCTTGAAGGTCTGGAATGCAGCAGCAATTCCCCTCCAAAATCTCTCCAAAAACGGTTGTTGAAATCCTCACCAAGCTCCTCCTTTTATGTTTGTCTCGGGCTGATTCTGCATTGATTAGTCGATTGCTCATGACCATCAGTTGACTGCTCCTATAGCCGTTATCTTACAATGGCTTAATCCACGTTGACAAAGTTCCAACGGATAACCATCAGTTGATTGATCATGCCCATCAGTCGATTGATCTAGTTATCAGTTGAGTGATCTAGGAAATCAGTCGACTCGAAATGGTTCTGTGCCCGCGACACCCTTCATCAGTAGATTGCCATCCCTTTGCAATCGACTGATGGTGTGGCAGTCGACAACCATTCCTTGGCAGTCGACTACTAGGCCAGAAACCCATCGGTCGAACATGAATCGATTGCTCTTGACTTGGATCAGTCGACTGCTATTTATAGCAGTCGACTGAAGTCGAGTAAAACCTCAAACAAAACATTTGTTTGAGCATCCGACCATCGGGTAATCCTCAAACACCAATGTTTGAGCATCCGACACTCGATCTCAACCACTTGGCCAAGCTCAACTCTCATCTCCCTTGGAGTCCCTCACCGAAGCTCTCTTCATCTGGCCACGTCCCTCGGATGCACCAAGCGCACGGATTTCGTAATGCCATCCTTCACGTCTCACCCTGAAGTCTACTTCCTTTGGCTTCACTCCAATGCTCCTCATTCGATGATCCCACGGATGGACCAAGTGCACGACTTCCGTAATGCCATCCTTCACCGACTCAAGGACCCGAGCCATAAGATGATGAACTTGCCAATGCTTTATCAAGCTAACCAAATACCAAGACTCAGGCTTGGACTTTGTAGGAACGTTGGTGGCTGGCTAGAGGGGGGGTGAATAGCCCTCTTTCGTCGTATGAATGATTGCTTGTCTACATTAGCACAACAGAAACAAAACTAAACAAACAATTAAGACAACAAAAAGATAAAACAATGCTAACACCAATATGTAACGTGGTTCATGGCCTCACTGCTAATCCACGGTCCGATTCATCTCCGGTGAATCACTTCGCAACCAATCCACTATTGGTCTCTCCCTTTATCCCAAGCAAGGTGGAGGTAAACCTTTACAACAATGAGAGCACTCCTTCTTTTACAATAGATATGAAAGAAAACTAGAAGGAATTTGAGCTTTGTGGGGCACTTAGAAGGATGTTTGGAGCATAAGAATTAACCATCTACAAGCCCCCACTCTCTCTTTTTATAGAGAGGAAGCAATTCTTCCCGTTGGACACTATCAGTCGATTGATGCCTTCATCAGTCGACTAATGTCGACTCCAACGACTTCTGACCAGGCCGGATTCACAAGATTCACGACTGCTTTCTCCAACAGTTGGATGATCAGTCGATTGATGATATCATCAGTCGACTGATGTCGACTTCCAATCGAGTGATGACTTGCTTTTGTGCCCGTGCACAGTGCGATCAGTCGACTGCTTCCCTTAAGCAGTCGACTGATGTTGACTTGATTCAGCAGCTAAACACCAGTCGATTGCCGATCGACTTGGAGCAGTCGACTACCATGACATGGCAGTCGACTGGTGCTGGGTAAACCTCAAACTTAACATCTGTTTGAGCGTCCGACGGTCGAGTAAACCTCAACCCTTGCGGTCGAGCCTCCGACACTCAGCTATTTGACCAAGTTCACCTAATGAGCTACTTACAATTCACTCATTCTCTCATCTCACTTGAAGTCCCTCGCCGAAGCTCTCTTCGTTCGCGGCCACGTCCCTCAACAGCATCAAGTTCACGGCTCTGCAATGCTCCTTCGCGTCTCTTGCCCTCGAAGTCTGCTTCCTTGGCTTTGCTTCAAGTCATCTCGTCCGACGGTACCTCGGATGCATCAAGCGCACAGCTCTGCAATGCTCCTTCGCCGACTCAGGCATGAGGTTGTAAGTGGTGATACTTGCCAAAACTCCATATGCGAATTACTAAGTCCTGCAAGACTCCAACGCATATATCAAATCCAATCATCCTAACTTAAACCCTTTTCCACACACATCAAAACCATATCACATGGGTTGATTGCCCTAACAATCTCCCGCTTTTTGATATGTGACAATCTGTTTAAGTTAGGTAAACAAATAACAATAAACATAAGCAAGGAAAGCATGTAAGTAAAAACATGAGTATAACAACTCCCCCTTGAACATGCAACTCCCCCTTAAGACATGCTAAATTTTCCCTTTTAGCATGATTAACTTAAACTTCCCTATTTCTCTCCCTTTGACACCATCAAAAATATTTTCTAAATGTTAAACACACATGGCATCATCTCTAAGAAGGAAAAATACCAAAAACCAAACAAAACATGATAAAATCAAGTTACTGTGCTCATGCATAGTACATCAATCGACTGGTTCAAACTACCAGTCGACTGACACACGAATTACAGGTTTTCTGATTTTCTGGATGAAATTTAAAAATTCAATAGAAATTTCAGAAAATTCAAAAAATCGTGAAATTTTGAAAACACATTTCTTTTAATGTCCTTTATCTGTGAAAAATGAGTTTTCATGGAAATTACTTATATTTTCAATGATTTGCCAAAAATCCAAAAGCTTCAAAAACAACTAGTGTTTTGATCAAGTTTGTATCAATTTTAACACATAATTTTGCTTTAAATTGTTTCAAAACATGAAAACACAGATTTTAAAGTAAGAAATGATTTTGAAAACATATGAAATATCCAACCATGATCTTTGAGCAATATATCTATGAATTAAACATAAGTCTTCCCTATGATTGGTCTATTATTGCTATCTTGATACTTAAAATGACCATCTAAATGCCATAGGCATTAGTGGACCATTTATATCATCCTAACATCTCACCCATGCTATGTTTTCAATCAAAGTTATCCTTATGGTGAATGTGAGATGTTCCTAAAGGTATTTGTGTACTTAACCTTCAAATTCATGCAATTCTACTCATGGTTAAGTATCATCCTAACATACCACATGATCATAAAGACATATATGTATTAATTTCTCATTATGATCATGAAACAAATGTATCTATCAATTTGTAATCATGCATTAGATATAAAATCATGATAATAAGTCAAGTACCAACCAAAGCAAGATTTAAACTATTTATGGGTGCATTATCATCACCCAATACTATTTCAAAAATTAAGTCCCCACCATTCTAAGTCAACCAAATAATATGATATAAGTAAAATCCTTATGGTTGACTAACCTAGGATTTTCCTAACCCTTAAAGATGGATTTAGGAACCCAATACAAGTTCTTTCCTATGGGGTTCACTAAAAATTTCATTAGGGATCCATTTTCTGGAAATTGTCTTATTTTTGCTTTGACCCCTAGCAATCAAATATTTATAGGCATTTTCATTTGTCTTTCCCTTATAACCTAGGCCTTTTCTATTGAAGCTTGCCCTTTGTCTCCCTATGATCATGTTTAATGTATTGGAGCCAATGGTGAATTTTTCTAGGGCCTTAGTTAAATGGTCTACCTTTTCCCTTAAGACCCTATTTTCTTCAATGCATGCATCATTAACATCAAAAGGCATATAGTCATGTGAGCATGCATCATCATTATTAACATTTAAATATGCTTGTTCTAATTTATTTTCTAGGGCCTTAATTTGATCTAGCATGCTCTTATTTTTCTTTTTGGCCCTAAACAAATCCCTAGTTAAGCTAGAAATCATGGAAACTATTTTCTTGGGAGTTAGATTAGTTACCATAGTTTCCATGTCTTCTTCTTCAGATTCGGATGAGGATGGTGATGAGCCTCCCTCTTCACTAGAGCTCTCCTCACTTGTGCTTGATTTTTCTTGCTCGGAGGAGGAGGTGTCTAGATCATCAAATGCCATTAGAGCCAAGTTTGTGACAAATGCATTTTCTTCCTCCGATGATGATGAGGAAGGATCATCCCATGTCCTTGCCTTGAGTGCTTTGGCCTTCCCCTTTTCTTTGGCCTTCTTCTCTTCTTCCTTCTTTTTGCTCCCCTTCTTCTTTTCTTCTTTTCTCCTCCTTTCTTCTTTGCTCTTGTTCAAGAGGGGACAATCATCTCTTATATGTCCCTCTTGTTGGCAATTATAGCATATTATCTTCCTCTTGTGCCTTCTCCTATCATAAGATTTGTTAAATTTTAAATTTCTTAAGGCACGTCTTACCTTCCTTACCATATAAGCATCTTCATTTCTATTCATGGAAGATGATGAGGATGCTTCATCGGAGGAGGAGGGAGTCTCTATCTTCTTCTTCTTCCCCTTGTTGGCTACCAAGGCTTCTCCTCTTGATGGTTGAATTCTTTGCTCTTCTACTACTCCTTCAAGCCTTGTTTCGTGAAGCTCCATGGTTGAGAAGAACTCCTCCAAGGTGCTCACTTCTAGGTTCTTCGACATGTAGAAGGAGTCCACCATTGAGCTCCATTTCGATGACAGAGGAAAAGCATCGATTGCTTTCATAAGCATATCCCGGTTCGAAAGTTTTTCTCCTACACTTGTTAGCCCAATTAAAATTTCTTTAAAACGAGAGTGTAGTGATGTTACCTTTTCTCCCTTTTCAAGTTTAATATTTGTTAGTTGAGAGAGAAGAAGGTCTCTCCTTACAAGCTTGGCCTCGGAAGTGCCTTCATGGAGTTCTATAAGTTTCTCCCACATTTCCTTGGTGCTTACACATTCTCCAATCCGGTTCACTTCTTGTTGGGGGAGTACATTGTAGAGATGGTGCTTTGCCTTTGAGTTTGCAAAGTACTCTTCCCTTTGCTTTTTAGTCCATCTAGACTTCTCGATTGGCTTCCCCTCTTCATCCCTAAGTACCTCGAAACTATTTTCCATTATTAATAAAATTTCAAAGTCGGTTTTGAAGAATACCTCCATTCTTTTCTTCCACCAAGAGAATTCTCCCTCGAACTTCGGTGGATGAATGTCAGAGCCAACCATCTTTGATGTAGTGCTTGTTGCGGCGGTTAGTCCTCGACAAGCTTCCTTAGCTCTGATACCACTTGTAGGAACATTAGTGGCCGGCTAGAAGAGGGTGAATAGCCCTCTTTCGTTGTATGAAGAAATTGCTTATCTACAAATATAATTAGCGCAATGGAAACAAAACTAAACAAGCAATTAAGACAACAAAGATATAAAATAATGCTAACACCAATATGTAATGTGGTTCACGACCTCACCGCTAATCTAAGGTCCGATTCGTCTTCGGTGAATCACTCCGCAACCAATCCACTATTGGTATCTCCCTTTAGCCCAAGCAAGGTGGAGGTAAACCTTTACAACAATGAGAGCACTCCTTCTTTTACAATAGATATGAAAGAAAACTAGAAGAAGGAGTTTGAGCTTTGTGGGGCACTTAGAAGGATGTTTGGAGCATAAGCATTAACCATCTACAAGCCCCCACCCTCTCTTTTTATAGAGAGGAAGCAATTCTTCCCGTTGGACACTATCAATCGACTGATGCCTTCATCAGTCGACTGATGTCGACTCCAACGACTTCTGACCAGGCCGGATTCACGGGATCTGCGGCTGCCTTCTACAACAGTCAGATGATCAGTTGACTGATGATATCATTAGTCGACTGATGTCGACTTCCAATCGAGTGACGACTCGCTTCTGTGCCCGTGCACAGTGCGATCAGTCGACTGCTTCCCTTAAGCAGTCGATTGATGTCGACTTGATTCAGCAGCTAAACACCAGTCGATTGCCGATCGACTTGGAGCAGTCGATTGCCATGACATGGCAGTCGACTGGTGCCGGGTAAACCTCAAACTTAACATCTGTTTGAGCGTCTGATGATTAGGTAAACCTCAACCCTTGTAGTCGAGCCTCCGACACTCGGCCATTCGGCCAAGTTCACCTAATGAGCTACTTACAATTCACTCATTCTCTCATCTCACTTGAAGTCCCTCACCGAAGCTCTCTTCGTTCGCGATCATGTCCCTCGGCAGCATCAAGTGCACGACTCTGCAATGCTCCTTCACGTCTCTTGCCCTCGAAGTCTTTTTCCTTGGCTTCGCTTCAATTCATCTCGTCCGGCTATCCCTCGGATGCATCAAGCGCACGACTCTACAATGCTCCTTCGCCAACTCAGGCATGAGGTTGTGAGTGGTGATACTTGCCAAAGCTCCTTGTGCGAATTACTAAGTCCTGCAAGACTCCAATGCACATATCAAATCCAATCATCCTAACTTAAACCCTTTGCCACACACATCAAAATCATATCACATGGGTTGATTGTCCTAACAGATTTTTCCATTGCCAAGGCTACACACTTGGACTTTTCTTGCCAACTCCATGTTGGACTTCCTATGCCAAGCCCCATGCTTGAACTTTCACCGCCAAGGCTACACACTTGGACTTACGTGACCAAGACTACACACTTGGTCTTCCCATGACAATCACATGTCATATATTTTGTGTAACATCAAAATACTTCTCGAGTCAAACTCAAGTCCGGTCAATCGTGACCTGGGCCGATTGCACCAACAATCTCCCCATTTTTTATGTTTGACAAAACCCCAAACACCTTTGAGTTAGGTGACCTAACTTAAGTCTACCAATTATTCCCAATTGATAATTCTCACCTTTGAGAATTCCAACTAACCCCAATTGGTAACTTCTTCCCCTTTTTGACATACATCTAAAAGGTCCTCAAGGGTGTCAATGTCTCACATCCCAATGAGATCTTACAATCTCTCCCTTGGTCCAAATACACATTCATCATCCCAAGATGGATAGCCTCTCCCTAGAGACTTGCTCCCCCTTGACCATTGCACCAACAATGTCCTTGGAGAGTCCCTAAGCTAATAGGAACACTAAGCAATTGAAATTAAGGGCAAAGATTCAACATTGAACTTTCACCTCCCTTAATTCGATACAGACCCTAAACAATTCTCCTAATCTATTTTCAATGGATTTCCACCCTTTCTAATGCTCTTCAAAGCATATCAAAGGGTTAGGAGTAGTTAGGAAACCTAAAAGTAGTTGAACATGGGCCTAACAAACCTTGTTTACTCGAAATCAACACTGCTACCAATGCCTTAGATACTACGACTAATTTTCACTCCAATGATCGCCATGGATGGTTGTATCGATTTCTGATAGTGCATAGTGTTCATAATCTGAATTTTAAAAATTCATAAGCAAAAATATGTATTTTAAAAAATCTTGAAATTTATACGTACATTACTTATAACAAACATTATGGGTGAAAAATATTGGAAAAATAAAATACCCATAAACTAGTGAGATTGACACAAACTTCAAATCCATTGAAATTTTCAATGTTTAGCCCTACTTTGTATCACCTCATTCAATGGTGATTGCTATCAAAAGATAGACTTCACCAAGGTTTTTCAAAATAATTTTGAAATATTTCTAAAACCTTAATTTCATTTTTCTAACATCTCACTTGTATCTAAGTGTATGAAACACATATAAGTCAAGTGTTCTAGTGAGATGTGGGTTTTGGTTATTTATGGTCTCATGCATATACTAGGCAACTCTATTTGATTCCCTTATGCATGGGACTTCAAATCATGTCATAGTCCTTAACTCAATTTAATTTAATGCATGAATAATGATTATGATATAAATGATGACAAGAATAAAAACATATGTCAATAATCATGATGTCATGGCTTGTGATATAAACTTAAGCATAACATGACATTTAGATAACCCTAAGTATCATCATGATATTTTATATGATAAAAATAAATATGATGTCATGACATAGCAAGGTAAATAAATCTTGGCAAGTATAAAATACTAAGGTATAAAATACCTAAGTGTTAAGCCCAAATTATCATTTCTAAAATTAAATCCATTTTACCTTAATACCATCTATCCCCCAAGTGTGCCAAAAATCTAAAATGGCACACCATGACTCCTAACACCTAGTTGTGCCAATTTAGATAATTTTCAACTTTTCAAAGCACATTGGCACATCCTAAGGTGTCAACTCTACTATGGTTAGATTAACTACCTATCCACTTAGGGTTGACACGCTCTAATCCATCTAGCGTGAATCGATCACGCTCCTAGGAACCCAATACCTATTGGAGCTCCTTGAGTTAACAAGGTATTCACTAGGGATAACTTCCCTAGATACCTTCCTAATGACCCTTTTTGGCTTTGAAACCTTAGTCATTTGGGTCTTTCCTAGGTTAGCCTTAGGGATTGCCTCCCTAGTAACCTTCTTAGTGGCTACCTTAGATTTTCTTGAATTTTTAGCCACTAGACACACACCATGGTTAATCTTAGGGATAACTTCTCTATTAACCTTGGATTTTCTAGACCTAGATTTAGTTCCATAATCAAATGGAACATTGTGGTAGGACTTAGGTTTGTGACCCAAACATTTCTCGCCCTTAAACTTTTCTTGTCTCATAGGTCCTAAATTTTGTTCCTTTGAGCCCATAATTGAGTTTGTCATAATTTTGAGGGTCTTTTCCAAATTTTCAAGCTTTGACATCAAGGCTCAATTTTCTAATTCTAATTTTCCCAATTTTGATTTTTCATTAATCTTTTGGGAAGAACTCTTCTTCTTAGGCATGTGTCTATCCTTCTTAGGGTTAATGCTTAAATTTGCTTTTATCCTCCTAATGTACTCCCTAGGTAAAATAGGTCTAGAATTGTTTGATTTAGATTTGTCCCTAGATAAATTAACATGCTTAGCACCTAAACAATAAAATCTATTATTTCTACTAGCATGCTTATGTTCATGGGCAATAGCAAGTGAATTAACATAATTTTTAGCATGCTTTTTAATACTAGAACTAGAAGGTGCATTAAAGTACAACTTAGGATTTACTTTGGAAGCTCCCCCTACTTGTGGAGCTCCTTCTTGCCCCTTCTTCTTCCTCCTAGGGCATTGGCTTTGGTAGTGTCCCCTTTGGTTGCATTTGAAGCACACAATATGCTCTTTTCTTTTCTTAACGAGGACTCCAGCATCCTTTGACTTTCCTTGAGCTTTCGGTGTCGGCACTTTCTCCTTAGTCAATTTTGGGCACTTACTCTTGTAATGTCCGACTTCCCTACACTCAAAGCATATAATGTGATTTTTATTCTTAATTATAATGCTTGAGTTACCTAAGACAGTGGAGGCTTCTTGATCTTCACTTCTCCTAGATGTAGATGTTTCTTCTCGTTCTTGCTCCGGGATAGAAGATTGCCTCTCCTCCCCCTCAATCCTAGAGGTTGAGGCTTCTCCAACCTCTTCCGATCTGGATGTTGAGCATCTCTCAACTTCCAAATCCTAAAGCTCTTGGGATGATGAAGTGCTTTCTTCTTCTTGAGCTTGAGAGGATGAACACTCCTCTTCTTCCTCATCATGGACCAATGCGGGCTCTTCATGAAATTTGACCACCTTGCCCCATAGGTCCTTAGAATCCCTATATTCACCTAGTCTAGATAAAATGTGGTTAGGTATTAATTTCATTAACATTTTTGTTACCTTAACCGTTGTCTTGAATTGTTGTTGTTGCTCCTTGGTCCATTTTGATTTTGTGATTAGCTTCCCTTCTTCATCCCTAGGCACTTCGAAACCATCTTCAATTGTTAGCATCATATCAAAATCGATTTCGAAGAATACCTCCATCTGTTTCTTCCACCATGAGAATTCTCCTTCGAATTTTGGTGGTTGGATGTTGATGCTAGCCATTTTGATTGATTATCATGAGGGCGAGTCCGATGACAACCTCCTCGCTCTGATACCACTTGTTGGAGGATCGTGGCCCGGCTAGAAGGGGGGGGTTGAATAGCCTTTTTGCATGTTCGATGGAAATCGTTCGCTCGTCGTGTGCTTGTCTACAATATTCGTTAATATGCAGTGGACATACAAATAACAAATACAAATACAAGAGACAATCACAACACACACAATACACGGTGATATACGTGGTTCGGAACCTTAGGGTTTCTACTTCACGGGGTGAGCTCAACGAGCTTGAGTTATGCACATGACACTAACAAGCTCCTTCTCGACAACAAGTCGGAGGTGGAGAAACCTCGTACAAGCAATTACAAAAAGATAATATGAAATACAAGTAAAGAAAACTTTACTACACTTTGCTTTGATCACTTGTTGTTGTTTGCTTTGGTTTGTGATATGAGAAAAACATATAGGGTTTTAGGAGTTGTTTTCGCTCACATCTCATTACGTTTTATGTTTGTTTCATACATATTTTACTTTATTTTACATGTATTTCTTGTTTTCTGGTTCAGAGATCTGCTCATTGTACTTTTGTGTGCAAGACAACATTATACGGGGAAATGACACACTTTTGGAGCGAAAAGAACCAAAAGCCACAAAAGTTCATTCACGTTCAACACCAAAAAAACATTTTAATCCCATAGCTATCAATGCCATTCTCTCCCATTAAGACATCTCTTAATACCATGACCCTTGAAATTCTCCTTCATGAATTCTCATCATGAATACCAAGGCTCTTGGTATTTCCATGTATGATTAATCAAATTAATCATGCATGATGATGAATCATCTTCCATGGTTCAACTTGAGTCTAACTCAAGTTTAACCAGTTTGAGTCTAACTCAAATTTTGGACATATGCTCAATTGTCCTTTTAGTCCAACTAAAAAAAACCATCTCCAAAATAGAATGTCATTTATGTGTGATCCTATAGGCTCTTGTAACGTTAGCAATGTATCTAAAACCCCTTTTAGATACATAAGCAATGAGCGACATCTAGCAATACATCATTGCTACCTAAGTTACAAGATCGTCGAGATCCGACAACCTTTCCGTGACTATTATCATGTATGATGGTGTCCTTCTATCTCTGATATCTTATATCAATCAATGAGGCATAGACCGTGTCATCCCCTTATCGATCTCTATGTTTCTTGATCCCCAAGTAGACTCACTCAAACAAATGAGCTCAATATCTCATATTGACTCATTTGAGCATGACCATGCATTTCGTAGTCCTACTCTATCAAGAGGCCAAAGATATCACTCCTGTTATATAGGAGGGAAAGATCACATCTACATCACTCACATCCCTCTGCATAATTTGTTATATACCCAGTGATCATCGTTATAGTCACCCTGTTACGGTGTGCGTTAGACGATACCAAAGTATATAACTCTTTATGTAGGGAACCATAGTGACTTCAGGTCTAAGGACTATTCATACCAATAGTCACATGAGAAAGTATATGACACTCATATAACGATCCATGATACTTTCTCATGGCGAATCAATTCAGTATATATATTCTCTAATATATATACTCATGTGTCAATGTGATATCACATATCCATGACTTGTGAGATCAAGTCATCCATTAACCTACATGCTAGTCTCAATGTATTAATATTGCTCTTGTATATTAATACTTGACTAGAAATATTAAGAATAGTGTTCTCTACAGCTTCTCATAATCAATTCTACCAATTGATATACTGTAGATTAGAACCTACTATTTAAGGATATTATTATATTTATTTTAGTTGACACATGCATAAAGTAAATATAATAAACAATCTTTGTCTTTTATTAATGAAATATGATACACATGATCCCTAATCAATTATCTCATGATTGACACTACATCTCATGATTGACACTAAGGGCTGACACTAACAAAACATACATGATAAAGTACATGGATATGCAAGAAATAAAAGAATGCAACCCTAAACAAAAGTTTTTTAATTTTGATTTTTTTTTTTCTTTTTTTCTTTTTTTTTTTAGAAAAATTGACAAACAATCCTAAATCTACTAAGCATCATTACATTCCCCGGCAACGACACCAAAATTTGATATGCACGATTTTTGTCGTGGTACCGTTTCAAATTAATTACCAAACCCAATAACTACACTAATATAGCATAGTGGATGGTCCGGATCGTTTCCCAACGAGTGTAATCGATAGAATAGTAAACTTAGGATTTCTAATTATTGCTTTGAGTTTTCTATAGAAGATTGGGGGTTTGGGTTTTTGGAAGATTAATCCTACTGTTGCAAGGTAATTAAAAGTCTAAACTAACATGCGACAATTAAATCAAATAGTGCAGGAATTAAAGCAATAAAAAAATGGAAAAGGAACTAATCTGATCAACCAAAGATAGGCCCGGTGAATGAACAAGGTCCTTCGGCTAAATCAAACGAAGCTCGATCGAGACTCCGCAAATGGCAATGGATGTGGGATGATACAAACTCCTAAATTCAGTAGTTTGATAGATACTCCGAACTCTCGCGGATTCGGTTCAGCTCGAAGAAGTGTCTTCGGGGCGGACTCCTCCTCGAATCCGAAAGAGAAGGTGGATGAGATGCAAAGATGGAGAACGTCGCCGAAATCTCTCGATGAAGCGATTCCTCCTCGAATCCGTGGAGGAAAGTGGGTGGAGGCAAGGTGGACGCGGCTGCTAAGGCTCAAGGGAAGAAAAGATTTAACTAACAACCTAATGAAAATATGATTAAAAGAAAGCAATTAAAGTAAAGCTTGAAATTAAATCTAACCTAACTCACTATAACCTAATTACCCATAGAAACATTTCATCAAACACTAAATAGGCATGAAACAAGTTAATTTAAATACTACAATTCAAATGTGGAAGGTAAAATTGATTACAAACATTCAACAAACTAAACAAATCAACAATCAATGAAAAGAAAACTGGAAATGGTGCTGATCAGAGCTGTTGGGCGGTTGGAATTTCTGCCGAGCGGAGCTGCTGTCGGAGGAAGGAGGAAGTGAACTGCCGGTGGCTGGAAATGAAGCTGCTGGCGGCTATGAAGATGCTGACCGTCAGTGAAGGGATGGCCGGAGCTGTGATGGGCTGGCTGTCGGAATCGATCGGCGCCGACAGAACTCGGCTGCGGAGCTATAGAAGACGAGCGGTTTGATGGAGAAAACGACAGCGGCAGAGCTCGCGGTGAAACGGATGGCTTCCGAAGCTGTCAGAGTGAGGAGATGATAGAGGGGATACCACCGGTCACCAGAGATTGGAGGGGATCCCCTTCCCTCTCCGACGACCGGCGAGGAAGGCGGCGGTGAGCGCGGCGGTGGTGGCGTCGGGTCGAATCGCGGAAGAGAAGTTGGGAAATGTCGGCTGCCTTGGTGAGGAAATGTTGGTGTTATTAAATGCATTTTTGTAGCCGTCCGATCAAAGCAGGATCAATCCCAGCTCTCCATTAAACCTAGGTTTTGATTGCCTTGATTAATCCATTAATGGACTGTGCATCCAACGACTGAGATTTCCCTGACTTCGAATGGATGGATCTGATCCATCCGAAGGGATAATCACGATCAGTCGAATCTGGATGAAGGGCTTAGATGTACAGATCAATATGTATAGACCGGATCTCTCCAGATCTGGGTAAATGGCTCAGAATCAAGCCGCTTTCATCGGACGATCCATATTGCTCAGATCTAATCTCTTGATTAAATTGCCCTCGATCACGATGAAAGGTCCAGATTGATCCATCTTAAAATATCCTTCCAGCCCTAGATGAAGCCATATTTGATCCAACTCGAGTCTAATCCATTGGCTCATCTCAATCTCCTACAAATAAAGACAAAATTTGCATATAAATTCAAAATTTAGGAGAATTTATAATAATGTCCAAAAAATAAATCCAACTCATAAAACATGATAATAATCAACAATTAAATACATGAGAAGATTAAAATAGTGATATTAAGGACCAAAATAACTCGACAAAATGATAGTTATCTGTCATCTGACCATAACTCTAGGATAGGTAACTACTCCTAAACCTCTAATATGCTTATAGAAGCATTGAAAGAGGCAATTTTCATTGGAAATGAATTGGAGAGTTAATTAGGGCAAAAATCAAATTTTAAGATAATTTAAAGTTAAAATTTGAACTTTTATCCTTATTTTTTTATTGTTTAAGGTTCCTATAGGCTTAAGAACTCTCCAAGGACATTGTTGGTGCAATGGTAAGGGGGAGTAAGCCTTTAGTTGGAGATTATCCATCTAGGTATGATCGATGATAGTTTATTAAAAGGGGGAAAAAAATAGAAGATTGTTTTTCATTTAGTGATAGATCACTAAAGAGAATAAAGGCATTCAAGATGATTTTTAACCAAGGAGGAAAATGAAGAATCTCATTGAAAATGAGATATGGTAAACCTTGGTAGACTTTTTGATGTATGTCAACAAGGGGGAGAAATGGAAGGGGTTAAGTTAGGATCTTGAGTTAGGATCAACCCTAATATACACTAAACCCCAAAAATTTCAAAAATATGAAATTGTGATTTGGGAACACTTCGTTATGATTTGGAAAAAGGAGAGTCAAGTTGGGTTTATGGAATAACCTAACTTAACGGTATTGTCAAACATCAAAAAGGGAGAGATTTTTGGTGCAATCGACCTATGTCACAATTGACTAGACTCGAGTGAGACTCGAGTAGGATTTTGATGTTCGACAATGGTTTACAATATGGTTTGACCATATGACTAGTGGATGGTATGGGACATCCAAGATCATATGAGGTAGATTATTGGAGAAATCCAAGTTGGTCAAGGTTAACCGGACACTTGGTGTGGAGATGTCTAAGTATGGTGACTTAGCAAGGAAAAGTCCAAGTATGGATACTTGGCAAGGAAAAATCCAAGTCAGTCAAGGGAGACTAGATACTTGATATTGGAAAAACCAACAGGGATTTAGCGAGGGAAGTCCAAGTAAGTCTGGGGGACTGTGCTTGGCAAGTGAAGTCCCAGATGAGGAGTCTTGGTAGTGAAGTCCCAGAGGCGTGGCCTTTTGGCAGTGAAGTCCCGGAGGAGGAGTCTTGGCAGTGAAGTCTCGGAGGCGTGACCTTTTGGCAGTGAAGTCCCGGACGAGGAGTCTTGGCAAGGGAAGACCCGGCTGATCAGGGAGATCAAGCTTGGAAAAGGAGAAGTCCCGGAGGCGAGGCCTCTTGGCAAAGGTAGACCCTATAGCATGACAATAGCCGATGGAAGCACTTGAAGGCTAGTGCAAGGATGAAAAGTGACAGACTCGAGGGATCCGGGAGACGTAAAGCTGATGGAAGTGGGTTGAAGGCTTAGGTCTAGGCCTAGGATGAGTATCAAGTAGGAAAGGATCATACTTGGGGTGTTAAACCTCAGTGTTGAGGTATAATAGTCGACTGAGCTTTATTTGTAGGAAAACAGAAGCAAGGTGACCTCGACCATCGCCTCGACTAGGCTGTAGTTGAGGCGACACCTTGACTGGTGAGGTGGAGTCGGGCAGTGAGACTTGGGAAGTCGAGATAGTGCTATGGAAGCACTCGACCAGCGCCTTGACTAGAGTCTAGTCGAGGTGGTGCGTCGACTGGACCACTTGACTGGCGCCTAGATTGGTCGTTATTATGGAGGCACAGAAACAAGGTGCACTCAACTAGTACCTCGACTAGAGGCTAGTCGAGGTGGTGCCTCGACTGGATCACTCGATTGGCGCCTCGACTGAATCCAGTATAGGCATGAAAATAGTTGCTCAGAAGCAAGACATACTCGACTGGCGCCTCGACTAGCGAGGCGACTGTTGTGCTGCAATGTTCATAATCACGAGCTTTGACAGGAGACATTTGAGGGTTCAAAGGGGCTTATAAGAAGGAGTCTTATGGACGTTTTTGGGCGCCGATTTTTGGAGAAAAAGAGGGCAAAGTGCTGTTGCATTCCAACCTTCTAGGGATTCTCCAACACAACCAAAACAAGCAATCAAGTAAAGACATTTTTGTAAATTGTTCTTATTTCTTCATTTCATTTATATCTTGTATTTGGTTGTTATTGTTGTAATTTCTATTGTAAGAGTTTCTCCACCTCCGGATTGTTTTCGAGGAGAAGATTTAGTGGTGGTGTGCATCACTAGAGCTCACTATGGCTCGACCGTGGAGTAGGAACTTGAGTTTCAAACCACGTAAAATCCATGTGTTGTGCTTGTGCTTGTTCTGTGATTTGTATTTGTATTGGTATTTCTTCTTCATACTAACGATTGTAGACAAGCATGACGAATCTAAGCGAAGAAATCGACGAATTGCTATTCACCTCCCTCTAGCGACGCCAATGGTCCTACATTGATGTGCACATAACTCTAAGAACATGGTTGGAAATATCAAATAATATACTTTTTAAATTTTGTTTGACAAATTTTGAGAAATAATTTTCACTTGATAAGCAAAAGTGGTACAAAGTTTGGAAAAATCCTAAAGCTTTTGTTAACTTTCAAATTTTTGTCAATTTCAAAATCTGAAAAAGATATATTTTTCAAATTATTTTTTCCTTGATAGAAAATGACTTACAAATGTGTCCACAAATTTCGTGAATTTTTTACTCCTCTTGATTTAGTTATACATTTCCAAATTTTGACTTAAAAACTACCTGAACTGATAGCAATCGATTGGTAATCTTGCATCAGACCAAAATTATACTAGTCCACTGGGCAGTCCACTGCCAATTTTGGCAGCCAACTGTCATTTCATGGCCAACCTATAGATTGCATCGTAGTCGACTGCGCCTATTGGCCACAACCACAGAACCCTCCGTAGCTTCACCCGGCCGATCAGGTCTTCATCGATCGTAGCGATTACATCACCCAACCCATTTGACTCGACAAAATCTCGACTCCTCTCTCTTTCTCTCCGCCACGTTCCACTGTCGACCTTCTTTTTCTCGCCATTCTTCTCCCTCTCCGGTGCTTCCACCGTCAGTTCTCACGTCGATCAGCCTCTCTTTGGGCCCTTGCTCCCATTCTCTTCTCCGAAAACCCTAGATCCCATCTCCATAATCGCTAGGGCTCCGGCTAGGGTTCTTTTGACCAAGCTTTTTTTGGTGATCGTCGGCCCTTCTCTGCCCTCTTCAGTCCTCATGGCACCTCAGTAATATCTCAACCCTACTCTTGGTTAAGTCTTCTTTAACATGTGTTGATTTTATTATGCCCTAACCACATTTTTGTTTGTGTTGCATTCATTCATCATGCATTTTCATTACTTATCTTTAGGGTTAAACATTTAACATCGAAACGTCACCCTCCACCTTCCGGTGAGGGCACGTCTGACCCTCTCCAACCTGACGATGCTCGCTTTCCCACATCCGCTCATGAATTAGCTTTTAATGCCAATAAGTTTCAGCTTATTCCCCCTAGGTCACTAGATGATAAATTTTTTCAGATCCATTGGTTTGATATAGTCCAAATCATCAAGTAATACAAATTAGAGTCGTTAGTTTTTTGTGAACATCTCATTAATTCCACATTGCTCTCTGAGTTTTTCAATAATTTGTGCTCGATTGGGGATGGTTTGAAGTATCATACTCACGTTGCTCAACGTGATCTAGACTTCACTCCCTAAATATGGGAGGACTTCCCTAGATGTCGCCCATCCGAGAGTGATTTTGTTTTCTACCATTCTCTTCTTGAGCCTCTCCCTTCACCTTTCGAGGCCGTTACCTTAGATTGTCTTCATGATCATTTCTACCATAGGCCTCGTCAACTAGGTGTTAATCTTTTTCCATCAAATGACCTTTGTGCCACAGACAATATCCTCTACAAGGTCATTGTTCATTGCATTCTTCCGATTGTCACTCGTGGGTTGGCCTTAGTTCGGCCCCCACATTTCTTTCTTATGCATGCATTTCTCCACACATTAGATGTCAACATTAGCCTTAATACTTTTCATTGCATCATCCATTTTATTAAGCCAAGATGTGGAAAAGTCCATATGTCATACGGACATGTGATCTTGGAGTGGCATGGTTCCATCGGTATCAACATAACCAAGGGGCTAATCAAGCACATGACCACGAAATACAATCGCATGAATGCTAGGATGTTCTCCTTGGCGAGGTTAAAGCCCTTCGGCGACTCCATGGTATAGGAGGATGGGTGGCGACTAGGAGGTGGCACTCGAGCTGGCCCTGCCATCGTTGTGCCAGACTTGGACATCGTAGCACGCCTTGAGGTGTTTGAGGAGTCCATTGACACACGTTACAAGTTGCTTAGCCTGGAGCACCACGAGTTTTGGACTTTGGTCCTCTCCTGGCTAGACATGATAGAGTGGAAACAAGAGGAGATACTGGCGATTCTCTGCTCTCCTGCACTAGGACATCCGCCACAACACTTCCCTTCGTTCTCTGGAGTTGGTGGCCCTGTTGTCAGCGGTACACACTCGATGGAGATGGATGATGATGCGGAGGATTCTAAGATAGATATTGTTTGTGTGTTTTCTGTTAGGGAAATCAACCCATGGGATATGGTTTTGATGTGTGTGACAAAGGGTTTAAGTTAGGTTGATTGGATTTGATATGTGTGTTGGAGTCTTACAGGACTTAGTAATTCACACATGAAGCTTTGGCAAGTTTCACCAACTCACAACCTCGTGCTTGAGTCGGCGAAGGAGCATTGCAAAGCCGTGCACTTGATGCATCCGAGGGACCGCCGGACGAGATGACATGAAGTGAAGCCAAGGAAGCAGACTTCGAGGGCAAGAGACGCGAAGGAGCATTGCGAAGCCGTGCGCTTGGTGCTACCGAGGGACGTGGTCGCGAACGAAGAGAGCTTCGGCGAGGGACTTCAAGTGAGATGAGAGAATGAGTGAAATGTAAGTAGCTCATTAGGTGAACTTGGCCGAATGACTAAGTGTCAGAGGCTCGACCGCAAGGGTTGAGGTTTACTCGACCGCCGGATGCTCAAACGGATGTAAAGTTTGAGGTTTACCCGACATCAGTCGACTGCCATGTCATGGAAGTCGACTGCTCTAAGTCGAATATGACTTGACTGGTGTTCGAGTCTGGTTTTACGTGTCATCGATCATTGCCATGGGTTGGAAGTCATTGCTGAGACCATCGATCATTTGATGGCTGATGGCAATGCACAAAATGGTGATTAGTCAGTCGCGGCACTCGAATGATAGCTCCATCAGTTGACTGATGGGGTGATCAGTTGACTGATGTGGGAGCCATTGGATGAAATCCAATGTGGAAGAAGTCGTTATTGGGCAATGGCTACAGGAGCAATCGACTGATCGGAGCATCAGTCAACTACTAGTGGCCAACGGGAAGAAAACAACCTTCTCTATTTATAGAGAAGGTGTGAGCTTTTGGATGGGTAATGCTTATGCTCCAATTGATCATCCAAGTGCTCCACAAGTGTTAAAACTCCTTCTTGTTCTTACTGTTGGAATGTATACTGAAAGCCTAGCTCTTTTTGTATGAACATTTTATTTTGAAATAAGAATCACATGATCATTGTTTGCACTTTATATTTATGTGTGCATATTGTCTAATATTTTACATTGTAGATAACATGATGCTTGGTGTGGCACAGAAGATCATGTTATCAGTCCCTTGTAGAATATAAGTAAAGGCTCACAACCAAGATAATTTTGGACAAACCATTGACATGGTTGTAGTGTAGCTTGGTATTGTTTTATCTTGAACATAGAGTTACACTAGTACACTTAGGTGTATTGAGCAGGACCGACATAGAGGTGATTCAATTTATTGCTGACTACATAATTGAATCAGACCTCGGATATTATGTTGTACATGCTCTTAATCCCGATATAATAACGGGCACATGTACTTAGTATTTATTTCTTTGATTTACCAGAGGGTGAGATTTAGATGGATTAAATCAATATGCCTGGTAAGTTGGGAAATGATATTATTTATATGGTGTGTCGTTGATTATAGGAGGAAACCATGTCCTATATACTAGGTTGATGATGTCCCCTTGAGGAGCTCATAAGGTTCATCATGTAAACCCAGCTGGTTGACTTAGTCAACATGATGATAAGGTTGAGTGGTACTACTCGAGGAATTAGATGTTAATTAATTGATAGTCAGTAAATCAATTAATTGACGGACATTCGATATCTTAAACACGGGGAGATGGATGTACAAATAATATATGGAGCTCATATTAATTTATAGGGGTTGGTGAGGTAGTTCAATGATGATCCTCTAGTGGAATGGAACATCATTGATGGATCAAGTTTGTGTGGTTCCGATCCATCGGGTGGCCAAGATCCAACTCCTCCTTATGATCCCTATCATAGCCTAATATAATCCTCATGAAGTCTAGATCCAAGAATGTAAAACAAAACCCTAGATCCGACGGTTGGGATTAAATTCCTAGATCCGACGGTTGGGATCAAATCCCTAGATCCGGCGGTTGGAATTAAATTCCTAGATCCGACGGTTGGGATCAAATCCCTAGATCCGACGGTTGGGATCAAATCCCTAGATCCGACGGTTAGGATTAAATTTCTAGATCCGACGGTTGGGATCAAATCCCTAGATCCGACGGTTGGGATGAAACCCTAGATCCGACGGTTGGGATCAAATCCCTAGATCCGACGGTTGGGATAAAACTCTAGATCCGACGGTTGGGATAAAATCCTAGATCCGACGGTGGAGATTAAATCCCTAGATCCGACGGTGGAGATTAAAGGAGGCTTAAGCCCAATTCTATAAATAGAGGGCTAAGGCTTGGGCGGCAAGGATGGTTCTTTGGATTAGGGTTTTGCCTCTCAAGAGTTTAGGCCGCTAGGGTTTGGTGTGTGGTTTGGGCGGCAACAAGATAGGAGATTAGGGTTTCCTCCTTTTCTCCTTGGTGGCCGGCGCTCACTCCATCCTCCTCCTTGTTTTGGCCGGCTCTCTTCCTCCTCCTTTTCTCCTTGGTGGCCGGTGGTTCTCCATACATTGGTGGTCGGCGCTTCTCCCATTCATTGGTGTCCGGCGGCAACATTGTCACAAGGTTGGCCGGCGCTCAACCATTCACTCCTTGGCCGGCGGTTACATCGAGCTCCTTGGCTTGGTGGCCGATTCTAGAAAGGAGAAGGAGCTTTGTTTGGTTCTTCTCTTTGTTCGGAGCGAACAAGGAAGAGAAGAACGTGATCTAGGAGGCTTCTACTCGTGGAGGATCTTCGCCCACACGACGTCCACGAAGAGGATAGGACATACGGTAGAAGATCGTGAGGTATAAAAGTTTTATAACTTTATTTTCTGATCTTAGCATGTTCTTGTATGCATGATTGTACTAGTTCGCATATGCATGTATTTGTATAATCATGGACCCCGAAGACGAACACAAAAACCGGTGATCCATTTGTCGTCTCTTCCATGGCTAATCAACTAGAAGAGTTGTGTTGCTTGAACAACTAGTTTGTTCAAGCGATCACTCAAGTTGTTAGCACGACGACGAAGTGGTTATGCTTAGGAAACTCATCCCATCCGGATTAGTTTTTTCATTAGTGAAAATTTTAATCCGGGGACATGGGTGTTAGTAATATATGAGAGATGTCCTAAGGCAATCGCCTTATGTATGAACCATTTATATGTTAAATGAAGATTCACTATTTGAGTATACATGTTTCATGTATTTGATTGGATCTTAAACTCATTTACTGAATGTCCACGATGCGATTCACAGCATGAGAGAATTTGTGATTGGATCACAACTAGTGAGTATCTCTACATGTGTAATTGTGATGTATCGGAATTATCCCTAGTCGATGAATTGATGGATTTGGACACCATCAGTTCTGTCGAGACTAGCACAAGGTATACTCCTTGGTGTATCCAAGCAGCTGATTCTCACTGGCTGGAGACATTGTGATGTCCGGAGTTAATCGTGGATGCTAGTTATGATAACTAGTTCATTGGAGTGACCAGCCGTAAGACTTCATATGGTTCTCTGCATATATAGATATGTCAATGAAGTGCTTACTGTGGCTTAAGTGCGATGTTCCTTTGACTTGTGGTATTCAAGTCATCTTGATCATGGAGACTTATGCTTTGACATCTTAAACAAACATCTCTAAGGAGATGTGGACCCGGGATGATTGGGTATAAGTCGAAGTGATCGAAGGTGTTTGAATAGCCTATAAAGGATTCACCACTCCTTGCGAGGAGATGTATACCCATGGCCTCTCGTCGGATTGTTACTAAAGTCTTTGGCCAAAGCATTACATGTTTAGAGTAAGGTACTCTTCGATACATGTGGAGTAACTAGAATCCGTAGGACGAGGAAATGATACTTGGGCTAAGTGTGACGTAGTCAGCCTAGTGGGGACTGACACAATAGACCATGTCCTGAACCAAGTGGGTATAAGATGAGTGAAGGGAATGGGGCACGAATCATTCGAGCTACTGAAGGGTTTCAGAAATAGTTCTGGATCAACCGTTGATCTTTTCGATTAATTGGGGATCATGATGTACTACTAGGTGCCACTCATGATCGTTCTATAATTAATGGTTAATTATAGACGGCCAACATAAATCGAGAACCTATTTGGTCACACGCACAACGAGCGTAATCCAAAGGATTTAAAACGAGCTTGAGAATGGGATTCTCAGACCGAGAGAAACTAGATTTGGTTGGACCAAACATAAAGCGAGCATGAAATCGTTTCAGTCGCAATTGAAGCGTGGATGGGCCGTGTCTTATGAAGACATAATGGATGAACCAAAATGGTTTGGTTCTAATCCAATGGAGGAGAATAAACCAAAGGGTTTGGTTTATTTTAAACGAATGAACATAAAGTTGGTTCGGTTCGTTTTAACTTAAAATAAACCATCATGGTTTGGTTTATTTTAACTTATCTTAATGGAGCGGGTTAACGGGCCTAATGGTTATGATCCAATAACCATTAAGAGAATTAGTTCTCTATAAAAGAGGGCTTAATGGATAATTAAGCCCTAATCCAAAACCCTAGCTTGGAGTTGCCGCCCAACCTAGTTGTGCCGCCCAACCTCCATTGCCGCCCAGCTTGTGGTGCTGCCGTCTAGCTCCTTGCCGGCGTCCAAGCTTCAGCCGGTGATCCTCCGGCGACCCTCCGGTGATCTTCCTAGGCTTCGGTGAAAAGGTGAGCACTTGGCTTCCTTGTTTTGGCCGGCACCTACTCCTCCACCAAGCTGTCCAGTTTTCTGGACAGCTTCTTCTCCTCTCGTCGGAGCGTCGTTTGGACGACGGTTAGAGCTCCGACAGCGGATAAACTACCGGGGATTCGATCTCCGGTAATCCTCTGAGGTGGAGGACGAAGGATTCGTCAATTGGTTGACGAATACCTCTCCGGAGAAGCGAGTCTTGAGGACTCGTTTTGGATCCGAATTTGGATTCGGATTGTGATCATCTCTCGATCACGTCGTCTTCAACACGAGGCTAGTAACCCGTACGAAGACGAAGCTCGTGGCTTAGCGAAGTCATCCCGAGGAACTCGGCGTGGATACGGATAGAGATGATTCTAGGATGCTGCGTTCCGCTACACGCCATCTGAAAAGGTATAACGTAGATAAATTTCCTTTTATTGCAAATTTTAATTTACGGTTATGTCTACACTTGTTGTAATAGCATGCGTGTGTTGTGTGTGTTGTAATAAATAGGAGTATTTATTATTTTTATTGCTTCCGCTGTGCTCATGTTTACGAAACATGATCGAACACACACATCAAGGTCTTAAACCCAACAGTGGTATCAGAGCCCAGGTTGTGTTTCGACATAATCGTAAAAATGGTTTTGCGATAGTCATAATGTATTTCTGGAAATTTTCTAATTTTGGAAATTTAGAATTATTTATGGAAATTTTTCAATTTTGGAAAGTCTAGAAGTATTTATGGAAATCTTCCACTTTTGGAAAGTTGGAAGTATTTATGGAAATTGATATTTTCCATAAATAAAATATTTGATTAGATTCTAGAAATTTGTTTCCTAATTTAATCATGATTTGATTTGGGAAATCAAATCTTAAAATATTTTAATTTCCATAAGTAGTTTTGATGATTTAGGAAATTGGTTTCCTAAATAGATTTTCCTTAATCAAATAATTCCATGAATAAAATATGTGATTAGATTTGGAAATTTGTTTCCTAATTTAATTATGATTTGATTTGGAGAATCAAATCTTAAACATATTTTATTTCCATAAATAGTTATGACATATAAGGAAACATATACATGACATAATTGTATGCCATGTAATTGCATTAGATGCATAACATAATGTCTGCGTGTCGTGACATGTAGATGTATGCCATGTATGTCATGCCATGTAGATAATAATTATTTGCATGCAAAGAGGATGAGACATAAAACCCTTAAACAATATTAAAGCCTACACCTTCCATTAATATGGTTAGAACCAGAGTTCCGTTTCTTGTTTGGGTTGTTGGACTCTCTCCAAGCCCGCTCGAACTCAACATGTTCAAACCATGGAATAGTTTAATACTAATATGGTAAGAGTCGAGGTCAATCGTTAGCTTTGGTTGTTGGACTCTCTCCAAGCCGGGCTAATTGGTTGAATGCGCCTAACCATATTAAAACTATTTCCGATTAATGGGTTGGCTTTAACCGGAGCATCGCTTGTTGACTCTCTCCAAGGCCGGCATGTAAAGGGAGGTGAAGTTGGGTGCTATGCATATGATGCATACTTGTTAATGTGTTAATAACCCGATGTATGTGTGAACATTCAATTAGTTGATAGCACATTGTGATAGTTGCATATACGTGATATGCAATCGGTATAGATGATACCTACCGTCGTAGTTATGAATGGCTTGTTGGACTCTCTCCAAGGTTGTTCATAACTATGATGGATATCACCCATTCGAGATGGACCTACGATCTCAAGTGATTTTGGGGTTTTGAAATTCGAAAAATGAATGGGATTTATAAATGTATATTGATGCATTTTAAAATCATTTTCTCATATATGCTGCTTTGTATTTCTAAGATTGATCATGATGTCTTTGAATTTGCGTTCCATTTTGATTCAATAAAATCGATCGGGCCGAACTTCGGATCGGCTTAGAAACTCGAGAATTGTTCTCAAGGTGGAAAAGCTTGTGTATGTCCTCGGCGCCTCTTCCCGCCATTCTAGTGACGATGCAACTCGACCAATTGTTGGCCTATCGTAAACATGTGAGTGATTCGAACAAATGAGTTGCATCATGCTAGCCGCGATGGAACCTAAGCTACGAAGCAAAGCATGAGCATATGGATGCTCATATCGTAGTCCTTCATCTTTGTGAGTTGGTTGATGAGCAAGTGAGATTCAAAGGTTCAAGTCTCAAAGCTCCTCTTCACCTCGAGATGCTAGAAGGTTCATCCGCGGTATCGCCAATATGCCAAAGACCGTGGAGTCTTCGAGAAGCATGAGCGGGGACTGTTATTAGTTGATTCCTCGAAGAAAGGTTCTAAGAGGAAGTCAAAGGAACAGCAGAAGGGAAAGAAGAGAAAGGCTAAGAAGGTAGAACTAGCACAAAAGGAAATTTGCCATCATTATGGCAAGGAGAGCCATTTGCGAAGAAAGTGCAAGATTTATCTTGAGTCCGTGAAGAAGGATAAGGCATCGGATGCCCCATCTTCTTCAGAAATCTTCTTTATTGATTGTCATTCTATTTCCTCAGACACTTGGGTATTTGATACTGGGTGTGGCTCACATATATGTAATGACATACATGGGCTAAGGAATAGAAGAAGACTCGTCAAGGGAGAGTCAAATTTACGTGTTGGGAATGGAGCAAAGGTCTGCCGACTCGCCATCGAACGTATTTGTTGGAACTCCTGTAGGACTTGTCTTAGAATCGACAATTGCTTTTATGTTCCTTCGTTGATAAAGAACATCATTTCTATTTCTTGTTTAAATAGAAATGGGTACCATTTGACTTTTAGTAACAATTGTTGTTACATAACTTTCGAATGGAGTTCTTTATGGACCGGAACTTTAAGCAATGGTGTTTATACGCTGGACGATTCAAAGGATATTTTCAATATCGGCGAGCAACAAGAGTGCTCGAAAGGATAATCAAATAGACTCCTACATGTGGCATTGTCGTCTTGGCCATGTAAGCAAGAAATGTATGTCCGAATTACACCGATGTGGAATTCTGGAATCGTTTGAATTGGATTCATACGATACATGCGAATCATGCTTAAAAGGCAAGATGACTAAGTTACCTTTTACTGGAAAAGGTGAACGAGTGGGAGAGTTACTAGGTCTAATACATCGATGTATGTGGACCTATGTCAACTCAAGCATTAGGAGGCTATAGCTACTTCATTACCTTCACCGATGATCACTCACGGTTTGGGTATGTGTTCTTGATGAAACACAAGTCTGAAGCCTTTGAAAGGTTCAAAGAGTTCAGAAATGAAATAGAGAAACAACATGACAAGAGTATTAAAATACTTCGATCGGATCGAGGTGGTGAATACTTGAGTCAGGAGTTTCTTGATTACCTAAGAGACAATGGTATATTGTCTCAATGGACTCCGCCCTATACACCACAGCATAATGGTGTATCTGAGAGGCGTAACCGAACCTTGTTGGACATGGTTAGGTCAATGATGAATCATGCAACTCTTCCCAAGTCCTTCTGGAGCTATGCACTTCAGACAGCTGTTTACTTGTTAAACAGAATGTCTACCAAGGTAGTCTCAACTACTCCATATGAGATATGAAATAGTAAGAAACCTCATGTATCTTACTTGAAGATATGGGGTTGTCCTGCTTATGTGAAGCGAACTGTATCAGACAAATTGGATGCTAAATTTGATAAATATCTATTTATTGGATACCCTAAGGAAACAAGGGGTTACCAATTCTATCATCCTGTGGAACAAAAGGTGTTTGTTTCAAGGCATGCTGTGTTTCTAGAGAAAGAGTTTCTCTTGCAAGAAAACAGTGGGAGTGTCGTCGAGCTTGAGGAGGCTCGAGAGACTCAAATAGACATTGATGAGATACCTGGTGAAGCACAATGGTCGACAACTCATAGTGATGAGCAATCGGCTGGCCCTATTGTAACACCACATCTTCGTAGATCTGGTAGAACACGCAATATTCCTGAGAGATATGGATTTATCATAAGTGAATCGAATGACGTGTTACTCATTGATGATGAGGAGCCTACCAGTTATGAAGAAGTGCTGACAAAGTTCAGAAAGGAATAAGTGGCTTGGTGCCATGAAGTCGGAAATTGATTCCATGTATGAAAACCAAGTTTGGAACTTGGTTGACCCACCTGAAGGGATAAAGCCTATAGGGTGCAAGTGTGTTTTCAAGAAGAAAACCGACATGGATGGTAATGTGATTACCTATAAGGCTAGATTGGTGGCGAAAGGATATCGTCAAAAACAAGGTGTTGATTATGACGAAACCTATTCGCCTGTAGCTATGCTTAAATCCATTCGGATGCTCCTAGCCATAGCAGCTCATTATGATTATGAGATATGGCAGATGGATGTGAAAACAGCTTTCCTTAATGGAAACATGCCCGAGGACGTGTATATGATACAACCTGAGGGTTTCACATCGGTTGATAAAACCAAGGTATGCAAATTGCGACGGTCCATTTATGGATTGAAGCAAGCATCCAGGAGCTGGAATATCCATTTTGATGAGACAATCAAAAAGTTTGATTTCTCATAAAATCCAGACGAACCTTGTGTGTACAAGAAGGTTAGTGGGAGTGCAGTCGTATTCCTAGTATTGTATGTCGATGACATACTACTTATAGGAAATGATGTTTCAATCTTACAGTCAGTGAAGGTTTGGTTATCCAAGACATTCTCCATGAAAGACCTGGGAGAAGCAACCTACATCCTCGAGATTAAGATCTATAGAGATAGATCGAAACAGTTGCTTGGTCTTTCGCAGTCTACATATATAGACCGAGTGCTAAAGAGGTTTAGCATGTCGGAATCCAAGAAAGGTTTCCTACCCATCAGGCATGGGGTACACCTTTCGAAGTCTATGTGTCCACGCACAGAAGACGAGAGGATTTGCATGAGTAAGATTCCCTATGCATCCGCAATAGGATCTATCATGTATGCTATGTTATGTACGAGGCCCAATGTATCATATGCTCTGAGTGTCACGAGCAGATACCAGTCTGATCCAGGAATGGATCATTGGGTGACTGTTAAGACGATCCTTAAGTACTTAAGAAGAACTAAGGATGCGTTCCTAATATATGGAGAAGGGTACATGGTGATACGTGGGTATACGGATGCGGATCGCATGACAAGGATGATTCCATGTCTTAGTCTGGGTATGTATTCACCTGGAATGGAGGTGCAATAAGTTGGAAAGGTTCCAAGCTTGACACTATAGCAGATTCTACCACTAAGGCAGAATACATTGCCGCCTTGGAAGCAGCAAAGGAAGCGGTTTGGAATAAGAAGTTCATCTCTGAACTTGATGTGGTCTCATCAATGATCCAAACATGTGCTTCGCCGCTATCATCTTATCAGAGAGATCATCAGTAGGAACGAAATACAAATCGAGAAAATTCCCACTGAAAGGAACTTAGCGGATCCCTTGACTAAGGCATTACCTCAAAATAAGTTTGAGGGTCATGTTCGAGCTTATGGTATTGGATACCGTAGCGATTGACATTAGGCCAAGTGGGAGTCTGTTAGTAATATATGAGAGATGTCCTAAGGCAATCGCCTTATGTATGAACCATTTATATGATAAATGAAGATTCACTATTTGAGTATACATGTTTCATGTATTTGATTGGATCTTAAACTCATTTACTGAATGTCCACGATGCGATTCACAGCATGAGAGAATTTGTGATTGGATCACAACTAGTGAGTATCTCTACATGTGTAATTGTGATGTATCGGAATTATCCCTAGTCGATGAATTGATGGATTTGGACACCATCAGTTCTGTCGAGACTAGCACGAGGTATACTCCTTGGTGTATCCAAGCAGCTGATTCTCACTGGCTGGAGACATTGTGATGTCCGGAGTTAATCGTGGATGCTAGTTATGGTAACTAGTTCATTGGAGTGACCAGCCGTAAGACTTCATATGGTTCTCTGCATATATAGATATGTCAATGAAGTGCTTACTGTGGCTTAAGTGCGATGTTCCTTTGACTTGTGGTATTCAAGGCATCTTGATCATGGAGACTTATGCTTTGACATCTTAAGCAAACATCTCTAAGGAGATGTGGACCCGGGATGATTGGGTATAAGTCGAAGTGATCGAAGGTGTTTGAATAGCCTATAAAGGATTCACCACTCCTTGCGAGGAGATGTATACCCATGGCCTCTTGTCGGATTGTTACTAAAGTCTTTGGCCAAAGCATTACATGTTTAGAGTAAGGTACTCTTCGATACATGTGGAGTAACTAGAATCCGTAGGACGAGGAAATGATACTTGGGCTAGGTGCGAGTGTACTTGACCCTAGGACACAATAGTATAAGATGAGTGAAGGGAATGGGGCACGAATCATTCGAGCCATCAAGGGTTTGAGAAATAGTTCTGGATCAACCGTTGATCTTTTCGGTTAATTGGGGATCATGATGTACTACTAGGTGCCACTCATGATCGTTCTATAATTAATGGTTAATTATAGATGGCCAACATAAACCGAGAACCTATTTGGTCACACGCACAACGAGCGTAATCCAAAGGATTTAAAACGAGCTTGAGAATGGGATTCTCAGACCGAGAGAAACTAGGTTTGGTTGGACCAAACATAAAGCGAGCATGACATCGTTTCAGTCGCAATGGAAGCGTGGATGGGCCGTGTCTTATGAAGACATAATGGATGAACCAAAATGGTTTGGTTCTAATCCAATGGAGGAGAATAAACCAAAGGGTTTGGTTTATTTTAAACGAATGAACCAAAAGTTGGTTGGTTCGTTTTAACTTAAAATAAACCATCATGGTTTGGTTTATTTTAACTTATCTTAATGGAGCGGGTTAACGGGCCTAATGGTTATGATCCAATAACCATTAAGAGAATTAGTTCTCTATAAAAGAGGGCTTAATGGATAATTAAGCCCTAATCCAAAACCCTAGCTTGGAGTTGCCGCCCAACCTAGTTGTGCCGCCCAACCTAGTTGTGCCGCCCAACCTCCATTGCCGCCCAGCTTGTGGTGCTGCCGTCTAGCTCCTTGCCGGCGTCCAAGCTTCAGCCGGTGATCCTCCGGCGACCCTCCGGTGATCTTCCTAGGCTTCGGTGAAAAGGTGAGCACTTGGCTTCCTTGTTTTGGCCGGCGCCTACTCCTCCACCAAGCTGTCCAGTTTTCTGGACAGCTTCTTCTCCTCTCGTCGGAGCGTCATTTGGACGACGGTTAGAGCTCCGACAGCGGCTAAACCACCGGGGATTCGATCTCCGGTAATCCTCTGTGGTGGAGGACGAAGGATTCGTCAATTGGTTGACGAATACCTCTCCGGAGAAGCGAGTCTTGAGGACTCGTTTTGGATCCGAATTTGGATTCGGATCGTGATCATCTCTCGATCACGTCGTCTTCAACACGAGGCTAGTAACCCGTACGAAGACGAAGCTCGTGGCTTAGCGAAGTCATCCCGAGGAACTCGGCGTGGATACTGAATAGAGACGATTCTAGCGAGGATCGTTCGGTTGATGCCGTTCCGCTACACGTCATCTAAGGTATAACGTAGATAAATTTCCTTTTATTGCAAATTTAAATTTACGGTTATGTCTACACTTGTTGTAATATGCATGCGTGTGTTGTGTGTGTTGTAATAAATGTAGATTTATTATTTTTATTGCTTCCGCTGTGTTCATGTTTACGAAACATGATCGAACACACACACATCGCGGTGCCGGAAACCCAACAATGGGAGCCGATGAGCCTCCGAAGCAACTCCCTTCAATTGGTATCAGAGCCACGGTTTCCGGTTTTCTGTGTTTTGGATTCGGTTACTTTCATGCACATATCATATATTGAGTATGCCGGATAATAGTAGGATGTGCATAGGCTAACTTTTTGGTTGCAGGCATAAGATCCGACTATTATGGCTATTTGTGTGTATGTGATTGTTTTGTGTGTGATTGTATGTATATTATTTGAATCCTCGGGGTTGACGAGGCTAGATTAGTATTTAATTTTTGTAATTAAATACGACATTGTTTAGCCACTCATTTTAGTTTACTTTCGATCTAGATTATTTGTACACTCCTTCTTGGAGTATAGGATCGATGGATGTAAATTAAAATAGTTTATCTCGGCTCGGATCTCTTTGGTGACTTGCGCACGGGAAAAGATGGAGCGGACGAGGTGGCGACACGACGGGATGCGTATTGGAGAACAATGCCATAATAGTTGGAAAAATTCTGTTTTTTTCATATTTATTGCTTATTTGTTTTATATGCATGTTGTGTATGCTTAAAAATTTCTCATTTTCAATTTACTAAGTGGGAGAGGGATATTTTAATTAATTCCCGCGACCTCCATTACAATTTGACGTGTGATGCAACAAACTTGCGTGTCGGTTCTGAGTGCCTTCCTCCCTGTGGATGGGTTTGTTTGCGGATCACTAGGTCAAATAATGGTTATAGGAAATTATCTAGGAGCGTGTGTACTTCCACAGTGGTAAGACACATAATCCGAAATAATTCCCTTAGTATCGTGTAATGGTGCACACTTAGATGCAAATAAAAGTATCTTCCCCATCGGAGTCACTGCTTTTATTTGTAGGGCCAAAGAGGAACCAACTATTAATTTTATTTGTCAAAAAGTAAGGTTGACAAGATAATAAAATTAATGGGTAAAACCTCCTCTTACAAATGTAGAATTCGTATACGTCCACACAGCGTGACATGCGATATTCTCGGTGTTTTGAGGTGTTGGTTGATTTCGGAATTTTATTGTTTTGAGGAATCAATAATATTTGAAATCTAATATTTTGATCATTGTTATTCTTAGGTTTTTCAAATGTCTTTCAACCCACTTGCTGTGATATTAAAAGAAAATAAATTTACTGGAACAAACTACATTGATTGGAAAAGAAATCTGGATATTGTCTTAACTGCGGAGGAGCACAAATTTGTACTCTTCGAGGTCTGTCCTCCTAAGCCCACCGATGACTCTGATGAAAAGGAGAAAGAAAGTTATAAGAAATGGATCAAGGCAGATGAGATGGCGTGGTGTTACATTTTGGCATCCATGTCAAATGTGCCGCAACATCAACATCAGGCCATGGCCACAACTTATGACATGATGTTCAATCTCAAGGAACTTTTCGGACATTAGAGTAGGGCGGCTAGACAGGAGGCGATGAGAAACTTGATGATGACCACCATGATCGAGGGAACACCCGTTAGGGATCATGTTCTCAAGATGATGGCTTATCTTAATGAGATGGAAGTCCTCGGAGCTGAGATCGATGGGGAAACCCAGGTTGATATCATTCTCCAGTCTCTGCCTAGGAGTTTTGAGCAGTTCCTCCTCAACTACAACATGAACAAGAGGTTGTATTCGTTGGCGGAGCTTCTGAACTCCAGTGCGAGAGGGCTTTTTACAAAGCCCAAGCCATGGTTGCTCAGAAAGTTTTTTCTTCTAAACCGAAAGGTAAGAAGAAGAAGAAGCAAGGTGAAGCAAAGAAAGTGGCAATGGGACCTCAGGCAGGAGTGAAGAAGCCGAAAGGCAAGTGCTTCACTTGCAAGCAGACTGGACATTGGAAGGCGGACTGTCCTCGCCGAAAGAACAAAGGTATATCTTCTTGTTTAGTTGTTGAAACATATTTAGCGGTGTTATCTACCAGTGCCTGGTGTGTAGATATAGGAGCCACTGATCATGTCTGCAATACTTTGCAGGGGTTCTAGGAAACCCGACGACTAGTTGAGGGAGAGATTACCGTCTTCATGAGCAATGCTTCAAAGGTGGCGGCTATTGCAGTGGGAGACGTTTATTTATCTTTTGATAGGAATAAAGTTTTGGTTTTGAGAAATTATCTTTATGTACCTACTTTTAGAAAGAATTTAATTTCAGTTTCTAAATTGTTTATGGATGGATATTCTGTTTCTTTTAATGACAAAGTGGTTATAAAAAGGAATAGGGAGATTATCTGTTCTGGTACATTGGTTGGCAATTTGTATACTCTTGAACCGAAAACTTCCACGATGTATATAGAAGTAAATAACTCATCTTCTAAGTCTAATAAGAGAAAAGAACCTTCGAAAATGAACCAGACATCTTTGGCATCTAAGGCTTGGTCATATTAACCTGAGCAGAATTCAAAGGTTGATAGCTGATGGACCTTTGGGTTCATTAGTGGTGGAGGATCTCCCAACCTGCGAATCTTGCTTGGAAGGTAATTAAAATGACCAAGAGGCCTTTCAAGGCCAAGGGGTATAGAGTCAAAGATGTGTTAGAACTGGTTCATTCTGATTTGTGCGGTCTTATGTCTATCCAGGCAAGAGGTGGTTTTGAATACTTCGTCTCTTTTATAGACGATTATTCAAGGTATGGATACATTTACTTGATGCGCCGCAAGTCTGAATGCTTTGACAGGTTCAAAGAATTCAAGGCTGATGTGGAGAACCGTCGAGGTAAGAGTATCAAGACCTTACGATCTGATCGTGGTGGTGAGTACCTCTTGGGAGAGTTTAGGAATTACTTATCAGAGGCTGGGATTCAATCCCAATTGTCTGCACCTGGCACACCCCAGCAGAATGGTGTAGCGGAGCGAAGGAATAGGACTCTTATGGAGATGGTTAGATCGATGATGAGTTATTCAGAGTTGCCAGTTTCGTTCTGGGGGTATGCGCTGAATACGGCAATGTATACTCTGAACTTGGTTCCATCTAAATCAGTACCTTCTACCCCTGTAGAATTGTGAACTGGGCGAAAGCCTAGTCTGAGACATATTCGGATATGGGGGAGTCCAGCACATGTGCTGAAGACTGATGCTGGTAAGTTGGAACCTCGTACAGAAGGGTGCATGTTTGTTGGCTACCCTAAGGGAACGAAAGGTGGTTTGTTTTATAATCCTAGAGATCAGAGGGTGATCGTTAGCACGAACGCCAGATTTCTAGAGGAGGATTATGTAATGAACCACAAGCCCAAGAGTAGAATTGTTCTTGAGGAGTTGACAGGGGAAGTCCCGACTTCAGTACCACCGGTACAAGAGGAGATACCA
This sequence comes from Wurfbainia villosa, assembly GCA_025175895.1. Taxonomy (NCBI): domain Eukaryota; kingdom Viridiplantae; phylum Streptophyta; class Magnoliopsida; order Zingiberales; family Zingiberaceae; genus Wurfbainia; species Wurfbainia villosa. Next base: position 38,493,177 of record CM046002.1, on the reverse strand, counting down.
CAAGTCACTGCACCGCGTGTCACAGAGCATACACAGGAGGCACCTCATCGTAGTGGGAGGGTTGTTAGACAACTCGAGAGATTCATATTTTTGGGAGAGTCTTCGGACTTAGTCATTGGTGAACATGAACCTGATCCCTGGACATATGACGAGGCACTCCAAGATAGAGATGCGGTATCTTGACAAAGAGCGATGAATTCAGAGATAGAATCTATGGATTCTAATCAAGTCTGTGAGCTAGTAGAACCACCCGATGGTGTAAAAACCATTGGATGCAAGTGGATCTACAAGAGAAAGAGAGGAGTAGACGGGAAGGTTGAGACCTTCAAAGCTAGGCTTGTTGCAAAAGGGTATACTCAGAAAGAGGGTATCGATTATGAGGAGACCTTTTCGCCAGTAGCTATGCTTAAGTCTATCCGGATTCTCTTATCTATAGCTGCTCATATGGATTATGAGATTTGACAGATGGATGTCAAGACAGCTTTCCTTAACGGAAGTCTTGAGGAGAACATCTATATCACGGCAAGCTAGAGGATTCATTGCTAAAGGCAAAGAGCATCTTGTATGTAAGCTTAATCGGTCCATTTATGGATTGAAGCAAGCTTCTAGATCTTGGAACATCCGCTTTGATGAGGTAATCGGTCATATGGATTTATTGAAGTCGGATGAGCCTTGTGTATACAAGAGATGTGGCGAAGCGTAGTGGTGTTTCTTGTACTATCGTAGATGACATTTTGTTAGTTGGCAACAATATCAAAGTGTTATCGAGCGTAAAGTATGATTGTCAAACAGTTTGACATGAAGGACTTGGGAGAAGTGGGACACATCCTTGGGATCAAAGTTATAAGGGATCGCAAGAAAAGGATGTTGTGCTTATCTCAAGCTTCATACATTGACACTATCCTTGCTCGTTTTAGCATGCAGAACTCAAGAAAGGTTTCTACCTTTTAGGCATGGAGTTCCTTTATCTAAAGATGTGTCCCAAAACATCAAAGGAGATAGAGGACATGAAGGCGGTTCCTTATGCTTGGCGATGGAAGCCTCATGTATGCTATGCTATGTCACGAGACCCGGATACGCTTCAGTGGGCATGATTAGCGATATCGAGTAATCTGACAGGACATTGGACTGCGGTAAAGCATATATCAAGTACAGAAGGACTAGGATTATATCGATTTACCGGCAGATCAATTAGTCCTCGTGGATACACTGATTCGATTTCCAATCGATAGGGATAATGATAAGTCTACCTCGGGTTTTGTGTTTACTTTTGGAGGTGGAGCCATAGTATGGAGGAGTGTCAAGCGTAAATGCATGGCGGACTCTACCATGGAAGCGAGTATGGCGCCTCTGAGGCGCCTGAAGTATATGGCTCAGAACTTCTTGATGGACTTGGATGTGATTCCTGGTTTTTCCGTAACTATCACAATTTATTGTGATAACGCAGCGATTGCAAACTCAAGGAACCACGAGCCCATAAGGCGAGTAAACACATAGAGCGGAAGTACCACCGATCGAGAGATCGTAAGCGAGGAGAAGTAGTAGCCGCCGCCAAGATTGCATCGAGGATAACTGGCGGATCCATTCACTAAGGCCCTTCCAAAGTAGCGTTTGATAGGCATGTGGAGGACATGGGGATCAGATGTATGGCAGAGTGATGACGGCATAGTCTTTTAGTATAAGTGGGAGATTGTTGGAATGTATACTGAAAGCCTAGCTCTTTTGTATGAACATTTTATTTTGAAATAAGAATCACATGATCATTGTTTGCACTTTATATATTCATTATCTGTGTGCATATTGTCTAATATTTTACATTATAGATAACATGGTGCTTGATGTAGCATAAGATCATGTTATCACCCTTATAGAATATAATTAGAGGCTCACAACCAAGATGATTTTTGACAAACCATTAGCATGGTTGTAGTGTAGCTTGGTATTGTTTTGTCTTGAACATAGAGTTACACTAGTACACTTAGGTGTATTGAGCAGGACCGACATAGAGGTGATTCAATTTATTGTTGACTACATAATTGAATCAGACCTCAGATATTATGTTGTACATGCTCTTAATCCCGATATAATAACGGGCACATGTACTTAGTATTTATTTCTTTTATTTACCAGAGGGTGAGGTTTAGATGGATTAAATCAATATGCCTGGTAAGTTGGAAAATGATATTATTTACATGGTGTGCCGTTGATTATAGGAGGAAACCGTGTCCTATATACTAGGTTGATGATGTCCCCTTGAGGAGCTCATAAGGTTCATCATGTAAACCCAGCTGGTTGACTTAGTCAACATGATGATAAGGTTGAGTGGTACTACTCGAGGAATTAGATGTTAATTAATTGATGGTCAGTAAATCAATTAATTGACGGACATTCGATATCTTAAACACGGGGAGATGAATGTACAAATAATATATGGAGCTCATATTAATTTATGGGGATTGGTGAGGTAGTTCAATGATGATCCTCTAGTGGAATGGAACATCATTGATGGATCAAGTTTGTGTGGTTCCGATCCATCGGGTGGCCAAGATCCAACTCCTCCTTATGGTTCCTATCGTAGCCTAATATAATCCTCATGAAGTCTAGATCCAAGAATGTAAAACAAAACCCTAGATCCGACGGTTGGGATTAAATTCCTAGATCCGACGGTTGGGATCAAATCCCTAGATCCGACGGTTGGGATCAAATCCCTAGATCCGACGGTTGGGATCAAATCCCTAGATCCGACGGTTGGGATGAAACCCTAGATCCGATGGTTGGGGTGAAACCCTAGATCCGACGGTTGGGATCAAATCCCTAGATCCAACGGTTGGGATAAAACTCTAGATCCGACGGTTGGGATAAAACCCTAGATCCGACGGTGGAGATTAAATCCCTAGATCCGACGGTGGAGATTAAAGGAGGCTTAAGCCCAATTCTATAAATAGAGGGCTAAGGCTTGGGCGGCAAGGATGGTTCTTTGGATTAGGGTTTTGCCTCTCAAGAGTTTAGGCGACTAGGGTTTGGTGTGTGGTTTGGGCGGCAACAAGATAGGAGATTAGGGGTTCCTCCTTTTCTCCTTGGTGGTCGGCGCTCACTCCATCCTCCTCCTTGTTTTGGCCGGCTCTCTTCCTCCTCCTTTTCTCCTTGGTGGCCGGCGGTTCTCCATACATTGGTGGCCGGCGCTTCTCCCATTCATTGGTGTCCGGCGGCAACATTGTCACAAGGTTGGCCGGCGCTCAACCATTCACTCCTTGGCCGGCGGTTACATCGAGCTCCTTGGCTTGGTGGCCGGTTCTAGAAAGGAGAAGGAGCTTTGTTTGGTTCTTCTCTTTGTTCGGAGCGAACAAGGAAGAGAAGAACGTGATCTAGGAGGCTTCTACTCGTGGAGGATCTTCGCCCACACGACGTCCACGAAGAGGATAGGACATACGGTAGAAGATGGTGAGGTATAAAAGTTTTATAACTTTATTTTCTGATCTTAGCATGTTCTTGTATGCATGATTGTACTAGTTCGCATATGCATGTATTTGTATAATCATGGACCCCGAAGACGAACACAAAAACCGGCGATCCATCCGTCGTCTCTTCCGCGGCTAATCAACTAGAAGAGTTGTGTTGCTTGAACAACTAGTTTGTTCAAGCGATCACTCAAGTTGTTAGCATGACGACGAAGTGGTTATGCTTAGGAAACTCATCCCATCCGGATTAGTTTTTTCATTAGTGAAAATTTTAATCCGGGGACATGGGAGCCAATGAGCCTCCGAAGCAACTCCCTTCACTTACTTCAATCTTATTGTAAGAAGGAGTGTTGTGTTGTAAGAAGGTTTACCTCCACCTTGCTTTGGCTAAAGGGAGAGACCATATTGGATTGGTTTCGGAGTGATTCATCGGAGACGAATCGAACCGTGGATTAGCGGCGAGGCTGTGAACCACGTTATATCTTTTGTTAGCATTGTTCTTTATTTTGTGTTATTCTTAATTGTCTTAGCTTTATATTTCCTCTTGCGCTAACGATAATTATAGATGATTAAGAGTGAATTCCACCGTACGAAGAAAGAGGGCTATTCACCCCCTCTAGCCGGCCACCAACGTTCCAACAAGTGGTATCAGAGCCAAGGTATTTTGTCAAGGACTAACCGCCGCAACAAGCACTACATCAAGGATGGTCGGCTCTAATATTCATCCGCCAAAGTTTGAAGGGGAATTTGCGTGGTGGAAGAAATGCATGGAGGTATTTTTCGAAACCGACTTCGAAGTCTTATTAATAATGGAAAATGGTTTCGAGATACCTAGGGATGAAGAAGGGAAGTCAATCAAGAAGTCTAGATGGACTAAAAAACAAAGGGAAGAGTACTTGGCGAACTCAAAGGCAAAGCACCACCTCTACAACGTACTTCCCCAACAAGAAGTGAATCGGATAGGGGAATGTGCAAGTGCCAAGGAAATATGGGAGAGATTGGTGGAACTCCATGAAGGCACTTCCGAGGCCAAGCTTGCAAGAAGAGATCTCTTTCACTCCCAATTAAGCAACATCAAACTCGAAAAGGGAGAGAAGGTAAATTCTTTACATTCTAGGTTTAAAGAAATTTTGATTGGACTAACGAGTGTAGAAGAAAAACTCTCCAACCGGGATATGGTAATGAAGGCTATAGATGCCTTTCTCCGGTCATCAAAATGGAGCTCAATGGTAGACTCCTTCTACATCTCAAAGAATTGTTTGGATAAACCAAGGAACATAATGTTAGGATAATCAACCCAAGTATGATCATGGTTTTGATGTGTGTGTCAAAGAGTTTAAGTTAGGATGTTTAAGATTTTGATATGTGTGTTCAAGTTGTGCAGGACTTGGTGAATCACACATGAGTAGCTTGATGAAGCATTGACGAGTTCATTCATCACATAGCTCGGGTCCTTGAGTCGATGAAGGATGGCATAGGAAGAAGCCATGAGCTTGGTGCATCCGAGGGACTGTCGAACGAGGAGCAATGGAGTTAAGCTAAAGGAAGTAGACTTTAGGACAAGACGCGAAGGATGGCACGGGGAGAAGCCGTGAGCTTAGTGCATCCGAGGGACACAGACCGAAGGAAGAGAGCTTCGATGGAAGACTCCATGGGAGATGAGAGTTAAGCGATTGTAATTTGGGTCTGGGTAGTTCAACTTAGGTGGACTTAGCCAAATGACTAAGATCAAGTGTCGGATGCTCAAACACTTGTTTTTGAGGTTTTACCCGACGATATTTGACTGATATATGTATCAATCAACTGGGACAAGTCGGCATTGGTAAGTTGGTGAGGATTTGTGGCCTACCGATCATAGGATTGATACGATCGCCATGGAAGCGATCATTCGTTATAAGTAGACTCGGCACGTAACTTCTTGTAGCTAATCGGCGATAATCGATAGTTGATGATCGATCGTAAGGTGAGCTTCTTTATAAAATGAGGGCTTGGGAGCCTTACGGTGGCTAATGCTTACACTCCTAATCATACTCTAAAGGCTCCCACAGTTTCTAAGTGCTTTTATGTTGGTGCAGGGGCACCGGATAATCGAACCTAGGTTTTGATTATGGCAAAGGCTCAAAGTTAAGGTGTTATCTTTATCTCATAAGCTTCTGTTAAGTGTGCAAAAGTGTTTAAGTTGAGCTAAAAGTTAGCGACACCCGGAGAATCTTGAGTCAAAAAATCGTGGTGGTCGGGCGACACCGGGAGAACTTCAGATGGAGTCGAAGAACCCAGGTGGAGACCAAAAACTGTTAGTGAAAGCCCTAGAGCCAATCATGTGATAATTGTTGTATGGACTTTATTGTATCATATTCCTATTTATAAAGGCATGGTTATTATATTTACTTGTATTGGTGTCAAATAACTAAGTATAATAACGTCCTTGAGTAGAAGGTTCTTATCTATATCAATCGATTGGTTGAATCGATAATGAGATGTTATAGAAAACAATACTCTTAATCATTCCTAGTCAAGTATTAACATTCAGGGACAATGTTAATGCGTAGAGACTAGCATGTAGGTCAACACGATGACTTGATCTCACAAGTCATGGATATGAGATATCAAGTTGACAAATGGGTATGCATTGGAGAATGTATACTAAATGACCTGCCATGAGAAAGTATTATGGATCGTTATATGAGTGTCATATACTTTCTCATATGACTATTAGTATGACTATTAGTTCTTGGACCTGAAGCCACCATGGTTCCCTACATAAGGAGTTGCATACTTTGGCTTCGTCAAACGTCACCCGTAAATGGGTGGACTATAAAGGCGATTACTGGGCATGTAACAAATTATGCGGAGAGATGTGAGTGATATAGATGGGATCTATCCCTCCTATATGACGGGAGTGACATCGTTATTCTTGATAGAGTGAGACCACGAAGTACATGGCCATACCCAAATGAGTCAATATGAGATATTGAGCTCATTTGATTAGAGTGAGTCTACTTGGAGTTCAAGATATAAATTGTACTGAGGATGACATGGTCTATGCCTTAATTGGTCAATCTAGATGTCAAGGATAGAGGGACATTGTCACATATTGTGAGAGTCACAATTAGTAGTCACAAAGGTGATGTTGGAGCTCAACATTCTTGTAACTTGGGTAGCAATGATGTGTTGCTAGATACCGCTCATTGCTTATGTTCCTAAATCGGTTTAGGAGCATTGTCAACGTTACAAGAACCTATAGGGTCACACACAAAGGGCAATTAAATGGAGATTAGGTTCATATGATGAACCATGAGGATTAGGTTCATGGGATGAATCAAATTGGATTAAGAGTAATCCAAATTAGACTAATTGAGTTAGACTTAATTTGATTCAAGTGTCGAATGAGTCTAATTTAGATTTGATTCATTGAGTCAATTTAAATTAATGAATAGAGATTCATTAAATCAAATTGGCTTGAATCAAGTGGTAATAGTTCAAGTTTGACTTGACTTGAGAGGGAAGATGAATGATCAATTTTGACTTTGACCAATTGTCATGTCATGGTAACTTAGCATGGGGGCCAGCCAATGATGATGTTCCACATCATCATGGACTTATCATGTGGTGCCACCTCATGAGGGAGACCAAAAGGCATTAGCTCTTGGAGTTACATGCATGCATGTAACCCCCCAAAAATAAAGTGGTCGGCCACTTTTGCATTATGAGTGTGAAGTTATTTTATGATTAACTTCATCTTCTTCCTTGGTTGCTCCTCTCAAGCTCTCTCCCTCAATCCTCCATTATCGAGACTATAAAGGAGTGTTAGCACACTCAAGATTGTCTTTTCTCCACCTATTGCTTGTGTGGATACCAATAGAGGAGTGTACACTTGACACTCTCGAGTTTCGGCGATCCGTTTGGACAAGCGGGATAAGCGAAGGGCATCGCTTCAAGGGTAATTTCTTATCATGTAGATCTAGAGTAGATCTAAAGGTTTCCATAACACGTACATGAATTTATTTTATATATACTTCGCACGGATTCGTGGTCGGGCTTCCGAGGTTTTCGCAACGCAAAAAGCGGTTTTTGCATCTTGGAAAGTCCAACAGTGGTATCAGAGCCACGTGCGAAGCATGTATGTGTTTTAAATTTGTAGTTTTTGTATTAGATATAAAAATTACAGTTTTTTTAGTTTCTATAAATTTCCTATTTTTATAGATTTTTTGGGTATTTTTCTCGAAGAGTCGAAGCAACAAGTGTTGGGACACTTATAGGCTTCAACCACCGAGAAAAACTCTCCGAAACGGCGAGTTCTCGATTTAGATTTTTGGGACAGCGACTTAAGTCGCTGTAAGATCAAGATGGGACACTCGCAAAGTTTATTTTGTGAGTAGGGGCGCTACCCCTAACCCTGAAAGGGGCATTGTCTCGAGATCGCATCCGGAATTCGCTTAGCGGGACCGTTACGGAGATGTGACTCATAAAATTGAAAACAAAATAGGAAAATTATAGAATTTTTTTGTAAAATACATAATTTAGAATTATGTATAATCCTGTGATGGTCATGGCTCAAAAACCCCAATATGATTGGATGATAAATGTGTTGTAATTCATAATACGGCATGTGTGTCATTTTTGTGGTTGTGTATGTTGTATAGGGTATGCGACCTGCGTGTCATACCTCTTCTTTTAAAATTCTAGTTGTAAATAGTTTTAGACTCAAATGTAACTCAAGTTTCATGTTTGTAATGTACAAAATAAAGCGGTGGAAGGTCCACTAGTAGACGGAGTTACGAGAAGGGTGCCGACGACACATGGCGGTCAAAGGAGGCGCTTGGAGAAGCCACTAACCCTAGGATGACCGTCCAATCTTCTCATTGGCTTGAGAAGATCGTAGTAGGGTCATGGCCACATCACAATTAATTTATATATATATATATATATTTGTTTTGCTTGTATGTATGTGATGCATGCTAGTAAATTTTGCTTGTATGTATATGATGCATGCTAGGATATTTTTCTTGTATGTATATGATGCATGTTAGAATAATGCTTGTATATATGTGATGCATGTTAGTGTAGGCTAATAAAGGCTTTAATGCGTATATGATACACATTACGATTAGATTAGATCTTAATCGAATCAACTCAAAAATGCCTACCAAGTCTTGATACCCATTACTACCTCGATCATTTGTTATTGTTGAATTTGCCAAAGCAGAGCAATGCATATTATCTTGGTAGGGTGCGGAGGGACAATCTTGGTCCTGCCTATTACGGCTTGGGTTAGAGTAAGCTCAATTAGATTGAGTAAAAACTAGTTAACTCAATTGGATCGAGTAGAACTATAGACATATTTCAACCATTGGAAAGATAGGATAAGATCACATTTACACTAAATCTTGGGCGATTTAGCCAAAGCTAACTCAAGGTCTTTTATAAATGTGGGTCTTGATCCTATAAACAAGAGTTGCATAGAGATGTACTCGGTAATGTGTTACCTACCGATCATACTAAGTCTTGGGCGATTTAGCCAAAGCTAACTCAAGGCCTAGTATGATGTGGATCTTGTCCCGCAAGAATTATAGCATGTTTGTATGAATCTAGTAATGTGGCTTGACCACATCCATAACTCGATTCTACAAAAGTCCTATAATTCAGTGGGAACATAATTTGATTAAAGGCCTAATTAAATGATAAATGGAATATGATATTAATTTTTCTGCATTGTGTATGTTGTAGATTACTATGTCGACAAACACGAATACTCTCTCCCTGTGTTCTGTCCTTGAGGACAAGCTCAATGGAGAAAATTTCCTGGACTGGTACAGGAACCTGAGAATTATTCTCACCCAAGAAAGGAAACAGTATGTCCTGGAGCAGCCCATTCCGGAGGCACCTCCTGCCATTGCCTCGCGAACTAACAAAGATGCTTACAAGAAGCATCAAGATGATGCATTAGATGTGTCATGTCTCATGCTCGCGACCATGAACTCTGAGCTTCAGAAGCAACACGAGTTCATGAATGCTTATGATATGGTTGAACATCTTCGTCAACTATATCAAGGACAAGCAAGGAACGAGAGATATGAGATCTCTAAGGCATTGTTTCAGTCCAAGATGCAAGAAGAGACTCCCGTAGGTCCATATGTACTCAAGATGAATGGGTACATAGAAAACCTACAGAGGTTGGGATTCCCACTTGGCCAAGAGTCACCGACTTGATCTTGCAATCTTGCCACAAGCTACAATCAATTTGTCATGAATTACAACATGAATGAAATTGATAAACCATCGCCGAAGATGCTCAAAGATGTTGAGAATCACGAGCTCAACCTTAAGAAGGGAAAATCACCATTTTGATGGTGCAAAAGAAGAAAGGCAAGGGCAAGCCTAAAGGTAAGGGAAAGTCCTAAGCCAAGGGCAAAGGCAAAGAACTTAAACCCAAAGGAGGGGTGGCTAAGGAAGGGACTTGCTTCCACCGTAAGGAAGTCGACATCCGGAAGCGAATCGCAAAGCATACTGAAGATCTTAAGAAGAAGAGAAGTGAGACTTCTACTGTATAAATGTTATAGAAGTCAATCTATCTATTTCTTCATCATGGGTATTAGATACTGATGTGCATCTCACATTTGTACCAATGTGCGTGAAACAGCAGGCATTGACAAAGGGCGCAGGTGGACCTACGAGTAGGCAATGGAGCAAGAGTTGTCGCTGTTGTCCGAGGAACTTATGATCTATCTCGCCTCCGGGCTTGTACTAGAACTTAGATGAATGTTGTTATGTGTCCTGCTAACTAAGAACATAATTTCGCTTTCTTGTTTGGACAAGAAAGGATTTATATTTATAATAAAGAACAAATGTTGTTCACTTTATTTAAATGATATGTTCTATCAGAGTGCACCTCTAATGAACGGACTCTACTTTCTAGACTTAGAGAGCCCCATCTATAACATAAGTACCAAAAGGTTCAAGTCAAATGAGTTGAACCAAACTTATCTCGGCATTGTCGCTTAGGTCACATAAATGAGAGTCGCTTATCTCACCCATAAGGATGGGTAGACTCATTTGATTTTGAATCATATGAGACATGCGTAGTCTTGCCTTTTAGGCAAGATGACCAAGACTCTTTAGTGGACACAATGAAAGAGCAACAGATTTGTTAGGACTTATACATAGTGTCCTTCAATATGTCCGCTAGAGGTGGTTATGTACTTCATTACATTTATCGATGACTTCAGAGATATGGTTATGTATATCTCATGACACATAAATCAATCCTTTGAAAAGTTCAAAGAATTCAAGAATGAAGTACAAAACCACTGCAAGAGTATTAAGATACTGATCGATCGAGGTGGTGAATACCTTAGCCATGAGTTTCGGACTATCTAGCCGAGTGTGGGATTCTATCCCAACTCACTCCTCCCGAACACCACAGCTGGAATGGTGTATCCAAAAGGAGGAATCATACTATTAGATATGGTACGATCTATGATGAGTCACACAGATCTTCCTATATCCTTTTGGGGATATGCTCTAGACACAAAGAGCCTTTACTCTTAACCGTGTACCATCCAAGGTCAGGATAAAGACACCATATACGATATGGATGACAGGAGAAATCCCAAGATGTCTTTCATGAGGATTTGGGGTTGTGAGGCTTACGCTCGACGCCAAGTCTCGCATAAACCGGGACCCAAATCCGATAAGGTGCTATTTTGTTGATATCCCAAGGATACAAAGGGATATTACTTCTACATTCCTACCAAGACAAAGTGTTTATGGCAAAGACTGGGTTTTTCTAGAAAGGGATTTTGTTTCTAGAAAACTAGTGGGAGTACGCTCGATCTCAAGAAATTCAAGATAAGGACCATAGCACTGAGGCCTTGATGGAGGTTGAACAGGAACCACAAAGTGTTGTGGGTGATGAGATTGTTGCACAAAGAGTTGTGGAACAACCACCTGTTCAGGTAGACCTACCTCTTCGTAGGTCTGATAGGGAATGTCGTCAGCCTGAGAGATACTCATTTCTCTTGTCTGACTATGATGACGTTATGCTCATTGAGAATGAGTCTACCTCCTATCAGGAAGCCCATATTCTGAGAAATGGCTAGAGGTCATGAGATCCGAGATGGAATCCATGTACACCAACCAAGTATGGACTTTGGTTGATCCACCTGAAGGCGTCAAACCCATTGGGTGTAAGTGGGTCTTTAAGAGAAAGACTGACATAGATGGACATACGCATACCTATAAGGGTCGATTGGTGGCTAAAGGTTTCAAGCAAATTCATGGCATTGACTATGATGAAACCTTTTCTCCAGTGGTGATGTTTAAGTCCATTCAGATCATACTTGCTATTGCAGCATACCACGATTATGAGATCTGACAGATGGATGTCAAAATCGCATTTCTGAATGGAAACTTGCTTGAGGATGTGTACATGATACAACCTGAGGGTTTTGTAGATCCACAGCGTACTGGGAAAGTATGCAAGCTGCAAAGGTCCATTTATGGGCTAAAGCAAGCTTCTCGGAGCTGGAATCTTCGATTCGATGATGCAATCAAATAGTTTGGTTTCATCAAGAATGAAGATGAACCCTGTGTCTACAAGAGGGTTAATGGGAACACAGTTGTCTTCCTTTTATTGTATATGGATGACATACTACTCATTGGGAATGACATCCCTTCGCTACAGTCTGTGAAGACTTGGCTGGGGACGTGCTTCTCAATGAAGGACTTAGGTGAAGCAGCCTGTATTCTAGGCATCAAGATCTATAGAGTTAGATCTAAGAGATTACTTGGCCTAAGCCAGAGTACATACATTAACACGGTATTACTACGGTTTGCCATGTAGAATTCCAAGAAGGGACTTCTGCCGATGTCACATAGTGTGAGTCTTTCGAAGACTCAAAGTCCCTCTTCTAGAGAGGAGAGAGACCGCATGGATAAGATCCCTTATGCATCTGCTATAAGATCTATCATGTACACCATGCTATGTACTCGTCCTGATGTCTCGTATACTTTGAGCATGACGAGTATATACTAGTCAGATCCAGGTGAGCGTCACTGGATAGCAGTCAAGAATATTCTTAAGTACTTGAGAAGGACTAAAGAATATTTCTTGATATTTGGAGGCGATGAGGAGCTAGATATAAAGGGTTACAGCGATGCCAACTTCGAAACTAACCAGGATGATTATAGATCACAGTCAGGGTTCATGTTTTGCTTGAATGGTGGTGTTGTGAGCTGGAAGAGTTCGAAGCAGGACACAGTTGCTGATTCTATAACAGAAGCCGAGTATATCGATGCATTAGAGGCAGCAAAGGAGGCAGTTTGGATCCGCAAGTTCATTACTGAGCTTGGGGTGGTTCCTAGCATAGCAGATCCTATAGAGCTCTATTTTGACAACAATGAAGCTATTGCGCAGGCTAAGGAACCTCGCTCACACCAGCGGACCAAACACATACTACAACGCTTCCATCTCATTCGAGAGATTATCGATAGAGGAGATGTGAAGATTTGCAGAGTACCCACAGAGGCTAACATCGCAGATCCCTTGATCAAGGCTTTGGCACAGAAAAAGCATGATGGTCACACTAGGTCATTGGGTATTAGATACTATGGTGATTGACACTAGTGCTAGTGGGAGATTATTAGTGAAAGCCCTAGAGTCAATCATGTGATGATTGTTGTATGGACTTTATTGTATCATATTCCTATTTATAAAGGCATGGTTATTATATTTACTTGTATTGATGTCAAATAACTAAGTATAATAACGTCCTTAAGTAGAAGGTTCTTATCTATATCAATCGATTGGTTGAATCGATAATGAGATGTTATAGAGAATACTACTCTTAATCATTCCTAGTCAAGTATTAACATTCAGGGACAATGTTAATGCGTAGAGACTAGCATATAGGTCAACATGATGACTTGATCTCACAAGTCATGGATATGAGATATCAAGTTGACACATGGGTATGCATTGAAGAATGTATACTGAATGACCCGCCATGAGAAAGTATTATGGATCGTTATATGAGTGTCATATACTTTCTCATGTGACTATTAGTTCTTGGACCTGAAGTCACCATGGTTCCCTACATAAGGAGTTGCATACTTTGGCTTCGTCAAACGTCACCCGTAAATGGGTGGACTATAAAGGCGATTACTGGGTATGTAACAAATTATGCGGAGGAATGTGAGTGATGTAGATGGGATCTATCCCTCCTATATGACGGGAGTGAGATCATTATTCTTGATAGAGTGAGACCACAAAGTGCATGGCCATGCCTAAATCAGTCAATATGAGATATTGAGCTCATTTGATTAGAGTGAGTCTACTTGGAGTTCAAGATATAGATTGTACCGAGGATGACACGGTCTATGCCTCAATTGGTCAATCTAGATGTCAAGAATAGAGGGACATTGTCACATATTGTGAGAGTCACAAAGGTGATGTTGGAGCTCAACATTCTTGTAACTTGGGTAGCAATGATGTGTTGCTAGATACCGCTCATTGCTTATGTTCCTAAATCGGTTTAGGAGCATTGCCAACGTTACAAGAACCTATAGGGTCACACACAAAGGGCAATTAAATGGAGATTAGGTTCATATGATGAACCATGAGGATTAGGTTCATGGGATGAACCAAATTGGATTAAGAGTAATCCAAATTAGACTAATTAAGTTAGACTCAATTTGATTCAAGTGTTGAATGAGTCTAATTTAAATTTGATTCATTGAGTCAATTTAAATTAATGAATAGAGATTCATTAAATCAAATTGACTTGAATCTAGTGGTTAGATTTGATCAACCATAAGAGATAATATGTCAAGTTTGACTTGACTTGATAGGGAAGATGAATGGTTAATTTTGACTTGACCAATTGTCATGTCATGGTGACTCGGCATGGGGGCCGGCAAATGATAATGTTCCACATCATCATGGACTTATCATGTGGTGCCACCTCATGAGGGAGACCAAGAGTCATTGGCTCTTAGAGTTACATGCATGCATGTAACCCCCCAAAAACAAAGTGGTCGGCCACTTTTACATTATGAGTGTGAAGTTATTTTGTGATTAACTTCATCTTCTTCCTTGGTTGCTCCTCTCAAGCTCTCTCCCTCAATCCTCCATTGCCGAGACTATCAAAGAGTGCTAGCATACTCAAGATTGTCTTTTCTCCACCTATTGCTTGTGTGGATACCAATAGAGGAGTGTACACTTGACACTCTCAAGTTTCGACGATCCGTTTGGACGAGCGGGATAAGCGAAGGGCATCGCTTCAAGGGTAATTTCTTATCATGTAGATCTAGAGTAGATCTAAAGGTTTCCATAACATGTACATGAATTTATTTTATATATACTTCGCACGGATCCGTGGCCGGGCTTCCAAGGTTTCCGCAACACAAAAAGTGATTTTTGCGGCTCGGAAAGTCCAACGGAAGCTAAACGACAAGTCGCAAAAAACCAGAGGTAAGTATGAGTGTGAGTAATGGTGAGGTCGGGTCCTCTATACGAGGAAGACTTTGGGCGGCGGTCCGACTAAGACTTCTAGTGGAAGGTCTACGTCGAGATCGGACGGTAAGTAACCATCAAATTTACTATTACTTATGTTTTCATGCTAACTCTTTCTTGCAGTTGAAAAACCTAGCTGGCAGTCGACTGCTGGCTTGTGGCAGTCGATTCCTGCTAGTATCAGTCAACTGATGAAGGCCATCATTCGACTGCAATTCAAACTGTCTATCTCGAAGAAAGTCAAGATAAGTTCACTTATCTTGGGGAGATAAGACACTTTGACTCAGATCCATATCTCTATGAATTAGGGCTTGGAGGGCTATAAAAGAATGGGGGTTTCACCCCTTTGGCATCATCAAATTGCTCTCCAAGTGCTCCCACAATACCACACCATCAACCACTACTCTACGCTGTCGAAATGCTGCCGCAACACCGACGACATGCCATAATCTCAAACCTTTGTTTTCGTCGGTACATTTCAAGTTATAGTTTCAATCTTTATACTTTATATTAGAGCTTTTATCTTTGAGCTTTTTCGTTGTAAAGAGGAGAGGTGGGATTGTGCCTCTACCTCGAGATTTCTTCTTGTTGTACTCGTTGTCTCCTACCTCCAACGAGGAGGAGATCGTTAGTGGATTGCCCCTTCGTATGCGGTCAAGGATCGCGGGGCCTTGAAGTAGCAACCTTTTAGTTGTGAACCAAGTAAAAACAAAGCGTCTTCTTTTATTTATTGTCTTTACTTCCACTGCATTAATTACTCAAGTTTTAGTCGAACAAAACGAAAAGTTTTTGTATTGCTATTCACTCTCTCCTAGCGATTCGCCTCGATCCAACAATTGGTATCAGAGCAGGGGCGCTACGATTTGGTGCAACCACTAATCTAGCAATTTTATTTTATTTTCATATTGTTTTTCGTTTCATTCAATTTTATTTACTATTTTTCCCGCACTACTAATCCAAGGCGAAGTCTTGGAATTTTTTTTCGTTGTCTTTTATTTCTTTGTGCAAGGTTCATTTTTGATGGCCCATCTCGAAGGGTTTAGCACCACCCGACCTCCGTTTTATAACGGAGATGACTTCCATTACTGGAAGGGTCGAATGGAGTGCTACTTAAAAACCCAAGTCGAGATGTGGATTGTCATTCAGTCCGAGTTCTCACTATCTACCAACGAAGACGGTGAGTTCCTAGACTATGACAAGTGGACTAATGTCATGAAGCGTCAAGTGGAGGTCAATGCAAAGGCAACCCAAATCCTACAATGCAGTCTTTCCAAGGAGGAACTCAACCGGGTCAGACCGTTCATAAGCACGAAAGACCTTTGGAATAGGCTCATCGAGCTTCACGAAGGAACCGCCGACACGAAGGTATGTAAAAGAGACCTTCTTTTAAATAAGCTTTTTAATCTAAAAATGCAGGAACACGAGACCGCTACATAATTGCACACAATAATACAAGACATTATGAACGACCTCCACTCGATCGGACAAAAGGCCGAAAACAGAGATGTTATCGAGTATGCCTTAAATGTCTTTCCTAGGACAACTTTATGGGCATCTATGGTTGATGCCTACAAAGTCTCTAGAGATTTATCTAAGATTAGATTAGACAAGCTTTTTTCTGAGTTTGAGCTACACGAACAATCTAACTCGGCCCCGATCAAGAAAGGTATTGCATTGGTTGCAGGTCGAAAGAAGAAGGCGAAGAGCAATCCACCTCCCGAAGAAGAAGAAGAGGAGTACGAATCGGAGGTGAACGATGAGATGGAGACCGAACTAGTGAATCTAGTTCGGAAGATGATCAAGACCCGAAGACACCTGATCAAGCAATCCAAGCAAAACATACCCAAGCAAAGTTCCAACTTTAGATGCTACGAATGCAACAAGATGGGCCACATCAAATCGGATTGCCCAAGACTAAAGAACAAACCATTCAAAAAAAAGGTGCTCAACGCAACATGGGAGGAGTCGTTGGAGGAGGAAGACTAGCTAAACAATCTCGCATTCATGGCCAAGTCGATCGAGCCTGAAGATGAATCCGAACCTGAAACGAGCTATAAGTCCGAGACCGAGTTTGACTCCGAATCCGAGAGAGAACTCCAATTCAAGACAAGCCACGGATCTGTATCCGGTTCAAAAGATTTGATTAAGGTGAGTCAGTCATTAATCGATACCCTTTATAATGCAATTAAGTATTTAACTAAGAAATTAGCTAAGTCCGAATTCAAGGTCGAGACCTTAGTTGAGGAGGTGAAACTCCTTAAATATGAGGTCTCCCTAACCTCTTCGACTAGTCAAGTTCGAGAGGAGAACTCAACTCGAGTTGAAAGACTCAAAGAATAGAACTCTCTCTTGAAAGGATGAGTCCAAGATCTTAGGCAAACATTGGAAAGGTTTACTTTGGGGTCCAAGGGTCTTGACCTACTACTTGATTACAAAGGACCGTGTACAATAAGGTCAGAATCAGGTTTAGATTAAACACAACAAATAAATCATATATGTCAATTGTGAATCAAAATAGACAAATAGTCCAAGCATGGGTCCCTAAGACTGTTTTGAATTCTCAATTATGATCCACCAAGTATTGGATTTCCAAGGACCAAATCCACTACATGGAAAGACCAAATCAGTTCAATGATCCACGAGGAGCTAGTACTAATCTTGTTTGCTTTACCTCTTGATTTAATTGTTGCATGCTTAGTTAAATTTTTATTTTAATTTTTAGAATGGCTAGATAGGGTTAATAGTTAGTCAACCTTGACAATATAGTATCAGGACGCGACGAGATGATAGTACGTTAGGGAAACAACGTCTTGTGCATATGAGCTAGATAAGGCATATCTAGCTTGGTGCACTCGACTATGTTGAACTAGCTGAAGCTACCTCGCTACATCCTAAACTAGTTAGACCAAGAAGTGACTATAAGTGACTTAAGTGAATATTTTCTTGAAATTAGCTCTGTCTAAAGAAGTGATCATTGTTCCGATCAAAGAAGGCCTCTGTGCCTCGCCACGACTTGGAAGTTAATCTCTCGAAAAGTTTACTTAACGATCTAAGGGTTAAATCCAAATCTAACTCAAGGTTGACTATATTCAATTCATTAAACTTAATCAAGTAAAATTGAAATCATCTCACAAAACATATAAGGTTAACATGTTTGATCATGTAGAAAGGGCGAGATGACTACTAGGCTAAAATATTCAACCAACTCTTAAAATTCCAATGTCCGATCCAACAGCTATATGTGTATGATCAATGGATGTTGGATAGTGGATGCTCCCGACACATGACTGGAGACCGACTACAATTTTCGAAGCTCATATTCAAAAGTCAAGGATCGGTAGCATTCGGAAACAACAGGAAGCTCAAAATCATCGGTTTAGGTGATATTGAGCTGAACTCTAACTTTATAATTCGTAATGTACTTTAGTTGAGAATTTTGATTTTAATTTACTTAGTGTTAGTCAATTGTGTGATAATAACTGTAAGGGCACCTTCTTACAAAATGAATGTCAAATCAAAAATAATGATACTTCAAAAATTATACTTAAGGGAACTAGGAATAGCAACATTTACACAATTAACTTACCAAACTCCTCAATCAAGTGTCTAATGACACAGCAAGAGGAATCCTAGTTGTGGCACCGACGACTCGACCATTCTCACCCAAGACTCGTACACAAAATGAGTCAAACTGGTTTAGTCAAAGGTCTACCCAACCTTAATAACTTGGAAAATAAAATTTGTAATGCTTGTCAACAAAGTAAACAAACTAGGACCTCACATCAACTAACCAATAAAGAAAGAACCAAAAGTGTGTTGGGTTTCCCCGGCACTGCGGCGAGTGTGTGTTCGAATATGTTTCGTAAACATGCATACAACGGAAGCAATAAAAGCAATAAATCTAATTTATTACAACAAACACATCACACACATCCAAGAAACAATATGTGTAGACATAATCGCTATTTAAAATTTTGCAATAAAAGGAAACTTATACTAGGTATACCTAACGGATAACGTGTAGCGGGAATGACATCAACCGTAGCGCCCCTCGCTAGAATCACCTCTATCCGTATCCACGCTGAGTATCGTCGGGATAGCTTCACAAAGCCACGAGCTTCGTCTTCGCAAAAGTCACTAGCCTCGTCTTCGCAAAAGTCACTAGCCTCGAGTCGAAGACGATGTGATCCGAGAGACGATCACAATCTGAAATAAATTTAGATCCCAAAAACGAGTTTCACAAACTCGCTTGTCGGAAGCTATTTTCGTCAACCATTTGACGAAAACTTAACCCTCCACCTATGAGGATTGACGGAGATCCAATCCCCGATAAGTAGACCGCTGTCGGAGCATAAAACACCGACCAAACGGCCTCTCCACGCGAAGGAGATCAAGCTGTCCAAAACTGGACAGCTTGTTGTGGAGGAAGAAGGGGTCGGCCAAAGGCTTGGCCGATTACTCCTTGGTCGCCGGCGGCCAAGGGAGGTTGGTTGGCAGCTGAGGGTGGCCCAAGGGAAGTCGGCGGCTGGTGGATGGCCGGCGGCGACACAAAGGTAGGTGACAACCACCTTGGCTTGGGCGGCAAGAAGGAGGAGAAGGAAGAAAGGAGGCTAGGGTTTTCCAACGCAAAGTTGTATCAATAATCCACAAAACCCTTAAGCCGTGTTTTTATAGAGAACACGTTCTCCTAACGATTATTAGTTGATAACCAAAACCCGTTAACCCACTCCAATAACTTAAGTTAAAATAAATCAAACCGCGTTAGTCTATTTTAAGTTAAAACAAATCGAATCAACTTTGGTTCATTCGTTTAAAATAAACCAAACCACTTTGGTTTATTTTCCACCATTGGATTAGAACCAAACCAATTTGGTTCATCCATCATGTTTTCAAGAGAAACGACCAATCCATGCTTCTGATGCGATTGAAATCATTTCATACTCGCTCTTTGTTTGGTCCAACCAAACCTAGTCTCTCTCGATCTGAGTATCCTATTCTCAAAATCATTTTAAATCCTTCGTATTACGCTCGTTGTGCGTGTGACCAAGTAGGTTTTCATTTTATGTTGGTCGTCTATAATTAACCATTAATTATAGAATGATCATGAGTGACACCTAGTAGTACATCATGATCTCCAATTAATCAAAAAATCAATGGTTGATCCCAAAACCATTTCTGAAATCCTTCAGCAACTACAATGAATCGTGCCTCATTCCTTTCACTCATCTTATACCCACTTGGTTCAGGACATGGTCTATTGTGTCAATCCCCACTAGGTTGACTACGCCACACCTAGCCTAAGTATTACTTCCTCATCCTCCGGATTCTAGTTACTGCACATACATCCAAGAGTATCATACTCTAAACATGTAATTCTTTGGCCAAAGACTTTAGTAACAATCCGACGAGAGGTCATAGCGTATACATCTCCTCGCAAAGAGCGGTGAATCCTCTGTAGGCTATTCAAACACCTTCGGTCACTTTGACTTATACCCAATCATCCCGGGTCCACATCTCGTTGGAGATGCTTGTTTAAGATGTCAAAGCATAAGTCTTCATGACCAAGATGACTTGAATACCGCAAGTCGAAGGAACATCGCACTTAAGCTGCTGTAAGAACTTCATTGACATATCCATATATGCATAGAACCATATGAAGTCTTACAACTGGTCACTCCAATGAATTAGTTACCATAACTAACATCCATGATTAACTCCGGACATCCCAATATCTCCAGCCAGTGAGGAATAGCTACTTAGATAAACCAAAGAGTATACCTCATACTAGTCTCAACAGAATCGATGGCATCCGAATCCATCAATTCATCGACTAGGGATAATTTCAATACATCACAATTATACATATAGAGATACTCACTAGTTGTGATCCAATCATAAATTCTCTCATGCTGTGAATCGTATTGTGGATATTCAGTAAATGAGTTTAAGATCCAATCAAATACATGAAAACATGTATACTCAAATAGTGAATCTTCATTTATCAAATAAATGGTACAACCATAAGGCGATTACCTTAGGACAACTCTCATATATTACTAACAAACCCCCACTTGGCCTAATGCCAATCACCACGGTATTCAATACCATAAGCTCTAACATGACCCTCAAATTTACTTTGAGGTAAGACCTTAGTTAAAGGGTTCGCTAAGTTTCTTTCAGTGAGAATCTTCTCGATTTGTATTTCTTTCCTACTTATGATCTCTCTGATCAAATGATAGTGGCAAAACACATGTTTGGATCATTGATGAGACCACATCAAGTTTAGAGACGAACTTATCGATCCAAACCGCTT
This sequence comes from Wurfbainia villosa, assembly GCA_025175895.1. Classification (NCBI taxonomy): domain Eukaryota; kingdom Viridiplantae; phylum Streptophyta; class Magnoliopsida; order Zingiberales; family Zingiberaceae; genus Wurfbainia; species Wurfbainia villosa. The sequence goes on along the minus strand of CM046002.1, from coordinate 38,471,894 downwards.
CCTTTGCTGCTTCCGAAACTACAATGTATTCTGTCTCAGTGGCAGAATCCGCTATAGTGTCTTGCTTGGAACCTTTCCAACTTATTGCGCCTCCATTCAAGGTAAATACGTAACCAAACTGAGACCTTGAATCATCCTTGTCTGTCTGGAAGCTGGCATCCGTACACCCGCGTATTACCATATCACCTTCTCCATATATTAGGAACACGTCCTTAGTTCTTCTTGTTGGGTTTCCGGCACCGCGGCGAGTGTGTGTTCGAACATGTTTCGCAAACATGTGCACAGCGGAAGAAATAAAAATAATAAATCTATATTTATTACAACACGCACATCACACACATGCATAGTACAACATGTGTAGACATAACCGTAAATTTAAATTTTACAATAAAAGGAAATTTAACTACGTATACCTTTCGTATCACGTGTAGCGGGAACGACATCAACCGGAACGATCCTCGCTAGAATCGTCTCTATCCGTATCCACGCCGAGTATCTTCGGGATGACTTCACTAAGTCACGAGCCTCGTCTTCGTACGAGTTACTAGCCTCGTGTTGAAGACAACATGATCGAGAGAGGATCACGATCCGAATCCAAATTCGGATCCAAAAACGAGTCCTCAAAACTCGCTTCTCCGGAGAGGTATTCGTCAACCGTTTGACGAATCCTTCGTCCTCCACCTATAAGGATTACCGGAGATCGAATCCCCGGCAAGACTACCGCTGTCGGAGCTCCAAACGTCGTCCAAACGATGCTCCGACGAGAGAGAAACAAGCTGTCCAGAAAACTGGACAGCTTTGGTGGAGGAGTAGGGGCCGGCTAAAAAGGAAAGGGGGAAGCTCACCTTATTACCGAACCCAAGGGAGATCACTGGAGCTCCTCCGGCAGCAGCTCGTCGCCGGCAATGGGAGAAGACGACAGCAGCTGGTCGCCGGTTGGAGGAGGTGGGCGGCGGCAACAATTGGCGCTGACTAGAGGGAGAGGAGGGAGAGGTTGGGCGGCAACTCTAGGTTAGGGTTTTTGGATTAGGGCTTAACAACACCTTAAGCCCTCTTTTATAGAGAACTAATTCTCTTAATGGTTATTGGATCATAACCATAAGACCCGTTAACCCACTCCATTAATTTAAGTTAAAATAAACCAAACCATGATGGTTTATTTTAAGTTAAAACGAATCGAACCAACTTTGGTTCATTCGTTTAAAATAAACCAAACCCTTTGATTTATTCTCCTCCATTGTATTAGAACCAAACCATTTTGGTTCATCCATTATATCTTCATAAGACATGGCCCATCCACGCTTCCATTGCGATTGAAACGATTTCATGCTCGCTCCATGTTTGGTCCAACCAAACCTAGTTTCTCTCGGTCTGAGAATCCCATTCTCAAGCTCGTTTTAAATCCTTTGGATTACGCTCGTTGTGCGTGTGACCAAATAGGTTCTCGGTTTATGTTGGCCGTCTATAATTAACCATTAATTATAGAACGATCATGAATGACACCTAGTAGTACATCATGATCCCCAATTAACCGAAAAGATCAACGGTTGATCCAGAACTATTTCTGAAACCCTTCAGCAGCTCGAATGAATCGTGCCTCATTCCCTTCACTCATCTTATACCCACTTGGTTTAGGACATGGTCTATAGTGTCAGTCCCCACTAGGCTGACTACGTCACACCTAGCCCAAGTATCATTTCCTCATCCTACGGATTCTAGTTACTGCACATGTATCGAAGAGTACCTTACTCTAAACATGTAATGCTTTGGCCAAAGACTTTAGTAACAATCCGACGAGAGGCCATGGGTATACATCTCCTCGCAAGGAGTGGTGAATCCTTTATAGGTTATTCAAACACCTTCGATCACTTCGACTTATACCCAATCATCCCGGGTCCACATCTCCTCAGAGATGCTTGCTTAAGATGTCAAAGCATAAATCTTTATGATCAAGATGACTTGAATACCGCAAGTCAAAGGAACATCGCACTTAAGCTACAGTAAGAACTTCATTGACATATCTATATATGCAGAGAACCATATGAAGTCTTACGGCTGGTCACTCCAATGAACTAGTTACCATAACTAGCATCCACGATTAACTCTGGACATCACAATGTCTCCAGCCAGTGAGAATCAGCTGCTTGGATACACCAAGGAGTATACCTCGTGCTAGTCTCGACAGAATTGATGGTGTCCAATTCCATCAATTCATCGACTAGGGATAATTCCGATACATCACAATTACACATGTAGAGATACTCACTAGTTGTGATCCAATCACAAATTCTCTCATGCTGTGAATCGTATCGTGGACATTCAGTAAATGAGTTTAAGATCCAATCAAATACATGAATACATGTATACTCAAATAGTGAATCTTCATTTATCATATAAATGGTTCGTACATAAGGCGATTGCCTTAGGACATCTCTCATATATTACTAACAGACTCCCACTTGGCATAATGTCAATCGCTACGGTATCCAATACCATAAGCTGTAACATGACCCTCAAACTTACTTTGAGGTAATGCCTTAGTCAAAGGATCCGCTAAGTTCCTTTCAGTGGAGATTTTCTCGATTTGTATTTCTTTCCTACTGATGATCTCTCTGATAAGATGATAGCGGCAAAGCACATGTTTGGATCATTGATGAGACCACATCAAATTCAGAGATGAACTTCTTGATCCAAACCGCTTCCTTTGCTGCTTCCAAAGCTGCAATGTATTCTGCCTTAGTGGCAGAATCCGCTATAGTGTCAAGCTTGGAACCTTTCCAACTTATTGCGCCTCCATTCTAGGTGAATACATACCCAGACTGAGACTTGGAATCATCCTTGTCTGTCTGGAACTGGCATCCGTATACCCACGTATCACCATGTACCCTTCTCCATATATTAGGAACGTATCCTTAGTTCTTCTCAAGTACTTAAGGATTGTCTTAACAGCCACCCAATGATCCATTCCTGAATCAGACTGGTATCTGCTCGTGACACTCAGAGCATATGATACATCAGGCCTCGTACATAACATAGCATACATGATAAATCCTATTGCGGATGCATAGGGAATCTTACTCATGAAAATCCTCTCGTCTTCTGTGCGCGGACACATAGACTTCGAAAGGTGTATCCCATGCCTGATGGGTAGAAAACTTTTCTTGGATTTCGACGTGCTAAACCTCTTTAGCACTCGGTCTATATATGTAGACTGCGAAAGACCAAGCAACCGTTTCGATCTATCTCTATAGATCTTAATCCCGAGGATGTAGGTTGCTTCTCCCAGGTCTTTCATGGAGAATGTCTTGATAACCAAACCTTAATGATCAGAAGATTGAAACATCATTTCCTATAAGTAATATGTCATCGACATATAATACTAGGAACACGACTGCACTCCCACTAACCTTCTTGTACACACAAGGTTCGTTTGGATTTTGTGAGAAATCAAACTTTTTGATCGTCTCATCAAAACAGATATTCCAGCTCCTGGATGCTTGCTTTAGTCCATATATGGACCGTCGCAATTTGCATACCTTGGTTTTATCAACCGATGTGAAACCCTCAGGCTGTATCATATACACGTCCTTGAGCAAGTTTCCATTAAGGAAAGCTGCTTTCACATCCATCTGTCATATCTCATAATCATAATGAGCCGCTATGGCCAGGAGCATCCGAATGGATTTAAGCATAGCTACAGGCGAATAGGTTTCGTCATAATCAACACCTTACTTTTGATGATATCCTTTCGCCACCAATCTACCTTTATAGGTAATCACATTAACATCCATGTCGGTTTTCTTCTTGAAAACTCACTTTCACCCTATAGGCTTTATGCCTTCAGGTGGGTCAACCAAGTTCCAAACTTGGTTTTCATACATGGAATCCATTTCCGACTTCATGGCTTCAAGCCACTTATCCCTTTCTGAACTTGTCAGAACTTATTCATAACTGGTAGGCTCCTCATCATCAATGAGTAACACGTCGTTCGATTCACTTACGAGAAATCCATATCTCTAAGGAATGTTGCGTGTTCTACCAGATCTACGAAGATGTGGTGTTACAATAGGTCCAACTGATTGCTCATCACTATGAGTTGTCGGCTGTTGTGCTTCACCAGGTATCTCATCAATGTCTATTTGAGTCTCTCGAGCCTCCTCAAGCTCGACGACACTCCCACTGTTTTCTTGCAAGAGAAACTCTTTCTCTAGAAACACATCATGCCTCAAACAAACACCTTTGTTCCACAGATGATAGAATTGGTAACCCTTGCTTTCCTTAGGGTATCCAATAAATAGACATTTATCGACTTAGCATCCAATTTGTCTGATACAGTCCGCTTCACATAAGCAGGACAACCCCATATCTTCAAGTAAGATACATGAGGTTTCTTACCATTCCATATCTCATATGGAGTAGTAGAGACTACCTTGTTGGCATTCTGCTTAACAAGTAAACAAATGTTCAAATGCATAGCCCCAAAAGGACTCGAGAAGATTCACATGATTCATCATCGACCGACCATGTCCAACAAGGTCCTAAGCATTCGCTCTCAGATACACCATTATGCTGTGGTGTATATGGCGGAGTCCATTGAGACAATATACCATTGTCTCTTAGATAATCAAGAAACTCCTGACTCAAGTATTCACCACCTCGATTCGATCGAAGTATTTTAATACTCTTGTCATATTGTTTCTCTACTTCATTTCTGAATTCTTTAAACCATTCAAAGGCTTCAGACTTGTGTTTCATCAAGAACACATACCCAAACCGTGAGTGATCATCGGTGATAGAAATGAAGTAGCTATAGCCTCCTAAAGCTTGAGTTGACATAGGTCCACATACATCAGTATGTATTAGACCTAGTAACTCTCCCACTTGTTCACCTTTTCCAGTAAAAGGTAACTTAGTCATCTTGCCTTTTAAGCATGATTCACATGTATCGTATGAATCCAATTCAAACGATTCCATAATTCCACATCGGTGTAATTCGGACATGCGTTTCTTGCTTACATGGCCAAGACGACAATGCCACATATAGGAGTCTAATTGATTATCCTTTCGAGCACGCTTGTTGCTTGCTTCGATATTGAAAATGTCACTGGATACGTCCAACGTATAAATGTCATTGCTCAAAGTTCCAATTCCATAAAGCACGCCATTCAAAGTTATATAACAACAATTGTTATTAAACGTCAAATGGAAACCATTTCTATTTAAGCAGGAAATAGAAACAATGTTCTTTATTAGAGAAGGAACACAATAGCAATTGTCCGCCTAAGACTAGTCCACTAGGAGCTTCAAAATGGCGCAACAACCTTTGCTCCATTGCCAACTCACAAATTTGACTCTCCGACAAGTCTTCTTCTATTCCTTAGCCCCAGATGTCATTACATATGTGAGCCACACCCAAGATCCAATACCCAAGTGTCTAAGGAAATAGAATGACAATCAATAATGAAGATACCAAGAGGATGGGGCATCGATGCCTTCTTCTTCTTCATGGACTCAAGATAAATCTTGCAGCTTTCTTCCACGGCCTTCCTTGCCACAATGATGGCAAGTGCCCTTTGTACTTGTTCGCTTCTTTGCCTTCTTGTTCTTCCCTTTCTTCGCTTCTCTTTGCCTTCCTCTTAGAACCTTTCTTCGAGGAATCAACTAATGAACCGCCTTTTCCTCATGCTTCATGTAAGGCTCCACAGTCTTCAAGATATTGAGGAGCTCAGAATAGTGGATTCTAATTTGTTCATCCGATAGTTCATCACAAATTGTGAGAAACTCTTGGCAAACAATGCACTAAGTCAATACTTAATTCATGATCCATCACAAACCCGAGGGTAGCTAGCCGCTGATGTACCCATTCATCTTTAGCATAAATCGCACTATGACATTTAACCTTCTTGCATCTTCGTGGTGAAGAGGAGCCTAGAGACTTCAACCTTCGGATCTCGCCGCTCATCGAACAACTCATGAAGATGGAAGACCATAGTATTAGCATCCAGCAACTCGTACCATCGCCGCTAGCATGATGCAACTCGCCACGTACCGCCACATGCTTCTGATAGACCAACATTTGGTCTGGAGTTGCATCGTCCTTAGGACGGTTAGGAAGAGGCTCTTTAAGGACATATGCTAGCTTTTCCGCCTTGAGAACAATTCTCAGGTTTCTAAGCCAGTCCAGAAAGTTAGGCCCAGTCAATTTGTTTGAATCCAAAATAGTGTGCAAATTCAAAGACGTCATAATCAATCGATTAACCTAGAAATACAAAACGAGCATATATGAGAAAATGTTTTTTTTTTAAATGCATCAATATACATTTATAAATCCCATTCATTTTTCGAATTTCAAAAACCCCAAAATCACTTCGGGAGATCGTAGGTCCATCTCCGAATGGGTTGATATCCATCATAGATATGAACAATCTTGGAGAGAGTCCAACAAGCCATTCATAACTACGACGGTAGGTATCAACTATACCGATTGCATATCACGTATATGCAACTATCACAATGTGCTATCAACTAATTGAATGTTCACACATACATCGGGTTGTTAACACATTAACAAGTATGCATCATATGCATAGCACCCAACTTCACCTCCCTTTATATCGACCTTGGAGAGAGTCCAACAAGCCGATGCTCCAGGTTAAAGCCAACCCATTAATCGAGAAATAGTTTTAATATGGTTAGAGCACATTCAACCAATTAGCTCAGCTTGGAGAGAGTCCAACAACCAAAACTAACGATTGACCTCTGACTCTTACCATATTAGTATTAAACTATTCCATGGTTTGAACATGTTCGGATTCGAGTCGGGCTTGGAGAGAGTCCAACAACCCAAACAAGAAACGGAACTCTGGTTCTAACCATATTAATGGAAGGTGTAGGCTTTAATATTGAGTAAGGGTTTTTATGTCTCATCCTCTTTGCATGCAAATAACTATTATCTACATGGCATGACATACATGACATACATCTACATGTCATGACACGCATGATATAATGATATGCATATAATGCAATTACATGACATACAATTATGTCATGTACATAATTTCCTTATATTTCATAACTAGTTATGGAAATAAAATATGTTTAATATTTGATTCTCCAAATCAAATCATGATTAAATTAGGAAACAAATTTCCAAATCTAATCACATATTTTATTTGTGGAAATAGTTGATTAAGGAAAATCTATTTAGGAAACCAATTTCCTAAATCATCAAAACTACTTATGGAAATAAAATATTTTTAAGATTTGATTTCCCAAATCTAATCATGATTAAATTAGGAAACAAATTTCCAAAATCTAATCAAATATTTTATTTATGGAAAATTTTAATTTCCATAAATACTTCCAACTTTCCAAAAGTGGAAGATTTCCATAAATACTTCTAGACTTTCCAAAATTAAAAAATTTCTATAAATACTTCTAACTTTCCAAAAGTAGAAAATTTCCAGAAATATCATTATGACTATCGCAAAATAATTTTACGATTATGTCGAAACACAACCTGGGCTCTGATACCACTGTTGGATTTCCGACACCGCGGCGAGTGTGTGTTCGAACATGTTTCGCAAACATGTGCACAGCGGAAGAAATAAAAATAATAAATCTACATTTATTACAATACGCACATCACACGCATGCATAGTACAACATGTGTAGACATAACCGTAAATTTAAATTTTTCAATAAAAGGAAATTTAACTACGTATACCTTTCATATCACGTGTAGCGGGAACGACATCAACCGGAATGATTCTCGCTAGAATCGTCTCTATCCATATCCACGCCGAGTATCTTCGGGATGACTTCACTAAGTCACGAGCCTCGTCTTCGTACGGGTTACTAGCCTCATGTTGAAGACGACGTGATCGAGAGAGGATCACGATCCGAATCCAAATTCGGATCCAAAAACGAGTCCTCAAAACTCGCTTCTCCGGAGAGGTATTCGCCAACCGTTTGACGAATCCTTCGTCCTCCACCTATGAGGATTACCGGAGATCGAATCCCCGGCAAGGCTACCGCTGTCGGAGATCCAAACGTCGTCCAAACGACGCTCCGATGAGAGGGAAACAAGCTGTCCAGAAAATTGAACAGCTTTGGTGGAGGAGTAGGGGCCGGCTAAAAAGGAAAGGTGGAAGCTCACCTTATTACCGAACCCAAGGGAGATCACCGGAGCTCCTCCGACAGCAGCACGTCGCCGGCAATGGGAGAAGACGGCAGCAGCTGGTCGCCGGTTGGAGGAGGTGGGCGGCGGCAACAATTGGCGCTGACTAGAGGGAGAGGAGGGAGAGGTTGGGCGGCAACTCTAGGTTAGGGTTTTTGGATTAGGGCTTAACAACACCTTAAGCCCTCTTTTATAGAGAACTAATTCTCTTAATGGTTATTGGATCATAACCATAAGGCCCGTTAACCCGCTCTATTAATTTAAGTTAAAATAAACCAAACCATGATGGTTTATTTTAAGTTAAAACGAACCGAATCAACTTTGGTTCATTCGTTTAAAATAAACCAAACCCTTTGGTTCTCCTCCATTGTATTAGAACCAAACCATTTTGGTTCATCCATTATGTCTTCATAAGACATGGCCCATCCACGCTTCCATTGCGACTGAAACGATTTCATGCTCGCTCCATGTTTGGTCCAACCAAACCTAGTTTCTCTCGGTCTGAGAATCCCATTCTCAAGCTCGTTTTAAATCCTTTGGATTATGCTCGTTGTGCGTGTGACCAAATAGGTTCTCGGTTTATGTTGGCCGTCTATAATTAACCATTAATTATAGAACGATCATGAGTGGCACCTAGTAGTACATCATGATCCCCAATTAATCGAAAAGATCAACGGTTGATCCAGAACTATTTTTGAAACCCTTCAGCAGCTCGAATGAATCGTGCCTCATTCCCTTCACTCATCTTATACCCACTTGGTTCAGGACATGGTCTTTAGTGTCAGTCCCCACTAGGCTGACTACGTCACACCTAGCCCAAGTATCATTTCCTCATCCTACGGATTCTAGTTACTGCACATGTATGGAAGAGTACCTTACTCTAAACATGTAATGCTTTGGCCAAAGACTTTAGTAACAATCCGACGAGAGGCCATGGGTATACATCTCCTCGCAAGGAGTGGTGAATCCTTTATAGGCTATTCAAACACCTTCGATCACTTCGACTTATACCCAATCATCCCGGGTCCACATCTCCTCAGAGATGTTTGCTTAAGATGTCAAAGCATAAATCTTTATGATCAAGATGACTTGAATACCGCAAGTCAAAGGAACATCGCACTTAAGCTATAGTAAGAACTTCATTGACATATCTATATATGCAGAAAACCATATGAAGTCTTACGACTGGTCACTCCAATGAACTAGTTACCATAACTAGCATCCACGATTAACTCCGGATATCACAATGTCTCCAGCCAGTGAGAATCAGGTGCTTGGATACACCAAGGAGTATACCTCATGCTAGTCTCGACAGAATTGATGGTGTCCAATTCCATCAATTCATCGACTAGGGATAATTCCGATACATCACAATTACACATGTAGAGATACTCACTAGTTGTGATCCAATCACAAATTCTCTCATGCTGTGAATCGTATCATGGACATTCAGTAAATGAGTTTAAGATCCAATCAAATACATGAATACATGTATACTCAAATAGTGAATCTTCATTTATCATATAAATGGTTCGTACATAAGGCGATTGCCTTAGGACATCTCTCATATATTACTAACACTTCTTAAGTACTTATGGATTGTCTTAACAGCCGTCCAATGATCCATTCCTGGATCAGAGTAATATCTGCTCGTGACACTCAAAGCATACGATACATCCAGCCTCGTACATAACATAGCATACATGACAGATCCTATTGCGGATGCAAAGGAAATCTTACTTATGCAAATCATCTCGTCTTCTGTGCGCGGACACATAGACTTCGAAAGGTGTATCCCATGACAGATGGGAAGGAAACATTTCTTGGATTCCGACATGCTAAACCTCTTTAGCACCCGATCTATATATGTAGACTGCGAAAGACCAAACAATCGTTTCGATCTGTCTCTATAGATCTTGATCTCGAGGATGTAGGTCGTTTCTCTCAAGTCTTTCATGGAGAATGTTTTTGGATAACCACATTTTAACTGACTGTAAGACAGATATATCGTTTCCTATAAGTAATATGTCATCGACATACAATACTAGGAACACGACTGCACTCCCACTAACCTTCTTGTACACACAGGGCTCGTCTGGATTTTGTGAGAAATCAAACATTTAGATTGTCTCATCAAAACGGATATTCCAGCTCATGGATGCTTGCTTCAGTCCATATATGGACCGTCGAAGCTTGCATACCTTGGTTTTATCAATCAATGTGAAACCCTCAGGCTATATTATATACACGTCCTCGAGTATGTTTCCGTTAAGGAAAGTCATTTTCACATCTATCTGTCATATCTCATAATCATAATGAGCCGCTATGGCCAGGAGCATCTGAATGGATTTAAGCATAGCTACCGGTGAATAGGTCTCGTCATAATCAACATCTTATTTTTGACGATAGCCTTTTGCCACTAATCTAGCCTTTAAGGTAATCACATTACCATCCATGTCGATTTTCTTCTTGAAACCCCACTTGCACCCTATAGGCTTAATACCTTCAGGTGGGTCCACCATGTTCCAAACTTGATTTTCATACATGAAATTAATTTCCGACTTCATGGCTTCAAGCCATTTGTCCCTTTCTGAACTTTTCATAACTTCTACATAATTGGTAGGCTCTTCATCGTCAATGAGTAACATATCGTTCGATTCACTTACGAGAAATTCATATCTCTCAGGAATGTTACGTGTCCTACCAGATCTACGAAGATGTGATGTCACAATAGGTTCAATCAATGTCTCATCACTATGAGTCATCGGTCGAGGTGCTTCACCAGGTATCTCCTCAATATCTATTGGAGTCTCTTGAACCTCCTTAAGTTCAACGCCACTCCTACTATTTTCTTACAAGAGAAACTCTTTCTCCAGAAATACAGCATGCCTTGAAACAAACACCTTTTGTTGCACAGGATGATAGAATTGGTAATCCCTCGTTTCCTTAGGGTATCCAATAAATATAGATTTATCAGACTTAGCATCCAATTTGTCTGATACAGTACGCTTCACATAAGCAGGACAACCCCATATCTTCAAGTAAGATAAATGAGGTTTCTTACTATTCCATATCTCATATGGAGTAGTAGAGACTACCTTGGTCGGGACTCTGTTTAACAAGTAAACAGCAGTATGAAGTGCATAGCCCTAAAAGGACTTGGAAAGATTCGCGTGATTCATTATCAACCTAACCATGTCCAACAAGGTTCGATTTCGCCTCTCAGATACACCATTATACTGTAGTGTATACGGCGGAGTCCATTGAGACAATATACCATTGTCCCTTAGATAATCCAAAAACTCTTGACTCAAGTATTCACCACCTCGATCCGATCGAAGTATTTTAATACTTTTGTCAAGTTGTTTCTCTACTTCATTTCTGAATTCTTTGAACCTTTCAAAGGCTTCAGTCTTGTGTTTCATCAAGAACACATACCCAAACCGTGAGTAATCATCGGTGAAGGTAATGAAGTAGCTATAGCCTCCTAGTGCTTGAGTTGACATAGGTCAGCATATATCAGTATGTATTAGACCAAACAACTCTCTCACTGGTTCACCTTTTCCCGTAAAACATAACTTAGTCATCTTGCCTTTTAAGCATGATTCGCATCATATGAATCTAATTCAAACGATTCCAGAATTCCACATCGGTGTAATTCGGACATGTGTTTCTTGCTCACATTTCCAAGACGACAATGTCACATGTAGTAGTCTAATTGATTATCTTTTCGAGCATGTTTGTTGCTAGCTTCGATATTGAGAATATCACTGGATACGTCTAGCGTATATATACAATTGCACAATGTTCCAGTCTCATAAAGCACGTCATTCAAAGTTATGTAACAATAATTATTACTAAAAGTCAAATGGTACTCATTTCTATTTAAACAAGAAATAGAGATGATGTTTTTTATCAACGAAGGAATATAATAGCAATTGTCCAGTTCTAATACAAGTCCTATAGGAAGTCTCAACAAATACATTCCGATGGCGAGTGCAGCAACCTTTGCTCAATTCCCAACGCGTAAATTTGACTCTCCCTTGACGAGTCTTCTTCTATTCCTTAGCCCATGTATGTCATTACATATATGTGAACCACACCCGGTATCCAATACCCAAGTGTTTGAGGAAATAGAATGACAATCAATAACGAAGATATCTGAAGAAGATGGGGCATCTGATGCCTTATTCTTCTTCACGAACTCAAGATAAATCTTGTAGTTTCTTCGCCAATGGCCCTCCTTGCCACAATGATGGCAAGTGTCCATTTGAGCTGGTTCTGCCTTTTTAGCCTTTTTCTTCTTCTCCTTCTGTTGTTCCTTTGACTTTCTCTTAGAATCTTTCTTCGAGGAATCAACTAATAGCACCGTCCCCTGCTCATGCTTCACAAAAGGCTCCACAGTCTTCAGCATATTGAGCAGTACCACAGATGAACCTTCTTGCATCTCAGAGGTGAAGAGGAGCTTGGAGACTTCGAACCTTTCGGACCTCACTTGCTCATCAAACAACTCATAAAGATGAAAAACTATGGTATGAGCATCCATATTCTCATGCTGCTTTCGTAGCTCGAGTACCATCGTGGCTAGCATGATGCAACTCACTAGTTCAGAATCACTCACATGTTTCTGATAGGCCAACAATTGGTCCAGAGTTGCGTCGTCACTAGGACGGGCGGGAAGAGGCTCTTCGAGGATAATATGCAAGCTTTTCCGCATTGAGAACAATTCTCAAGTTTCTAAACCAGTTCAAGAAGTTTGACACAATCAATTTATTTGAATTCAAAATAGAGCGCAAATTCAAAGAAATCATGATCAAGCGATTAACCTAGAAATACAAATCAAGCATATATAAGAAAATGATTTTAAAATGCATCAACATACATTCACAAAGTCCCATTCATTTTTTCAAATTTCAAAAACCCTCAAAATTAATTCGAGAGGTCATAGGTCCATCTCCGAATAGGTTGATATCCAACATAGATAAGAACAACCTTGGAGAGAGTCCAACAAGTCATTCTTAGCTACGATGGTAGGTATCAAGTATACCAATTGCATATCATATATATGCAAATATCATAATGTGCTATCAACTAATTGAATGTTCACACATACATCGGGTTGTTAACTCATTAACAAGTATGTATCATATGCTTAGCACCCATCTTCACCTCCCTTCACATCGACCTTAGAGAGAGTTTAACAAGCCGATGCTCCAGGTTAAAGCCAACCCATTGATCGAGAAATAATTTTAATATGATTAGAGCACATTCAACCAATTAGCCAGGCTTGGAGAGAGTCCAACAACTCAAACTAACGATTGACCTCTGACTCTTACCATATTAGTAATAAACTATTCCAATGGTTTGAACATGTTCAGGTTCGAGCCAGGCTTGGAGAGAGTCCAACAACCCAAACAAGAAATGGAACTCTGATTTTAACCATATTAATGGAAGGTGTAGGCTTTAATGTTGTGTAAGGGATTTAATGTCTCATCCTTTTTGTATGTAAATAACTATTATCTACATGTCATGACACACATGACATACATGACATACATCTACATGTCACGATACGCATGGCATAATGATATGCATCTAATGCAATTACATGACATACAATTATGACATGTACAAATAATTTCGTTATTTGTCATAATTATTTTAGAAATAAAATATGTTTTAGATTTGATTTCCCAAATCAAATCATGATTAAATTAGGAAATAAATTTTCAAATCTAATCACATATTTTATTTATGAAAAATATTAATTAAGAGGGCACATAAGGGACAATTGTCCTCTCCTAAACAAGGGCAAGGAAGAAAGGAAAAAGAAAGAAGAAAAGAAGAAAAAGGGGAGCAAGAAAAAGAAGGAAGAGGAGAAGAAAACAAAGGAGAAGGGAAAGGCTAAGGCTCTCAAGGCAAGGACTTGGGATGATCCATCCTCATCCTCCTCCTCATCATCGGATGAGGAGAATGCCTTTGTCACCAATTTGGCCTTGATGGCCTTTGATGACTTGGATTGCTCTTCATCCGAAAATGAAGAATCAAGCTCAAATGGGGAGAGCTCAAATGAAGGGGGAGCTTCCACATCCTCCTCATCCGAAGAAGAAGAGGACATGGAAACTATGGTAACAAATCTAACCCCTAAGAAAATAGTTTCCATGGTTTCTAGCTTAACTAGAGATTTATTTAGAGCTAAGAAGAAAAATAAATGCATGCTTGAACAAATTAAGGAATTAGAACAAAAATTGGAAAAGGCATGCTTAAATGATAATATTTCTTCTAGCTTAGATGATGCATGCTCACATGACCTTTATGTGCCATTAGATGTTAGTGATGCATGTATAAATGAAAATAGGGCATTAAGGGAAAAGGTAGATTATTTAACCAAAGCCCTAGAGAAATTCACTATTGGCTCCAACACATTGAGCATGATCTTAGGGAGCCAAAGAGCTAGTTTCAACAAGAAGGGCCTAGGCTACAAGGAAAAGAAAAATGAAAAGGCCTATAAATGCCTAATAGCTAGGGGACAAGATAAAAAGAAAGTAATTGCTAGGAAATGGATCCCTAAGGAATATTTAGTGAACCCAATAGGAAAGAATCTATTTTGGGTTCCAAAATCCATCCTTAAGGGTTAGAAAACCCCTAGGGTAGTCAACCATATGAACTTGACCTATATCATATTTTGGTTGACTTAGGATGACGGGACAACATTTTTTAGATAGTGTTGGGTGATGATAACGTGCCCATAAATAGGTAATAATGCTTAAATCATGATGATTGATGTAATTCCTATGTATGTCTTAAATCATGATTTATGATTTTGATATTTGGCATGTTATCATGAGAAATAGGGTTAAATCATGCTTTAGGTGATAACTTGTTTATTATCATCATATAATACCTAATGCATGACTATAAATTGATGAAAACATGTATTTCATGATCATAATGTAGAATTCATTCATATATGTCATTATGATCATGTAGGATGTTAGGTTGATACTTAACCATGATAGAATTGCATGAATATATGGGTTAAGTATATACAAATACCTCCTAGGATACATCTCACACTCACTATAGGCTAACTTGATTGCAAACTTAGCATGGGTGAGATATTAGGATGATACAAATGTCCACTAATGCCTATGGCATTTAGATGGTCATTTAAAGTATCAAAATAGCAATAATAGACCAATCATGGGGAAGGCTTATGTTTAATTCATAGACATATTGCCCAAAGATCATGGTTGGATATTTATATGTTTTGAAACAATTTCTTACCCTAAAATACATGTATTCATGTTTTGAAACAATTGGATGCAAAACTAGGTAGCTAAATAACTCATACTAGAATGATCAAAAACCTAGTGGTTTTTAGAACTTTTGGATTTTTGGCAAAAACAAGAAAATATAATGAGTTTTCATGAAAAACTATTTTTCATTGATAGATATACTTAAAAGAAATATTTTCCCCAAATTTCATGATTTTTCAAATTTTCTGGAATTTATAATGCATTTCAAATTTCGTAAAATCGTAAATATGGATTCATTTGTGCGATCATTGCCATACGATAAGATCGTGGCCTATCATCGAATATTGAAGGCCAATTCAGTTTGTAAACCTCCTACAAGTGGTAGAATATACTGATGCCACCAACAAGTGGTAGAAATATACTTGATGCCATCAACAAATAGTACCCAATTTTTAAATCAACTTGACATATTTTTCCCTCCATTATACTTGATGCCATGAGCTTATAACTTAGTGTTAATCTTTTTGATGGTGTCAAAGGAGAAATAATTATGTTTAAGTTAATCACTTTAGGGAGAAATATATTTTAGGGAGAAATATATGATAAGGGGAGAAAATTTGCATAGAGAATTTCATGGATTAAGGGGGAGTTGCATGTTGCTATATCATGTTTATCTTTACATGCTTTCTTACCTTAGAATTTATATCAAATGTTTTTACCTAACTTAAACGGATTGCCACACATCAAAGGGGGATTGGGCGATCTCTTGCAGTAATATGGTTTTGATGGTGTGGCAAAGGGTTTAAGTTAGTTTGATATGTTGATGTGATATGCGTTGAAGTCGTGCGGGACTTAGTAATTCGCACATGGAGCCGTGTGAGTTTCACATCTCATGACTCGTGCCTTGAGTCGGTGAAGGATAGCTTTGCGAGCGCAGAGCATCAGGGGCCGCGGACGAAGCTTGGAGTGGCCGAGGAAGTAGACTTCGAGGCAAGAGGCGAAGGAGCATTGCGAGCCGTCGCTGATCCAGGGGCGTGGCGAAGCGAAGAGAACGAAGGACTCAGAAATGAGTGGCGATTGTAACGGGAAGGGTAGATCTTAGGTGAAACCGCCATTTGGCCAAGTGTCGGATCGGTTTTCAGCACGATCGGCCGCCATGTCATGGCGATCGGCCGAATCGAGTGAGTTCAGGTATCGGATTGGATTGTGCGCAGCCGATCGGCGCCATCGATGGCGATCAGCCGAACCCGTCATCGGCGGCGCGGTAGATAAGGGTTCGACCGAGCGTTCGTCAAGCGGCGGCGACTACGGAGAGCGGCGATCGGCCGATGAGGTCCATCGATCGCCAGAGTTCGTTGACTCTGACGGTCGGATCCGGCGTGTTCGGAGGTGTAGTAATGCACGATCGGCCAAGGGCGGCATCGATGGCGACGAAGAGTTAGCCCTCTCATAAAAGAGAGGTGTGAGCCTTTGAGGCTAATGCTCAAAACAATCTTCTAGTGCCCCAAGCTCTAAACTCTTCTTACTTGTCTTTACTTGATCCTATGGTAAGAAGAGTGATCTTGGTTGT
The DNA here is from genome assembly GCA_025175895.1 of Wurfbainia villosa. Taxonomy (NCBI): domain Eukaryota; kingdom Viridiplantae; phylum Streptophyta; class Magnoliopsida; order Zingiberales; family Zingiberaceae; genus Wurfbainia; species Wurfbainia villosa. Next base: position 38,454,883 of record CM046002.1, on the reverse strand, counting down.
ACAGGTTACCTCCACCTAGCTGTGTGCAAAGGAGAGACCGATAGTGATTGAAGTAAAGACAAGTAAGAAGAGTTTAGAGCTTGTGGGGCACTAGGAAGATTGTTTGGAACTTAAGCATTAGCCTCTCAAAGGCTTTACACTCTCTTTTATAGAGGGCTAACTTTTCTCGTTGCCGCATCACGATCGCTTGGCACCGATCGCTGTTACTACAACGGCCCGAACACGCCGGATCCCGACCTCAGAGTCCTTCTTTGCGACAGACTCGGGCCGATCAGCGCCTAGTCGATCGCCTCGGCTACTGCCTCTCTGTGGACTACCCGATCTCACCGATCGGCCGATCAGCTCGGCCGATCGGCTGGTGATCATCGGCGCGCCGATAACGCCACAATCCTGGCAGTCGATACCTCGAACTCACTGACTTAGCGATGCGCCATGACATGGCAATGACCGTGTCGGAAACCCATCCGACACGCCAAATGGCTGTTTCACCTAAGAGCTACCCTTCCCGGTTACATCGCCACTCTCTGAGTCCTTCGCTCGGTTCTTCGTTCGCCGCGTCCCGGCAAGATCGGCGCCGCTGGCTCAATGCTCTTTCGCGTCTCTTGCCTCAAGTCTACTTCCTCCGGCCACCTAAGCTTCGTCCGGCGTCCATGCTGCACTGACGCAAGCTATCCTTCACCGACTCAAGGCACGAGTCATGAGATGTGAAACTTGCCACGGCTCCATGTGCGAATTACTAAGTCCTGCACGACTTCAACGCACATATCACATCAACATATCAAACTAACTTAAACCCTTTGCCACACCATCAAAACCATATTACGGCAAGAGATTGCCCTAACATAATCCTCTCCTATAAGATAGGCTTGGTTTAGAGAAATTTATTTTATACGAGTTTGCTTTCGCATGGATCACTTGGAAGGGATCCTAATTTTTCGTTGCGCATATGCCATTTGGCATAAAGAATTCCCTACAGTTAGACTACGATGAAACATATGCACCCGTAGCTAGACTTGAATCGATTAGGATGTTATTAGCCGACGCTGCACATCGAGGATTTAAACTATTTCAAATGGATATTAAGTCAGCGTTTTTGAATGGATTTATCAAGGAAGTGTAGAGGAAATGTTGACCGCTAGAGGGGGGTGAATAGTGTCGTGCTAGTACGTTGATGGAATTCGTTCATGCTTGTCTCTACAATCTTCGTTAGCGCGCAGCGGAATAATAATAAAGCAATAATGAAATAGAAAAATACACAATTACACAAGTATTTAACGTGGTTCGGAACCGAACGGTTCCTACTCCACGGATCGAACTCTAAAGAGCTCTAGCGATGCTAATCACACACAACTAATAAACACTACTTCTCGATATAAGTCGGAGGCAGAGAAACCTCGTACAAGTGATCTTACAACAGTAAGAAATAAATATAATCAATATACAAATGAAATACACAACAAGTAAAGAAAAAACACTTTACAATTGCCTTTGGATTGCTTGCTTTTGGTTGCTTGAAGAATAGTCTTGGAGACCCTGATTTGCAGCAACAAATCGCCCCAAAGTAGCTCAAGAACTGGTTGTGATTTCCTCCTCCACGAGCTCCATTTAAAGCTTCTGCCTGGGCTGAAAATTGTCGATCAGTCGATTGCTCGGGACCATCAGTCGACTGATAACACTGTTGCTGTGAGACAACGGTGTAATCCACGTTGGAAAAATCCAACGGATAAGATATCAGTCGATTGATCATGTCCATCAGTCGACTGATCGAGCCTTCACTGATCTAGCCCCAATGAGTGAGACTCCATTCCCGCTCAAAATCGAGCACCGGTCGGCGATCACAAGATCGATCGATCGACCAATCGATCGTCCACCTCGTCGACTCTCGAACACTTCCCACTAGTCGACCACACCGATCGCTATATGGCACCACGATCGCCATATGACACCGATCGGACACACCACAAACATAAGGTTATAACCCAAGTATGATGCCCCCATACTTGTTAGACCACCCTTAGCCTAGACCTAAGCCTTCTAGCCACCTCCATCAGCCTTGCGCCTCTCGGATCCCTCCAAGTCATCCATGACTTGTTCATCTATGCGCTAGCCTTTAGGTGCTTCCATCGGCTATGTCATGCTGACGGTGTCTACACCGCCAAGGCACATTGGACTTATGCTTCCAAGACTCCGCTTGGACTTTACGCCGCCAACCATTGGACTTATGCTGTCAAGACTCCCGCTTGGACTTTACGCCGCCAATATCAAACCCCTTGGACTTTCCAAATGCCAAGACTCAAGCTTGGACTTTCCCTTGTCAATCCATGTTGGACTTTCCATGCCAAGACCCATGCTTGGACTTTTCCTTGCCAAGACCCATGTTTGGACTTTACATGCCAAGTACTTAAGACTTGGACTTTCCATGACATGGTCAACTCCAGTCAACCATCAAAATCACCTCGAGTCAAACTCGAGTCCGGTCAATCATGACCCAGGTCGATTGTACAAACAATCTCTCCAAAATATTATCAGACATCAATGTCAAACCTCCATGTCAAACATCAAAACATCGCTCGAGTCAAACTCGAGTCCGGTCAATCGTGACCTAGGCCGATTGCACCAACAATCTCTCCCTTTTTGATGTTTGACAAAAACACATACCTTTGAGTTAGAACACTAACTCAAATCTCCTTACCAATTATCCTAAATTGATAATCCCAAATATTCTCCCCAATTCTCCAAATTGACAATTGATAACATCAATTGATAACACTCTCCATAACATTCTCCCCCAAAATATTCTCTCCCTTTTTGACTAATATCAAAAAGGTTATATCTTCAAGGAGGTCAATGTCTCATGTCCCAATGAGATCTTACAATCTCCCCCTTGGTCCAAAAATACCTAGGATGCCTACCATCTTCCTAGTGATAAGTCTCATATCACTCAAGAGAGGCAATCCTATACACTCTCCCAATTTCCAAATTGGGCATCTCAAAATCTCATTCTCTCCCTCATGAGGAAAAATACCATCCATCATCCCTTGATGGATACCTCCCCCTAAAGGCTTGCTCCCCCTTGACCATTGCACCAACAATGTCCTTGGGAAGTCCATAAGCCAATAAGAACTCTAAACCATCAAAAATAAGGTTCAAAGTTCAAACATGAACTCTCCACACCTTAAATTTGATACATCATCCTAACACCTCTCCTAATCCATATCAAATGGATTTTCACCCTTTATAAAGCTTCCCAAAGCATATCCTAGGGTTAGGAGTGGTTAGAGAGTTTTACCATGGCTGAAAATGAACTAAACAATCTTGTTTTTCCCAAAATCACCTACAACTCTATCGAGATCATCACATTCTACTCAATGATCGACTACAGCGATCAATTGATAACTGAAAAATCCGATTTTCAATTATCATAGTTTAGTTTTAGAAATGCATAAATAATTATACGTATATCGAAAAATCATAAAAATTCATACGTATAATACTTATGACCAATACAATGGGTGAAAAATGATAGAAAAATATTTTACCCATAAAATATTGAAATTGATACAAAATTCAAAAGTGAAGAAAAACTTCTAAGTTTTAGCTCACTTTGTATCAACTTCATCAATGGTGATTGCTATCAAAAGATAGACTTCACCAAGGTTTTCTAAAAGGATTTTAAAATGATTTTGAAAGCCTATATTTGATCATATTCCTTGGGCTTAATGTACATGACTTGTACACAAGCTTTCCCAATGATGCACAAATGAAATAAGATGAGTTTTAGTTCATCTAGAATATATCTAGGGTGTATAAAATGAATGATCATGGAATAAATGATAACATAATTAAACACAGCCAATGATCATGATGTCAAGGCATATGATATAATCTAAAAACACATGACATTAAACCTTAATACTACACATAATCATGACATAAATGATAAAAAATAAATATGATATCATGACATGTTATATGACAATCAAGGTATGACAAATAAAAGGTACAGGTATATGAATACTTAAGTTTTAAAATTAGTTGTCATTTAATATAATTAAGTATATTTTGTCATATTGCTACTAATCTCTCAAGTGTACCAAAAACCCAAAATGACATACTATGACCTCTAAAACTAAATTGTGCCTGATTTTTCATAATCCCAAAAATGTATTGGCACATCCTAAAATCTTTTAGGATCAAAGATCAAAACTATTTCCAAGGTATCACATAACCTTGAAAATCACCTAAAGTGTCATCTTTACCATGATTAGGTTAACTACCCTTCCATTTAAAGTTGGCACATTCTAAATCCATCTAGCGTGAATCGATCACGCTCTTAGGAACCCAAAACCTATTTGAGCTCCTAGGGTTTGCTAGATATTCCTTAGGGATAATCTCCCTAGATACCTTCCTAATGACCCTTCTAGGCTTATTAGCCTTGGTCATTTGGGTCTTGCCTAGGTTAACCTTAGGGATTGCCTCCCTAGTAACCTTCTTAGTAGTCTTCCTAGGTTTCATGGAAACCCTAGCCACTAGGCACATACCTTGATTACCCTTAGGGATGACTTCCCTATTGACCTTGGTCTTCCTAGACCTAAATTGTGTTCCATAATCAAATGGAACACTATGATAAGTCACCTTAGGCTTAGGTTTGTGACCCAAACCTTTCTTGCCCTTGGTTGACTCGTCTTTTAGGCCCTAGGTGTTGACTCTTGGACCTAGACCCTTGACTTTGACCATTTGACCCTTTTATTTAGTTTTGCATAATCCTAAGGGTCTTCTCAAGTTTCCCAAGTCTTGACCTCAAGACTTGATTTTCAACCTCTAATTGCCCAATTTTAGAATTTTGATTTAATCCTTGGGCATGATTCTTCTTAGGCATATGCTTAGTCCATTTGGGGTTAAAACCTAAGTGCTCTTGTACCTTTCTAATTGTCTCCCTATTTGACCTAGATTTTTCTTTAGATAAATTTGTTTTAGGGACATTAGTCTCAAATTTTTCCTTATTTGAAAAATTAACACTCTTAGCACCTAGACAAAACTCCCTATTTCTAGCATGCTCTTTATGATAAATTGCAAGATTGCTAAAATTATTCCTAGTATGCTTTGGCATATAATTTAAAGAAAAAGCATTATTTAGATATACCTTAGGGTTTGCCTTAGAAGCTCCCCCTACTTGTGATGCTTCTTCTTGGATTTTCTTCCCCTTTGGGCATTGACTCCTATAGTGCCCCTTTTGATGGCACTTGAAACATACTACGAGCTCCTTGCCCTTGATGGTTGAGGCTCCGGTCTCCTTGATCTTTTGAGCCGGTGGAGTCTTCTTAACCCGTTTAGGACACTTATTCTTGTAGTGTCCTTGCTCCCTACACTCAAAGCATATTATATGAAGTTTATTTAAAATTACATTGCTTGAGTTACCTAGGTCCGTGGTGGAAGCCGGATTTTGAGCTTCTTCATCTTGAAAGCTCTTCTTGAGGTTGCTCCGGTGTGGGAATTCTCTCCTCCCCCTCAATCCTAGAAGTGGAGGCTTCTTCCACCTCTTCCTCTTCTTCTTCCTCCGATCCGGAAGTTGATTCCCTATCAACTTCCGAATCCTCACTTTCTTGTGAGGATGAGTCATCTTCCTCATCTTCCTTATCTTCTTGGATTGAGTGAGACTCTTCATGAAATTTTGTCAATTTGTTCCATACCTCCTTGACGTCTTTACAATCCCCTATCTTGATCAAAATATCATTAGGGATTATATTGAGCAAAATACTCATTACCTTATTGTTGATGTTATAGTATCGGAGTTGTTCGTGGCTCCAATTCTTTTTTTTTTCTTCCTTTTTCGTCTTTTGGAGTGTCAAAACCTACTAAGACACTAATCCAATTGTCAAAGTCACACATTAGAAAATGCATCATTCTACCTTTCCAATACGCAAAATCTTCGCGGTCGAAGGAAGGCGGAACGTTGATGTCATCACCTAATCTCTCCATCTTTCCCTCTAGCGTCTTTGCTCCCGGCGGTTAGTCCGTAGAAGAGCTCCTAGCTCTGATACCAATTGTAGAGGAAATGTTGACCGCTAGAGGGTAGTGAATAGCATCGTGTTAGTACATTAATGGAATTCGTTCGTGTTTGTCTCTACAATCTTCGTTAGCGCGCAGCGGAATAATAATAAAGCAATAACGAAATAGACAAATACACAATTACACAAGTATTTAACGTGGTTCGGAACCGAACAGTTCATACTCTACGGATCGAGCTCTAAAGAGCTCTAGCGATGCCAATCACACACCACTAATAAACACTCCTTTTCGACATAAGTCGGAGATGGAGGAACCTCGTACAAGTGATCTTATAACAGTAAGAAATAAATACAAGAAATATACAAATAAAATACACAACAAGTAAAGAAAACAACACTTTACAATTGCCTTTGGATTGCTTGCTTTTGGTTGCTTGAAGAATAGCCTTGGAGACCCTGATTTGCAGCAACAAATCGCCCCAAAGTAGTTCAAGAACTGGTTGTGATTTCCTCCTCCACGAGCTCCATTTAAAGCTTCTTTCTGGGCTGGAAATCGCCGATCAGTCGACTGCTCGGGACCATCAGTCGACTGATGACACTATTGTTGTGAGACAACGGTGTAATCCACATTGAAAAAATCCAACGAATAGGACATCAGTCGACTGATCATGTCCATTAGTCGACTGATCAATCCTTCACTCGACTGCTAGCCCCAGCAGTCGAGTGAGACTCCATTCTGTGCCCGAAATATCGAGCACCAGTCGACTGATCACAAGATCAGTCGACTGCTCGGCAAATCAGTCGACTGCCCACCTCTGGCAATCGACTGCAAGAACACTTCCTGTAGTCAAACCCTAGTTGACTCACACCAGTTGACTGTCATATGGCACCAGTCGACTGGCACACCTAAAACATGAGGTTTTAACCCAAGTATGGTGCCCCCATACTTGCTAGACCACTCTTAGCCTAGACCTAAGTCTTCTATCCACCTCCATCAGCCTCGCGCCTCTCGGATCCCTCCAAGTCATCCATGACTTGTTCATTCATGCACTAGCCTTCAAGTGCTTCCATTGGCTATGTCATGCTAACGGTGTCTACACCGCCAAGGCACATTGAACTTACGCTGCTAAGACTCCGCTTGGACTTTACGCCGCCAACCATTGGACTTATGCTGTCAAGACTCCGCTTGGACTTTATGCCGCCAATATTAAACCCCTTGGACTTTCCAAATGCCAAGACTCAAGCTTGGACTTTCCCTTGCCAACCCATGTTGGACTTTCCATGTCAAGACCCATGCTTGGACTTTTCCTTGCCAAGACCCATGCTTGGACTTTTCATGCCAAGTACTCAAGACTTGGACTTTCCATGACATGGTCAACTCCAGTAAACCATCAAAATCACCTCAAGTCAAACTCGAGTCTAGTCAATCATGACCCGGGTAGATTGTACAAACAATCTCCCCAAAACATTATTAGACATCAATGTCAAACCTCCATGTCAAACATCAAAACATCGCTCGAGTCAAACTCGAGTCCGGTCAATTGTGACCCGGGCCGATTGCACCAATAGGAAGAGGTTTACGTTAGCCAGCCACCCGGATTTGAGAGTCTTGACAAACCCGACTATATTTTTAAACTTAGAAAAGTCTTATATGGACTAAAATAATCTCCTAGAGCTTGGTATGAAAGGCTTTCAATTTATCTAAAGTCTAAGGGGTTTAGTCAAGGCTTAGTCAATCCAACCTTATTTGTAAAATCCATAGCAACAGAAATATTTATTGCCCAAATATACATAGATGATATAATTTTTGGAACTACCAATACAACTTTATTAAATGAGTACATCTCACTAATGGAAAGTGAATTCGAAATGAACTTAGTAGAAGAATTAACCTTTTTCTTAGGCTTACAAATTAAACAAACTAGAGAAGGTATCTACCTACACCAACAAAAATGTGCTAAGGAATTAATTAATAGATTTGGAATGCAAAATGCTAAAGAAATTAACACACCAATGGCAACTAATGTGAATATAGGAGAAGACTTAGAAGGAAAACTAATTGATTTAAAATACTATAGGAGCGCGATAGGTAGCCTCCTATACTTAACTGCAAGTCGACTTGATACACTCTTCGCAGTAAGTATGTGTGCGAGATTCCAATCTTGCGCTAAGAAATCGCACCTAACGATAGTCAAACGAATCTTTTGATACCTTAAAGGAACACTAAACGTAGGAATTTGGTACCCTAGGTCTAACGAGTTCGAACTAGTCGGCTACTCCGATTTGGATTATGCCGATAGTAAACTCGATAGGAAGAGCACGAGTGGTTGTTGTCAACTCCTAGGCTCGAGTCTAGTTAACTGGTGTAATAGAAAGCAACATTGTGTTGCCTTATCTACCACCGAAGTCGAGTACGTTGTGATGAGTGAGTGTGTAGCTCAACTCCTTTGGATGAAGCACACTCTCCAAGACTTCCAATTAAACTTTAGTAACAATAAAATTTTCATCGACAATATTAGTTCCATTAACCTAACTAAGAACCCAATTTGTCACTCTAGGACTAAACACATAGAGATTAAACACCATTTCATTCGAGAACACATAGCAAATGGAACAATACAAATCGAATATGTTGAGTCCAAATCGAACCTAGAAGATATCTTCACCAAACCCTTACCCGAAGCAGAGTTTAGTCTGCTTAGATGGAAATTAGGAATGTGCATAATAGAGTAGGACTCAACTCTTATATTTTTCTTATATACTCCATTTTTTTTCATGCTATATGTAACTAGCTTAGGATTTATCTTAGAAAGCATGCACCTATAGATTTAAGGAGCCAACACATCTCACAACACATAGGTCTAATGTGTTTGTGTACTAAGCCACGTAGATGGGCGTGAGATGTCAGAATTTTACTCCTAATTCCAAATGTAGATCAAGTACATCGACATGGATCATGAAGTATAATTATTTAAAATAACCAACTCTAATCCAGACTTATTGATCATTTCATATCAATTAAGTCAAAAAGAATTGAACATACTATTAGTTAAGTATACATTAAAACTATTATTTTCAAAATCTATTAGGAACATGCTTGGACTTACAAATCATAATCGCTTATTTTCTAAAGTTATTTTTACAAACCCCCATCTTTTTTTATTTATGGCAAAACAGGGAGAAGAAAGGCCAAAGTTAAGGGATCAAAATCATTTTTGAAAACTTAACTTACTTAAACTTTTTTTAAGTGACAAACATTAAGGGGGAGGATTTGAAAAAGAATTTAGATTATACTCTCACTCATGCTAAGTTACTCTTACTAACTTACTAAGTTACGCATTTCTTTCATACTCATACTAAGTTGTGTCTTTCTTACTTACACTTACTACTTCACTACATGTTTACTACTCATATTGTTACTACTTCATTTTATGCTTAATTTTTTTCTTAACTTTGTGTCGGTTTGTCATAGATCAAAAAAGGAGAGATTGTTGGTGCAGGGGCACCAGATAATCGAATCTAGATTTTGATTATGGCAAAGACTCAAAGTTAAGGTGTTATCTTTATCTCATAAGCTACTATTAAGTCTGCAGAAGTGTTTAAGCTGAGCTGAAGGTTAGCGACACCCAGAGAATCTCGAGTCAAGAAACTGTGGTAGTCGGGCGACACCGAGAGAACTTTGGATGGAGTCGAAGAACTCAGGTGGAGACCGGAAGCTAAGGGACAAGTCGCAAAGGACCAGAGGTAAGCACGAGTGTGAGTAATGGTGAGGTCGGGTCCTCTATACGGGGACGACTTTAGGCGGCGGTCCGACTAAGACTTCCAGTGGAAGGTCTAGATCGAGATCAGATGGTAAGTAGCCATCAAATTTACTATTACTTGTGTTTTCGTGCTAACTCTTTGTTGCAGTTGAAAAACCTAGTTAGCAGTCGACTACAGGCTTGTGGCAGTCGATTGCTTCTAGTATCAGTCGACTGATAAAGGCCATCAATCGACTGCAATTCAAACTGTCCAGCTCGAAGAAAGTCAAAATAAGCTCCACTTATCTTGGGGAGATGAGGCTCTTTGACTCAGATCCATATCTCTACGAATTAGGGCTTGGAGGGATATAAAAGAAGGGGGTTTTCACCCTTTTGGCATTATCAAATTTCTCTCCAAGTACTTCCACAACACCGCACCATCAACGACTACTCTACGTCGTCGAAACGCTGTCGCAACACCGACAACACGCCACAATCTCAAACCTTTGTTTTCGTCGATACATTTCAAGTTGTAGTTTCAATCTTTATACTTTGTATTCGAGCTTTTATCTTGGAGCTTTTTCGTTGTAAAAAGGAGAGGTGGGATTGTGCCTCTACCTTGAGATTTCTTCTTGTTGTACTCGTTGTCTCCTACCTCCAATGAGGAGGAGATCGTTAGTAGATTGCCCCTTCATATGCGGTCAAGGATCGCGGGGCCTTGGAGTAGTAACTTTTTGGTTGCGAACCAAGTAAAAACAAAGCATCTTCTTTTATTTATTGTCTTTACTTCCACTGCATTAATTACTCAAGTTTTAGTCGAACAAAACGAGAAGTTTTTGTATCGCTATTCACACCCCCCCCCCAACTAGCGATTCGCCTCAATCCAATAATTTACTCCTTTCTTCTCTATTTCTACTTCCATTATCTTGTGAGAAGAGGAGTTTGTGTAAGAAGGTTTTTTCTCCACCTTGTGTTCATCTGAAGGAGAATATAGTGGACGGTTAAAAGAGTGATCCGCCTAACAGATTGTCATGGACTAGCAGCAAGAGATCATGAACCACGTTAAAAGATTGTGTTTGTATTGCCTTCTTTACTTTTGTTTTAGCTTTAATTGTATTCTTGTTAGTATTATTATTATTCTGTTGCGCTAACAAGTGTGTAGACAATCAAGCACAAACGATTTCCGTTAAACAACATTTAGGCTATTTATCCCCCATTTCTAGCCGGGCCATCGATACTAACACATAACATATGCTAGTCTTACAGAATTAATGATGTTCAATCTCATCAATTCATCAACTATGGATAGTTTCAATACTTGCATGATTACATATGATAAGATATCCACTAATTGTGATCCAATCACAATTTCTTTCATGTCATGCATTGTATTGTGGACTTCAGTATATGAGTTTAAGTTTCAATCAAATACATAAATAATGTATACTCAAGTAGTGAATTTTATTAATAACTTCTAAGGCAATTGTCTTAGGACACCTCTCAATTATATCAAACTCTCACTTGGCCTACAACCAATCGCCTTGACATCTAATACCATAGGATTCTATATGCCTCTCAAACTTTTCTTAGGGAAGAGGGCTTTGTCAAGGGATCTACTAGATTCCTATCAGTGGAAACTTTCTCTATTTGTATGCTTCTTCTACCTATGATCTCTCTAGTCAGATGGTAACGACTGTTGGTGCAATCGGCCCAGGTTGACTCGAGTTTGACTCGAGCAGTATTTTGATGATAGACAAAACTTATGACATGGGATTGTCATGGGAAAGTCCAACATGGAGTTGGCATGGAAAATCCAAGCATGGGGCTTGGTGTGGGAAAGTCTAAAGCATTGCGAAGTCGTGCGCTTGGTGCTTGATGAGAAATGCATTGTGAAGTCATGCACTTGGTGCATTTGGGAAGTCTTGAGGAATTGGTAAGTTCACTAGGCTCGGGGTCCTTGAGTCGGTGAAGGATGTCATTACGAAACCGTGCACTTGGTGGATCTGAGGGACCGCCGGACGGGGAGCGAATAGAGTAAGCCCATTGGAAGCATACTTCGAGGGCAAGAGACGCGAAGGATGGTGTTGCGAAGTCGTGCGCTTGGCGCATCCGAGGGACGTAGGCCAGATGTAAAATACTAAAATTAAAAATACAAAATTAAATGGCCAAAATTTCGGGGAAATAATCCTAGGGATTATTTTCGAGATTTTTAGGAATTTTTCCGGAATTTTTCTGGATTTAAACGGAGGTCGTACGAGGTATTTACGGGGATAAGAAAAATAGGCTTTTAAAGGGGCCTGTTTGGTTTATCTGTATTGAGGGGTTAATACATTTTATTAACCTAAGTTTTTAGTTTTATTTCCTTTTCTTTTCCCCCTCCCCGCCGCGCCGACACCTCTTTCCTCCTTCGGCAGTTCCCCTCGCGCAACTTCCTTCCGCGCTCGCATCTCCGCCGACGATCGCTTCCTCGCCGCCGCGGCCACAGGACGACCTCTTCCTCGCCGCCGTGGCCACAGGATCGCCGCAAGCGCTGCCTTCTCTGCGCACCGGCCGCCGTTCTCCTCTTCCTCGCCGACCACAGCCGTGCGCGCCGACCCCCGTGGCCACTGGATCGCTGCGAGCCCTCGTTCCCCTTCGCCGGCGCCGCCCTTCTCGCATCTGACCGCCGCCCCGACGACCCTCTGTGTGCTAGCCGACGCCGCAGTTCGCCGTCCGACGCCGAGGGCTCCGCTGTTCGCCGTCCGGCGTCGCTCCTCTCCGTTCATCCTTGCGCGCACCTGCTGCCAGGGGGTCGCCGCTGCGTGCTGATGTGGGGCGGAGGCTGTGATATCTGCGGTGGTCGCCGGAGCTAGTGAATTAGGGCTGCCGGTGTTGGGGGGGAGGCTCTCATCACAGGTATAACTCGAATTAACTTCTTTTGTCTGCTGTTGGTTGATTCGGGGTAGATTTCCTTCAGAGGAATAGATTGTTAAGGGTTTTCGGGGGGCTTGTGGGTGTTGTGCGGCTGTGAACAGGGGTGTTGCCGGTTGTGAGTTGAGGGTTAGTCGACTGTCCAACTGTGAGCAAGGAATTGTCGGTTGTGTGGCGGTGAATAAGGCTACTCTTGGCTATGAAAGAGCCGAGTGGAGCAAAGTGTGGATCGGATTCACGGTATGAAATTTGAGGTCTATTTGTGAAGTCCTATGGGTGAGATGTGGAAATTTGTGATTGATTGTTTGGAATAACATACAAGATGATTTTAATTTAATTACGAGGTTATTGTGGTGGTTATGCGTACTTTGGTTATATGATTTGGGTGTGGGTTAGTTCTTAGTGATCTATAGTTGGCTGGGTTGTTGATTTCGGTGTGATGTTGATCGGTTCTGTAATTATATATGGAGGATGGATTAGGTTGAAGAGGATAATCAAATCAGTCTAGTGGATCGGATATGAGGTCGATGTAGGATTCGATTTGATTAATTGCAAGGATATGTTCTTGGATTGAGGAGTTAATCACAATTTGTGATCTACGGGTTGAGGGTCTACTTGGTGATATATAGTAGTAATTTAGCACGTTGTCGTGTATTTGGATTCGATGGATTTACTTTGGATTAATTGGTTATGGAAGGAATCGATTATGTATTCGATTTGTCGGTGAATGGTATTTTGTGCTTAACAATAGTTATGCATTATACAGATGACGGTCACGAGGCAGGATCACGGTCGTGACGATCTGGTTCTCTTTGCGGATATTTGATAGGCGGGTATTTTGACTTATCTTTTAGATATAGTCATTGTTGATATGCTAGTTAGGATAGCTTGTAATAATTTTTCATGTTTATATGGCTAGTATGCTTTTGGTGCCTACTAGATACATGCATGTGATAGGATATGATTATATTTCCCTGTTTGACTTGGATCATAGTTATTTGGATTATGGATACGCATGTATTGATACATATATTATTGGATAGTATTTTGAGTAGGATTTACATGCTTTAGTATCATGCACCATTTTGCATGATTGCATCTTTATTTAGACGGGGTTCCATTATTGTGAGCCCGCATGACGATTATAACTACACATTTATCGCTCACCATGGGTTAGTGGTACATCGGAAGGGTGTGTCGCGATTGCTCTGTCGAGCTCCGTTGGTCCGCCGGGTAGCGAGGCGCGTGGTAGCGGCGGATCCTCCTCCGGTCTACATGACAGGAGATGAGACGAGCTTAGCTCCCCACTATGTTTAGGCGGGAGGATAGGTGTACTCGACAACATCACATCCACTCGGCCACTGGGAGCGATGATGGCAGAGTGCAGCTTGTCATAGCCCTACCCACTCGGCTTCACCATTGCGTGTGAGGCGGTGGTAGCGTCAAGGGTGACCATGTCATTGGCACGGCATGCACTTTGCACGGATTGCATTTGTATTGTATTTGCTGCATTTTTATTGATGCCTTGGATGTGCATATGATTGTCATGCATACAGGATACACATTTATATATGGTCAGGACTTTATTACTTCTAGTTAGGCACATGCTCCTATATCAGGGTAGGAGATTCAGGTAAGTACAGTCCTTTTGTATTTCTTGCTTGCATACCCTATTTATGTGAGACTGTACTGACATGATATTTTTATTGTTAGCTATACCTTACTTTGCATATCTACTATACCCGCAGAGTTCTTTGAACTCACCCCGTTGATTATATCTATTTCAGGATGAAGCTGTCAGGAGAGTCCAGCTGCCAAACCCCCTCGTCGTGAAAGTTTTGATTGGTTATTTGTTTCTATGGTTTGGATATTTTGGTTAGAGGACATGTTTGGTATTGGAGTTCGATATTTGTATTTGTGGATTTTTGGTGTCCTTAGGGACTTTATTCGGAGTTTTGTTCTGGATGGATTTCAGTTGAGTATTCCTGCCCAGATGACAGAAGGAGTAGGTTTAGATGTGATAGATTGTTTATTTTTTTACTTGGATTGAAGGCCTGAGGCCTAATTATACTCTGCATGTGTTGTTTGGATTCCGGTCGTGTTGACCGATGTATGTGGGCGTGTAGGCCTTGTATGTAAATTTGGGATTGTCACCCGTACAGGAGAGATATTGCCGGATTTTCGTCTGGCGAGGTCTCCTTCGGGGCGTGACACCAGAGGGAGAGAGCTTTGGTGGAGAACTCCATGAGGGATGAGGTGGACTTGGCCAAGTGGTTGAGACTGAGTGTCGGATGCTCAAACAACTTGGGTTTGAGGTTTTACCCGATATCAGTCAACTGACATAAGTATCAGTCGACTACTCTAAGTCAACTAGGGTTCGACTGGTGTTCGACTGAACATGATCTGGTTGATCAGTCGACTACCAAGGGATGGCAGTCGACTGATGAGGGAGATCAGTCGACTGATCGGGGTGTTTTCAGCCACAGAATGGTTTCCAGTCGAGTGCTCATGCCAGCACTCGACTAATGCGATGATCAATCGACTGATGGGTATTATCAGTCGACTGATGGGTGATCCGTTGAAACTTGACCGACGTGGATCTGGCCGTTGTGAGACAATGGCTACAGGACCAGTCGACTGATGGGCACGAAATCATCTTGATGCAGGTTATAAATGGAGCTCAAGAGGGAGAATTTCGCCAAAAAGACTTTACGGAAACTATTAGAGGGGAATTGCTGCTGCATTCCAGACCTTCAAGAGCCATCTAAAGCAAGCTACAAGCAAAGGGTTCAAAGCAAGCGTTGTAAAGTGTTCTTTACGTGTATTTCGTATTTGTCTTTGTATTGCTTGTATTTCATATTACTTAGTGTAATTGCTTGTGAGAGGTTTCTCCACCTCCGACGTGTTGTCGAGAAAGAGTGGTTTAGTTAGTGTCGTGCGCATAACTAGAGCTCGATGAGCTTGCCCGTGGAGTATGAACCATTCGGTTCCAAACCACGTATATCTTGTGTTGTGTGATTGTGTATTGTTGTTAGTTTCATTATTATTGTTATTCCGCTACGCTAACGATAATTGTAGACGAGCATGCAACGAGAACGAACGACTTCCACCGTCTACAATAAAGGCTATTCACCCCCCTCTAGTCGGCCAACATCAACCCTATAAGTGGTATCAAATCCAAGGAACTTGTCGAGGACTAACCGCCGACACAAGCACTACAAGATGGTCGGCTACAACCTCCAACCATCAAAATTCGAAGGAGATTTTCTATGGTGGAGAAGAAAAATGGAGGTATATCTCGAAACCAATTTCAATTTCATGCTTATTATAGAAAACGATTTTGAATTGCCTAGAGACAAAGCCAACAAGCCCATTGAGAAGTCAAGGTGGACCCAAGACCAAATCAAGGACTTCAAGACAAATCTCAAGGTAATAAAATTACTTAGTGATTTGATCTCTAACACTATTTGGTCTAGATTGGGTGACTATAGGGATGCGAAGGAATTATGGAATAAGATAATGAAATTCCAAGAAAATTCCCAACCGGCACAAGTAGAGGAGAATGCCGAGGAAGAAGCACCCATCACATTTGAAGATGTTGATGATTTGGTGGAGACCTCCACCTCTAGCATTGAGGGGGAGGAAAGGATTTCCATTCCGGAGCAAGATCAAAATGAAGCTTCTACCTCTGGAAGAAGTGAAGAATCCTCCACCACCCTAGGTAACTCAAGCATAATGATTTTAAATAAAGATCACATAATATGTTTTGAGTGTAGGGAGAAAGGGTATTACAAGAGTAAATGCCCAAAATTAGCTAAGAAGAAAACACCGGCACTAAAAGTCAACCCAAAGTCAAAGGATGTCGGAGTCCCCACAACTAGAAGCAAAGAGCACATTGTGTGCTTTAAATGCAATCAAAAGGGACACTACCGAAGTCAATGCCCTAGGGGGAGGAAGAAAGGGCAAGAAGGTGTATCTTATGTAGGGGAAGCCTCTAAAGCTAACCCTAAGGTATATTTAAATTATGCACCTTCAACTCCTAAAGTTAAAAAGCATGCTAAAAACTATTTTAGTTCTCTTGCAATTATTAATGAAAAACAAACTAGTAAAAATAATAAGGTTTATTGTTTAGGTGCCAAGTATGTTAGTGTAACTAAGGACAAACCTATGACTCATAATTCTAGAAATATTTTACCAAAGGAGTCCATTAGAAGAATAGAAAAAAATCTAGGTATTAACCCTAAGAAGGGTAGACACATGCTTAAGAGGAAGAACATTTCCCAAAAACCTAATGAAAATTCAAAATTGGAAAAGTTAGAGCTAGAGAACCAAGTCTTGAGGTCAAGGCTTGAGAGAATGGAGAAAACTCTTAGGATTATTGAAAATTCAATTCAAGGGTCAAATACCCAAAAGTCAAGACCTAGGGTTCAAAAACGGTCTAAGGGCAAGGAAGGTTTGGGTCACAATCTAAGCCCAAGAAGACTTATCATAATGTTCCATTTGATTATGGAACTATTTCTAGGTCTAGGAAAACTAAGGTTAGTAGGAAAGTTATCCCTAAGTCTAACCATGATAGGTGTCTAGTGGCTAAGACCTCAAAGAAATCAAATGTAGCCACTAGGAAGGTCAAAGGAGGAGTCACCTCTAGAGTTGTCCTAGGAAAGACCCAAAAGACTATGACTTCAAAGCCTAAAAGGGTCATTAGAAAAGTATCTAGAGAAGTTATCCCTAGAAAATACCTTGTTAACCCAAGGAGCTCCAATAGGTATTGGGTTCCTAGGAGCGTGATCGATTCACGCTAGATGAGTTAGGGTGTATCAACCCTAAGTGGATGGGTAGTTAACCTAGTCATTGTGAGTTGACACATTAGGATGTGCCAATATGCCTTAAGAAGTTGAAAAATGATTAAATTGGCACAATTAGGTCTTAGAGGTATTGGTGTGCCATTTTGGGTTTATGGCACACTTAGGAGATAATGGTATTAAGGAAAAATAGAATTAATTCCTAGAAATGGCAATTTGGATTTAACACTTAGGTATTTTATACCTTAGTATATTTTACTTGCCATGATTTATTTGTCTTGCCATGACATGACATCATTTTCATTTTTATATCTAAAAATGTCATGATCATGTTTTAGACTTATCTTTATATGTCATGTATGCTTAGATCTCATTCACATCCCATGACATCATGATTTTGGCACATGTTTAGTTATATCATATATATGTCATAATCATATCATGCATAAAAGAAAATGAAATTAAGGACTATGGCATAATTTGAAGGGAATCAAATAATATTGTCTAGAAATATACATGAGACCATTAAAGAGCAAAACCCCACATCTCACTAGATTAATTGCCTTGTATGTGTTTTACACATCTAGATACAAATGAGATGTTTAGGAAAAATGAATTAAAGGTTTCAAAAACATTTTGAAAATATTTTGAAAAACTTTGGTGAAGTTTATCTTTTGATAGCTATCACCATTGAATGGGATGATACAAAGAGGACTCAATATTGAAGCTTTTCTTAACTTTTGGACTTTGTATCAATCTCAGTATTTTACGGGTAAAATAATTTTCAATATTTTTCACCCATAATGATTGTGATAAGTAATATACATACCAAATTTCAAGATTTTTCAACTTATGTATATTTACTTACGAATTTCAGAAATTCATTTTTGAAATTCAGCAAACTGCAAATGTAGTTATCAGTCGACTGTCATGGAGACCAGTTGACTGATGTCAAGCCCAGTCGACAGGTATCTGACAGAGTTGACTAGCACAGGCTGATTTCGGGTAAACCTTGGTGGTTAGGCCCATGTTCAGTTGTGGTTTGGTCCCCTAATCACTCCTAACCCTAGGACATGCTTGGGAGAGCATTAGAAAGGGTGGAAATCCATTGGACATGGATTAGGAGAAGTGTTTAGGGAGAGTATCAATTTTAAGGTGGATGGAAGTTCATTGTTGAACTTTGCTTTAATTTTGATGGTTTTATATTCCTATTGGCTTAGGGACTCTCCAAGGATATTGTTGGTGCAATGGTCAAGGGGGAGCAAGCCTCTAGGGGGAGGTATCCATCATGGGAAGATGGATGTGTACTTTTCCTCATGGGAGGAAAATTGAGGGATTGCGCCTCTCTTAGGTGATATGGGATGATCACTAGAAAGATTAAGGGCATGCCAAGGGGAAGATTGTAAGATCTCATTGGGATATGAGACATTGAAACCCTTGAGGACCTTTTTGATGTAATGTCAAAAAGGGGGAGAAGTTACCAAGTTACCAATTAGGTTTGGAATTCTCATTTGGGATGTGAGAATTGCCAATATGGGAGAATTGGTAGACTTGAGGGATAGTTTTGTCAATCATCAATAAGGGGGAGATTGTTGGTGCAATCGGCCCAGGTTGACTCGAGTTTGACTCGAGTAGTATTTTGATGATAAACAAAACTTATGACATAGGATTGTCATGGGAAAGTCCAACATGGAATTGGCATGGAAAATCCAAGCATGGGGCTTGGTGTGGGAAAGTCCAAAGCATTGCGAAGCCGTGCGCTTGGTGCTTGGTGAGAAATGTTTTGCGAAGTCGTGCGCTTGGCGCATTTGGGAAGTCTTGAGGACTTGGTAAGTTCACTAGGCTCGGGGTCCTTGAGTCGGTGAAGGATAGCATTACGAAGTCGTGCGTTTGGTGCATCCGAGGGACCGTCGAACGGGGAGTGAATGGAGTGAGTCCATGGGAAGCATACTTCGAGAGCAAGAGACGCGAAGGATGGCGTTGCGAAGCCGTGCGCTTGGCGCATCCGAGGGACGTAGGCCAGAGGGAGAGAGCTTCGGTGGGGAACTCCATGAGGGATGAGGTGGACTTGGCCAAGTGGCTAAGACTGAGTGTCGGATGCTCAAACAACTTGGGTTTGAGGTTTTATCCGACATCGATCGCCGACATAAGGTGCCGGCCATGCTCTAAGTCGACTAGGATTCGGTTGGTGTTTGGTGAACATGGTCGTTGATCGGTCATCGGCCGAGGATGGCAATGATCGACACCATCGGTCGATTGATAAGGAGATCGGATCGATCGGGTGTTTTCAGCCACAGAATGGTTTCTAGTCGAGTGCTCGCGCCAACACTCGACTGATGCGATGATCAGTCGACTGATGGGTATCATCAGTCGACTGATGAGTGATCCGTTGAAACTTGACCGACGTGGATCTGGCCGTTGTAAGACAACGGCTATAGGACCAGTCGACTGATGGTCACGATCAGTCGACTGATGGGCACGAAATCATCTTGATGCAGGTTATAAATGGAGCTCAAGAGGAAGGATTTCGCCAAAAAGACTTTACGAAAACTATTGGAGGGAAATTGCTGCTGCATTCCAGACCTTCAAGAGTCATCTAAAGCAAGCTACAAGCAAAGGGTTCAAAGAAAGCGTTGTAAAGTGTTCTTTACATGTATTTTGTATTTGTCTTTGTATTGCTTGTATTTCATATTACTTAGTGTAATTGCTTGTGAGAGATTTCTCCACCTCCGACATGTTGTCAAGAATGAGTGGTTTAATTAGTGTCGTGCACATAACTGGAGCTCGGTGAGCTCGCCCGTGGAGTAGGAACCATTCGGTTCCGAAGCACGTATATCTTGTATTGTGTGATTGTGTATTATTGTTAGTTTCATTATTATTGTTATTCCGCTGCGCTAACGACAATTATAGACGAGCATGCAACGAGAACGAACGACTTCCACCGTCTACGATAAAGGCTATTCACCCCCCTCTAGCCGACCAACATCGACCCTACAACGACGTAGTACGTGCTTGGTTCGCTGATGAGACTGTGGTTCCTTCGCCTGTGCAATGACACCATTGTTGTCGCAGTAAACCGATAATGCTTCAATAATGCTCGGAACAACTCCAAGTTCAATAATGAACTTGATCCATACCACCTCATTTGCTGCTTCAAAAGCTGTAATGTACTATGCCTTCGTAGTAGAATCAACAACGGTATCTTGCTTAGAACTTTTCCAACTCACCGCACCTCTATTCAAGATGAATATGTATCCAAATTGAGATTTGGAATCATCCTTATCTGTCTAGAAGCTTGCATCAGTATACTCGCTCACTACCATATCACCTCCTTCATATACCAAGAAAAAATCCTTAGTCCTTCTCAAGTACTTAAGAATTGTCTTGACAGCCACCCAATGGTCCATTCCAGGATTCGACTGGTATCTACACGTAATGCTCAAAGCGTACAATACATCGGGCCTCGTACATAATATAGCATACATGATTGATTCTATGGCTGACGCATATGAGATCTGACTCATGCGAATCCTCTCGTCTTCAGTGCGCGGACACATAGACTTTGAAAGGTGAATCTCATGCCTCATAGGAATAAAATCTTTCTTGGATTCTTCCATGCTAAACCGTTTTAGCACTTTGTCTATGTATGTAGACTGTGAAAGACCAAGCAACCGATTTGATTTATCTCTATAAATCTTAATCCCCAAAATATAGGTTGTTTCTCCCATGTCTTTCATGAAGAACATTTTGGACAACTAGACCTTAACTATTTGCAAAATAAGAATATCGTTTCCTATAATCAATATGTCATCGACATACAATACTAGGAACATGATCGCACTCCCACTTACCTTCTTATACATACAGAGCTCCTCAAGATTTTGTGAGAAATCAAACTGTTTGATTGACTCATCAAAACGAATATTCCAACTCTTGGATACTTGCTTCAATCCATAAATGGATCGTTGAAGCTTGCATACTTTGTTCTTGTCAATGGATGTAAAACCCTCAGGTTATATCATATATATATCCTCAGACAGGTTTTTGTTAAGGAAAGTTGTTGTCACAACCATCTGTCATATCTCATAATCATAATGAGTCGCTATGGTAAGGAGTATGAGAATGGATTTAAGCATATCTACTAGTGAAAAGGTTTCGTCATAATCAACACCTTGTCTTTGACGATAATCTTTTGCCACTAATTTAGCTTTATAGGCAATAACATTACCATCCATGTCGATTTTCTTCTTGAAACCCCACTTGCACCCTATAGTCATTATGCCTTCGGGTGTGTCCACCAAGTTTCAAATTTGATTTTCATATATGGAATCTATTTCTGATTTCATAGGTATTAGTCACCTATCCCTGTCTGAACTAATCAGTACCTCTTCGTAACCAGTGGGTTCCTCATCCTCTATGAGCAACACGTCATTAGATTTACTTATGAGAAATTCATATTGATAACTATCATTTTATCGTATTATTTTGGTCCTTAATATCACTGTTTTTATCCTCTCGAGTGATTTATTATTAATTATTAACATGTTTTATAAGTTTGGATTTATTATGGATCTTATTAGAAATTCTCCTAAATTTTGGACTTATATATGAATTTTATCTTTATTTGTAGGAGATCGAGATGAGTCATTGGACTAGACTCAAGTTGGATCAAATATGACTTCATCTAGAGTCATAATGGGCATTTCAAGCTGACTTAATCTGAGCCATTCATCAAGATCTAAAGCAATTTAATCAAGATACAAGATCTGATCAATCTGGACTGTCCAATGTGATCAGCTTAATCTGAGCCATTAATCTGGATCTGGAGCGATCCAACCCATACATTAAGATTCACACATCTTGGTCATTCATCCGGACAATTTGATCTCGACCATCCATTCAGATCTGATCAAATCTGTCCAGCTCAAATCAGAGTAATTTCAACCATTGGATGCACAGCCCCTTAATGGATTAATCGGATTAATTTAGCCCTAGCTTTAATGGACGACTAGGATTTGAGAGGGCTTAGATCGGACGATGCAGGAAATTCACTTTAAAATCCAACATTTTCACATCATGACAAAAGAATCATGACACAGTTCTTCTTCCTCGCAACATGCAGTGCGGCGGCGACTTCATTTCCATCGCGACACGCAGTGTGGCGCCGATCTTCTTCCCCATGTGCGAGCGGCAGTCTTCCTCCTCTCGGCGGCGGCGACAACTCCGGCAATCCTTCCAGTGACCTCCCCTCCAATCGGTGGCAACCTCCTTCCAAGCTGCGGCCGACAAGATGTCAGGATTCGGTCAGCTCATCGGCAGCGAGGAGAGGTAGAGTTTTCGACGATTCCACCTTCTTCACCGGCATTCCACTCCCTTCCCGCAACCGGGATTCAGTCACTCCGTCGCCAGAATAATCCATCGGCTGTCGGGATTCGACAACTCTGCTCGCCATCGCCGGTGAAGAGGTTGTTCAGCCACTGTTCCTACATTCCACTTCCTTCCCGCGGCTGGGATTCGGCCGCTCCACCTCCGCAATCCACCCACAGGCTGTGCCAGGACTAGGGCAGCTCTGCATCCATCGTCAGAGCAGTAGGTTTGAATCCATCTGCTTCGATTCCATCCACCGGTTGCCGGGACAAGGCAGCTCCGCATCCACTGCCGAAGGAAACTGTCAGGTTGTCATTGTCGCCAGAGAGGGAGGTCCCTTCTCTAGGTGTTGAGGATCGGTTAATTATCTTTGGAGTCAATCCATTTAATTGGATAGTTTGTTAATTTTACATTTGGAATTAGTTAATTGAACTTGTTATCCCCCCAATTATTGTTGTTGTAGTTTAGTTTGTAGTTAATTTGTAGATTGACTTGTAGTTTAGTTTATAGTTAATTTGTAGTTTAACTTGTAGTTTGACATGTAGTTTAATCTGTAGTAGTTTGTAGTTTGACATGTAGTTTAGTTTGTAGTTTACGTTATAATTAATTCGTAGTTTGTCTTAGAGTTTAATTAGTAGTTTCATTTGGATATTTATCTTGTTGTTTCCTTTAATGCTTAATTGTGATGCTTGATTCTAGGTTTTAATTCAGTTGTTTATCCTACTGTTAATTAGGAGTTTAGCTGTAGTTTATTTTACTGTTGATGATTTATTTGTGCTAGTTGTAACTTTTCTTAGTTGTCATTAGGTTAATTTTTCCTTAGCTTAGTTGTTCCTTAGTCTAATTGTTCATTAGCTTAATTTCATCGTAATCATTGTTTAATTTCATGTTTTGCTTACACTCATCTTATTCTGCATTTAAATTGTTGTTTAATTTCCTACATTGTCTTTATATTTTTGAATGTTTTTTTTTTAATGTTTAGTTTATAGCTTCTTTAATTTCATTGTCATCATAGTTTAGTTAGATTAATGCTTTAATTACTTGCATTGTCTTTCATTCAGTAAAATTAGTCTTGTAAATTCCAAACTCCCA
The DNA here is from genome assembly GCA_025175895.1 of Wurfbainia villosa. NCBI lineage: Eukaryota > Viridiplantae > Streptophyta > Magnoliopsida > Zingiberales > Zingiberaceae > Wurfbainia > Wurfbainia villosa. The sequence continues at coordinate 38,430,964 of CM046002.1, read as the reverse complement.
TTTGAAATGGAAAACACAAAGCAATAATTAATAATCCTAAGACTACTATTCTATCAATTACACTCGTTGGGAAACGATCCAGGTCATTCACTATGTTATATTAGATTAGAGAGGATTTGATAATTAATTTGGAACGGTACCACGACAAAAATATTGTACCATCAAATTTTGCAGCCATTGCTGGGGAGTGTAATGGTGCTTAGTAGACTTAGGATTGTTTACCCATTTTTCAAAAAAAAAATTGTTTAGGGCTTCATTCTATCATTTCCTGTATATCCATGTATTTTGTCATATCTATTTCCTGTGTCTTTTGATTTGTTTGTTGGTGTTTCAGGAAAGACCAGGAATTATCTTTTCTGAGAAACATGGATTTGTATTATTAGCATTATGGAGACTACAGTGGATCGAATTGCAGTTATATCGAATTATAACATCCATCAGCCAGATGCAAGCACAAGAGTTCATTCAGCCTCCCTCAAAGACCATTCCTATGGATATCGACGTGTTTAGAGAGATGGATTGTGGAGTGGGTGATAGGCATATCTGTGATTCAGTCACTCCACAAGACTCTTATGAACCATTGTGATGTGATGTGATTTCGGACACTGATGGATGCGAATTCATTGTTGAAGTTGTTGTTGTGTCAGATGTTGAGGATGATGACATAGGAGTGGTGGATAGTTGGACACTCCCACCTGAGATCGAGTCTCCAAGAATGTTGCTGATGAAGGCCCTGACAAATATTGCAATAGTCCAGCCCCCAAGCTGGAAACTTCTGTTGTATCGCCTCCGACCTCCAGAGAAGACATATAAGAAGGCGATCATATTAAAGGGAGCATCACAGGACTATTCTGATCACATGAAGGAGGTGCTCACTTTCTATCAATCCATCCCACCTCCGGCGTGGATTTTACTTCTGAACCATCTTCAATCGCCAGGGAGAACTTTTACTCCACTCCCAGCCTGGATATTCTTACTGAACCGCCTCCAACCGCCAGGACCTCAAGGGAGTTTCCTCCATCTCATTTTCTTTTTTGTTCATTGTATATACATTTCTTTTACTTTATTTGTTTTTGTTTTACTTGTTATGTTTTATTTATTGAGTTTTTATTTTGTCAGTGTTTTGAAATAAATTTCCTATGCATTCTTTTATATCATCTTAGAAGTCGTAAAAGTTAGTTAAATTTGATTGTCGAATTTTGGGATTTGTTGTCATGAATGGATTATTTGATTGCATATGGTTACTACTTGGTGATGAATTCTGTGTTGATAGATTTAGATGATTTTTTTTCATTCCTAGTGAGAATTGTGTCTATTTTTATTGCTTGTGTGTGGTGCACTTGTGGTTATTGTAACTCTAAAATTTGCTTTGATTCTTTCGAGACTACACAACCATAGGTTTGCATGATTATTATGAAGACATTCTCACATATTTCCCCTTTACTTATTTTATCGCTACATGCTTACTAAATAATATTATAGTTGTTCATCATGTCATTTTTCTTTCCTTCTATTACTTCCTTCTTTGTTACTCTTTTGGATGTGGAATACTTGAATGTTCTATGATGAGTATTTTGCCCGGGACGGACAAAAATTTAAGTGTGGGGGAGAAAGAGTAGCTCAGGGAGAATTCAGTGTAAGCATAGCATGTCGTGCTTGATCACCATGGACAAACCATGTTTTTATTTTTATAAATGAGCTTGATGTTTTCTTTTAGAGCATAGGGAAGTGCACTGCACGTCAAGAAAACAAAATTAAAAAAAAAAAGTTGAAAAAAATACATTTGGCAAAAAAAAAATCTTTGACATGTTGTGCAACTTTTTTATGTGTGTGATAGTATTTTTGTGATAGATATCCCTTATTGCAACTATTGAGAGATTTATTATATATCATCCATGAATTTGTATTGTGAAAGTGATAGGGGTTGTTTACATGTGTAGTAAATTATGAAAAGCTAGCTTGGATGAAAACTTTTGGGGCATTATTTTCTTGTACTCATTTATGTAGCATTCCAGTATTTTCATATCTTCTTGCATTTTTTTAGCTATTTCATTTCTTACATTTCTTTCCTTTCACACATATTGTCATTTTTCTTGTATTCGTATTTCCCTTACATTCCTAATAAGCCTTCTATAATTGTGCATTCTTATGTGTATATAATGGTGAAGGTAGAAGAAAAGTAAGCATATGGTAGTGCATAAACCATGAGTAGCTTGAGTGAACTCCACTATTATTTGCTTATGAGAGCGAGGGAAACCACCACTTACCTTGTGAGCCTTAATCATTCATAGTCTATTCAGGATGGATTGAAGTCACCATATTTGTTAACCTGTGTAAGATTTGAATTCATGATTACTTGAGCCTTTGATATTTGACAATCCTAGGTAACTTTCTTTCACGATTTTCTATGTATGTTTGAGAATTGTTAGGGAAATGTCTTCAGTTTACTTTTAGTTTGTTTTGCTTGCTCGGGACGCGCAAGAATAAGTGTGGGGAAATTGATAACTATCATTTTATCGTGTTATTTTGGTCCTTACTATCACTGTTTTTATCCTTTCAAGTGATTTATTATTGATTATTAATATGTTTTATAAGTTTGGATTTATTTTGAACCTTATTATAAATTCTCCTAAATTTTGGACTTATATGCGAATTTTATCTTTGTTTGTATGAGATCGAGATGAGCCACTAGACTAGACTCAAGTTGGATCAAATATGACTTCATCTAGAGTCATAATGGGCATTTCAAGCTGACTTAATCTGAGTCATTCATCAAGATCTGAAATAATTTAATCAAGAGACAAGATCTGATCAATTTGGACCGTCCAATGTGATCGACTTGATCTGAGCCATTAATCCGAATCTGGAGCGATCCAGCCCATACATTAAGATCCACACATCTTGGCCATTCATCCGGACTATTCGATCTCGACCATTCATTCAGATATGATCAAATTCGTCCAGCTCAAATCAGAATAATTTCAGTCGTTGGATGCACAACCCCTTAATGGATTAATCGGATTAATTTAGCCCTAGATTTAATGGATGTCTGGGATTTGAGAGGGCTTAGATCAGACGGCGTAGGAAATTCACTTTAAAATCCAACATTTTCACATCGTGACAAAAGAATCGCCGCAACGCATCTCCATCGCGACGCAACGAGGCGCCGATCTTCTTTCTTCCTCCTATAACTCCCGACGCTTCCGAGAGTCATAATCCCATCCCATCCTCCAGATCGAGATGCCGATATTCGGCCTCCTGAGCAGGAGAGAGGTAGAGATCTCACGATTCCACCTTCACCAAGATTCCACTCCTTCCTAACGCCAGATTCGGCCGCCCATCTCCAGAATCATCCATCACCGTCAGATTCGACAAATTACCGCCATCGCCACGAAGAGGTTGTTTAGCCACCGCTTGATTCCATTTTCCTTCCTGCGGCCAGATTCGCCGCCGCCTCCGCAATCCACCCACAGGCTTGTTAGTAATATATGAGAGATGTCCTAAGGCAATCGCCTTATGTATGAACCATTTATATGATAAATGAAGATTCACTATTTGAGTATACATGTTTTATGTATGATTCGATCGATCTTAAACTCATTTATCAATGTCCACGATACGATTCTACAAAGATGAGAGAATTTGTGATTGATGATCACAACTAGTGAGTATCTCTACATGTGTAATTGTGATGTATCTAATTATCCCTAGTCGATGAATCGATGGATTCGACACCATCAATTCACGAGACTAGCACGAGGTATACCCTCGTGTATCCAAGCAAATGATTCTCACCGGCCGAGACATCAGTGATGTCCGAGTTAATCGTGGATGCTAGTTATGGTAACTAGTTCATTGGAGTGACCAACCGTAAGACTTCATATGGTTCTCTCGTGATATATAGATATGTCAATGAAGTTCTTACTGTGGCTTAAGTGCGATGTTCTTTCGACTCATGGTGATTCAAGTCATCTCGATCATGGAGACTTATGCTTTGACATCTTAAGCAAACATCTCTAAGGAGATGTGGACCCGGGATGATTGGGTATAAGTCGAAGTGATCGAAGGTGTTTGAATAGCCTATAAAGGATTCACCACTCCTTGCGAGGAGATGTATACCTACGGCCTCTCGTCGGATTGTTACTAAAGTCTTTGGCCAAAGCATTACATGTTTAGAGTAAGGTACTCTTCGATACATGTGGAGTAACTAGAACTGTGACGAGGAAATGATACTGGGCTAGGTGTGACGTAGTCACTTAGTGGGGATCGGCACAATAGACCATGTCCCAACCAAGTGGGTATAAGATGAGTGAAGGGAATGGGGCACGTAATCATTCGAGCCAAGGGTTTCGTAAATAGTTCGATCAACCGCTGATCTTTTCTGCTAATTGGGGATCATGATGTACTACTAGGTGCCACTCATGATCGCTCTATAATTAATGGTTAATTATAGACTACCAACATAAACCGAGAACCTATTTGGTCACACGCACAACGAGTGTAATCCAAAGGATTTAAACGAGCTTGAGAATGGGATTCTCGCATCGAGAAACTAGGTTTGGTCGACTCAAACATAAAGCGGCATGAAATCGTTTGATCGCAATGGAAGCGTGGATGGGTCGTGTCTTATGAAGACATAATGGATGAACCAAAATGGTTTGGTTCTAATCCAATGGAGGAGAATAAACCAAAGGGTTTGGTTTATTTTAAACGAATGAACCAAAAGTTGGTTGGTTCGTTTTAACTTAAAATAAACCATCATGGTTTGGTTTATTTTAACTTATCTTAATGGAGCGGGTTAACGGGCTAATGGTTATGATCGATAACCATTAAGAGAATTAGTTCTCTATAAAATAGGGCTTAAACCCTAATCCAAGCCCTAATCAAGCTTGGCCCAAACCCCTTCCTCTTGTTGGCGTCAACATTCGCCTTCGGCCTTGTGTCGGGTGATCTTCCTAGGCCTCGGTGAAAAGGTGAGCACTTGGCTTCCTTGTTTTGGCGGCGCCTACTCCTCCACCAAGCTGTCAGTTTTCTGGACAGCTTCTTCTCCTCGTCGGGCGTCGTTTGGGCGGCGGTTAGAGCTCCGACAGCGGCTAAATTACGGGATTCGATCTCCGGTAATCCTCTAGTGGAGGGCGAAGGATTCGTCAATCGGTTGGCGAATACCTCTCCGGAGAAGCGAGTTTTGAGAACTCGTATTAGGATCCGAATTTGGATTCGGATCGTGATCATCTCTCGATCACGTCGTCTTCAACACGAGGCTAGTAACCCGTACGAAGACGAAGCTCGTGGCTTAGCGAAATCATCCCGAGGAACTCGGCGTGGATACGGATAGAGACGATTCTAGTGAGGATCGTTCCGATTGATGTCGTTCCCGCTACACGTCATACGAAAGGTATAACGTAGTTAAATTTCCTTTTATTGCAAATTTAAATTTACGGTTATTTCTACACTTGTTGTAATATGCATGCGTGTGTTGTGTGTGTTGTAATAAATAGGAGTATTTATTATTTTTATTGCTTCCGCTGTGTTCATGTTTACGAAACATGATCGAACACACACGCCTTGATAGGAAACCCAACAGTGGTATCAGAGCCCAGGTTGTGTTTCAACATAATCGTAAAAATGGTTTTGCGATAGTCATAATGTATTTCTGGAAATTTTCTAATTTTGGAAATTTAGAAGTATTTATTGAATTTTTTCAATTTTGGAATGTCTAGAAGTATTTATGGAAATCTTCCACTTTTGGAAAGTTGGAAGTATTTATGGAAATTTATATTTTTCATAAATAAAATTTTTGATTAGATTCTGGAAATTTGTTTCCTAATTTAATCATGATTTGATTTGGGAAATCAAATCTTTAAATATTTTATTTCCATAAGTAGTTTTAATGATTTAGGAAATTGGTTTCCTAAATAGATTTTCCTTAATCAAATAATTCCATGAATAAAATATGTGATTAGATTTGGAAATTTATTTCCTAATTTAATTATGATTTGATTTGAAGAATCAAATCTTAAACATATTTTATTTCCATAAATAGTTATGACATATAAGGAAATATATACATGACATAATTGTATGCCATGTAATTGCATTAGATCATAACATTATGCCATGCGTGTGACATGTACATGTAGGCCATGTAGGCCATGCCAGGTCGATCATAGTTAAGTGCATGCAAAGAGGATGAGACATAAAACCCTACCTCCAGATTAAAGCCTACACCTTCCATTAATATGGTTAGAACCCGAGTTCTGTTTCTTGTTTGGGTTGTTGGACTCTCTCCAAGCCCGGCTCGAACCAGAATATGTTCAAACCATGGAATAGTTTAATACTAATATGGTAAGAGTCGAGAGGTCAATCGTTAGCTTTGGTTGTTGGACTCTCTCAAGCTAGGCTAATTGGTTGAATGCGCTCTAACCATATTAAAACTATTTCGATTAATGGGTTGGCTTTAACACGGAGCATCGGCTTGTTGGACTCTCTCGGTCGATGTAAAGGGAGGTGAAGTTAGGTGCTATGCATATGATGCATACTTGTTAATGTGTTAACAACCCGATGTATGTGTGAACATTCAATTAGTTGATAGCACATTGTGATAGTTGCATATCGTGATATGCAATCGGTATAGATGATACCTAGTCGTAGTTATGAATGGCTTGTTGGACTCTCTCGAGGTTGTTCATGCTATGATGGATATCGACCCGATTCGGAGATGGACCTACGATCTAAAGTGATTTTGGGGGTTTTGAAATTCGAAAATGAATGGGATTTATAAATGTATATTGATGCATTTTAAAATCATTTTCTCATATATGCTCGCTTTGTATTTCTAGGTCAATAAATTGATCATGACGCTCAATTTGCGCACTATTTTGGATTCGAACAAACCGACCGGGCCTAACTTCTGGATCGCTTAGAAACCCGAGAATTGTTCTCGGCGGAAAAAGCTTGCATATGTCCTCAAGAGCCTCTTCCCGATCCGTCCCTAAGGGCGATGTAACCTGCATCAAATGTTGGTCTATCGTACATGTGAGCATTCTGGCGAGTAAGCAGTTGCATCATGCTGCGATGGTACGAGAGCGGCATGCGCATATGGATGCTAATACTATGGTCTTCCATCTTCATGAGTTGTTCGATGAGCAAGCGAGATCCGAAAGGTTCGAGGTCTCTAGGCTCCTCTTCACCACGAAGATGCAAGAAGGTTCGTCTGTAGTGCAGTTTGTGCTAAAGATGAACGGGTACATCGAGCGGCTAGCTACTCTCGGTTTTGTGATGGATCATGAGTTAAGTATTGACTTAATTCTGCATTGTTTGCCCAAGAGTTTCTCGCAATTTGTGATGAACTATCGGATGAACAAATTGGAATCCACCATTCCCGAGCTCCTCAATATGCTGAAGACTGTGGAGCCTTCTGTGAAGCATGAGGAGAAGGCGGTTCTATTAGTTGATTCCTCAAAGAAGGGTTATAAGAGAAAGGCAAAAGAACAGAAGAAAGGAAAGAACAAAAAGGCAAAGAAGGCGGAACCAGCGCAAAAGGGCACTTACCATCACTGTGGCAAGGAAGGCCACTGGCAAAGAAACTGCAAGATTTATCTTGAGTCCATGAAGAAGAAGAAGGCATCCGATGCCCCATCCTCTTCAGGTATCTTCGTTATTGATTGTCATTCTATTTCCTTGGACACTTGGGTATTGGATACTGGGTGTAGCTCACATATATGTAATGACATACAGGGGCTAAGGAATAGAAGAAGACTTGTCAGAGGGGAGTCAAATTTGCGAGTTGACAATGGAGCAAAGGTTGCTGCGGTCGCCATCGGAACTTATTTACTGAAGCTCCCTAGTGGACTAGTCTTAGAACTGGACAATTGCTATTATGTTCCTTCTCTAATAAAGAACATTGTTTCTATTTCCTGTTTAAATAGAAATGGTTTCCATTTGACGTTTAGTAACAATTATTGTTATATAACTTTGAATGGCGTACTTTATGGAACTGGAACTTTGAGTAATGGCATTTATACGTTGGACGTATCCAGTGACATTTTCAATATCGAAGCGAGCAACATGCGCGTGCTCAAAAGGATAATCAAATAGACTCCTATATGTGGCATTGTCGTCTTGGTCATATAAGCAAGAAACGCATGTCCGAATTACACCGATGTGGAATTCTGGAATCGTTTGAATTGGATTCATACGATACATGCGAATCATGCTTAAAAGGCAAGATTACTAAGTTACCTTTTATTGAAAAAGGTGAACGAGTGGGAGAGTTACTAGGTCTAATACATACTGATGTATGTGGACCTATGTCAACTCAAGCTTTAGGAGGCTATAGCTACTTCATTACCTTCACCGATGATCACTCACGGTTTGGGTATGTGTTCTTGATGAAACACAAGTCCAAGCCTTTGAAAGGTTCAAAGAATTCGAAATGAAGTAGAGAAACAACATGACAAGAGTATTAAAATACTGATCGGATCGAGGTGGTGAATACTTAAGTCAAGAGTTTCTTGATTATCTAAGAGACAATGGCATATTGTCTCAATGGACTCGCCCTATACACTACAAAGATAAAGGTGTATCCGAGAGGTGTAATCGGACCTTGTTGGACATGGTCGTCAATGATGAATCATGCGACTCTTCCCAAGTCCTTTGGGGCTATGCACTTCGCTTGTTTACTTGTTAAATGTAATGCCTACCAAGGTAGTCTCAACTACTCCATATGAGATATGGAATAGTAAGAAATCTCATGTATCTTACTTGAAGATACGGGTTGTCACCGCTTATGTGAAGCGACAATATCGACAAAATTGGATGCTAAGTCCGATAAATGTCTATTTATCGGATACCCTAAGGAAACAAGGGTTACCAATTCTATCATCCCGCGTGGAACAAAAGGTGTTTGTTTCAAGGCATGTGTTTCTAGAGAAAGAGTTTCTCTTGCAAGAAAACAAGCGAGTGTCGCCGAGCTTGAGGAGGCTCGAGAGACTCAAATAGACATTGATGAGATACCTAGTGAAGCACAATGTACGGTAACAACTCATAGTGATGAGCAATCTACCGGATTATTGTAACACCACATCTTCGTAGATTTGGTAGAACACGCAATATTCCCGAGAGAGATATGGATTTCGTAGTTTAATCGAACGACGTGTTACTCATTGATGATGAGAGCCTACGGTTATGAAGAAGCCGACAAGTTCGAGAAGGGATAAGTGGCTTGGTGCCAGTGAAGTCTAAAATGGATTCCATGTATGAAAACCAAGTTTGAACTTGGTTGACCCACCAAGGGATAAAGCCTATAGGGTGCAAGTGGGTTTTCAAGAAGAAAACCGACATGGATGGTAATGTGATTACCTATAAGGCTAGATTGGTGGCGAAAGGATATCGTCAAAAACAAGGTGTTGATTATGACGAAACCTATTCGCCTGTAGCTACGCTTAAATCCATTCGGATGCTCCTGGCCATAGCGGCTCATTATGATTATGAGATATGGCAGATGGATGTGAAAACAACTTTCCTTAATGGAAACCGCCGAGGATGTGTATATGATATACCGAGGGTTTCACATCGGTTGATAAAACCAAGGTATGCAAATTGCGACGGTCCATTTATGGATCAAGCAAGCATCCAGAGTGGAATATCCGCTTTGATGAGACAATCAAAAAGTTTGATTTCTCACAAAATCCGACGAACCTTGTGTGTACAAGAAGGTTAGTGGGAGGCAATCGTATTCCTAGTATTGTATGTCGATGACATACTACTTATAGTGAAACGATGTTTCAATCTTACAATGAAGGTTTGGTTATCCAAGACATTCTCCATGAAAGACTGGGAGAAGCAACCTACATCCTCTAATTAAGATCTATAGAGATAGATCAAACGGTTGCTTGGTCTTCGCATCTACATATATAGGCCGAGTGTTAAAGAGGTTTAGCATGTAATCCAAGAAAGGTTTCCTACCCATCGTGCATGGGGTACACCTTTCAAGTCTATGTGTCCGCGCACGTAAGACGAGAGGATTTGCATGAGTAAGATTTCCCATGCATCCGCATGATAGGATCTATCATGTATGCTATGTTATGTACGAGGCCCGATGTATCGTATGCTCGAGTGTCACGAGCAGATACTCCGATCCAGAATGGATCATTGGCGGTGTTAAGACGATCCTTAAGTACTTGAGAAGAACTAAGGATGTGTTCCTAATATACGGAGAAGGGGACATGGTGATACGCGGTATACGGATGCGGCTTCCGCATGCATAAGGATGATTCGTGTCTCACCGATACGTGTTCACTTTGAATGGGGGGCGCAGTGAGTTGGAAAAGTTCCAATGATTCTACCACCGAGGCGTATTACATTGCAACTTCGGCAAAGAAGGAAGCGGTTTGGATCAAAAGTTCGTTCATGAACTTGGTGTGATTCCGGCCATTGTTGAAGCAATACCGGTCTACTGCGACAACAATGGAGCAATTGCACAGGCGAAAGAGCCAAGGTCTCATCGTGATCAAACGTGTTGCCGCTATCATCTTATCAGAGAGATCATCAGTAGGAACGAAATAAAAATTCAGAAAATTCCCACTGAAAGGAACTTAGCGGATCCCTTGACTAAGGCATTACCTCAAAATAAGTTTGAGGGTCATGTTCGAGCTTATGGTATTGGATATCGTAGCGATTGGCATTAGGCCTAGTGGGAGTCTGTTAGTAATATAAGAGAGATGTCCTAAGGCAATCGCCTTATGTATGAACCATTTATATGATAAATGAAGATTCACTATTTGAGTATACATGTTTCATGTATTTGATTGGATCTTAAACTCATTTACTGAATGTCCACGATGCGAGTCACAGCATGAGAGAATTTGTGATTGGATCACAACTAGTGAGTATCTCTACATGTGTAATTGTGATGTATCGGAATTATCCCTAGTCGATGAATTGATGGATTTGGACACCATCAATTCTGTCGAGACTAGCACGAGGTATACTCCTTGGTGTATCCAAGCAGCTGATTCTCACTGGCTGGAGACATAGTGATGTCCGGAGTTAATCGTGGATGCTAGTTATGGTAACTAGTTCATTGGAGTGACCAGCCGTAAGACTTCATATGGTTCTCTGCATATATAGATATGTCAATGAAGTTCTTACTGTGGCTTAAGTGCGATGTTCCTTTGACTTGCGGTATTCAAGTCATCTTGATCACGGAGACTTATGCTTTGACATCTTAAGCAAACATCTCTAAGGAGATGTGGACCCGGGATGATTGGGTATAAGTCGAAGTGATCGAAGGTGTTTGAATAGCCTATAAAGGATTCACCACTCCTTGCGAGGAGATGTATACCCATGGCCTCTCGTCGGATTGTTACTAAAGTCTTTGCCAAAGCATTACATGTTTAGAGTAAGGTACTCTTCGATACATGTGGAGTAGAATCAGGACGAGGAAATGATACTGGACTAGGTGTGGCGTGAGTCGACTAGGGGGATCGGCACAATAAAACCATGTCCTCGAACCAAGTGGGTATAAGATGAGTGAAGGGAATGGGGCACGAATCATTCGAGCCAAGGGTTTCGTAAATAGTTCTGGATCAACCGTTGATCTTTCGGTTAATCGGGGATCATGATGTACTACTAGGTGCCACTCATGATCGCTCTATAATTAATGGTTAATTATAGTATTTACCAACATAAACCGAGAACCTATTTGGTCACACGACAACGAGCGTAATCCGAAGGATTTAAAACGAGCTTGAGAATGAGATTCTCGCATCGAGAGAAACTAGGTTTGGTTGACAAAACATAAAGCGGCATGAAATCGTTCACGCATGAAGGCGTGGATGGGCCGTGTCTTATGAAGACATAATGGATAAACCAAAATGGTTTGGTTCTAATCCAATGGAGGAGAATAAACCAAAGGGTTTGGTTTATTTTAAACGAATGAACCAAAAGTTGGTTCGGTTCGTTTTAACTTAAAATAAACCATCATGGTTTGGTTTATTTTAACTTATCTTAATGGAGCGGGTTAACGGGCCTAATGGTTATGATCCAATAACCATTAAGAGAATTAGTTCTCTATAAAATAGGGCTTAAACCCTAATCCAAAGCCCTAATCAAGCTTGGCCGCCCAAACCCCTTCCTCTTGTTGGCGTTAACTTCATTCCGCCGCCACTTGTGTGTTGCCGTCCATCTCCTTCTTGGCGTCCAAGCTTCGGCCAGGTGAACCCTCGGCGACCCTCGTGATCTTCCTAGGCCTCGGTGAAAAGGTGAGCACTTGGCTTCCTTGTTTTTGGCCGGGCGCCTACTCCTCCACCAAGCTGTCCAGTTTTACGGACAGCTTCCTTCTCGTCGAGCGCGTCGTTTGGGCGACGGTTAGAGCTCCGACAGCTAAATTAGGGATTCGATCTCCGATAATCCTCCGAGGTGGAGGACGAAGCGATTGGCCAATTGGTTGACGAATACCTCTCCGGAGAAGCGAGTTTTGAGAACTCGTATTAGGATCCGAATTTGGATTCGGATCGTGATCATCTCTCGATCACGTCGTCTTCAACACGAGGCTAGTAACCCGTACGAAGACGAAGCTCGTGGCTTAGCGAAGTCATCCCGAGGAACTCGGCGTGGATACGGATAGAGACGATTCTAGCGAGGATCGTTCCGGTTGATACCGTTCCCGCTACACGTCATACGAAAGGTATAACGTAGTTAAATTTCCTTTTATTGCAAATTTAAATTTACGGTTATGTCTACACTTGTTGTAATATGCATGCGTGTGTTGTGTGTGTTGTAATAAATAGGAGTATTTATTATTTTTTATTGCTTCCGCTGTCTTCATGTTTACGAAACATGATCGAACACACACACGCCGCGGTGCCGGAAACCCAACAAGGCTGTGCCGGGACTAGGGAAGGTCTGCATCCATTGTCGGAGCAGTAGGTTCACATCCATCCGCTTCGATTCCATCCAACGGCTGTCGGGACTAGGCAGCTCTGCATCCACCGTCGAAGGAAACTGTCGGGTTGTCGTTGTCGCTGGAGAGAGAGGTCCCTTCTCCGGGTGCTGAAGATTGGTTAATTATCTTTGGAGTCAATCCATTTAATTGGATAGTTTGTTTACTTTACATTTGGAATTAGATAATTGAACTTGTTATCCCCCCAATTGTTGTTGTAGTTTAGTTTGTAGATTGACTTGTAGTTTAGTTTGTAGTTAGTTTGTAGTTTAACATGTAGTTTAATCTGTAGTAGTTTGTAGTTTGATATGTAGTTTAGTTTGTAGTTTACGTTGTAGTTAATTCGTAGTTTGTCTTAGAGTTTAATTAGTAGATTCATTTGGATGTTTATCTTGTTGTTTCCTTTAATGCTTAATTATGATGCTTGATTCTAGGTTTTAATTCAGTTGTTTATCCTGCTATTAATTAAGAGTTTAGCTGTAGTCTATTTTACCGTTCTTGAATTATTTGTGCTAGTTGTAATTTTGCTTATATGTCATTAGGTTAATTGTTCCTTAGCTTAGTTGTTCCTTAGTTTAATTATTCATTAGCTTAATTTCATCGTAATCATTGTTTAATTTCATATTTTGCTTACACTCATCTTATTCTGCATTTAAATTGTTGTTTAATTTCCTGCATTGTCTTTATGTTTTTAAATGCTTTTCTTTGAATGCTTAGTTTATATCCTCTTTAATTTCATTAACATCATAGTTTAGTTAGATTAATGTTTTAATTACTTGCATTGTCTTTCATTCAGTAGGATTAGTCTTGTAAATTCCAAACCCCATTTGAAATGGAAAACACAAAGAAATAATTAATAATCCTAAGACTACTCTTCTATCAATTATACTTGTTGGGAAACGATCCGAGACATTCACTATGCTATATTAGTGTAGAGAGGGTTTGGTAATTAATTTGGAATGGTACCACGATAAAAATATTGTACCATCACATATCTCTCAGGAATCTTACATGTCCTACTAGATCTATGAGGAAGTGGTGTATTATCAGATTCAACTATTATCTCATCTGAATAAGTAATCAACTGTGGTTCTTAACTATGCATCTCTTCTATGTCTACTGGAGTCTCTTAAACTACGCTTAGTTCAATCTCACTCCCATTGTTATCCTATAAGAGAAACTCCTTCTCTAGGAATACAATATGTCTTGAAACAAACACCTTTTGTTCCAAGGGATGAAAGAATTCGTAACCCCTTGTTTCCTTAGGGTAACTAATAAATAGACACTTATCAGACTTAGCTTCCAGCTTGTCTGATACTGTCCTCTTCACATTAGTAGGACAACCTCATATCTTCAAATAAGATAAATGAGGTTTTCTACTATTTCATATCTCATATGTAGTAGTAGAGATTGCCTTAGTCGGGACTCTATTTAACAAGCAAACAGTGGTCTCGAGCGCGTAACTCCAAAATATTTTTGGAAGATTTGCATGTTGCATCATTGACCTAACCATATCCAACAAGGTTCAGTTTCGCCTTTCAATCACACCATTATGTTGTGGCATGTAAGGTGGAGTCCTTTGGGATAAAATGTCATTGTCCCTTAGATAATCTTGAAACTCTTGACTTAGGTATTCACCATCTCGATCCGATCGAAGTACTTTAATACCTTTCTCAAGTTGTTTCTTTACTTCTTTTCTAAAATCTTTAAACCTTTAAAAGACTTAAAATTTGTATCTTAACATATACAAATGCCCATATCGTGAATAATCATCGATAAAGGTAATGAAGTAACTATAACCTCCTATGACATGAGTTGACATTGGTCCACAAACATCAGTATATATAAGGCCCAATACCTCAACTGCTCGTTCACCTTTTCCACTAAAAGACAATTTAGTCATCTTTCCTTTTAAGCATGAAACACATGTGTCTAATGAATCTGATTAATAAGACTCCAAAATGTCAAGCTTATGCAGTTTGGACATGCGTTCATTATTTATATGGCAAAGACGATAATGTCATAATTGTGAGGTTAATTGATTATCTAACTTAGCGTGTTTGTTATTTGATTCGATATTGAATATCTCGTTGGATGTATCGAACATGTAGATTCCATTATTTAACATTCCAGTATCATAAAGAACACCATTTAACATAATGTAACAATAATTATTACTAAACGTCAAATGATAACCTTTCTTATTCAAACATAAAATAGAAACAATGTTCTTTATTAATGCAGGAATATAAAAACAATGATCCAACTCTAAAACTAGTCTCATAGGAAGGCGCAACATATAAGTACCCTTGGCTACAGCAGCAACTTTTATTGCATTGTCAACCCTTAGATCTGTTTCTCCCTTAACTAGTCTTCTTCTGTTCCTAAGCCCCTGTATATCATTACATATATGTGAGTCACACCCAGTATCCAATACCCAAGTTTTAGAAGAAACAGTATGACATTTAATAACAAATATACCTAAAATAGATTGGGTATCAGATGTCTTTTTCTGCTTCAGTGACTCTAGATACTGCTTGCAATTTCTCTTCCAATGTCAATCCTTGCCACAACAATTGCAGGTTCCTTTGAGAGTTAATTCTTCTTTCTTTGCCTTTTTCTTTCCTTTGGCTTTGGTTTTTTACTTCCTCTTAGAACCTTTCTTTGAGGAGTCAACTAATATCACCGTCTTCTGTTCTTTAGCAACAGATGACTCCACTGTTTTGAGCATATTGAACAATTCAGGAATTGTGGACTAAATCTTATTCATCCGATAGTTCATCATAAATTGTGAATAGCTACTAGTTAGATTGTGAAGAATTAAGTCAATACTTGATTCATGGTCCATGAAAAACCCTAATGATCCCAATCGCTCAATATAGCTATTCATCCTCAGTGCAAACTGCACTACAAATGAACCCTTCTGCATCTTTGATCGAAAGAGGAGCTGGGTAACCTCGAACCTTTTAGATCGCGCCTGCTCATCAAAGAACTCTCGAAGATGGAAGACAATTGTATTAGCATCCATATGCTCATGTTGCTTCTACAACTCATGATACATCGACGCTAACATAATGCAACTCTCCATCTCAGAGTCAGCAATATATTTCTGGTAAGTCAACTTTTGGTCACCAGATGCATTGTCTGCAGGAGGTTAGGGAAGAACGTCTTCAAGGACATAAACTAGTTTTTCAGCCTTGAGAACAATTCTCAGGTTATGAAGTCAGTCCAAGAAGTTTAGCTCAGTCAATTTATTGTTGTCTAAAATAGAATGAAAGTTAATGGAAGTCGACATGCTATTCTAATTAGTACCTAGACATACAAAAAAAGGTATATAAGAAAGATGAATTTATAGTAATGTAAAGAATTTATATTAACATGAAATTTCCACTATTTTTATCAAATTCAATACCCTCACTTCGAATTCGAGAGATGGTAGGTTATCTCCTAGTGGATTGATATCCATTATGACTAAGAACAACCTTAGAGAGAGTCCAAAAAATCATTCATAGTCATAAGTTAGGTATCAACAATACCCATTATATATCTATCAACTAATTGAATGTTTACATAAATATTAGATTGTTAACTCATTAACATATATAGATCCAATGCATATCACCTAATTGCACATTTGTCCACATTAACCTTGGAGAGAGTCCAACAAATCAATGCTTTTAGTTAGGGTTGACCCATCAATTATGAGATCGAATTTAAATGGTTTGAACACATCCAATTTAAAAGTCAGGCTTCGAGAGAGTCCAATAGCCCAAACTTGAAATTGACCTCTGGTTCTTACCATTTAAAATAAACATCGAATCTCATATGAATTAAACATGCTCGATGTCATGCCAGGCTTGGAGAGAGTCCAACAACCCAAACACGAAAAAGAACTCTGTTTCAACCATATTAATGGAAGGTGTTAGCCCTAATTTTTGAGGAGGGATTTCAGGTTATTATGGATCTCATCTATAAAAGAAAATAAACCTAAATATGGAAAAAATCAAGGTCACATCAGGAAATAAATTTCCCGATGTGAACGTGAGTCTATGTTTATGCTCTAACGATACGGCCAACAACACCTTCGGTGTTTCCAGGTGCATCCTTGGTATTTCCTTTTAGGTTACAAACATATCCAAGATGTAGAATTATGCATACTCTAATCTATCATATAGAAAAATATGGCACAGGTATATTAAAACATCATACATGCTTTAAATATTCTCCTGCAACAAGCAATCTATGTCAAATAAACAAGGTGGCTTTGATACCACTTGTTGGAGATTCCGAGATCCTGCGCAGCAGAATAAAGCGAATAAAATAATTTTTATTACATCTCCTAGGGGTCAGGAAAACTTGTTTTGGCATAATCACATATAAACGCACAAAAAGAGAAGGAGAAGTTATACCTTCGAGATTCTTTCGAATCCGTCGAAATCACAAACAAGACCAACGAGCCTTGCCTCTATCAATATTCACACTAGGATCACCTGAGACAACTTCTAGAGTAGTAAGCCTTTGTCTCCGATTCGTACTAGCCAACCGACGGAGACAAGAGAAGAAGAAAGAGGAAGATGGCTACCAAGGAAAAACCCTAAAAAAACTCTCTCTCCAAAGATTACCAAGGGATCTATTTATAGATCTCTTGATTAGGTCATCTTAGGAGACTTAAACTGAACCTATCTTACCATAATTATCCCATAATTAAGGAAAGAACAACCCAAGAAATTATCATAAAAGAAATCTCCAAAAACAGCGGAACCGCAACACAGCCGTGTGTCTTACACACAACCAGCCATGCCAGGACACATGACCAGTTGTGTGTCCTTCAGGGCACAATCTAGGTTTTGGTCATTTTCTGCTAGAGCCTGGCATGACCCGTGCCTAGTTAGGCACGGTCATGTGAAGTTATTTATGGTTCGTTTGAGTTCGTTTAGGTGTGATATGAATGTGCTAAGTCCGTCAAGGCCATAAGAGATTCCATAGCCTCCGTTTCGTACCCCCTTGGTCTGGTCCAACCAGATATATCCTCTCTCATCGAGAATCTCATTCTCATACTTGTTTTACATCTCGAGATCACCTGTAGTGTGTGTGACCCAATAAGTTCCCAATTATGTTGGTCATTCATAATTAACCCCTTAATTATAAATAGATTATGAGTGACACCTAGCAGTACATTATGACTCTCAATTGTCCGAAAAGTCTAAATCGACTCCAGAACGTTTCTGAACCCTTCAGCAGCTACAGTTGTTCATGTCTTGTTCCTTTCACTCATCTTATATCCACTTGATTCAGGACATGGTCTATGTGTTCGTCCTCACTAGGCTGACTACGTCACACCTAGCCCAAGTTAATTTCCTTATCCTGTGGATTCAAGTTACTCCTATATGTTCCTAAGAAGACCAACTTCATAACATGTTTGTTCTGGCTAGAGACTTCTGAGTAACAATTTTAATAAGAGACCTAAGGTATATATCCCCTTTATCAGGAGTGGTGAATCCTCTTTGGGATATTCGAATACCTTCGATCACTTTGGCTTATACCCAATCATCCCGGAGTTGCACATCCTATAGAGATGACTACAAAGAAGTCAAAGTATAAGGCACCATGATTAAGGTGATTTGAATACCTCAAGTCTAAGGAAGCTCGCACTCGTACTGCAATGAGATCTTCAACGATATATAGAACCATATAAAGTCTCATAGCAGGTCACTCCAATGAACTAGTTACCATAACTAGCATCCACATGTTCACTCTCAGCATCCATATGCTTCCATTCAGTGAGTATCGAATGCTTGGATAAACTAAGGAGCATAACATGTGCTAGTCTTACAGAATTGATGAGGTCAAATCTCATCAATTCATCGACTAGGGATAGTTTCAATACGTACATGATTACATATGATAAGATACCCACTAATTGTGATCTAATCACAATTTCTTTCATGTCATGTGTCGTATTGTGGACTTCAGTACATGAGTTTAAGATCCAATCAAATACATAGATAATGAATACTCAAATAGTGAATTTTATTAATAACTTCTAAGGCGATTACCTTAAGACACTTCTCAATTATATCAGGACTCGGATGGATCCTGAGGGTGTGAGGCTGATGGAGGTGGCTATAAGACTTAGGTCTAGGCTATGGGTGTGTATCAAGTATGAGGGCATCATACTTGGATTAAACCTAATGCTTGAGGTTTACTAGTTGACTGATGGCTTTGGCCAGTCAAGTGGTCGAGTGTTTCGCACTCGAGAGCCTAGTCAGCTCAGAGCAATCGACTGGGATTATGACCAGTCAATTGATCAGTAGTCGACTGGAGGCTCGACTGTTGTTGTGTGTCACTGGCAGTCTACTGTCATAAATGGATAGTCGACTGGCCTTGAGTAGTCAACTGTTATGGATGACAGTCGACTGGTATCTACGAACATGAACACAGAACGTTTAATAGTCAACTGGTCAATCAACTACTGGGTTGACAGTCGACTGCTGGTAAGGGCAGTCGACTGCTAAGGTATCCGTTGGCTAGAATGTCAACGTGGATTTATCCGTTGTAAGACAACGGATAAGAGAGCAGTCGACTGGTGTCTTTTGACAGTTGACTGCTAAGCGCGAAATCAGCCAACTGCAGGTTATAAAAGGAGCAACTCATGGAGGATTTTGGCCAAGATTTCTTGGGCGATTTTGAAGCGAAGTTCTAGTGCATTTCAGGGTCTTCAAGAGCAATCCAAGCAACCAAACAAGTAAACAAAAGCAATATTCTTTATAAAGTTTTATTTACTTGTATTTCATTGTATTTTCTTGTATTTATTTCTTATTGTTGTAAAAACCTTATAATAGGTTTCTCCACCTCCTGATTGTTCCGAGAAGGAGAAGTCGATAGTGGTGTGTGCATCACTAGAGCTCAACTAGAGCTCGACCGTGAAGTAGGAACCCTAGTTTCAAGCCACGTAAAATATTGTGTATTGCGTGTGAATGTGATTGTATTTTATTTTGTGATATTTATTCTTTTATATTCCGTTGTGCACTAATGTTGGTGTAGACAAGCTCGCAATCGAATAAAAAAATCGAGATATAGCTATTCACCCTTCTCATCAACTGATCCCCTACATGATCCACCTTTAGGATTGTCGTGGAGTAGGAGTGGATCTCCGAACCAGGTTACATCGATTGTGTTAGCCTTTTTTTTATTTTTTTTATTTTCGATTGTGTTTTTATTTTGTTTCCACTAACAATTTTTGTAGAAATCAGAGAAAGGTTATTCGCCCCCCTTTAGCCATCACAAGACCCCTAACAATTCCTACTCCATGACTATGTCTCAGCAAGAGCCATTAGATTTTTCTCCTTTCGTGTATTTTCATGTTCTTGAATTTTCTACAAATTAGTTATGCAATGGATAATAATGCAAAAAGAAAGACAAAAAAAAATACACACTAGAATTTTATATGGTTCAGTAATCCCTTAGAATTCCTACTCCACGGCTATGTCTCATCACGAGCCATTAAACTTTTTTCCTTTTCAAACACCTTCTGGGAGTGATAGAACCTCTTATAACTTATCACAATTTACAAGTAAATAAAATAAACGATTATAAAGAATATGAAATTAAATAGAAAAGCATTTGAACATTTTAAAGATCTTGAATACGTAGTATATGTCCTGGAGCCTCCTGAATCATTTAAACCAAGATAAAATGTGAGTTGACTGATTGTAGAATAGAGAAGAATGATTGATTGATTTTTGTTAATCTCAAATATTGATGTCATGTTTCCTTTTATAAACCTATCTCGAGTGCCCGAAAACTCTTTCGGACATCTAGATGCTGACGTGACAAAGCTCTGTTGACATCTAATCAGTTTGATTAATTAATCTAGTCTTTATCTGACTCCGATCATCCTAATGCTAACATAATAGAATTTTGTGGATCCCCAATCCGCATTTCATAAGATAAGCTCTCGCCACATCATTGTACATCTGAACTTGATCTGAATTTTGATGTGTGTTTGGTAAGTAGATGACTCATCATCAAGTAAAAAAATATCATCCAATGAAATTGCATCGTTGAGTACCACTTTATCCGCAAAGCAGATTATCCAAAAAAAAAAAAAGTGGTCAAAAGAAGTGTGAAAAATTGAAAGCAAGGTGAATCATAGAGAAATGATTCAAAAAAATAGTTAGGAGAGCAATTCTAAAGTTTCGATTTTATTTGGTGATTATTGACGAATACAAATCCTCTTATCTCAACATAGAATGTGAAAGGATTCATCCTAAAATAGTCAATAGCGGGTAAAGGAAAGAACAAAAACACCGATATGTTTATCCTAATCACAATTTAGATAGTAAATTTGGATAGACCCATTAAGTTCCTTAATGAATCATGAAAGCTTGAAAGAAGGAAATCAACTTCGGGATAGACACAACGAAAAACACTTTCAAAGATAACTCCTATCACGAGAGCTCCATGAATATCTAAGTATCACCCTATTTTTGTGATACCTGATCTACTTTCGTAGGTGGTCCTTGTTAACCTCCTTCTGTCACTTAGAAGATCCGGACTCAATCCCGCCTGTCACACGGGATACCATCCACTACTTGCAAAACAAACTCCCAAATTGATTTTAGAGGTTAGAGATTAGGATAAGCTGATAAGTGTAACCCCCTCTCTCAGATATATTCTGGTCATGTGTTTATATACAATGATCTGACTAGGATTTTTCTCTCAGTCTAACCCAAAGAATACTGACTAAGATGAGTTTAGCAACACATGGTCAAATAGAGTAGACATAGCACACAAAAAATCAATCATAATCGATACATGTCATAAACGAAAATGAGGATCAATACATTAAAATTGTCAAACAATAAACCAAGTTACTCCCAATAAAATTTAGATGCTCAGGAGGCATGACCTACCCATGTCAGCTCCTAAAATTCCAAGCTCTAATCTGCTGCATGATTTCCTCCGTGTAATGTACACGACTATGATGTGGACCACGAGTAGCTCATGCTAGTAGCTATGTCAAGTCCTTTTTGTCTTTGAATGTGTCCAAAAGTCTAGATCTTCCTAGTCTATCAACAAATAATACACATAAGTAGTCTCCCAAACTAAAAAGATAAAAATGCATGAAAACAACATAAGAAAAATGCAAATATGCTAATAAAATGTCTAAGATAGATACAAAATAAATCTAAAAAATATAGATATGAATCGCACATATCAAACACTTCCAAACTTAAACCTTTGTTTGTCCTCAAGCAAAAACTCATAGTTAAAACTAATGAGTGTGAATAATATCTCCTTACCCCTAGCAAATTCATCTAGTCCTATCGAGTAGTATTACCACAGAGCTAAGGTGCACGAATAGTCTCGCTTAGGCATTACTAGAAAGTTTCCTATGTGCAGTGCATAACTTGATCCAAAAGCATCAATCTCTAAGGTAAGTTTAGTGGTCATTCCATCATGTTCCTAAATTTTTCGGCAATATGCACTCGTCACATGCAAAGATCGTCCCTCCAATCTAAACACAAAGTTTCAAAGGAGCACTCAATATCGAGAGAAACTGATAGATATTTTTTCAATAAACTCAGGATCTAAATGAGGAATCTAACTCGGCTAACTCCATATCACTGTATCTCAAAAGGATACCTTATCATTTCCTGCTCACGACAACTATTTATTTTTTTCATGGGATTTATTTATTTCCAATAAGATCATGATCCGAGTGTTTCTCAGGTAATTAAAATGTGTTAGAGGTCCCTTATGGATGCTAAGGTACTAATCCAACAAAATAAATCACGACTCGTTTCGGATACTTCAACTCGTCAGAACAAGTTTTAAGTGTAAGTAAAATAGAAAAAATGGTTTATAGTGAAATTTTCCCATCTCAATAAAGCTCATGTAATCCTACTATAAGATAGAAAAATATGAATTACTAGAAGATATGAGTATGTTATCATATAAATGTTAAATCTCAATATGTCAGAAAAAGTTATAAGGGATAAGCAAAATGCATGAATGTGATGAATTCAAATTGCAAAGAAAATAAAAACACATGATAAGATGATATAAACAAGGTATAAACAAAAAAAATATGATGCATGCTCGAGAAAAAACTAAAACCCTTCTAAACCTAAACTATGCATTATCCTCAATGAAAAACAAACATAAATAAAAGGAAATAAATCTAAACTACTATGGAGAAAGAGGAAGATAATATGGAAAGTGATCTTGTGAAGAGTGTCAATCATAAAGGTCGCTCATCTAACTGCGAAACTCCTCCACTTGTCTGTAGTGCTCATCTCCCATTAGAAATGATCCACCCTCTAATAGTAGAGCTCAACCTAAGCATTGTGCTCATCCACGATACACCTTTGGTCTGCCTGCTCCGCTTTGATGGTGTCAAGTGTCAAGCAGTTATCGATGAAGTCGTAGTTGGAATAACTTGTAGAAGTACCAACAAAAGAATGCTTAGGTGGGGCTCCTCTCATGAATGGGTGGGATGGAGACTTGGTAGCTAAAGGCTTAGGGGAGGTGGGGATTACAAAAAACGACTAGTTGCTTTGCTTGTGAATCATGGTGTGTAGAATCGAGCATAGGGTGTGGGTCTTGGTCCTTAAGAACTAGACGGTAGAAAATCAACTCTACAAATAACCATATGGAAAAGTGATGCAGGACTCAAGGTCTATGTTATCGCTCCCCGTGGTTTCCTCCAATACGTGTAGGTCGTATTCTAGGGCAAGTGCAATCAACATGATCATCCCTCCAACTACAATGTTCCCCACCGAGGCTCTATCAACCTTGGCGAGATGTTTGACAAAATAGGATCTTGTATCTAGATGGACCTCGAAGAGCATGGTCCAAACAAATATCAATTTAGACTATCTAACAACTTCATTGCTATCTCCTCATTCAAATAGGGTGTGTGCCATTGCCCAATAAATATATCTAAAATAGAGGTTCCAAAGGGATGTTGTCTTATTCCTCAAAGTATCATTTACTCTCCTTAGTCAACTTGGCCAAATTTTGAGCATTAAAATCATTAGGCTCCTAGTTGCTATTACCCATAAGTAAACCATAAACAGAATTAAATTATGCTAGGGTCCACTTATATTCAGTATTAGCCTCCGCATCCCTCTCCTAAATGTGATTTTACCTTCTCCGCATCCCTCTCCTTACACAATATTAGCCTCTATATAACTCAAGAGTAATTCTAACATAAGTCGGGTATTTCATGTTCATAAACATAGTCCATCCTACCCGATTAATCATGCAGTTTATATCATCCTTTATCCCTGACGTAGTCAATACCATGTCTATAATATACTGAGTATTTATAATTTTCCGTTTGACCAATATTTCATAACACTCTATGATTATCATCATGAAAAATAATTACCCAAATGACTCTCCGCATTCGGGCGTGCTTTACTCCTCTTGTGCAACCCGAATTATGACTCTCCGCAGAAGCGTCTCAACATTATATCTGAAAAAGTCAACACAGGATCACGAAATTGATGGATTTGGTGGTTCTGCCGGAAGAAGAGGGAGAGATGGTTGTTGCGGGAAGGAAGGAAGAAGTAGAGGTGGCTATAGTTTATTGTGGAAGAGGAAGAAATGAGGTAGGGTTGTTGTGGGGGGAGAAAAGGAAGAAGTAGGGTTGTTTATTTGAGGTGGTACGAAGAAGAAGAGGTGGAAGCTTGGGCTTGATCTGAGGATTAGGAGGCTTGGAAGAGCTTAGGAAGAGAAAGGAGTTAGGATTTGCTTGGGATGGTGAAGAGAAGGAGGAAGACGAAGAAAAGGGGATGACGTGTGGGACAACACGGCTTAAGAGGGGTAACTTGTCATAGTTTAAGAATGTTTCCCCAGTTCCCCTCAAGAAATATATTGTGAATTCATTACGGAAACCAAGATGGATGGTGCGAAAGCATTCTGTTTATTTTTTTTATTTTTTTTTTGTCAAGTACACCTCTGAAATGAAGAAAGCAATTGGACATACTATTAAATACCTGGCAAGGCGCGCAAGAGGAAGACTCTACGATGAAGAAGAAGAAGAAGAGGTTGTGGAGAGGTCGACGGTCTTGAAGGAGTCGTGGAGTCGTCGGAGCATGTCCTGGTCGCGGGACCAATCCAGGTTGGGCGCAGTGACGAAGTGGGCGTAGAGCTTGTTGCGGGCGCAGGTGACGGAGATCAGGCTGTGGGCGCCGGCGCCGTCGATTTCGTACGCATAATACAGCTGCCCCTTGTCATCTTTGCGCTCCTGGGACCGCACCTCATCGGCGGTGGCTATCTGGTCCTGCAGGTCCACGTCGGAGAGGGCGATGTTGGAGAGGACGGCGTCGACGGGGGCCAGCGAGCGGAATCCAGAGAGGAAGGTGAGGTACTCGCGCTCGGAGCGCTTCTTGGGGTTGTAGAACTCGCTGTCGGTGCCGTTGGTGCCCTTCTCCACCTTGGACACCAGCCGCTCCTTCCACCCCTCTGGCACCTCGTACGTGTACTCCGCCGTGGCCTTCTTGTCCGCGTTGCCGCCGTAGCCTCCGTAGTTGGCGGCGCTGGCGGCGGTGCCGTAGTAGAGGCTGAAGGTGGGATCGGCGCCGAAGGAGGAAGGTGGGGTGGTGGCGGATAGCAGTAGGGCAGCGGTGGCAGCGGCTGCAAGGGCAGTGGAGAGGGGCTTGGGGTGGTCCGATCTGAGTCTGACGAGGTGAGGTTTGGGGGGCAGAGGAGCAGAGGCGACGGCAGCAGTGGACAAGACGGCGGAAGGGGAGAAGAGGGCGGCGGCCATTGGCTGTCGCGGGCGGGCACTTCGCTTTGGCTTTGCTGGTGTGTGTGGTGTTGTGTGGTGGGGTGGCGTGGCAGAGACTCGACGACGGCGGCTAGTTTGGGTGACCTTATCCGTTACCCTGGATCAGTAATTGGATAAAATCCCCGCGGATCTGGATATCGGATTTTATTTTTTATTTATTTAAATTTTTTTTCTTTTTCTATGCAGCAGCCATTTTGTCAAACGCTGCATCTAATTTTAGATTTGTCACCCAAAAAAAAAACTTTCATCTTTACAAAAAAAAAATGCACTTTAAAATTGAGGTTCAAAAACTATTCTTACGATCTTTCAAATACCTTTTTTTTTAAATTATTTTAATAAGTTTTCAAATGGTCAAAATTGCACAAATTGATCCATTCATGTATTGCAAATGATAATTTTACTTTAGACAAAATTTTAAAAGGTATGCCTTCAGATTTTAACTTATTTTTAGCAAGCGTTTCCCATTTTTTTTTCATCCAAATTATTTTTCTAAATCCACTTGAATTGTTCACCCACCCACCCCAATAATAATAATAATAATAAATAAATAAAGATCAGTTACCATCTTAACTTACCTTTTATTCTTGAAATTCACTCTCACTAAGATTCTCATTGTCAATTACACACTTTAGCATGCTTTGTTCATTTTTAAGATTTATATTATTATTTTTTTGGAGCTTCTAAAGTGATTTATATGCCTTTCTTTTTTAATTTTGACCAATTTAAATTTATATAATAATAATTTTGAATAAAACGATTATATGAACTTAAATTAATTAAATTTCACAATAAATCCTTTGTTATGTTTTCTAGACAATATTGTTGTATCATTTTTATACCTTTAGATTCTAATTTAACCAATTTAAATCCATATGCTAGTTTTAATCAATTCTACGGCATGAATCTTAACCGTCCAAAATTCACAAATAATTTTAGCTAAATTTATTATATGGAACTAAACTGTCAAAATTTGACAACTGAACTTTGTTGTGTTCTTTAGATGCCGTGAAGTTATTATATATATATTTTTTTAAGTAACAAGTTTAAATTCATATAATAGTTTTAACTAAAACTATTATATAAATCTAAATTATCGAAATTTTAAATATGCCCCTCTATTATTACTCATGTGTATTCTGAAAAATAATACATGTCTTTATTTCTACGATGATAAATTGTTAGTGCAATCGATCCAGGTCATGATTGACCAGACTCGAGTTACACTCGAGTATTGTTTTGATGTTTGACAATGTTTTATGGAGAGTATTGGTGCAATCGCCCCGGATCATGATTGACCGAACTCGAGTTTAACTCGAGAGGTATTTTGGATGTTTGACGATGGTTTGACTATATGGTTGACATGGAGTTGACCATATAATAGGAAGTCCAAGTCTTGTGTACTTGACATGGAAAGTCCAAGTGGGACACTTGGCAAGGGAAAGTCCAACATGGGTTGACATGGAAAGTCCAAGCATAGGTCTTGGCAAGGGAAAGTTTAAGCTTGAGTCTTGACAAATGGAAAGTCCAACATGGGTTGGCAAGGAAAGTCCAAGGGGTGATATTGGCGGCGTAAAGTCTAAGGGTGGAGTCTTGGCAGCATAAGTCCAATGGTTGGTGGCGTAAAGTCCAAGCGGAGTCTTGGCAGCATAAGTCCAATGTACCTTGGCGGTGTAGACCAAATTAGCATGACAATAGCTGATGGAAGCACTTGAAAGCTAACGTATGGATAAATAAGTCATGGATGATTTGGAGGGATCCGATGGGCGTGAGGCTAAAGGAGGTGGCTAGAAGGCTTAGGTCTAGGCTATGGGTGGTCTAGCAAGTATGAGGGCATCATACTTGGTGTTAAAACTCATGGATGAGATTTATCAGTCGACTGGTATGATTATCAGTCAATTGATGTTCAACTATAGGAAATGGCCTGTCAGTCGACTGTCAGCATTGGGTAGTCGACTGATGGCCTGAGCAATCGACTGGTATGGTGATCAGTCGACTGCTGGTCGAGTTTTCGGGGACAGAATATTTCCGAGTCGACTGTTAGGGTTTGACAGTCGAGTGATAACTCTATCAGTCGACTGATGGGCATGATCAATCGACTGATAGTCTATCCGTTGGAACTTATCCAACGTGGCTCATGCCATTGTCTCACAACGGCTACAAGAGAAGTCAACTGATGGTCTCGATTAGTCGACTGCTAGGCGAAATCCAACCCGAGTTACAGGTTTAAAAGGAGCACGAAGGAAGGGATTGGACAGTGATTTATTGAGCATCTTTGAGGCGATTTTCTAGTGCAAATCAGAGCCTTTAAGCACGGTTCAAGCAATCAACAAGCAAACATTCCAATGCAATAATTGTAAAGTTTTCTTTACGTTGTTTTGTATATTCATCTTGTATTTGCTTGTTTTACCTTGTATTACTTAGTGTAATCACTTGTAAGAGGTTTCTCCACCTCCGACTTGTTGTCGAGGAGTATTTAATTAGTGGTGTGTGTTTGCATTGCTAGGGCTCTTTCAAGCCCAATCCGTGGAGTAGGAACCTTGAGGTTCCGAACCACGTTATATTTGTGTGTTGTGATTATGTATCTTGTTATTTGTTTTTGTTATTATTATTCTGCTGTGCTAACAAGATTGTAGACGATCAAACACGAACAAATTCCATCGACAATCGAAACGCTAGTCTCCCTCCCCCCCTCTAGCGGGCGCATAGGTCCTAACAAGTGGTATCAAAGCAAGGCCGCTCTTCAAGGTTTAACAACTAAGGAAGCACCAGTAGAGGAAGAAGATGGAATTTGAAGAAAAAGTTAAATGGAACATCAACACTCCGGTTCCATATGCATTCTATGGACGAGAAGACTTCAATCAATGGAAGGTAAGGACTGAAGACTTCATGATGATGATGGATATCAAGGATTGGGCCACCTTGATGGAAGGATTCAAATTTCCAAGAGGGCCTAAGGGAGGATTCCTCAAAATGAAAAAGTGGACCGAGGAACAACTCCAAGAATTCGAGAGAAGTAATAAGGTAATTAAATTCTTGGTTGATTTGATTCCTAACGATATCTTGTGTAGCTTAGGTGAATACAAGGATGCCAAGGAACTTTGGTGTGAATTGGCAAAGTATCATGAAAGTCCATCACCGGTCCAAGAAGAAGAGGAAGAAGTGGAGTGCTCATCCTCTCAAGCTCAAGAAGAAGCAAGCACATCTTTATCCCAAGAGCTTGAGGATTCGGAGATTGATAGAGAATTAACATCCGAATCAGAAGAGAAAGAAGAAATGGAAGAAGCCTCCACTTCAAGGTTTGAGGGGGAGGAGAGACCATCTACTCCGGAATAAGGGCAAGAGTAAGGAGAGTCATCTACTTCCGGGAGAAGTGATGAATAAGCTCAAGAGGCCCTTTCCACTACCATTGACCTATGTAACTCAAGCACATTAATTCAAATTAAAAATCATATTATGTGTTTTGAGTGTAGGAAATATGAGCACTATAAGAGCAAGTGCCCTAAGAAGGTTAAGAAGGCTCCATTGGTGCCAAAGGTCAAGGAGATCAGATCCTCAATCATCAAGAGCAAGGAGCACGTAGTGTGCTTCAAGTGCCATCAAAAAGGGCACATAGAAGCTAATGTCCTAGGAGAAAAGAGGGAGCAACACATATAGGGGGAGCCTCTAAGGCAAATCCTAAGGTAAAATTCATTAATGCACCTTTAAACTTTAATAGTCAAAAGCATGCTAGGAACAATTTTAATGTGTTAGGACCTTTGTAACGCTAGAGGGGGGTGATTAGCGTTTATGGAATTCAACCGCGGTTGTGTCTACAAATTCGTTAGCGCAGCGGAATATAGATAATACAATAATAATAATGAAAACACAACACGCTAACACGAGTATATAACGTGGTTCGGAACCGCACGGTTCCTACTCCACGGATCGGGCTCAAATGAGCCCTAGCGATGCCAATCACACACCACTATCAAATAACTCCTTCTCGGAACAATCCGGAGGTGGAGAAACCTCGTACAATATGATTACAACAATAATCAAATGAATACAAGCAATATAGTGAAATACAAAGCAATACAAGTAAAGGAAACACTTTACAAATGCTCTTTGAATGCTTGATCACTTGGTTGATCGAGTAGCACTTGGAGACCCTGAATTGCAGCAGCAACTCGCCCCAAATCGCCTCAAAGAACCACTCCTTTTTCTTCCACCACGAGCTCCATATATAGCTTCAACCTGTGCTGGAAAAAGTCGATCAGTCGACTGATCGTGACCATCACGATCGATGCCATCTTTGTCGTGAGACAACAGCTAGTTCCACGTTGGATAAGTCCAACGGAACTACCATCAGTCGACTGATTGTGACCATCAGTCGACTGATGGAGTCCTCACTCGACCAGTCGAGTCTCGACTCCATTCTGTGGCCGAATTCTCGAGCACCGCCGACCGATCGACGATCACGATCGGCTGAGCCATCCCGATCGCTAACCTATGGCAATAACGCTAGGCCATAACCCGCAAATAAACCCTAGTTGTCGGTCCCGATCGCCACATGGCACCGGGCCGATCGCACACCTCAAACATGAGGTTTTAACTCAAGTATGGTTCCCATACTTGCTAGACCACCCTTAGCCTAGACCTAAGCCTCTAGTCACCTCCATCACCTCACGCCTCTCGGATCCTCCAAGTCATCCATGACTTGTTCATCCATCGCGCTAGCCTTCGTGTGCTTCCGTCGGCTATGTCATGCTAAGGTGTCTACACCGCCAAGGCACATTGGACTTACGCCAAGACTCGCTTGGACTTTACGCCGCCAACCATTGGACTTATCCGCCAAGACTACCGCTTGGACTTTACGCCGCCAACCATTGGACTTATGCTGCCAAGACTACCGCTTGGACTTTACGCCGCCAATATCAATCCCCTTGGACTTCAAATGCCAACCCATGTTGGACTTTCCATGCCAAGACCATGCTTGGACTTCTCAAATGCCAAGACCATGCTTGGACTTTCCCTTGCCAACCCATGTTGGACTTTACATTGCCAAGACCCATGCTTTGACTTTTCCCAATGCCAAGTGTCCCACTTGGACTTTCCATGCCAAGTACTCAAGACTTGGACTTTACCAAATGACAATTACATTGTCATATGTTTTTGTCGAAACATCAAAATACATCAAAACATCACTCGAGCCAAACTCGAGTCCTGGTCAATCGTGACCTGGGCCGATTGCACCAACAATCTCCCCCTTTTTGATGTTTGACAAAAACCAAACAAATAATTGAGTTAGAATACTAACTCAAATCCTTTACCAATTACCAAATGTTCTCCCTCAAACATTCTCCCCCTTTTTGACTAACATCAAAAAGGTTTTCTCTCCAAGGAGGTCAATGTCTCATGTCCCAATGAGATCTTACAATCTCCCCCTTGGTTCAAAAATACCTAGGATGCCTACCATCTTCCTAGTGATAAGTCCCATATCACTCAAGAGAGGCAATCCTAATCACTCTCCCAATTTCCAAATTGGGTTTCTAAAAATCCATCAATTTCCCAAATTGATAACATTCCCATAACTTCTCCTTTTCAAGGAGAAAAACACATCCATCATCCCAAGATGGATACCTCCCCCTAAAGGCTTGCTCCCCCTTGACCATTGCACCAACTATGTCCTTGGTGAGTGCCTAAGCCAATAGGAACTCTAAATCATTAAGGTTGGAAATTCAACATTGAACTTTCCACCACCTCAATTTGATACTTTGACCTAACACCTCTCCAAATCCATATCCAATGAATTTTCACCCTTCATAATGCTTCCCAAAGCATATCCTAGGGTTAGTGGTTGGGACCTTTATCAGAATGAATTAAACAAACCTCACAACCCAAAATCAGCCTTGGCAATGACTCACGATAGCAATGATCACATATTGCCATCACATCGATCGCCACCCAGGCTGATCGATAATCAAAATCCGATTTTCAGTTATCAGAAATGAATTTCAAAAAATCATAAATAATTATACGTTTATCGAAAAATCATGAAATTTGATACGTATAATACTTATGACCAATACAATGTGGAGCATCAGTCGACTGATGTGGAGCATCAGTCGACTGATAGCGGTTTAACACTGGGTTTACGAGCCTGCCGATCGATCCGCCGAATGATCGTGAACCTTCCGTAACGTGCTACAAGAGCATCGGGCTGATCGATGTTGCTCATCATCGATCGATGTGCATATCACTCGATCGCTCGTCGAGCACTCGATCGATGGCCTTCCTCGGTGAATGATCATCATCGATCGATGGACACATCACGATCGATGGTCGATCAATCGAGTCATGGAGCTAGCACTCGATCGATGGCCGTATGTCGTATCGTCTTTCTGATGTTATCGATCGATGTCCGATTTCGATCAAAATCAGAAAATCTCGATTTTATCATCTTAATTGTTCCATTTTATCACGTTAGATCTTGTATCTTGAATGTATTGATGTTATACTTTTATTTATGTATTTGTTCATATATTTTAATGTTTTATTTCATTTTTGCAAACATTAACATTCAACGATTTCCAAAACCTAACATCTCACCCTTTCTAAGTGTTGAAATACACAATCAAGGTAAAAGACTTGTTTTGTGAGATGTAATCTATCCTAGACATTCATTTCATGCAAACATATGGTAAAACATATGAAGCATGGTGAATACAAGACATCAAGTTGTGTGGCACTTGAGTATCACTCTAGATATTACCTTTACATCTTAACCACACATTTCTTGATACATGACCTTCCCACGTGTACCAATAATCAAAAGTACACACTATGACCTCTAAATCTAGATAGTGTCAATTTTATTGATTTTCATGTTTTCAAGATATATATTGACACAACCTAAAATCTTTTAGGATTATGATTCAATTGTATTTCCAAAGTCACCTCATCCTTGAAAATGACCTAAAGTGCCACCTTAACCATGGTTAAGTTAACTACCCTTCCATTTAAAGTTGGCACACCCTAACCCATCTAGCGTGAATCAATCACGCTCTTAGGAACCCAAAACCTATTTGAGCTCCTAGGGTTAATTAGGTATTCCTTAGGGATAACCTCCCTAGATACCTTCCTAATGACCCTCCTAGGCTTGGTAGCCTTGGTCATTTGGGTCTTACCTAGGTTGACTCTAGGGGTAACTCCCCTTGCAACCTTCTTAGTGGCCACCCTAGGTTTCCTAGAAACCCTAGCCACTAGGCACACACCATGGTCAACTCTAGAGATGACTTCCCTATTGACCTTGGTCTTCCTAGACCTAGTTAGTGTTCCATAGTCAAATGGAACACTATGGTAAGCCACCTTAGGCTTAGGTTTGTGACCCAAACCTTTCTTGCCCTTGGTTGACTTTTGACTCTTAGGTCCTAGATGTTGACTTTGACTTCTTGACCTAAAAGTTTGACAATTAGACTCTTGAAATTGATTTTGTATCTTGTTTAGGATCTTTTCCAATTTCTCAAGCCTTGACCTCAAGGCTTGGTTCTCTAATTCCAATTGCCCAATTTTAGAATTTTGATTTAAATCTTGGGCATTGGACTTCTTAGGCATATGCCTAGTCCATTTAGGGTTAATACCTAGATGTTCTTGTATTTTCTTAATAGATTCCCTAGGTATGGTTTTTCTAGGGACATTAGTCCCAAATTTCTCCTTATTATTAAGGTGTACCTTCTTAGCTCCTAAACAAATATGTTTGTTATTTCTAGCATGCTCTTTATGATAAATAGCAAGAGAATTAAAAGCATGCTTTTGCCTAGAAATTGAAGGTGCATTAACAAATTTTACCTTAGGGTTTGCCTTAGAGGCTCCCCCTACACGTGTTGCTCCTTCTTGCCCTTTCTTCTTTCCCCTTGGGCATTGACTCCGGAAATGTCCCGGTTGTCGACACTTGAAGCACACCACGTGCTCCTTGCTCTTTTGACTTGGGGAACCGGCATCCTTTGACTTTTCTTGACTTTTAGGAGGAGCTTTCTTGATCCTCTTTGGGCATTTGCTCTTATAATGCCCATACTCCCTACACTCAAAACACATTATATTATTTTTATTTTGAATTGAGGTGTTTGAGTTACCGATGGTGGTGGAGACCGGAATTGGACTTTGAGCTTCTTCATCTTGACCGGATGTTGAAGGCTCTTCTTGAGGTTGCTCCGGTATCGAGGATGGTCTCTCCTCCTCTTCTATTTCCTCTTCCGATCCGGAAGTTGACTCCTCACTTCCTCCCGAGTCCTCACTTTCACTTGAGGATGAGCTCTTCTTCGGTCTCCTCCTCTTCCGAATCTTCTTGGACCGATTCGGGATTTTCGTGGAACTTGATCAACTTGTTCCACAATTCCTTGGCATCCCTATAGCTTCCTAATCTAGACAAAATATCGTTAGGTATCAAATCAATTAGCATTTTTGTTACCTTAACGTTGTCTTGAATTTTTCCCGTTGCTCCTCGGTCCATCTCTTCATCTTGAGGATTTCGCTTTTTTCTCCTCTCGAGCATCAAAACCTATAGTCACGGCAAGCCAATTTTCTATATTTGTCATTAGAAAATATTGCATTCTACCTTTCCAATACGCGAAATGTTGCGGTTGAAGGAAGGTGGGATGTTGACGTGCCACCCAATTTTTCTTGAAATTCCATATTCTTCCCTCTAGCTTCTTCAACTCTCGGCGGTTAGTCAGTAGAAGAGCCGGGCTCGATACCACTTGTTAGGACCTTTGTAACGCTAGAGGGGGTGATTAGCGTTTATGGAATTCAACCGCGGTTGTGTCTACAAATTCGTTAGCATGGAATATAGATAATACAATAACAATAATGAAAACACAACACGCTAACACGAGTATATAACGTGGTTCGAACCGCAGTTCCTACTCCACGGATCGGGCTCAAATGAGCCCTAGCGATGCCAATCACACACCACTATCAAATAACTCCTTCTCGGAACAATCCGGAGGTGGAGAAACCTCGCATACAATATGATTACAATAATAATCAAATGAATACAAGCAATATAGTGAAATACAAAGCAATACAAGTAAAGGAAACACTTTACAAATGCTCTTTGAATGCTTGATCACTTGGTTGATCGAGTAGCACTTGGAGACCTCGAATCGCAGCAAAACTCGCCCCAAATCGCCTCAAAGAACCACTTTTTCTTCCACCACGAGCCCATATATAGGTCTTTGGAAAAAGTCGATCGACGATCGATCGTGACCATCGATCGATCGATGCCAGTTGTCGTGAGACAACGGCTAGTTCCACGTTGGATAAGTCCAACGGAACTACCATCGATCGACCGATTGTGACCATCATCGGTGATGGAGTCCTCACTCGACCGAGTCTCGACTCCATTCTCGTGGCGATTCTCGAGCACCCGATCGATCACGATCAAGCGATCGCGCGCTCGAGCCATCGATCCGCTAGGCCATAACCCGCGATCAAACCCTAGTTGATTTCGGTCGGTCCCGATCGCCACATGGCACGCCGGTCCACACCTCAAACATGAGGTTTTAACTCAAGTATGGTTCCCATACTTGCTAGACCACCCTTAGCCTAGACCTAAGCCTTCTAGTCACCTCCATCACCTCACGCCTCTGGATCCCTCCAAGTCATCCATGACTTGTTCATCCATCGCGCTAGCCTTCAGGTGCTTCCGTCGGCTATGTCATGCTAACGGTGTCTACACCGCCAAGGCACATTGGACTTACGCCGCCAAGACTCCGCTTGGACTTTACGCCGCCAACCATTGGACTTATGCTGCCAAGACTACCGCTTGGACTTTACGCCGCCAACCATTGGACTTATGCTGCCAAGACTACCGCTTGGACTTTACGCCGCCAATATCAAATCCCTTGGACTTCAAATGCCAACCCATGTTGGACTTTCCATGCCAAGACCATGCTTGGACTTCTCAAATGCCAAGACCATGCTTGGACTTTCCCTTGCCAACCCATGTTGGACTTTACATTGCCAAGACCCATGCTTGGACTTTTCCCAATGCCAAGTGTCCCACTTGGACTTTCCATGCCAAGTACTCAAGACTTGGACTTTACCAAATGACAATTACATTG